>CM042834.1:84870418-85470418 GCA_023653725.1 Bungarus multicinctus
GGGTTTTCCCCCAGTGTAACTTTCCCAAGACGTACCTAGCTTCCTCCCCCACCCCCTTTTTAGAACGGACTGTTTTTGAGATTTCCCAGAGCACTTCATTGCGGAGTTTTGGATCCCTCATCTCCTGGCTGTGCCTCCCAAAGGTGATAGGTTCCGGCCATCTGGTTTCCTTCCCCCCCCATTGTATCATGTATGGGTGTGCATATTCGATACAAGGTTAAATATATTCAGGTTACATCAAGCAAGGATTTCTTTATCAGTTCCCCCCCCCCCTTCCCTCTCCTCTGAAGAAATGACAGATACACGGATCTGACATCCTGCCCTCCTTTAAAAGCAGATGGGTCTACCTGGAAAATAAAAATCATGCGTTACATGTGCAGTTCAGGATGGTTTATCAGGGTATTTTAGGTGGAACTTTCGTAGTAATGTGGGTGCTTTTACATGTCTTTTGGCTACCCACTCGTTTCTGAGGAAGGAAGGTGTTTCCAAGCTACTAAATATTGTGTGTATCCACGGTAAGTGCGTGAATCAAGGATGTCTTTACTTCAAATGTTGTTCCCCATGTATCATGATGGGGGTTGGGGGTGTGGGAAGGGGGGGTCTGAGGTTTGAAGTGATCTCCGGTTTGAGCAAGCTACAGTGAATACTGGGTGAATCTGCCTAAGAGTTTTTGGAAGATGAAGCTCTACCGTCACGGGGTTGATAATTCTGGAGATGGGGAATGGTCCAATGAATTTTGGCCCTAATTTCTTAGAAGGTTGTAATGATTTTAAGTATTTTGTGGACAAATATACACGGTCTCCAATCTTGAAAGGTTTAGGTTCACAGCGTTTTTTGTCTGCTTGAGTTTTGTAAACTGCTCTAGCTTCCTGTAGAGATAATCTTACCACTGGCCACATGGCTTGTAATTTATCCATCCACTCCTTAAGGGAGGGATTTCAGGTTCTTTGGTGGGTAGTTCCGGCATGGGGTTGAATTCTTGGCCCGTTGCTACGTGGAATGGGGTGAACCCTGTGCTACTATGGACTGAGTTATTGTATGCTACCTCTGCGAAAGGAAGAAGGTCAGTCCAATTGTCCTGCTGGTAATTAATAAAACATCTTAAATATTGTTCTAATACGCAAATCACGCGTTCTGAAGCTCCGTCAGTATGGGGATGGTTCGAAGATGATAATCCCTGGGTGGAGCCTAATAGGTTTAAAAACGCCCGCCAAAATTTGGATGTGAACTGAACACCCCTATCTGAGATAATTCGTTGGGGGGCTCCATGAAGGCGATAAATGTGTATTAGGAACATCTTTGCCAACGATCTGGCAGTTGGGATCTTTTGACACGGAATAAAATGAACCTGTTTGGAAAAAAGGTCAGTTACAACCCAAATGACAGTATTCCCAGCACTTTCGGGAAGTTCCACTACAAAGTCCATAGAGATCTCTTTCCATGGGGCAGAAGGGTCTGCTACTGTTTGTAAAAGTCCAGGATATTTTCCTTGTCTTCTCTTTGCAGCAGCACAGATGGGGCAGCTCGCAACATAGTTTTCAATGTCCTTTTTGAGGGACGGCCACCAAAATTGTCTTTTGATGAGGTGCAGGGTTTTTACAAAACCAAAGTGTCCTGCTGTTTTAGAGTCGTGGCAGCGTTTCATGAGTTCCATTCTCTGGCTTGCAGGGACATAAAGCTTGTTTTCTACCCAAGCCAGTCCGTCTTTGAGTGAGCACGTGTTTCTGTTAGCCTGGAACCAATCATCTTTAAGTAGTGACTCCTTAAAAATTGACGTCGTTGTGTCTTCAGTCAGGGATGATTTTTTTTTCTCTTGTGCCCGGGTGATTACCTTGGCTGCTAGTTGGGTCGGTTGGATCATCGGTTTTATAACTTCAATCTTTTTGCTGTTGTATTGGGGTTTCCTGGACAGTGCATCTGCTAAGAAATTCTTTCTCCCAGGAAAATATTTGAGGGTGAAATTAAAACGTTCAAAATGTCGAGCCCACCTTGCTTGTTTTTCGGAGAGTTTCCGTGGATTTCTCAGAGCTTCCAGATTTTTGTGGTCAGTCCATACTTCAAAGGGGATTTGGTTTCCTTCCAGGAAATGTCTCCATGTGAGCATTGCCCACCGCATAGCAAATGCTTCTTTCTCCCATACAGCCCATCTTTGCTCGGTTTCCGTTAGTTTCTTAGATGTATAAGCACATGGTTGTAATTGTCCACTTCCATTCTTTTGGAGGAGGACTGCCCCAACTGCAACATCACTGGCGTCTGCTTGGATGACAAAAGGTTGTTCGGGATCTGGGTGTTTAAGGACCGGTTCTGCTGCGAACAGGCGTTTGAGTTTCTCAAATGCTGCTTGGCATTCCATTGTCCAGATGAGGGGTTGCCTAGGCTTGGGTTTCCCCCCCCCCTTCGTTTTTAGCAAGTTTGTGATAGGGAGGGCGATGTTTGCAAAAGCTGGAATGAATTGGCGATAAAAATTGGCAAACCCCAGAAAACTTTGCAATTGTTTGCGTGTGTGGGGTGGATCCCAGTCCAATACAGCTTTCACTTTCTGTGGGTCCATCTCTATTCCCTCATGGGATATTCTGTACCCCAAATAGTCAATTTTCTCTTGGTGGAACTCACATTTGGAGAGTTTTGCATATAGTTTAGCGTCTAAGAGTTTTGTGAGGACTGCACGGAGTAGTTTGATGTGTTCTTCCATCGTTTCCGTGTAGATTAAAATATCGTCAAGATAAACTAAAACCCCTTTAAATAAAAATTCATGAAGGGTTTCATTGATCAATTGCATAAACACTGCAGGTGCTCCTTGCAGTCCAAACGGGAGCACTTTAAATTGGTAGCATCCCAATGGTGTGTTAAAAGCAGTCTTCCACTCATCCCCCTCCTTTATTCTGATGCGGTAATATGCTTCCCGTAGGTCTAACTTTGAAAAAATTTTTCCTTTCGAGAGGTGGGCTAACATGTCCTTCATGAGGGGGAGTGGATACATATTTTCTATGCAAATACAGTTAAGTTTTTGATAGTTAACGCAGAGACGTAAGGAGCCATCTTTCTTTTCACGGAATAACACTGGGGCCGCTATTTTTGGTCTGGCAGGTTCGATGAAACCCCGCTTTAAGTTTTTATCGATAAATGCTCTGAGTTCTTTCAGTTCTCTGGGAGACATGCTGTACATTTGTGGTTTTGGGAGTTTAGCCCCTGGTAGGATTTCGATAGCGCAGTCTGTGGCTCGATGGGGTGGGAGTTCATCACAAGCTACCTCACTAAATGCTTGGGCCAGATCCTGATACTCATTGGGGATGTTAATGGATTCCACAGACTGTCCAGTCATGGCTGATTCTCTGTCCTCTTTCCCATTCTTTATCCTTTCCTCAGGTCTTTTTGCAATTATTACATCTCTCTGGAATTGTATGGTCCCTGTCCTCCAATTTATTTTTGGATTCCATTTCTGTAGCCATGTGAGGCCCAGAATTAGTGGCTCTTCCATCCCTGGGGCTACAATGAATGTGAGCATCTCCCTGTGTTTTCCTAGTCTTATTTTCAATGGTTCTGTGGTAAACCTGGCTGGCTCCCCCCCTGCTATGGTTCCATCTAATTGGCAGAAAGCGATGGGATTTTCCATTTTTTTCAGTCGGATTCCCAATTTATCTGCCAGGGAGGGGTTGATTAGGCATCGAGTGCATCCCGAGTCCAGCAACGCTGTAACTTCCTCCCCCTTCCCTTGGCTGGGGATAAACAGTCTCAGGGGTAGGGTGATTGGTACAATTGGTTTGCTTACCAGCGGGTCATCCTCCGGATCACTTTCGGACTGGCTCAGGTCCCCTTGGAGCGTTTGGGGTTCTTCCTCCGGTTTGGGAAAGGTTCGGAATCCCACATCTACCCGGCCGCTCAGGCCAGTCTCCTTCCCTCGAGGGCTGGATGTTGTGGGTTTCCTCCCTGAATGGTGGTCTAGCCTTCTGGCGGGGGTCTTCGAGTGGCATTCTGCTGCACGGTGCCCCTCCTTTCCACACTTAAAGCAACCAGGCGTTCTTGGAGTCATGGTGGATCGGGGTTTGAAAACTTCCCGTTTCTCCAGGGGTGGGGATCTTTTCCAAAACTTACCAGCACGGTACCTGTTCCGAGTCATGTCTATCTCTGCCTCCTCTGCCATCATGTACCATTCATGCAAGAGGTTTGGGGCCCCACGGGCCAGGCAGGCAGCGTAAAGATCATCATTTAGTCCATCTTTGAACCAGCAGACTAAGATATCCTCTGGCCAATCTACCCGGCCGGCCAGGTCACGAAATTCCTCGGTGTATTCTGCTACCGGGCGACGACCTTGCTTCACGACTCTGATGCGGTCCCGGGCTTTTCTATCGGCAAGCGGGTCCTCGAAACGGTGGCGTAAGGCCGTCATAAAGCGATCTAAGTTTCTTAATTCTGGGGCATTGACGTTGTGGAGTGTTACCATCCATCTGGCTGCCGCCCCTTCCAGAGCTAGGGTGACAATTCGCACCCGGGACCCTTGGGTTGGTAAATCCTGTCCATATTCTTGCATGTAGGTGAGCACTTGTGCCAGGAAAAATCCCAATTTCTGGGGGTCTCCATCGAATTTTACCCCCAAGGGCGGGACCTTCCTCTGTAATTGTATGTTTCTGGGTTGGCCAGGGTTAATTCCCTGATCCGGGGCGTTTAAGGGTCGGGTACCTGGTGTGGCTGCTGTTTCTTCAGCTTGTCCCTCTTCCCGCTCGATCTCCGCTGAATCCGGGGTGGCGGCTCGGGTTCTCTCACTTTCTGGTTCCCTCGCTCTCCTGCGTTGTCGTCTTTGTGCATCCCCCATGTCGAGGTTTTCCAGGGCTTCCTTCACTAGGTGATTGATGTACCGTCTCATACGGTCATCGGCCAGCGGCTCCTCATCCCATTCTTCCTGATTCGATAGGGCCTCCAGCTCCAATTTCCACACGGGTTTGCGATTTCCTCGGGTGAGGGTTACTCCCCTGGTCCTTCCATTCCAGGTGTCTCTCTTTCCTACACCTATAGACCACCGGGGCTTGGTGGAGGATTCGCAGGCAGCCTCGCTGTTTTCGATGGGGTGCATCGAGTCAGTATCTGACTGGGTAACTGTTTCTCCCCAGCATTCGGCTCCACCTTGCTCCTTGCTGCATTCAGACATTTTTTTCTTTTCTTGCAGGATCCCCTCAGTAGAGTGAATTGTTTTTTAAAAAAAAAATTCCCTCTCCGGGTTGATCTCTATTGCAGACGCTGCTTTATGTCAGGCTACGGAACTTCTCATTCAAACAATAAGAATGAACTTCTGAGAACCAAACGTATCAAAAGGAATTCTTTATTTGGGATGAGAGAATCCTGTAGGAGTTCAAAGCAGCGTCTGAGGATCCTCAGGCATACAGTGATAGATAAAGGGGTTTAGAATCCCCCCTCCTCCCAATGTTTATTTAGGGAAACAAAAGCCAATATGTTAATCCCCCTCCCAGCTCCTCTGGGAGGGGATTCTTCCCTTTTTGGGAGGGGTTTTCCCCCGTGTAACTTTCCCAAGACGTACCTAGCTTCCTCCCCCCACCCCCTTTTTAGAACGGACTGTTTTTTGAGATTTCCCAGAGCACTTCATTGCGGAGTTTTATGGATCCCTCATCTCCTGGCTGTGCCTCCCAAAGGTGATAGGTTCCGGCCATCTGGTTTCCTTCCCCCCCCATTGTATCATGTATGGGTGTGCATATTCGATACAAGGTTAAATATATTCAGGTTACATCAAGCAAGGATTTCTTTATCAGTTCCCCCCCCCCCCCTTCCCTCTTCCTCTGAAGAAATGACAGATACACGGATCTGACAGTCATCTTCTCTACAATGGAAGTAAAGACAAACAAATACTATTTGTGAAAGCTTAACAATTATCTATTCCTACAAAGGCTTTTCCATAGAACACTTAGCATGTTCAATAACATATTACTGTCAGAAATTTGAGGAAAAAAACCTTGTGGATATAAATCTGGATAGATCTATATCATAGAATGTTTATATTAAAAGACTAGGCTTGCAGGAGAGTCAAAATATATGGAAATATCCTAGCTTTGTATATCTAGTGATACTATCTGGAAAAAAGAATCCATGAAATCTGCAAATTTTGTTCCTGAAAAATATTTCGTTTATGAAAATATTTTATTTTTGCTAGCCAAGAAATATTTGTTTTGCATGCACAAAGATGCATATGATGGTGAAATAAATGTACACTATTCTGCCCATAATATGAAGATATTCAGATAAAGTATTATATGGCTAATGAGGTATATGGCCCATTAAAGATGGAAAACAATGCTAAAGTTTATTTCATCAAATAGTTTAATTATTTATATATTAATTGGATTTAGATCCAGCTTTTCTTCCGTGAATTCTGAACAAGTTACTTGTGTTTTAAAAAGCTTCCAGTTCTATAATTTTTATAAGGATGGTTTCAGGTTAGCTCCACTGAAAGAAATTAGATTTAAATCAATAATGTCTAACTTGTGCTATTGATTTAAGGGGGCTTCTCCATGCATTGCTAGGTTTGAATCCAAATGTTAGCATTACTTCTAAGGTGAGTCATTTTAAATATAGTTGATTATTCTTTATAAAATATCCATTGCATATTTTTTCTTATTCACTATTCTATTGTATTTTTATTAGCATTCATTATAATTCATAAATTGTTTAATATGTTATAGCATTATTAGTAATAATTAATAGAATCATGATTTTAAATTAATTGATATACATTTGAGGGGGGGAAATGCAGTTGTCATAATTAACTTGTATTATGAGAAGAAGAAATAATTCTGACACAAACCAGTCTTATCAAGTATTTAACTTATTAGCTAAGAATGTTTGCACTGTGGTATATTAGTTAGCCATGCCTTAGATTTTATGAGGTCCTTTTGTATTTAATGTTTTTATTTCTTTGTATAGGTTATTTTATTTGGTTGTATGTGTCTCTCTGTGCTAGATTTTTTAAAAAGTTTTTTTTTACTTTTATTTGTATTTTATATTTCTTAGTTTCTAGAATTATTGTTTGCATTTTATTTTTATTATTCTAGTCTATAACCATAATATAGATTTTGATTTAATTACACATTAAATCACATTAAATCTTACACATTCTCATTAGATAATTTAATTGTTGCATTTGTCCCTTTACTTCATACACTATAAACTGAATAAACATACAGTAATCAAAGTTGTGTCCGTATTATTTTATTCACGCAGCTGGACCTCATTTGCAAGAGAGCCTTTAGAAAATACAGCAGTTTGAAGAGTTCAAGGCTCTGGAGTCCATTAGCAGATTTTATTTAAATCCTTAAGCTTACTTGGAAGAAGTAGTTGAAGCAAATGATGAAATAGTTGAAGCAAATGTGGAGGAGGTTCACAGATCTCATTTACTGAAAATGAACAGGCATTAAAATAGTTTATCCGGTAAGTTTTTCTTCTATGAATTTAATTCTGTATTTTCAGAGAAGATCTCCTTGTATAATAATTCAAGATAATAACAGTTGGGACCAGTGTAATAAATCAACACTACAGGAGTTACAGAACATTCTGTTATAAGGAAGAATCATTCAGCTATGACTACAATATTATAGTGTCCCAGGGGATTGTTCCAGAAACACTGCTTCCTTGACAAACTTTTGAAGTGTATTGCTTGATAATTGAATTGAGTTTTCAACTCAAATGTCCAATAAATGTCTTGCTGCTTACTGGTTTTGAAGTAACCTTTGAAGTAACTCATATTACTAGGCTACCGTAATCATGGGACAGAAGAGACACTCCATGCAGTAATATGGCCACTCAACTCACTAAGCAACTCTGAGCAACTTATTGTTTATAGAAATATGAAGACAAGGAATTCCAAATAGAATAAAGATAAAATACAATGTAATAAACATTTCAGACAGAAAAATGAATAATAGGATATGAGGTAATAGAAGTAACAACAGGTAAATAATTAACCAAGGCCACCTCATAGATAATTAAATCTAGGTTGTTAATTCAATACATAGCCATCCCATAATCTGAACCAATCCCCTGGGTTGGATTGGAATATGGCCCCAAATGGCTTTTTTGCTGTTTGCTTTTTTGGGTTTTATCTTAGAAGCAATTTTGCTTTTATTTTCTTTAGCACTATGGCTGGAGAAAATTTGGCATTCAAAATTGACCACTCTAAAAGAAATTGATTTAATAAGATGAGGGAGAAGCAATTCTGGCATGTAAAATTACAGCTGGGCTTGATATTGTTAGGAATTCTGTTGCAGAAAATGTGGATTAGGAAACTCTCTCTCAAGTATTCCCCAATTGTGTAATACTGTACTAGTCTGTCAGTGAGGGTAGCACAATGTCATTAGAATAAAGGTTCAACTAATATCAGAGACAATCTTTAATGATTGATATGTTCATTTAATGCTAAGATAAAGCAATACTTTTGTGTGTCAGCATGAATTCCTTTGTACTCACTTGGAAGATACTTTTGCAAGAAGTACATTTTTCATCACGAGAATATTTAACATTTTGTTAATGAATAAATATACTGCATAATTTTCAGAGTAATGCAAGGATTAGGAAGAAAAACCAAACAAAACAAAAGCATACATTCCACCCTAACAACAACAACAACAAAAAAATAGTGTACAAAAAAGAGGAAATAGTGATAAAATAAATTTAACATGTAGGATCCACCCTGGCTGGGTGCTGAGTAAAAAAAGAAAAATCAGTGAATTCTCTTCCCCTTTTACACACACAAACACACGCACACATTATGAGCCTAGGTGGCGCAGTGGTTAGAGTGCAGTACTGCAAGCTACTCCTACTGCAATTTGGCAGATTGAACCCCACCAGGCTCAAGGTTGATTCAGCCTTCCATCCTTCCGAGGTAGGTAAAATGAGGACCCAAATTGTTGGGGGCAAAATGCTGATTCTGTAAACCACTTAGAGAGGGCTGTGAAGCATTATAAAGTGGTATATAAGTGGTATATAGCTATTGCTATAAAGAAAGAAGGAAAAGCAGTCAACAGGTTAAGCTAAACATTACACTAAACTTCAAATCCCTCTGTTAACCATCTGTTATTCTATTTAACACATAGAAAGTCTTATAAAGCTGTCTAGTCATTACTACTAATCAAAGCAATTAATTTTTGCCATCTCTGCTAATTCAGTCAGTTTCAAAATCCATTCTTCAACAGTCGATTTATCTACAATTCATTTGCTTGAATTGTTATCATAGCATTGAAAAAAGTGACTTATGACCATTTTTCCTACATATGACTATTGCCGTATCCCTGTGATCATGTGATCAAAATTCAGATGCTTGATAAGTGGCATGCATTTATAAGAGTTGCAGTCTCCCAAAGTCATGTGATCACCTTTTGGGACATTCTGACAAGCAGAGTCAATGGGGAATCCAGAATCACTTAAGAACCATTTTACTAACTTAACAACTATAGTGATTCACTTAACTACTGGCGCAAGGTAAGTCACAAAATAGGGCAAAATTCACGTAACAACTGTCTTGCTTAGCCATAGAAATTTTGGGCTCCTTTGTGGTCATAGCTCAAGGACTATCTGTACTGTATGTATTATTGTCTGTAAAGTGTTTTAAGGGCCATCATTCCTTCTGTTAAGATGGACAGGATCTAAAATGTACTCAATTCAAATTGTTGAAGCCATTTTATATCACGTGTTTTGTGTTGTGCTTCTGCTTTGTATTAATTTCTGTAGCATATATATAATAAATAATAGCATTTCCATTCTGAATATAAGTGAGTTTAGGCAGACCTCATTTAATGAGTCCTGGAAAAGTAATGAGCAGTCATTGTATTTATGACTGCCACCGCATCCCTGCAATTATATAATTGACATCTAGGCTCTTTGCAAACAGTAGGTGTTTACAATTGTCACAGCATCCCCGTGGTTACATGATTGCCATTTTCATGATTCACAACCGGCTCCTGACAACCCAAGTTAATGTAGAAGCTGTCAGCAAAATTGTAATTCATGGCCATGTGATATCTCACTAAATAAAAACCCACAGTGACTCACTTAACCACTGAATGATCAGAGACACGATGAGTCTGTCATGATCGTGCAATGTCTCACTTAACAACCATGGTGCTTAGCAACAGTTACCAGTCCCAATTGTGGCCGCTAAGTGAAGACTACATGTTGTTGCAAAAGAACTTGGTCCCTACAACAAAGGTTTGGAAAGTAAATTACACGATTCATACATACTGTATATGTATATGTATATAGGTAGGTAGGTAGGTACAATTACAAGCATGAATCTGTGAGGATGGAATAATCAAAGCATTTCCTCCAGAGTTAGTTATTTTTTAAAGGACATTTTAGAAACCAACTTGGGGAGGGGGGGGGAGATGATAAAAACATGTTGTTTTTCATACTTCTCAAAACAAAGGAGGCCATTGATAGACAAACAACATTAACATTTTGGAAGAGCAGCAGCTGGAGCAACTACTTCCTTCATGTTTCCATTACCACCACCCTCTTCCATCATCTGCCCTTCCCATTCCCTGGTGTATAGTGAGCCAATTAAATGGCAGAAGCTTAGGGGGAAATGTGCTAAGGAATATCTGTGCATCATCTTTGGCCTTCAAAAGGGATGCTGATATTCTGGCAATGGTATTGATGGGGAGGAGGAAGAGGTTTAATTATCAGTCTTGTTTACTCCTAGAGAGATTAGCTAATATATGAACCTTCTCCCTTCCCCAACTACAAATAATTAGGCTATCATTCCATTGGTTGTATGATGGAAGGTCTGTCAAATTAATTTGGGTTGGAAGAAACGTATACTTGCCTCATCCCACATTTCATAAAAGAAACAGCATGTCGTCCATGGTACATGGATATCAAGCCTAGTAGTTAGTGCCAGTGATAAAAAGTTACTGTTGGCAATTTATACCATTACCCAACCTTTCCTAATAAATGTTGTTTTCTGCAAATTGAATCTTTAACAGATGACACCCATCATTGTTAGTTTTGCCTCTTTTGCTCAAGGAAAATTATTTGTCTCCTTTAACCTACCCTGCAAACTACACAAGTGTTATCATGTCTAAGGAAATGTGTGAATCCTTTTAAGGAAAGTCACTGGAAAAGAACTTAGCACATAGATGACTGCCTGACACCTTTGACCATTGCAATTTGGCAGATCATTCTTAAATCTGTTTTATCTTAATTTGTTTTACATATGTGATAGTCAGGCAGACTGGCTGGGTATCTTCCAATGCCTATTCACTACCATAGTCTTTCCCAGTCTGCAGTTGTATAATATGCTAACTCCCACAATTCCTAGCTACCACAGACATCAGTTATGTTGTTTAAGGATGGTGAAAATAGAGGGTTAGCAGATTTTTTTTTCTTTTTGCCTTCAGGAATTTTCATGCAATTATATTGGTTTAACTGTTTTTAGGATGATCCATAATGTTGGCATCAATTTAATGATTATTGCGCAAAACCACACGACTGCAGTGCCAACACATAAAACCATGCTTATGATATTCCATTTTAATTCTAATTCATTCCAGACTAATGTATTAGAGTTAGTCCTCAGATAGCAATCACTTGTTCAGCAAGCTTTCAAACTTATGATGGTGTTGAAAAACTTTTCAACCTTTCCTGCTGGCTTTCTGCAAGCAATGTCAATGGGGAAGCAGCTGCCAACAAAGTTGCAAGCTGCTCAGATTTATCACTTACGCCCAGCAGCAACCAACCCAACCCAAGCTTTGTGATGCTCATGTTGCAACGGCCCTCATGTACCCTCACACACCTTCCCCCACTTTGCGGCAACCACCACAAACCTTGATGTGCTTGCATTGCATGGGTCCCTCACATACTCTCCCCTACCCCACAGCAGCCACCTCAAGCCCCTCTGCACTCAGGCTGCTCTGGACAGGACCTTCACACACCCTACCCTATCCTGTAGTAGCCACTTATTCCTTTTTATTTACTTAATTCAATTTCTATAGCCACCCATTCTTATTTGCCTGAAAGCCACTTTAAAACTTCCCATGGACTTTGCTTGTTGGAAACTGGTAGGAAGTTGCAAGGACTGCTGAGATTGCTGTCACTAAGTGATGCAGCAATGTGACAATGACCTATATGACCATATTGCTTAATAATGGAAATTCCAATCCCGATGACTGTCAATAACTGAGGACTATCTGTATAGTAATAGTTTACCTAAATAGTACTGTATGTATGTACATATATATTGTATGTGTGTGCATGTGTATGCACTGTGTATATACACATATGTACATATATATATATATATATATATATATATATATATATATATATATATATATATATATATATATATATATATATATACACACATTATTACTTAGGTAAACTATTTTATACTATACACTAATTTCTAGTGTATCATATGTCTATTTGGAATTTGGAAATACATATGCATATGTATTTTCAAATTACATTAAAGAGCTCTTCAAATTATTATTAATAGTATTCCAAATTGCTTCATAGTATATAAGTTCAATGTTTTAACCTCTGTTTTTGAAAAAAAAAGTTGTTCTAAGTTTTTTTTTAAAGAAACAAATATAAAAGTGAAATCATTGGATAAATATCAATTTGTTTCAATGAATATTTAAAATCGCAGGGTATTACATTCCATTAATAAAGCAGGAGTTGAGTGTGATTCACAGGGCTTCCCCATGAAATCCATTAGTCTTCCTATTTTTCTTCCTTAGCTTTTCCAGGAAAGGAATAAATAATTGTCTGTGACCAGCTGATAAATGGAGAAAGTTATTTATATTTATATATGTTATGTTATGTTAGTTGCATTACACTACGCTACGTTACTTGTATTTTATGTAATGGTACATTGTGTGCTATGTTACATTTTATGTCATGTGACATTGTTTGTTGCTATTTCTGAATGAACTGAATATGAGAACAATAATACACATTCTGTTTACAGCCTAAGATCATTGGTGCAAAATGTAGCAACTACACAATGCATGGTATTATGAACTTATCTGATTGCCTTTTTTCTTTTTTGAGAAGGATGTAAAAAGTTCACCAATTTGAGAACAGGATGCAATAAAAAAATGCCATAGCAGTTTGCTCTTTAGACTGTATCAAACCTCCTAACCATGACATTTCAGTGACACTCTGGCAATTTCCAGAAGCAATTTATCATAACTAGAAGCATTTCAAGGTGGAACTGCTATTTTCCTCAGAGGTGCAACAGAGTATTGCTGAACCAGTGAGTGTTGCCTGTCTATGCTTTCTGAGTTCAGCTGAAGATGTCAGTTTTAAGATTTAAACACATTTGACAGCTGAATACTCAGCTATCTGAGACACCGTCTGATGTATTATAGAATTATATATATAGAATATGTTATAGAATTACTTACACTTTAAGATGATCTCACTTCCAAAGGATTGCTTTTGGTAAGCAAAAAGGACTTATGTTGTTCCCCCAAAAAATCATTAATATATTTATTTCCAGTTTAGCTTTTAGAATTTTTCACAAGTTTTATGATTATTTTGTGTGCAAGTAATGTGTAATGTTAATTATCCTTTAAACATGTTTAAATTTATCTCTTTATTGCTTATTTTAATACTGTTTTTATTTCAGGCAAAGATAAATTATAAACCAAAATTAATATAATTCTTCAGCCATCTTCAAAATCTGTTTCTCTTACCAATTATTACTTGTGACACCAATAATAAAAAATTGTTGTAGAGCAAGGGCAGTAAAAATTACTGTGTTAAAAAGATTTGCATGCAGTATTGTATTGCTTCTGCATAATCCAGATTTATTTATTTATTTATTTCCCACCTTTATTTTAATAAATAATTCAAGGTGGTGAACACACAAAATATTATTTTCTCCTATTTTCTCCACAACAACACTCCTATGAGGTGAATTGGGTTGACAGAGAGTAATTGGCTCAAAACCACCCACCAGGCTGACATGGCTAAGGTGGGACTAGAATTCACAGTCTCTTGGCTTCTAGCCTGGTGCCTTACCCACTAGGCCTGTAATGGCAAATCTATGACATGTGTGCCGGAAGTGGCATACAGAGCTATCTCTGCCGGCATGTGAGCCCTCACCCCAGATCAGGTCCACTGCACATGCATGCGCACCTCCCACCAGCCAGCTGATTGTCAGGTATCTGCCACACATGTGCGGGGGGGGGCAGGGCGCATGCCAGAGATGTACATGCATGTGCAGAGGCACGGACACGTGGGGGGAGGGTCACGCATGCATTCACAGGGGGCGGGGGTCACATGTGCATTGAATTATGAGTGCACACACTTCCGGCACGCAACAACAAAAAGGTTAGCCATCACTGCACTAGAGCAAAGTGGCTCCCATATTATGTTGTTATGTCATGATGCTATGTTTGGTAATGAAATCGCCATTTTAGTCCTTTTGTTTTAGAAGGCATTGAAACGAAATGATTAAAATTTATTTTAACATGAAAGTGTTGTTTCCATTATATTAGCTACTTATCAAACACAATCTTACTTCTGTAATTAAGAAAATAAACTATTTGCAAGGAAATTCCTTAATCCAATGTAATTTTAAATGTTTTAAATAATGAAAGGTAACATTTAAATAATTACTTGCTTTTATAAGAGATCAGGATCAGATGGGTCAGTTTTTTCTTTACTTAAAAACTATATAATAAAAACTACCAAATGTTTCATTAAGACTTTAACTCTATGTAATTAATGTTTTAGTAGAAGATTCTTAAAATTAGTTCTTATATGCTACATTTTAAGTAATTTTGATTTTATCAATATGAATGCAGAAAAAGGAGAACCCTTAAAAAGGTGGAGTGTTAGAGAATATTCTCTTCAATTTATGTAAGAAAAAGGCAATGAAATATTTCCCACTACATCCTAGACCTATATTATATGCTTAAATACATATTATGCTAAATACATATTATGCTAAATCAAGTTATTACCTGACTGGCACTACCATTCCCAGGAATAATAGAATGACTAAGGAACAGATAAGAAATCTGAATCCAATAATTTCTACACAGATCACCCTCCTTTCTCTTTAAAAACGCCAACCAAGAGTTTTCTGGAAATTTACAGAGAGAGTGGGATGTGGTACTCATAGCCTGCTATTTTTCTTCCCTCATTTAGGCTTAGACGTTAATCATGGGAATTCCATTCTTCTTGCAATTGATAGTACTTTTAAAAAAATTCATTCAAACAGCAGATATGCTTTACTTTCATTGTATACTCAAGTTTTAGTTCATATTTCTGTAAAACATTCCAGAACTGAAGCCAATTAATTTTATCCTATACTTTAAAACATTTCCCTATTCAACATTTAATACAGTACTCAGTGACTCTTAACAGTTGGTGAGCACATCCACTGTCTGGCAAAAAACTGCTGTGAGAACCAGTTTTCACTGAATTAGAGGCCAAATGTTTGAAACCAGGTAAGTCCATTCCTCAAATAAAAGTGATTTTCAAGCCTTTTGCACCACTCACAAGAGCACAAAAATAGGCAGAAACTGAACTTTGATTTCATTATTAATAGAGCTCATTTTTAATAGACAGCAGTTGCTAGAATTCTTTCATAATGGCTTCATTAGTTTAGTTATCATAAATCTTATAAGACATTTGCATCCTTGAATGGCTGATAATGCTTGCTTCTGTTTTTAATGTTATTGAGAGAAGCCTGATAGTTTCTAACATTTTGATCATAGCTATCTTTTTTACCCTTTCAATAAGCATTTGATTGAATTCCTGTGCATATAACCTCCTTTCATTTTTTTGTTCTTGTCCTTTTGTACAGAGGAAGAATAATGTTTATTCAATTGTCAGGCCCAGAGGCAGTCTTCACATTCATTTTAAATAAATTGCACAGCCACTCATAAGCATATCACAGACTATATTTTAACGATTATTCAGTAACATCATCTACAATGCATACTCACAATTTTTCAATATTATAATTTATTACTTCCCTTTCATCTATTTTTTTTGGACACAGCATTTATAGCATTCATTTCAGTTCTACTTTTCAACATATCACTATCATTCCCGTTTCAATCACCAAAACGCTCATTTCAGCAATCCCTCACTTCACTTTCATTCCAAATAATTTCATAACTTTTATTTTTCATTTCCATTTGCTCATTTCCATTTGCTTGGTTAACCTTCTTCACCCCCACTCCTCAGCAACTATTTATTTCCATCGTAATTCATTTTCTTTCTCGTTTTTAATCTAACTGTTCCTTGTTCTCTTGGACTACATTCTTTTCAGCTTTTTTCTTTCTATGCCTCTCATACAATATTTTAGCCTTTCTTTCTACAGTAGCTATTCCTTTGAAAGCCTTTTTCCCCTTTATCCATAGATTCTGTAGTTTCATCATTCTACTAAGCTTTATTTTTCAAAATCTCCTTTAGAATACTAGAGAAGTGCATATAGTTACTCTATCTACATACTTCAAAAACTGTTGTGTCTTGTTTAATACTTTGTAGCTCAATTGTGTGAAATAGTGCATCACAGAGCAACGATTTTTAAATCAACATGCCTCAAATGGGTTGATTGACAAAATGCATCCAAAATCTGAGGCCCATGAGTCCTGTTGGATTAAAATTTGGCAAAGTTGTGGCCGCCTCAAGACCACCCTACTTCCAGAAACTTACACATCGTGTCACAGAAGGGAAGATTGGAGGGACAGTTCCCTATCCCCTTTCCCACTTCCCTCTGGCTTATGTTCCCAATTGGGTAAGGGCCTTGGAGCTGGGGCCAAAATTTGAAATCTCTTAATGCCAGTGACTTGTGAGGGAAGAATGAGTAAGGGACTTGGATACCCGCTGGCAAGTTTGGGTTAGCTGGGAGGCACTAAAGGTCAATGAGGAAGTTTTCTTCCTCCCAGGAGGTAGGAGTCCTTGGGAATATATTAAAATGGAGAGCAGTGGTACTGTTTTCCTTAAAGTCCACAACCCCCTTTGTTTTCCCTCCTCACAATAAGTGGCAGGCAGAATTTTGTTTTCTTGTGCATTGACAATTGGTTGTACCATTTTACCTAAAATGCACCTCTGGTCCTTTGATTATCATTATTCCCTGAAGCATAATATGCAGTTATGATCAATTTGTGGATTTCTATTTTCATACATATCCCTGGCAAAGTATATGTTCCCAGTTTCTATTGTCTAACATCCGAAATAACATTCATTGTCATTTTTATTACTCTTATTAGTATAATAGCTATGCAATTGAAGAAATAAAAGAAAAAAAAAGAAAAAAGCACTATTTCTACAATTCTAAAATGTGTACAAAAATGCAAACTAAAAAAAATCAACTGAAAAGACATGGCTCTGGACGATTGAGGCTTTCATACATCCCTTTTTAGTAAAATAGATACTAGCCCTAGTCATACCAATGCCAGATGCAACGTTTCCTGCTAACAGTAATAACAATATCTCCAGTTTGGCCAACTTTTGACCAGTATGCCATAAACCTAGCCAAAGCCAAGTCATTCACTTAGCAACCCTATAAATGTCTATGCAAGATAGGATCTCCAATCTAGAGACTGCCAACATACTGTTGCCTGCATCCCGTTAGTAAAGAGGTATCTGCAATATACTGACACACATATCGGATGTTCTTTCATTGAAAACTATTCAGAGAATGCAAGATGAATAAAGTTGGATCAGGACAAAAAGCCCATTGAGCCAGACACCCTGACTGAATCTACAATGGTCAACCAGATGCATATGCAAAATCCATTACCAACTCATATTGTCCCCAAACATGATATTATACCGCTTTTGTTTTCACTTACCATTTATTACAGGATAGTCATGTGTTGACAATCTCAAATTTATTCCACATTAAATATACTGATAATAAAAACAGTATTTTCCCTCTTAACCTACACTATCTAACACAATCAATGTTTGTAAAATCTTTATCACCCATTTCCTTGAAAGCAACAAGGTAATTGCCAGGAGTGTTTTGACAAATGTGTATTGCATGTATTTCTTTCTGAGTCTTTGTCCTCTCATTCAGCACTTTCGTTTTCTGAGTTTCCTATGGTATCAACTTCCACACTCCATATTTTAGATCCTTTTTACCTTTTAAGGTAAAAGGGCAGAAAGCAGAGTTCTAATTTTATTTTTCATACTCATTAACTTTTTATTATTGAAAACTGTTCAGAGACCTGGGAGATTGGGAACATATATTATGTAAACAATAGATTAAAAAGAGGGGACTTCATAATGCAATATTGTTTTTAAATGCTTTTTTCAGTTGTATTCTGAAATGTTATCTGTGGGTCTGTTTACTTTTAGAGCCGGAACCTGACCTTTGCTGATGCAGTGACCAGAAAATAACAGGCTTTTGCTGCTCATCTGTCAATTTCAGTTTTCCAACTCTACGGGATGGAATCAGTTGCACAGAAGTCATGCTATTCCCATTCATAGTAGAGTATCTTGACTAGAAGATGTTTGTCCACTGAAAAGAGATGAAGGGAAAGCCACAGGAGAAAGTTAATTACCTTGTCTATATTCATTGGCTTATTCACAATATTATTCACAGTAACTTGAAACAGATGTAATAGGGTTTTGGAAGTGATTTTGATTTTATGCTATCAGGTGGTTATCCAGTTGGAGAGGCATATTATGGGTCCTATCAGCTATAGAGTTTGTTGGGCAGGACCTAGGAAGACAGTCTTTCTGCTGTGGTCTCTCTATGGTAAAATCATTTCCTGGGAGGTGAGGCTGGTCCCAATCCTGTGGGCCTTTAAAATGGTCTTTTCAACTAGCTGGGGATCCCATGACGGAATAGGGTCTGTTAGATGAACGTATAATTAATACAATAAACTCTGTCTATTTTGCCATCATTTTCTTTTTCTACTTTTTACTTGTTTATTTTTTAATTTAAATTGGTTGTTTTAATGGTTTTTATATATTTAATGGTTTGTATATATTTTGATCATAGTGTATGTCCCGTAGTGTCACTATGTGAGAAGGGCAACTATACGAATATGATTAAATAAATATCTACATAAATCTTTTCCAGAATGATCTGTTCCCAACCTGATCCTTCTGATTTTCTAACATTGTTTCCCATGTTTCTGTAATTGTCCCATTGATTTTGGTAACTTTCCAACACAGTAATAATTGGAGTATTGATTTCTGGCTTCATTTTTTAGTACTAGAGAGATTCTCCTGAAATTTTATTCTCCAGCTTCAGTTCTGTTTCCTTTGCCAGTTGCTGCCAACCTTTTGAGATCCAGGTTTCATGGAGAGCATTTTTCCACAGATGGGTATGCATGTCTGCATCCCATGTATGCGTAGATGGGGCTTCTATCATTTGCATGGCCTAGTTCAGGCCACAGACCAGTACTGGTCCACAGCCCTGGGGTTAGGGCCCCCTTTTTCTAGGTTATACAATCCAATGACATTTTCCTCCTTATCATTTTTAACTTTGGCATTTGAATCTTTATTCACAAACAGCACATCTTGCTTGCATATTTTGTTGATACTTCAAATGAAGACTCAAATAAAACTCATCAACCTCTTCTTTTTCTGCATCGGTGATTGGAACATATGAACTTGGATAAACGTCACATTTGAAGATTGTCTACAAAGTGTATTTAAACTTATTTAGTTATTGACCATATTGTACCCAAGTACTGGCTTTGTTATACTGCATCTTTCCTGACTATTAATGCGATGGTATTACTTCTTCATAATTTCATGTCCTGAATAGTAATATGATTTTCTGACTGAAAGTGTCCAATCCAATCCCTTTCAATTTGCTGATGCCTAAAATGATTGCCTATCATCCATTAATAAATTCAAATTATAGTATATCTTGCACAAGCGAGTGGACAAGAATAGATAAAAATATCAATATAATTATAAACAAAAATATAATTAAATAAATTATGCATTTAGGACTTTATCCAAGTGGAAAGCCATCCCTTTATGCTGAGGTAGCAAATTTTCTTTTGAGAATCAGAAAAGCAATATTGCTGATATGTAAAATGAATATTAAACATGCAGTTTCTCTCATTTTTATGAGTGATTCAAGAATTTAGTCACTTAGAAATACCATAAATAGAATATGCCTGTAGAAATGCTCCTACGGAAACTCACGAAACCTACTTGAATGAAATCATCATGAAGACAGGAATTCTAGGCTTGTAGTGGAAATCCTTTGAACTCTTATTTGCTTTCAAAAGAAATGTTTCAAAATGCAATGGGTATATAATTTCCTGCATAATTAGGTACAGTTTATGTAGATTGAATGTTCCAGCACTCAGATAAATAGGATCAGCAGACATTGCTTCCAAGTTGTCTGAGCAGTAAACATTCCAAAAGACCTCCAGCAAAAAAGGATCACAGAAATTCTTGTGACACCTGAAAACCCAACAAGTTTTTCAAGCATTAAACAGAGGCAATATTTTTGATTGCACATCTGGTATTAGCTCACCCATGCAAAAAAATGTTAAGTCACACCCAATAATAGAATGACCATTATGCTATGTTTTTCTCTCTCTGACCTTTCCTATTATTATTCCTCCCCTGATTCCTAGGACAGTACCCCATGCTTGTGATCATGTCTGTAGTCCACAAGTTACGCAACAGTACTTGCATCTTTAAATCTTTTGTCTTTTTACAGTGCCAGAAGCTAATGGGTTTTCTATGAAAAAAGAGGCCCAGGGGTGCCATTTCTGTCTTCCATAAATTGGGTTGGGAAAATAACACCGTTTGAAAATCCAGTGAGCTGGAACAATGGTCTGAATAGATTTCAAAGCTTTCTATAATTTGCCCTATTGGATTGTTTTGATAAACAGTAGCACATAATCTCTTGGAAGAAAAACATAAAAAACTAAAAAAACATCCAAGTTACCCAGGAGCTTGCTATTCCTGAAACCATCATCTGTGAACTGTCCTTAAATATCACATTTCCATTCTTACTATGTTACAGAGCCCCTGATTATGACATCAAACATGCAAACAAATTAAATGCACTACTAATATGGGCAGCATCCTGCCCACACACTTTTATCTTTCTTGGTGACTTCAATCTACCTCATATTAACTGGACCCTTAACGAATGTACAAATGAACCCACACATGCAACCTTCTACAATACAGTAACAAATCTGGGACTAGAACAACTAGTAACCAACAACACTAGACTTAACAACTGCCTCGATCTCATCATCATCACAAAAAAATCATCACAATGACAGAATCCCCAATTATAACTTCAAAAAAGGCAACTATGATCTTTTAAACAACGATATTTCATCCCTTGATTGGCAATTTCTATTCACTGGATGCAATACTGTAGAAGACCATTACAACATATTTTTACTTGAAGTCAAAAGAGTCATCAAACTATATGTACCAATAACAACTCCCAAAATCAGAAAAAACAAATTACCCATAACAATAAAGAAGCTTCAATCCAAAAAGAAATCACTTTGGCAGCAAAACAAATCTGGTCATGTTGCCAACTTCAAAAGCCGATACAAAAATTTATGCCACCAGATAAAGACTGAATGCACCAATTATCACATTAAACAAGAAGAAAACCTTCTACGCACCAATTCCATCCACGCTTTCTACAATTTTGTAAACAACAAGCTAAAAGGTCCATCCCACCCCTGAAGGGACCTAATGGTAAAGACTGCAATTACGACACTATTAAAGCCAACCTCTTTAACACATTCTTTGGCTCAGTATTTGTAAACAGCAAAGGATCATGCCAGTATTTCCTAGTCGAACCACAGACAACTACAATGATCTAATACAGCGGTCGCCAACCAGTGGGCCGTGAGAAAATTTTGGTGAGCCGCAGAGAAATGTCACCCCCAGAGCACCTCCCCAAAGCAAGTAATCCAGGCTGCGCAGAAACACAAGGCTGCTCAGCCCACATGACCCGCGGGAACACTCCCCGCCCATTCACTCCTTACCCAGCAAATTTATCTGCTAATTTTTTCCTTTTTCCACCCATTATCTGTTCTGCTGCACTGGGAGATTTAGATTAGCTAGGAAGCAGGAAATGGTTGGATTTCTTGCTTTCTAGCTAAGCACAGCCAAACCTCCCTTAGGACTGAAGGTTTGTTTGCAAGCAAATTCAGTGCAGACTCATGGCAAGCAAATTTGAGAGACTGAGCTAGCCGATGGTAGATAGATTGATCACTGAATGATTCTGTGAGCAACTCAAGCTACCTGCTTTGCCTGATTTTGGATAAAAGTTGCTTTTTTAAAATAAAAAATTAAATATTTACATACATGGTGTGTTGTGAGTTAATTTTGTGAGTTTGCTTGTTAGCAAATGTTATGAGTTCACTTGCAAGCAAATTTTATGTGGCAGACTGAGCCAGCCAATGGCAGATAGATAGATTTCTGAATGAATCTATGATTCTGTGAGCAACTCAATCTGCCTGCCTGCTTTGCTTGATTTTGGGTAAAAGTTGCTCTTTTTTTATAAAAAAAAATCAATATTTATATAAATATTTATAATATTTACATACAAGCCATGCCCAGCAGTCACATGACCATCAAGCTACACCCACAAATTAGGCCAGACCCACAGAACCAGTTAGTGGTCCCTGAGATCTAAAATTATGAGTTTGGTGGTTCCTGAGGTCCACAGGGTTGGCGACCCCTGATCTAATAAATATCGATTTTACAGAAGACAATGTTGAAAAAGCACTACGCAATGTAAAACCATCTCTATCTATTGGACCGGACGGAATATGTGCCTACTTCTTAGAAAAGCTATCCATTGCCATAGCCGAACCTCTAAGCATAATCTTTGAAAACTCTTTCAGGACCAGCTCCTTGCCAAAACTATGATCACAAGCCATGGTCATCCCCATCTTCAAAAAGGGAGACCCCAGCCTAGTTGAAAATTACAGACCAATCTCTTTATGCTGCATCACCTGTAAAGTCATGGAATCAATTATTAACCAATCCATCATCCTCCACTTAGAAACAAACAACCTACTCTCTAATAAATAATTTGGTTTCAGGAAAAAAACTATCATGTAATCTGCAACTCTTACACTGCAAAAACATATGGACTATACAACTTTCTCTGGGCAAAGCAATAGATGCAATCTACATAGACTTCTGTAAAGCCTTTGATTCAGTGGTACACGACAACTACTCCGAAAACTAAAATCTTACGGTATCTCTGGACACTGCATAAATGGATAGAAGCATTCCTGTCAAACAGACAACAAATGATCAAATTCTGTACCTATCAACAGTGGTGTCCCTCAAGGCAGTGTTCTAGGACCAACTCTTTTCATACTCTACATAAATGACCTCTGTGATCATATTAAGAGAAACTGCGTTCTCTTCGCTGATGATGTAAAGCTGTTCAATACCACAGACAATACTGCTACCCTTCAAAAAGACCTTGACTATGTATCAGAATGGTCAAACAAATGGCAATTTCAAATTTCAACAAATAAATGCTCTGTCCTACATATTGGCAAAAAAACTAAAAAATAAAATACAGGCTGAATAGTCAAGACCTTGTTGATGATCCAAACTCTGACAAGGATCTTCGAGTACTCATCTCAAAACTAAGTGCTAGAGCCCACTGTAACTACATAGCCAAAAAGGCATTAAGAGTTGTTAACCTAATCCTACGTAGCTTTTTCTCTGGTAATATTACACTAATAACTAGAGCATACAAAACATTTGCTAGACCAATACTCGAATACAGCTCATCAGTCTGGAACCCACATTTAGTATCTGATATTAACACAGTTGAGAAAGTCCAGAAATATTTCACAAGAAGAATTCTCCACTCCTCTACTCGTTGCAGAATACCTTATGCCACCAGACTTGAAATTCTAGACCTAGAAAACCTAGAACTACGCCGCCTTCGGTCCGATCTAAGTATAGTATATAAAATCACACATTGCAATGTCCTACCTGTCAATGAATACTTCAGCTTCAACCATAACAATACAAGAGCACACAATAGATACAAACTCAAGGTAAACCGCACCAAACTTGATTGCAGGAAATAAGACTTCAGCAACAGAATGGTAAATGTCTGGAATACTCTACCTGACTCTGTGGTTTCTTCCCCAAACCCCAAAAACTTTAACCTTAGACAGTCTACTATTGACCTCACCCCTTTCCTAAGAGGTCTGTAGGGGCCGTGCATAAGCGCACCAATGTGCCTACCGTCCCTGTCCTATTGTTTCTTTTATTTTTCTCATATGTATCCATGTATTCATAACTATGTTTTTACTGATACCTATTATCTTGTAAGCAATTGACAAAAATAAATAAATAAATAAATAAATAGTTCTCCACACACAAAAAAAGAAAGATTTTTTAAAAAGTTTTCCTCCTGATGCATTGGACTTTAATACCCCTTCTCCTCCCCCCCACCACGCCCAGAAGTATTGTGGGAGCCGAAGGATGGAAAATGCTTATTATGAAGCCGATCGATTCATCGGGGTGGAGATGATGATGATGATGAAGAAAATGATGACGATGAACACACTCGTACCATTTGCTACGTTTCAAACGCTAATTAGGGAGGAGGAACCTCTAGATATTCCAAAACTCCACCTCTCGTTGACCACGCTGGTTGTGGATTGCTGGGAGTTGGAGTTCGGGAACATCTGGAGGCAGACCGGAGGGTTCCCCCCGCCCATCCCAGGACGTAGGCGGCTCCTCTCGGACAAAAAACAAAACATAACACTCCTTTCCTTCGAACTCCCAGTCTTGTTCTTCCCCCCCCCCCCTCCCGTCTTGGTTACACCTTGTGAGTCAGGCTGACGGCTGCAGTCAGCAACAAGCTGGGAAGCAGCTTTCCTCCCAACCCCGCCCCATCTCCCCGCGCTCCCGTTCAGCCAATGAACCACCACCCAAGGGGAGGTTGGGTCCAAGACACGTTATAAAGCGGCAGGCGAAGAAGAAGGAGGAGGTTACAGGGAGGCGTGCGGGGATTCCAAGCATCCCAGCGACAGAACGGGGCTGCGTGCAGGATCGGGGACTAACCATGTGCGGTGAGTGAGGGAAAGGAGGAGGGAGGGAGGGGAGGGAAGGGAGCCGAGTTGGCTGGGTGCCAGCTTCTCCGCGCACTTCGAGAGGCCGAAGGGGGTTGCACATGCGGGCCCAAAGCAGGGGTGCAGTTGTTCGGATTAGAGGGAAGGGAGAGGGAGAAGGAGCGGAAGAACGTCTGCCATGTAAAAGCCCCGCAGTTCTGTTCCAAACCAATAGTAAGATTTATTTAGGGGAAAACACTGCTGCCTTTTGCCCAACGCTCGGGAAGGATGTGAAAGCTGAATGCTTTACTCCCTCCAACACTTTCTCCCTCCCCACCGCCCTTAAAAAGGCACAGGAGACGTGCTTATAAGCCACGCTTCCATCTCTATTCCTTTTCTCCAACCCCTTTTCCTTTCTTTCTTTCTTCCACTGCCCCTCCTTCCCGCGGGTGGCCATTGGAATGGGACAACTTGACCACGTGCTTACTTAGCGTCGCTCCTCCAGCATCCACCACCTCCTTTAGTTTGGATAGAGTACAGTAATTTTAAGTCAAAATCGAGTTTTGCCTCATGGCTCATTGGGTTGATGCATCTTGACAAGCAAAAGGGCTCCTTCGGGGCTATTTGCTGGCTGCTAAAATTTTCATTCAAGGCTCTTTTTTAATTTTCCTTCTCCAAGTTCCTGTAAGAAATTAGCACCCACCCCTCTCCTAGAAAATTGAAATATCCTAGGAAATATTAAAAAGGCAGAATATTTCCCTTAAAAAGTTAGTTTCTTAACTTCTTAGTTTCTACAACTAAGAAGCAGAAACTCACCTCACCTTTGTTAATGAGTGGGCCATTAAGGCCTGGGCCAGAATATTTTACATAACAAAGATCTCCAGGTAAAGCTATAGCAATTGCCCAAAGCCCTTTTTATTACATCATCACCCAGCAAGGCTAAACGAAGCCTGGAACTCAGGACAGCCTACAGAGTTGCCCCTGCATGGCCCCATGGGAGTCTGACAACCAATCAGAATACAAGCTCAAATTCAAATCTCAACAGAGGGTATAAACCCAGGCACTCTTAGCATCTCAGCCCTTTTTTCTCTTTTCCTTCACCTTAAAGCATGTGACCATCCTTTTCACTTTGGAGCTCCAAGCCATGTGGTCCTGTCCACCATTAAACCATCTTTCCAAACAGCTTCCATGTTTCTAGTGTCTTTTTCCCTATTTGGAACTGAACCCAGAAGTATAATTCTTCCAACATTCCATACTTGGGGAATACTACTTGGTGAATTATTGATTTATTTAGCATATGGCATACTTGGTGAATACTTCTACTTATTTAAAAAAAGCTTTGTATTGGATCATCAGCAAAGTACACATTCTTGCACAACAAGGAAGTAAAACTACTACCATGAGAGTTTAGTTTCAGAAATTATTGGGACTGTATTGCTTGTTGGGACAGCTGACAGTAGTTTCCTTTCTGGACTACAATGGCAAATAGGTCCTCAGGCTGAGATAAGTGAACTTTTACTCAAATTGCATTTTACCAGAAACAACAGTATTAAGTCCTTTTCAAATTTTAAAACGGTATTGACCTACACATGCATAGGGCTATGGTTTCTGTAAGTGCAGATAAAGCTGTTCCCATGTGCAGTTTCTCTGCATTTATTAAGCTGGGATGGGGTGGTGGTGGTAAGATTTATGTCCCAATTCCTTGCAACATACTTTTAAACATCCAAAAAAGACAAAACTATGACAGTGGCATAATATAGAAAAAAACGGGACCAGTGTCCATAAATATAATAAAATGGATTGTTTGACAGTGAGTAGGTATGGATTATACAATTGAACCATAAATAAGGTTTTGGATGGAGAAAAATCAAATGAAATTTGTTTTAAATTTGTATATTAGAACAGGAAATCAGCTTCCTTCCAGACAATTAAGCCATGTACTTTCTTTGCAAGGTGGGCAAGTAATGACTTTTGAGTTCTAAAAGATTATTTTGTTCCAGAAAACCTAGTTCCTCTAAATTGTTCAGAATTAGTTTATTGTGTTCAAGCTGATAAGGAATATATTGTGATACCTTTGGTTACTCATTTAAGACCTATCAACAAACATACTGAAATCACTTTTATCTAAAGTGAGACATCTGTGCTTTAACTCAGAATTAGGGATGTTCCATTGCTCAACCAAATGTTAATCAAGATATTGTATGGCTGAGTCAGAATACTAGGTCAAGGTTTGATGTGATTTCAAAGCACTTTCCATTATTGATGTTGTAGAAAGGTTTGGTGAGGTAAAATAAGATATAAATCAGAACTCTGTTCTGAAAATATTGCTGGAAGTGGTGAAAGGAAGCTTCCTATTTTGGGATGAAAATCTCTTTCAAATATCTCCACCCAAACAAAAGCTATGTAAAAATTGTAAAATATGTCTGGTGTTTCACTTTTTCATATGTTGTTATACATAGCAATCTAGTTGTGTATAAATAATAAGCCAGGCTGACTTTTTTTGTGCCAATCTTTTTACTCCATATGCAGAAATATCAGTGAGCTTAATCATCTTACCTGTGAGGTCATTGAGAAAAAAGCTTAGGTTTCTAAGTACATTATTTTAAATGGAGGGATTTCTAGCACATTAGAACTATAGTGCTCAATTAAGCAAAAAGAACCTTAAAGTTTAATGCTGGTACAATCTTCTTCGACCAAAGGATCCCTAGATGTTTTGGAGCTACCACTTCCAGAATTCTACATCAACAGGATCCCTAGATGTGGTGTCCTATAATGCTATTATTCCCAGCTACCATAATCAATGTGCATAGCTGATAGGAATTCAACAGTACCTAGGGTTACAAAGTTGGCCACTATTAAATTATTTATTAGATGTATGTCCTGAACTTCCTCCAAAAGTTCAAGGTGCTGAGCATGGCCCTCCATTTCCAACCTTTGAAAGAGAAGAGTGCCTTCTTGACCAATTATGGTTGGGACAGATTCTTTTTATGGTATCTTTCAACTGTTTCAAAGGATATTTTTCTGTCAAATGCCTAAAGATGATCAATAGGTACATTTCACATTTGGAGGTTGAGGAATTTGACTAATTAACTGCATGTGAATATAGGATCACTGTTTGTAGAATGGAGGAGGAAATTCATTTTAAAAATGGAATCTTTCTTAAGAGGAAAGAGGAAGCAAAATAGTTACAAGGAAGCTTAATTATAGCCAGAGATGAATCCACTTAGCATATTGTCTTCATCTTGGAAAGTAGATTTCTTGGTGAGGAGGTGAACTTTAACATAGTGAGTAATGCATAATTTTCCCCTAACATGGCATCTCCTAGATTAGCTTGGTTTAAATGCCTAAGATTCCTAATCAGTATAGACAATACCTGAGAAATTCTAAGAGTTTCAGTCTATAACACATCTGAAAGGCAATTTGTTTGAAGAAGCTTCAGTACATACCCAAGCAACAAAGATAAGGGCTGTTGAGCTTACTTGTTATGAATAAAATATAAAAATCCTAGCTTGATTTTGGTTAAATAAGCATTGACATTCTTGTGGAATTTCCCCCACTCAGGGGTCTTTTCTTTACCAACCAGTTGCATTCCTGAAAAAGGAACCAAGAGCTTCAAAGACTTTTTAGGCTATTAAAGGGGGAATCACAAAACAAAGGTTGGCTTGTATAACTTCTAAGCTAAACTCCCTGCTTGAACTATTTTTTTAAAGTATCACAGCAGAGGTGCTTCATTCATTTCTGGAGTCTAAGGGCCTTTCATGTGACATTATTTCTGTGCAATCATTTTAAAACAACTCTGTTCATTTTGGTTTTTATCAAGCCCAATGATTAGGTCTTCTGTAAGCAGAAGTACTTAAAGCCTTTTCTTATCTCTTGAATAATGAAAAAAAAAACATGCTGAAGAGAAAAGATTATAAGGTCAAAGGGGAAGTGGTCTAGTTAACAATAGAAGTTTATCGATTGGATAATGTTTGTACTATATGTTATTCATGTTTGTGCATTTGCCATAGCTAGTTTGTGCCACAATAAAATGATACCTATTTACACTGCCACAAAGATTTTCAGAATTTTTTTCTAGTCTGCACATTTATTTAAAACTGTATATCTTTTAAAAGTGTTTATTTTTAAGCATTTTTAATAGTAATGTTATTGCTTATAAAAAATAATAGCATTTAAAAGGTGCTTTAAAATAGACAAAAAATTGACACAGTATATCAATTTCCAAATAAAATTGCAAGAAAAAAAAATCATTTGTGTTAGGGAAGACAATAGGGTATTTTCAAGTATGATTAACATTTGTGACTTTCATTTCAGTAAGGAAAAATGCAAAATATGATGCAGAAGTTTATTCCTTGTGAATTTAGAATTTGGGCTGTTCAGGTTGCGGGTTTTTTTTTTGTATCTTGGAATTTCATTGTAGAATCCAAGCTATCCAATTTTATATCTTGAATTTATTGTACAATCCAAGCTATTTCCAGCCTGAGCAGCACTAAAACAAGAGAGGCCCTTTTGTTTATAGGAGGAAAATGAGAAGGGGGATGCTATTGATCACACCTAACTATTGAACCATGGACTTAAGAACCTATAAGTCCTGCAGTCTGAATTTTAACTTTGTGTTGGATTGTGGCCTTTATATTTTGAAAGTGAACAGTCAATGTGGTTAATGGGAGGTATGACGGGATATATAAGTTGAAACTAAACTTCCTTTCCTTAAGCTCAAATAACTCTAATATATTCTTTGGCAGTCTAGACTGTTGCTATCATTTTCAATGAAAAGTCTCTAGTGGCCTCTGAGTCTCTTTGTATGCTTAAATAGGAGCATTGCTAGAATTCAGTATAAACAAGGAATCTTTACCAAGCTCAGCACACTGCCTCCATTGTGGATAGATCCCTCAAAAAGGCCTTTCCTGGAGTTACCAAAGTATAAAAATATTGCCTCAAATGAGGACTCTGTTAGATCTTTTATATGTGTACATATGCATGTATGTGTATATGTACATGTCTATCTTATGAGGGTATAAACTGCTGATTTATAAATACTGAGACTGTATGAAAATGTTAAAAATATTTTAAATGTTGCTCTGGAAAAATAGAAAACAACTTGAGCTGAGTCCATGAGAAAATTATTAACAGCCCTAGCCTCAGGAGATTTTCGTGCTGGATGGGGGCAACTGTTTCTGTTGTGATTCATGCCACAAACAGTATTTAATAAGTTTTAATAGAAGTCTCCTTAATAGATCTGTGAAATACTAGCTATAATCTAGAGTTGTTCTGATCAGTTCTTGGCTAAATTCTGATTTAGATTTGTAAATCTTATTTTTGGGAAGGCAGAGATTAATAGCTGCTTAACTGTAGTTCCAAAAATACAACTTTATGGTGCTAGATAATACATATTGCCATCTGTAGCTCAAAACCTGATTAGTAAAAGATTTCTCTTATTTTAAATGAGCTAAATAAGCAGTCAACCAAAATAAATTGGTTAACTATAATCAAATAATTGTCAACATTTAAATAGCTAAGATTATCAGGCAAAAGTATTTTAATTATCCTTTTTATTAGTAAAACTATGTACAGCAAGTGAGTCATAAATCTATCTTTGCAAGAAACACTATCATGATAAAATAACCGATAAGGTTTTATCTCAATTGGTAAACTTGTTCACATGGGGGGGGGGAGGGAGGGAGAGAGAGAGAGAGAAATATATATAACTTGGCAATTACTTATGAAAGTTGCAGTGTCCTGGAGTTCATGTGATCACCTTTTGAGGCCTTCTGACAAGCAAAGTCAATGGGGAAGCCAGGTTCATTTAACAACTAACTTAACAACTGCCATGATTCTCTTAACAAGTGCAGCAAGAAAAAATGGCAAACTGGGTCAAAACCCACTTAACTGTCTTGCTTTGCTATGGAAATTTGGGAGTCAAATGGAGTCATAAGTCAAGGACTATTTGTACTACAAACTGGGCTAATGGGGCAAGACGGAAATTATATCAAACTTATGAATGGCAAAGCATTGGCATTAAGTGTGTTTTTTTTCACTGCCCCTCTCTTCAAACAGGAATCTTTGCTTATTTGAACTACAAAGTACCTCGGACAAGGAAAGAGATATTTGAAACGCTGATAAAAGGACTGCAAAGGCTGGAATACAGAGGGTATGATTCTGCAGGTGCGTAAACTGTCTTACATGGACCCTGACAATTGTTGTCTTATATTGCTTCTATTGCTTTTCGAAAAGCGTGTTAGAAGTAGTCTCTGAATAAACCAGATATTGACAGGGCCTCCATATTGTAATTAACCCAACCACAATGTCTTGCATACTGTATCTTGTAGTTTATTGTGATGTGTGAACTTATTGCGGGTTATTTAACAGTGTTAAAAACAAGCCATGTGTTATTTCAATATGTGACGGCCACTGTAAGGAAGACGAGTCATTTCCGTATTTTCCATAGGAAGAATTCTATCCTCATTTAATATTAATTTAATAATTGAGGAAGTGAAAGCATGCATGAGCTGTGTTTGAGTCACACAGAGTCAGATTTCTGAAGAATTCTTACAATGAGTTGCATGCACTTTCACTTTTCTCTTCCTGCAGGAGTTTATAATTATAGCAATCAGAGACTTGTAATAGGCAAATCAATGTTAGTTTCATTTCGTGAGATATCTTTGGTTCTTGGACAATGTTTAAAAATATACTGCTGAACCATTGACGTGAGATACAAATAAACTTACAAGACAATCTTAAATAGAATTGTATTTATTTATTTTGTAATAACTTTAACCTATAGGGTCACTTAAAACAGGTTTGGTCAACTTACATACAAGTCAGGAAACCACAGTATGGAGAGAACATGATGAAATAGACTGGGCCTAAGTTGACAGAAGACTATGTGACAAAGCTGCACTCTTTCTCCTTATTTATTTAATCTATATATGGAATACATATGTCAACTCTAAAGCAAACTCAAAAAGGCCATCTTTGAGGCTTCATGGTTTCCACAAGGCAGAGGAGGAGAAAGGGAGGGGGAAAAATTGATAGTTCGGCTTTGCCTTCAAAATAAGTTTTCTTGTGGGAATCTAGGTGGCTGAGAAGAGGAGGAGCAGAGTAACCAGGCAACCTGTCATCACCACTATTGGACAATGTGACCTGGGGGGAAGGGAGAACTTTCACTTTTTAATTAGGTGAAAACTGTGGGAACATTCAGAGTCTGTTTTCGCCAGTTGTGCCAATATGATGTATCCAATAAATTGTTCTTTGAGGAATCTATCTGCCTCAGAGTTCTGCTTTCAATGGTGCATTACTTGGAACGCTGACAACATACTAAGGAAAGCTGGATTGGAAAAATAAGAGTATGGTTTTAAAACTGGAGGAAAAGAAACATCAATAATTCGTGCTATGTTGATGACACTACCCTGATAGCCAAAAATGCAAAGGATCTGCAAGCCCTTAGTACTATAAGATCAAAGAGCACAATGAAAAAAATGGGGACTAAAATTAAATATAAAGCAGACTATAAATTGCAAAAGGTAGGGCAAGTTTAGAATTATTAATGAAGCTATCAAAGGATATCTTTGTAGTAAAGGAACAGACAGTCAAGAAATACATTTGGTAGAGTAGCGATAATGGAAAAGATATTCAAATGCCATGAAGTGCAAGTCTGACATTCCCCATGGTCAGTGGTGGTATTCAAAAACTACTACTACTGCTTCTGTGGGCATGGCCATGTGACTGGGTGGGCGTGGCTTTTCTTTTTTGCAGTCCCCACCCATTTTTGGGAACTTCTTAGCCACAGAGGAGCCTCGAGGGGGGGGGTGCATTTTTGCTCCCCTAAAGTTCTTCTGAAGCTTAGGAAGAAAAAAAAAACAGAGCATGGGAGGAGCATGCAGCACTCCTCCAAGCTCCATTTTGGGAGCTTCCTAGTCTCAGAGAAGCCTTTGGGGGGGCGTTTTTGCTCCCCTAAGGCTCCTCTGGGGCTCTGGAAGGCAAAAAATGGGGGGGGGGGTGGCTGAGATCCTCCCTCCATTTTTTGCCTTCCTGGGCCCTAGCAAGGGGAATCCTGGCACAGCTGATCTTATCTACAGCTGATTATTGGGAGGGGGAAAAAAGAAAGAAATACCTTATGCGAATGTCAGGCAGGCGGGCGGGGAATGTCAGGCAGGCGGGTGGGGTGAGCGAGCATCAGGCAGGAGGGCGACCCCGTGGGGGACGTGGCCAGCCAGAACTTACTACCGATTCGGCGACCCACGCCAAATTCTTGCTACCGGTTCGCCCGATCTGTTGCGAACCGGCTGAATACCACCACTGCCCATGATGCTCCACGAAAGTGGAAGTTAGGCTTGAAGAAAAAGGATAAAAAGAAACGGGATAGAAAGAGTACAAACACCTTTGAAGTTTGGTGTTAGAAAATACTTTGAACACCCAAGATAACAAACTGATGGATCATCAAATAAATCAACCTAGTGCTTTCACTAGAAGTGCAAATGATCAGGTTTTCCTATTTCTGAGGTATTATGCAAAGACCCAGCTCTGTGAAAAAGACTGCAATGCTGGGAAAAGTGGAAGGAAAGAAAGGAAGAGGATGCATAGGAGCAAGATGGACAGACTCAGCAACAATAGTGATGAGCTGAGACTTGAAAGATCAGGCTAGGAATAGATCATTATGGAGAAAAACTGTATGTGGTAACTTAAATTGAAAATGACTTACACATAATTAATAGAAAAGTTATGAGTCAACACTGACTTGCATGATCAAACAATAGCAATTTTAATCAGATATAAAAGGAAAAACAGGCAAAGCAAGTTTTGAAACCTTAGCAAAATGTTAAATACTTTTGTGGTTATCTTTTTATAAAAGGATTTTCAAGACAAATCCTCTCATTAAAATATAAATCAATCAAAATATCTCATCTGCTGAAAAAAAAAATCCTGATATTCTGTTTAAGCAAATGTGCACAGTAAGTTAAATAATCAGGAATAGTATACAATAAGATATATTATATATTACAGGTATTGCAATTGATGGGAATAATAATAAAGATAAAGAACGGTACATCAAATTGGTGAAAAAAAGAGGAAAAGTAAAGGCTCTTGATGAGGAATTGCAAAGTAAGTATAACAAAACAACTGCATTTTGTTATATTTATGGCCAGTCTTTAATATAGCATGTTTATTTAGAAGTACTATTAATCAATTGCCAATTGATGGGATTACAGTTACATTTTCTTAAATAAAAATTTCATCTGTCTTAATTCTACATTTTACTCTCAAATAATTTCTGAACATTTTACTATCTTTCCACTGTAAGTTTTATTCATGTGTATATAATGGTAGTTATGATACGAGATTGTAGAGCAATATTCAATATGAATTATGTGTACATGCAATAGTACATCCCACAAGCCAAGCCTTTCACTAATATTTCAATGTCATGTTGAATCTAACCTTTGATAGGAGTAAGAATATCCTAGGAAAGACAGATGGAAATATACTTTCTACTTTGTGAAGTAAATCTACCAGTTATTACATGAGGATGATGTAAATAATATTTTCATTTGAGATCTATTTAACTGTCACAGAAGTCACACCTAATTCATAAGAAAACAAACAAACAATGCAAGTTATGTATGTCATTAACAAAACATTTTTGGCTATAATTTAATAAAAGGTCTTTAAAGCAGATTCTTTCATTAAAATATAAACAAATAAAATAATGATTATTGACTTTCATGCAGTGTTAGATATTTTCATCTGGATTTTGAATTTGCTCAGTGTTGGGAGTGATGTATTTTGTACTGAGAAATTAACTGTGTGTGTGTGTGTTTGTGTATGATGATTTCTGCATGGAATATGTTTAAAGTAGTGTTTGTGATACTTTTAGAACATACTTCTATGCTTCTAGTTCTCGCTTAACAACCAGTCACTTAATGACAGTTCAAAATAACAATTGACCCCTCCCAATTTTAAAGTTCCGGCAGCTGCACATATTCACACACCGCAGTCACGATTGCTTTTTGCATGTTTGGCAATCAGTTCAAGGGCCATTTATTATGGCCTGTGACCATGTGACAATAATTTGTATCTTTTGCCAGTTTCTGGCATGGTTTCTTGTGGTTTCTGGCAAAACCTGTCCATTGGATAAAATGGATTTGCTTAACAACTACTGTGTTTTCTTGATGGCCATCACGAACAAGGTCAGAAAATCGGGTGCAAACACATAGTACCCACTTAACTACCATAATGACTTATAACTGTAATTCTGGGCTCGATGATGGTCGTAATGCAAAAAAACCCAACTTTGTAGCCACAAACCATTATTGAAAAGCTGGAAATTTAGAATTGGGTATCATTTTGAATATAAATTGTTATACATTTGTCCTGTACAGAGCAAGAAGGCTTGGATTTAAAGGCAGATTTTGACACACATTTTGGCATTGCTCACACTCGGTGGGCTACTCATGGAGTACCAAATGCTGTCAACAGTCATCCCCAACGATCAGATAAAAGTAATGGTAGGTAACTTCTGGGGGGAAAAAAACCAGAAATCCTTAGATGTAGTTGTTGAAACCAACAAACCACTATCACGTATTAGTGTATGTTAAATGAGATAGGTGATTCATAAAGCAATTTTACATGTGTAATATTCCTGACACATGAAAGAAAAGGAGTTAAATCTGCTGACATTAGAGTATCCAATATTCTCTAAACAACATTCTCCAAACAACCGATATCCTCTGATGTTTATACCAAAACTTTACTGGTTTAGTTATATCACTTGACACCCGTTGTGATCTATCTCAAGTTATGCATTCACAAACACAGAAAGGTGGTTGCAAACTTCATGCAGAAGTTTCTGAAGCAAATGAGCAGGAAAAGAAATGTGAGTGCAAATGCGCATACACACACAGGCATGCACACTAGAAGTCACCCAAAGTCAAGCAACCTTGCTGTGAGAGAGTCCCAAGTCGAAAGCAGTCCAGTATTTCTCATTTGGAAGGGCAAGGAGCCTTGCAGAATGCCTTTGCTCTGCTCATCGCATGACAAGCCCTTGGACTAGGAAAGGGTAGCAGCTCAGACTCCTCATTTTATGAGACAGGAGACAGTTATGTCTCCTGGTTACTGGGTGGTGCAGCCACCTCTCCCTGCAGCTACTCATCAGTTCAACTGGCAACTCTGAGAACTGGCTGTTCATTGTCAGTCTCTTTGACAGAGACCAAGCTGGCCATGATGTGTTGCTTGAAAGAACAGAAAACTAGAATTCTACTTTACTAGTGCCAATTTAATATACAGCTTCAATCCATTTTTTGAACTAAAGTCTCATTGTTTGCTCTTATTTATTTCCATATATATTCCTTTCAGAATTTGTTGTTATCCATAATGGAATCATTACAAATTACAAAGACCTTCGGAAGTTTTTGGTAAGCTGACAGTAATCTAATGCATATTGTAAAACTGTGTCACTCCAAACTGTGTGACAGGAGTTATTTTTATATGTAGAAGTAAAGCTTTAGTTCTTCAGAGAGATCTGTCCATGTCTGCCATTAGATTTAATGCCGGATGACGAGTTACAGATTCAGTGCCCCCTTATAAAGAGAATGGTTTGTCTGCAGCTTTTTCTCTCTCCTCTTATATGATTCTAGTGTTAGCATAGGCCAGTATGGATATCAGCTAGGGCAGAATATCTCAACCTTGGCAACTTTAAGATGTGTGGAGTTCAGATCCCAGAATCCCCCAACTCAGATGTTAAAATGACTAAGTGTGAGATGTTAAAATGGCTAACACTGAGCTAGAGAATAACACAGTGTTGTTTCTGGCAGGAATTAATCTTGTGGTTCTATATTGTTATGAGGCAACATTAATTTCATGCTGTTTCCATGGCATGTTTAATAAAATCGTAATAAATAAAATCTGGCTTGCGAATGTGATCATACTGGGGAGTTGGAATTAAAGCAGTAGTGATCAAGGCATTAGATGTCCCTTGATGCTATTGCATATGAATGAAAATAGTCTGAGGTAACAAACTTGGATCTAATGTTTTGTTTTAAACATTCTAGGAGATAAAAGGTTATGAATTTGAATCTGAAACAGATACTGAAACAATTGCAAAATTAATCAAATATGTATATGATAATAAAGAAACTGAAGATGTGAATTTTTCTATCTTGGTTGAGAGAGTCATTCAGCAGTTGGTGAGTGGGAGATTCTCTTATTTCCTAGCATTAGTAATGTTTACATAGTATTGAATTATCCTTCACCTACCGAGTTTAACAAAATGAAGTTGTTGGGTGTGTTTTGAAAAGAGATTTTCCTTTTCAAAATGCCTTGCTATATTTTTTCACAAAAACATTTACTTGTCGAGAACATAGGTGAAAAGGGAGACATAAACTCAAATGAATTCCAGATGCATTCCTAGAATCTATAATTGTTTTCCTTTAGAATTATCAATCTGATATCAAGGGTCAGGTCGCAGTCTTGAAATAATCACCTAATAGAACTCAATATATAGATTCTACAGCTGGACATGAATTAAAATTACAAGTGTTCCCACTGATAAATCAGGAAGCTAATATGTTCATTAGATATATATCTGATGGAGTTAATTGGGTATCGTCCCCCTGTATATGCCAACATTGTCAGTGAATAAAGTGTATTTGCTACTTTTTTAAATTTAACACCTTTATTAGGGATCATATGAATCATATGAAAAGGGAATTTTGACTAATATATTATCTTACTCATTCTTTAGATAATTTTGATATGCATCCCATTCATTCTTTTTTTAATATTAATGTTCCTCTTACATAGGAAGGTGCATTTGCGCTGGTATTCAAAAGTATCCATTATCCAGGGGAAGCTGTTGCTACCAGGTAAGTAAATTAAACTATATTTTTATTTTTATTTATTTTTTTATTTTTTCAAATTACATTTATATGCCGCCCTTCTCCGGAGACTCAGGGCGGCTTACAGTCTATGGAGCACCATGCTAGGTGCTCAGCAATAGCCTTCATTCCATTGTATATGCCTGCTTATTACTAGGGCTTTTTGGCCCCCTCAAGCGGCATTTTTACAAAGTCAGCTTATTGCCCCCAACAATCTTGGGTCCTCAATTTACCTACCCCGAGAGGATGGAAGGCTGAGTCAACCTTGAGCCTGGTGGGATTCGAACCTGCACTAATTGCAGGCAGCTTGCACTAAGTGCTAGATGATTAACAGCCTGCACCACCAAGGCCCTTGGTGCCTATAAATTGAGCTATGATGCTTGATAAATATATATCAGCACAGAGCTTACACCCAAGGTTTAGATCCTTAATTGAAGCAAAAATACTTGAATATATTTCTTAAAATGAACGTAACCACTTTCATTGTTGTTTTATCACTTGTCAGGAGGGGGAGTCCTCTGCTTATTGGAGTTCGTAGTGAATCTAAGCTCTCCACAGAACAAATTCCCATTTTATATCGAACATGTAAGTTGCTATAGTACTACCATCCCGGTATTTTGGGAGGGCTGTGGGGGAGAAAGAACTGATTATATTGGCCAGAATTCTTTCTTATCTGTCCATTAACTACAAATCCATGGTACTAAAATATTAACTATATTAAATAAACCCTTACTTCAAAATTTTGCAAAACGTTACATTTATGCATTGAAATTAAAATGGTGTGTATGCATAACATTCTTGCCTCATTTTCTTAGTAATTTGCAATAAGGTAGTAATGATTCTGGTGTATAAGTTCAATAATTTGATTTCAACTCTGATGAATTTGGGTACTCTGCTGATTTAAAGATGTTACAGGTACTTGTTTTTTTTTCATTGACAGGTAATATAGAAAATGTAAAGAACATATGCAAAACTCAAATGAAAAGACTGGACAGTTCAACCTGCCTTCATGCTGTGGGTGATAAAGCAGTTGAATTTTTCTTTGCTTCAGATGCAAGGTAACAGACAGACATAATGACGTGTAGCTTTAGCAGGATTGTGCAAAGCACACCAACCCAAGTGAAACAATGAAATAGCCACAAATACCTGTGAGGCTGCGCTCAGCTGCTTCAGCAATTTTCTTCAGTTGCTTTGTTGACATTTCCAGGGGATGGCCTGCCCATGGGTGCAAATGCAGAGAACTAGAGAAAACCCACAGTGCAGAGATGCTCACTCTTCTGGGCGATAAGGGTATTTCATTGTTTGAGGAGGGGTCCTTAGCTCAAGCCAATTGTTTGTCAACAATAAATAATTTTAAAGCTGTTTTGTAAAGCTGCTGTAGATTCTGATTCTTAGTTAGCCAGTGGTACAAAATAATTCTGGAAAAATGGTGAAATGCTCCTGGCTCATATCCAAGGAGAAACAGCCTTTGCTTCTAAATCTGGTAATTCATAAAAGTGCGTTCAGCATGGTCATACATAGTATAGTTAGGAATGTGGGAATGTCAATAATATAATAACAATGAATACAACTGTTCCTAGTAGCTGTATGCAGATTCCAGATTCTTTAGATCGTGCAGATGATCTACGACTTGACATGCATGTGCTGCAGTCAAGGACGGGATGATGCATAATTCATGCTTCTGGTTATTTATAGCTCTTATCTACATCTGCAGAACAAAGCTTTGTTGCACTTGAATGTTCACACCTTACCTGGAATTTATTTATTTTTTTGCAGTGCCATAATTGAGCACACCAACAGAGTTATTTTTCTGGAAGATGATGACATTGCAGCAGTGGCTGATGGAAAGCTTTCCATTCATCGGCTAAAACGTGCTGCTACCGATGACCCATCTCGAGCCATTCAAACTTTGCAAATGGAGCTGCAGCAGATCATGAAGGGTAAGCCCAGCAGTTCCTAGTATCAACTTAATCTTTTTCCTTGAGAGTTTAGATGCAGACTTAGCCACAAAAAAAGAATTGACTGATTGGGGGAAAGTATTGAAAGTATTAGTTGTGACTTATAAAGTTCTATAGCTCCATGACGAATGCATCTAGAACATAATTCTGCCAAGTCTTTCTAGAGCAACCTAGAACAGGTCTGTTAAGGATTTCATCTACACGAGGAGGGTGTGAGAAGTTAGAAGGATGGACTTCATGGAATTAGCCCCAACTGTATAATTCATCCTTCTGGAAATACACTTTCCACTACCCTTCCCATTTTTGGAAGGGTTTGAAAGATGTTATTTTTTCATGGACCTTCTTCCTAGGAAGACCTCCTAGGTACTGTTTCATGTTAATATTGGTTATAAAGTTTTTAAGGCTTCTGTGTATCATCTGGAATCTGTTGAATAATATATAAATATAAAAAATAAACATTGAAATCATTTATATTCTACCTATCTAGCATTGGAGATTTATAGGAACACCAATATAGTCTATGTATTGCTATTATAAAACTAAAAAAAGGGCTGTACAGTATTTTATAAGACCTTTTTTATACATACAAGGTCATGTTTAAATATAAATAATATCATTTTGAAATGACATAAAATGAGGCTTACCAGGGTAGTAGTACAGATAGATCCTTGACTTATCATCAGTCACTTAGTGAGTCTGCAGTGAAATTACAACGAATTCTCCAAAAAGTACTTATGATCTGTATTTGAAGTTACAACAGACCTGCCCCCACTATAGAATGTTTGTATGTAAGATGTTCAGCAACTCACTTGTATTTAGAGCTGTTTGCAGTCATAAGGCCATGATTTATGGCTTTTTTTTGCTATAAACTGGCATTTATGACTGCCACAAAATATATCATAAAATGGGTACTTTGACTATCATGATATATGATGAAAATTCCAGGTTCTATTAAGCTTGTAAGTAGAGTATGTTTTTAAAAATATTTTCAGTCTTCCTTATCTGATCTATATTATTAATGAGCAAAACCCTCTTTAACTGGTCCTGAAAATTAAATGTTAGTAAAAATCTAATCATTGGGAGTACAACCTTTGTTTGGTAATACAATAGCCAAAAGGGGCCCAAAGAGGACTCTCATCATAGTCACATCATAATGGGAATAGGCATTCCTTTAACCAAGTGTAAGCAATTGGCTTATGACCGAAACTGCCCTATTTTGCTGTAAATACCATCCTTGACTAAATAGTGACATTTACAGATCCTTTTTATTCAAATGACAACAGGGAATTTCAGTGCTTTCATGCAGAAGGAAATATTTGAACAACCAGAATCTGTTTTCAATACAATGAGAGGACGAGTGAACTTTGAAACCAACAAAGGTAAAATTCGAGGAAAATTCTAGTTCTGTTAATGTTATCATTAATGTCTGATAGGAACTTGCCTGGAACTAATATCTTCATATCATTTCTGTTTTGTGGAAATTATAGTTCTTTTAGGTGGCTTGAAAGATCACTTGAAAGAAATCAGAAGGTGCCGTCGATTAATAATTATTGGATGTGGAACCAGTTATCATGCTGCTGTGGCTGTAAGTTTAAAATATTTAAAATATTTCAACATATGAAAACATATGTAATAAATTTCTTCATTGTGTGTTTATAGGAATTTTCTATCTTTTAAAGAGCATGCTTTTGGAGTGGTATTACTCAAGAGAACTATGAATCTCTTTGATTGGGTTGATGTTGATTCCAGCTTAGTCCTTCAGATTTCCCAATAGTGCACAATTATATCACCAGTGCAATTGAATCTATCCACCTGTTATCCATTATCCTCTTTCTCTTTCATTCCATCTTTTCCAGCATTGTAAACATCATAAAGGAAAATATTTGTAGCTCAGGGGTCCTTGGTGCTCTCTGAGCTTGGTGGTTTTCTTGGAGAAGTTTCATTACCTAAACTAGATAACATCTAAACTAGTCTAGCATTGAAGTTTGGATAATAAAACATCTGCAAGAAAACAACCAAGCTTAGAAAGCACCAAGGAACACTTATTGTAAACTTCTCCAGAGAATCATGTCTTTGCATAAAGTGTCACAAGTATGATAATTTTATACCTGGCCATTTGTATCTTGAGTGAAAATTCTGGCTTGATTTGATTATCCTTTTGTTTGTTTTCTTGCTACCTGTGGTATTCCCAGGAGTCTTCCTCGCCTTCAGAGTTCAAAAGTGTTGAAATTCTCACCATTCTGCATCTTCAAAGTGCAAATATTGTTTCCACAAACTCTTACAAATCTACACGATTCTGATCTTTGTAGGTGCAGCCACATCCTGGATATGTATAATGCTTCAAGGATGTTCTAAAATGCTGGTCTGTGTTATATTTCTTGACTAATGATCCAAATTACTGTCATAACCCAAGGAATATATTCAACATATAGTTGAATAAATAAGCAGAGTGTATGTATACAGGCCTATCTCACTTGTTTGCCAACCTGGGTTGAGTCTGTTTCATCGTGAACATTTTAGTGTGAATTAAAATAGTAATTTGCATTATTCCTACAAAACTAATTAATTTTTGTTTCATTCAGGTAATATGCCAATCTCACATGATGTCAAAAAAGAATTAAAACCAGATGCATTGTTTTTATGTTTCTTCAGACACGACAAGTATTGGAAGAACTGACTGAGCTACCTGTCATGGTGGAACTGGCTAGTGATTTTCTAGATCGGAATACCCCTGTATTTCGAGATGATGTGTGCTTTTTTATCAGTCAGTCAGGTAAATTGCCTTACATTTTAATTTGGGAAATACTGGGAATTCGACAAATGTGCTTTTTCATATATATTATTACCTTAATTTATACCAAGATTCCTTGATTGCAAGCTTTTAATTGTATTTACATTACATGCAAGAGGAAGATCTTGTTACTATAATTCACATCGATTTTTATTATTGGTGTAATGGGCTTTCCACTGAGTGTCTCAGAAACTGCATCTGGCAGTTTTGAAATGTAAGCTGTGTTTGTATTTTAAAGAAAATACTTCTATTTCTGGAGCCACTTTAAGATTTGATTTTGCACTCTAAAACGCAAATCTTCTGACTTGAGAAATATTCTCTGATATTTTATATCCTACTAAAGCTAAACAGATGGATGGCAGTCATTTTTAAAGATTTTGAGGATAATTCTTACTTCCTATTTAAAACAGCCAAAACAAGAAACATAACACTTTGGCAAGTCCACAAGACAGGAAAGTTATTCAGTATCATGATGAATAGAGCAGGTCAGACCATTCTAAATTCAGCTGCCATTCTTAATCTAAGTAATAATGTCGTTGTCATAATGTGTTAAAGGAGAAACTGCTGATACACTGATGGCTTTACGGTATTGTAAGAATCGTCGAGCTTTGACTGTTGGCATTACAAACACTGTGGGAAGTTCAATATCCAGGGATACAGATTGTGGTGTACATATCAATGCAGGACCTGAAATTGGCGTTGCAAGTACAAAAGTAAGTTTCTTTTTTTGTATTTGACCTTCTCTTTTGGACCAAATCATAGCCTTGGTATTGCCTGGAACAGCAGTAAAGTATCTATCTTGTTAAGAAAGCATTGTGTTACAAGAAACTGTCAGTACTATCTATACTATAGAGCAGGGGTGTCAAACTCTATTTCATTGAGGGCCGCATCAGGGTTGTGGTTGACCTTGGGATGGGGTGTATGTGACCAGGGTTGTTGTGGCAAGAGTAGGCACGGCCAGCTTGATGTCACTCAGCCTGCCCATGTTTAGCCGCAACGGTCTCCTGCAGTCCTCTACCAGAGAAAACGGAGCTTGTGCGGGCACTTGAGCCCCCCGAGCTCTGTTTTTGCTGGCAGAGCCACCATGGAACAGTCTTTTGCTTTTCCGAGGGCAACCCCATAGACCAGATCTAAGCACCCCACTGGCCTTGAGTTTGATACCCCTGTATCCAGGATTTCAAAGCATCCCTTCTGCAGCTTTATCTATGGATATGAGTGACTGAGCCAGGAACTGATACCCATAGTGTTGAACTGCGGTCCTTCTTGTTTCACCAAAGCAGATGCTAATAGTTTTAGGATCATACTCTACACCATCAGTCGCCAACCAGTGGGCCACAGAAAAATCTCAAATTTTGGTGGGCCGCAGAGAAATCTCATCCCCAGAGCATCTCCCCAAAGCAATTAATCCAGGCTGTGCAGAAACACAAGGCTGCGCAGCCCACATGGCCCGCAGGAATTCTCCCCGCCCACTCACTCCTTACCCGGGAAACTTGTCTGCTAAAATTGCTATTTTTCCTTTTTCCAACCATCATCTGTTCTGCTGTGCTGGGAGATTTAGATTAGCTAGGAAGCAGGAAATGGTTGGATTTCTTGATTTCTAGCTAGTCTTTAGATCTTCGGCTCTGCCGAACCTCCCTTAGGACTGAAGGCTTGTTTGCAAGCAAATTCAGTGCAGACTCACGGCAAGCACATTTGAGAGACTGACTGAATGGCAGATAGATAGATTACTGAATGATTCTGTGAGCAACTCAATCTGCCTGCTTTGCCTGATTTTGGGTAAAAATTGCTCTTTTTTATAAAAAATTCAATATTTACATACATGGTGTGTTGTGAGTTAATTTTATGAGTTTGCTTGCAAGCAAATTTTATGTGACAGACTGAGCTAGCCAAAGGCAGATAGATAGATCTCTGAATGAATCTGTGATTCTGTGAGCAACTCAATCTGCCTGCCTGCTTTGCCTGATTTTGGGTAAAAGTTGCTCTTTTTTTAATAAAAAAATCAATATTTATATAAATATTTATAATATTTACATACAAGCCATGCCCAGCCAGTCACATGCCCACCAAGCCATACCCACAAATTAGGCCATGCCCACAGAACTGGTTAGTGGTCCCTGAGATCAAAAATTATGAGTTTGGTGGTCCCTGAGATCCAAAAGGTTGGCAACCCCTGCTCTACACAACCAAATAAAGGATTTTTTTTAAATCTTCAGGCTTATACCAGCCAGTTCATTTCTCTTGTGCTATTTGGTCTGATGATGTCAGAAGACAGGATATCCTTGCAAAAAAGAAGACAGGAGATCATAAGTAGTTTAAAGTCATTACCTGGTATGTTCATAAGGGGAATTACAGTTGTTTGTGAAAAGGAAAAAAGTCATGAACTTGTAAATCAATTTTTGGTTTTGTAATTTTAAAAAGTATTTCAAAAGGTATTTGAAAGATATAGGATTCTTATTATTTACTTACACTTAATTTCTCTGTTGAGAAAAAGATAAGAGAGCAAAACTGGACTTCAATCTTAAAAAACAGAATCATGCTTTGAAGGTAAATGTGGGATGTACTGTTAATAGAAGGGCAAATTTACGTTTATGTATGTTAAGCTAAAGAGTTCTGCTTTTTAAATTGATATCTCTCTCTTTTTCAAATGTGAGTCTTTAGTGAAGATTAAGAACTATTCAAGGGTTCAGGATAAAGAACTGTTACAACTAGTATCAATATAAAATTTCATGAAAAATTAGGTGCTATCAAAGGGTAAAATAGTATGTTTTATACTGTAAAGCAGAGGAATTAATTGATATAGTCTGTCTAAATCTTCAATTTTATTATTTTGAAATATTTTGAAATTTGATAGTATTGCAAGAATGAAATTAATTCTCAGTTTTAATTTGTTGGCAGAGATGATTAAAGAAGTACTGTCTTTGGATGAGAAAATACACGATCTGGCACTTGAACTATATAAACAACGATCACTTTTGGTTATGGGTCGTGGATATAATTATGCCACTTGCTTGGAAGGGGCACTGGTATGAATCCTCAATTAAGTTTTTCAAACTAATGTGTAAAGAATATTTCTAAATAATGCTTTGGAGAAAATAAAAAGATTGATATGTGTTTCAGATCAGGAATAATTTGCTCACCTACACATCTACAGTCCCAATTTATACAAAACTATTGATGCTTTGCAAAGCCTGTTCATTAAACTTGAAATGTAGAGAGAAATCCATAAAATAAATTTTAAAGTGTACTGAAAGGATACATGATTAATGTTTTAATGGATGGTTATTACTTGGGATTCTCCATTTTAGACTCAACACATATTTGATGTTAGCTTGATTTTAAGAATAATAATGTACAGTACCTAGGCAATTCCAAAAATTGCATATCATAGCAATGATCACTAATTAAAATTTGGGCATGCAAAAAGCAGCTTTGGGGTTCTGACTTTGGTGTCATTTATATATGTTTAATTGTTATCAGCAACAGAATGCTTTATTATATTGTCCTTGGTGATTGTCTTTCATTTGCTTTGCAGAAAATAAAAGAGATTACATATATGCATTCTGAAGGCATCCTGGCTGGGGAACTGAAACATGGACCATTGGCTCTTATAGATAAACAAATGCCTGTTATTATGATAATTATGAAGGACCCCTGCTTTACCAAGTGCCAGAATGCTTTACAACAGGTCACTGCCCGACAGGTAAACACTGTAATTTGCATTTCATTTTTATGATTAATCTGTACATTTGTTGAAAGAATAAAATACAATAAAGAATATATATTAATGAAATATATTATTTATGTATCATATTTCAGCAGGAATAACATGCAGGGTCAAAAGCCTGTCTAAACAGGAATACTTTTGCTTGCCTGTAACAGATGTCAACTCTGGAATTATTAAGATGTTATCAATTATTAAATTCTAGAATTTTTAAGAAGTCTACTGAGACTTGTAAAGCTTCCTAGATAAGAATTTGCTCTAAGCAAAGATCTAAATAATATTAAACTTACATGAACAAGATCATTGGGGAATATCTGTAGACTGAAATAAAGCTTATCATTTGAAATTTGAAAGATTATTTGAAGAATGAAGCATTACAAACCTTAATACTAGCATCAAACAATTCTACACTCAGGGATGGAATGTTACCGGTTCGACCCAGTTCTATAGAACTTGTAGCTGCGAAGAGCAGCTGATATCAAACTGGCCCACCCGCCTGCCCGGGCTCTAGGCTGTCCTTTATTCCCTGCTTTTCCCTCCTCGGCTGCTTTGCGTGGCACAGCTGAGGTTGAAAAAGCAGGAAACAAGGATTTTCAAATGTTGCGCACCTGAGCACAGCGCTTTGTCAGCTGTCCAGGTGGCACAGCTGATTATTTCTTGCAAACACTGCACACATGATTGTCCACAGTTTAGAGAACTAGCAAATCATGCCACTGGCTGGCCCTGGCCCTCCCCACCCACTCACTCCTTACCTGGTATGCGAGCCATCCAACTTACCTGGTTTGATAAGTTGCTATTTTTCCTTCCCCCCTGCCGACCATCAGCTGTTCTGCTCTGCCGGGAGATTTAGCTAATCTAAAAGCAGAACCGAACCTTCCTTAGGACTGAAGCTTTTCAGTGCAGACTCAAGTAGCCGATGTGAGCAACTCAATTTGCCTGCCTGCTTTGCCTGCTTTTGGGTAAAAATTGCTCTTTTTTCATAAAACAATCAATATTTACATAAATATTTGTAATATTTACATACAAGCCATGCCACCCAATCACATGATCACCAAGCCACACCCACAAATTAGGCCACAACCGCAGAACCGGTTGTTAAGAAATTTGAATCCCACCCCTGACTACACTGTAAGTCTTCTTAGTTCTCAGAAAAAACTTTATATTTTAAATAAAATGTATTACTGAAGGCCTGAAATATATATATCTGGCAACTAGGGGAGATTGAACACTGCATAAGTATAAACATTGTAAATGTCTGATAGAGTAGTGTACAAAAATTCCTCATTTATCAAAACCCTGGTTTAGCAGTCTTAGGATTTAAAAGCCAAAGTTTCTGGACCTGAGTTTTGTCTAAATTTCAGGGTATAACATATTTGACTCCAAAGGCAGACAAAGTAAATTTTTACTAAAATTAATTGAGACAAAGCAATTAGAGGGTTTGTGAGTTCAGAGTTTGCTATTTCAGGTATAGAATTAATCCTGTCAAGCCTTCTTACATGTTTTAATTTTATAAACATTATTTGAGTCCCTAAGATTATGAGACCCAATGTGTACAATATTAATAATTTAATAATATATTCAGAACTGTATAATTATGTCATACTATTATGATCTGGGAGATCACTGGGAATGTGTAATTTTCAGCTGAAATAGATTCTTCAAAGCTCGGTAAACTGCTTAGAAATAAGAGTGGGAGAAAAAAGACAATTTTGTAAAAACTACCTTTTGAAGAAGACATATTATTGCCTCTTAAATCCATAAAATCTTCAAATGCTAATTAGTTCTAATTGGTAAGGAGTTGCTAGCAGTGCTATTTTTCCAGGAATTTATATTTTTATAACAGAAGTATAAAAAAACCCAATTATTCTCTTTACCGCTCTTGTAATATAAAAACAAGATAAACCCTCATTAGAAGAAAAAAACCACCCTTTTCTTTGTTATTGTTTCAGTCATCTACAATTAGCTAGAATCTGGGGATTTCAGTGCTGTTAGCTAAATCAAAAAGTTGAAAAAATATTCTCAAAAAGACAATAGCAAACTATTTGTATACTGTTTCAAGGGAACTATGTAGATATATCCATGAACTTACCAAGAACAGAATTTTAGTCAAATGAGGTACCTCTTAAGGGCATCCTAATAGCCAAAATTGTAAGTCAATAGCTGTCAAAAAAAAAGAAGTGAAGCTCACAACAGAGTTACAGAGTTTGGAACTAGCCAAAGAGCTTTTCTTGTTTCCTTGACTGGTAGGCCTCTGATAGTGGACGCAGTGAAATTGTTTTTATTAAAACTGCTTTTAATATTAATATAATAATTAATTCATAGATAATGGATACAATCTCTTTTTGAAGTCAACTGACTTAGCTGTCATATATTGTCATTTCATAAGTAGCCAATTGAATGAGGATTTTATCTGTTCTGAATGAGTGATTTCAAATTAGCGTTACAAGAGAAAATGCGGGAAATATTCCCATTTGCTCCATATTATCCATAAAGTTATAGTTAAGAAGATCTCAATCACTACCTCTCCATCATTAAATTTACTTATTTCGCTTTGAGAAAGTGAGATGTTGCATTTCTTGAATGTTATGATTCTCCTGTTTTGCTCTTTCAGTAGCAGTGCATTCTGTAGCGTTTACTAGGAATTCTCTTTTCTCTCCAGGTTCTAGTTTTAGATAAATTGAGCATGTAATATCTCTGCACTTTTCTATTCCCCCGTCCACCCCCAAAAAACCTTTTTAGGCATTGTTGTGATCAAATTGCATAGGATCTCAAACAATATATATATTTTAAATTGTTCATTATACAGTTTTAATTTACCATATTTGCTAGATACATGCTTTTAGTTTTCTAAAAATTGTAATTTGCTGGGAGCTTGGGGGAAGTGAAGACAAAAAAGTTTTTTTTTTTTTAAAGTACAATATTTCCTGTTTGTTAAAGTAGTGATACACTCCTTGGCTTATGTCCATTCATTCAATGACTGTTCAAAATTACGACAAACTTTGAAAAAAAAAGGATGTACAAGCAGTGTCTGAAGTTTCAGCTGTTGTAGCACCCCAACAATCAAGTAATTGCAATCCAGGTATTAGGGTGTCTAGCTCAAAATTATGACATCCCAAGATCAAGTGACCATTATTTGGGACTTTTCCTACCAGCTTCCCATAAACAAAACAAATGGAGAACCTGGCAGGAAAAATCTCAAGTCATTCTGGTAAATTGCTTCGGCTTCCCCTAGCTCTTGTGAGGCTTCCACTGAGAGTCTTAAGTTCTCCTTGGCCTTCCTTGATTTGCCTGAGGCCTCCCAAGCCTTCTCCATCCCAATGTGGCACTCCAAGCTCCTTATCTGAGGATCTCGCCATTTGGAGCTGTCAGGATTGCTATCACTAATCGATGCAGTCAATATTGCACTTTGGAATTGCATCACCTAGGGATGGCAATCCGGATTCCAATTCCTGTCATAGCATGAGGACTACATGTAATATTATATCGGGTTACTGCAGCTCTAACATTTACCAGTAATGATACTAAAACATTTAGACTATTGCATTTTAGATTGAACCCAAAATGATCAATACCTATATGCATTCTTTTAGTTTGAATACAATGGAATTTTCAATGTTGTTTTATTAATGTTCTTGCTCCATTATTTATTTATTTATGAAAATGTATATGGCCAACTCACTCTGAGTGACTCTGGGTGACTTACAAAGATAAAAACTTAATTTAAATATGATAGGGGAGATGGGCAGCATAAAAAATAAATAAATGAATAAATAAATAAAATACTAAAAATAACCTGCATATTGGAAAAATGTTCGCAAAATACAGAAAATCTATATATATTCAATAATTGATTAATCATTAATATTAATCCTACTACTTGACTTGTTTCTTAGGGCCGCCCTATTATTTTATGTTCTAGAGAAGATACGGAGAGCTCAAAATTTGCTTACAAAACAATTGAATTGCCACAGACAGTTGATTGTCTACAGGGAGTCTTGAGTGTGATCCCTCTACAACTGCTTTCGTTCCACCTGGCTGTTCTCAGAGGATATGATGTAAGTTACTTCCATATTTAGTCATTCCAATTAAAGCAAAGCACAGTTGGATACTTCCTGGTTTCTTCAAATTGGTGACATGAATGGGTGATAGCATTTAAACAAATAGCTATAAATAATTGTGGTCTCTATAAAGATTAAGAAATAATTAGTATTTAGGCATCTTTTAACTTGAACCAAACTTGAGTAAAGATAGAACTAACCATGTTGTTAGTTCTATCTTTAACCGTGTGTTGTTAGTTCTATTTTTAACCGTGTGTGATTCCTGTTATCCAAAATATAGGAATAAGAGCCAAGCAGTGATTGTGATGAGAGTATTTGCAGAATCACCACTGTTAAATACTGTAGACGGGGTGTCGAACTCATATCATCATGGCAGCATCATGTGATGTACTGGGACGTTTTCCCTCTTCGCTAAACTGGGCAGGGCCGGGGCCAGCATGTGACGCATCTGGCCTGTGGGCCATGAGTCTGACCCCCCTGCTGTAGATGTTGTCATTTTCTTAGCATGTAAAAAGATTACAAACACATAAAACAATGACAAAGAATATAGGATCTGGGATCATGGTACAAATGAAATGAAACAAAGAAAAGTTAGAATCAAGCAGAAGTCAAACTAAGCCAGCTACCTAAGGGTATTAGTAGTTTTGACATATATTTGCTTAGTTTGGGAAGGCATACTGCCATTAGGATATTTTATTTTCCTTTATGTACCTTTTAAATGGGATAATTTCTATTGTGGTATGATGAAAATCTTTTTTTTTCTTTTTCCAGGTGGATTTCCCAAGAAATTTGGCTAAATCTGTGACTGTAGAATAAGTATTATGTTATAAAATATAGCATGATAATTTCATGATGCTAAGTTAGGCTTTGTTTAACCTAACTTTGGCTGGTTTCAGTGAATAAACTCACCACGTAACAAATCATGGCTGTTTCTTTGCAGTTTGAAGCCATGATCTGAAATTGATTTTCAAATCCTGATCTTTTTAATCAACTTGTTATGTCTAAACTTGGACTCTTGGTTTATTTTTGAATTTTGTCAGTGCAATTTAAGAGTAGTTTTAAAAGATACCATTCATCAGGATAAATGCTCTTCTTTCCCAAATCCTTAATTTTCCTGTTAACATTCTTCTTTCCAAGGTGAGTTCTCTGTGTGTAAGGCAGAGACCAAGCATATCATTTTCCTAAAAGCTAAACAGAAATTTCTCAGAAGAGAAACTAATGAGGCTCAGTAAAATATCATTAGGGAAAGCCTTAACACCTTAACAAAAATCCCAAAATCTTATGTACTTTTTTTTAAAATGGAGCAATCCCGAAGCAAAGCATATACAATCCTACTTTCCAGAAAGTTTGTCCACAAGAACACAGGCAAAATGCACATATTATTAAAGAGACCAAAAAACATGCAAACAACTTTAGAAATAAAGGCACAACCATCCATATAAAATATGTGTACAGGCAGCCCCATCCTTTATGTGATAGGATTCTTAGGAAATGATAGAGAAAGAAATCACAGGACAACCCATGGTTATTTTTTGTCTGAGAGATTGGCTCTAATTTGTTTAAATGTCTTTTTTGGGTTTCAAGCAAGTATTCTAATAATTCTGACCTTTCACTTCAAGCTGTAACTTTTTTTACTATGAGTTTTTTTAACATGAGAGAAATGAACCAATAACCAGCATATTGTTAACTAGAAATTATTTGGAAAGATGCCCTTATTTCTTTGGAAAAAAACTGCGTTCTGTGCCTTTAAATATTTGTTATATACTTTACTAAGTGCTCTTGCTTGTAGCATTACTGAAATAATCAAATTGCCAAAGAAAGAAAAAACTGTTTACAGATGTTTAATGAATAGTGTTTTTTACAACTGTGCAATATATGTATATAGCTTGTTTTCTGAGTTACTGTGAATAAATCAACACTACGAGCAGCCTGATGCTATACATGTTTACTCAAACCAAGTCCTTGTGGAATTGGTAAAATTTGCTTTTGGGTACATGTACATACAATTGTTGTCTTACTTTTAAATACAAAGTATTTATACACATGTATAGCATTTAAATTATTTAGCATATGGGTTACCTCTACTAGTAGATAATGCCTATGAATTAATCCTTGTTAATTAAGTGTATTAATTTGTTACATTTACACATCTCATTTAAGGCAGAATAAATGATGCACTCACTCTCACCTGACCTCCTGCCAAAGCAGCTCAAACAACCATAGAATCCCATTCTGTGGTTTGGTTAATATAACTAAATCAGGAACTCTGATGTTCTGCCTGCTTATAAACCAGAGTTGGTGAGCCAAGCAGAAATGTTCAAAGACCACAAATAAATCTGGTTTAAACATAACATGTGAATGCAGTCACTTGTATATTAATTATTTTACTTTGGGCAGTTGTATTTTTAACTGAATTTATATTGCATTTATCTGACTTTTTATATTTCTGTACTGCTGTTAATGAAAACTTCTCAAACATCATTTAAAGTTGATTGTATTTTTGTTGAACTGTTGTGTTTAGATAAAATACATTATACATGCCTCAGACTATATTTTCTTGAATAATTGTATTTAACCCTATAAATTTACTGCATATTTTGTGAGCACGTTTCTACTTTAACTATCATGCCATCAAAACGCTATGCAAATTAAAGAAATTGTTGATTACAGAAATGTCTTGATTTTGCTGCATCTGATTTTTTTTTTAATTAACACTGTTCGTATAAAAGCTGTCTACAATATTCTGTGACTAAGCAGAATGGATCACATTTGATTTTTAAAATCTGGAGTCAATGGCAGAAACTGTTGGAAAGAACGCAAACCCCAATCACCAGTGGGATTCTAGTTAGGATGGTCTGAATCCTGTATCTAAGGGTCTTGGAAGGACATAGGCCTTCAGGTGTTCATAGAATAGCAAATGAGAATATTCTCATAGAATATATGCATGTGGTGGTGGGGACTTACTATACTTTTAATTTAGTCAGGTGGAAAAATCCCATTTATCAGAGGTTGAATTGATTATTTTGATCCCTTCTGTTGCCCTTGACTTGCCAGGATGCTTCATTGCCCTACCTTCTGTTCTATCTGGGCATGTAAACACAATTTTAAACTGTATCATATAAATATATATATATATGGGGATGTGTTTGAGGCTGAAATACTTTATAAATGCAATATAGATGATGGCAGAGACTGACATTTTTGTTTGTTTCATATTAGCCTCCCATTTTAGGACAAGTCTTTATAGGGATTTAATAGGGATTAAAAATGAGTCTGATACCTTTCCAATGCACGTGTTTTATTAACATACCCTTTAGCGAATTGTAACTGACATAATCAAATGTCTGGAGTGGTTGAACTGATGTAGCTTTATCGCTAATTAGATTTATATCCCATCTTTATTTTGCACAATTCAAAGCAACATACAAATCCTATTTCCCCCCACAAAAACTCCTTGAGGTAGGTTGGGCTAAGAGAGAATGACTGGCCCAATGTCACCTGACTGCCTTTGATGCATAGGAGAGGACTAGAACACCCACTCTCCCAGTTTCTAGTTTAGTATCTTAATGACTACACCTACTGTAACTGGTTCTTGTTTAAAAAATGGTATGCGCCAGAAGCATGTAGGTAGAGAAACAGTGGTGATATAGATGCAGGTTGCACACTAGAGACATTGCAAATACTCATCGATTAGCATGTATAATCTGTTAAAAACCCATCGTGTTAAGACCTGAGATAGCAGAATAACACAGTTGGAAGGGACCTTGGAGGTCTTCTAGTCCAAACCCCTTCTCGAGGAATCCATATACAATTACAGACAAATACTTGTCCAATCTCTAATTAAAAATCTCCAGTGATGGAGAACCCCCAACTTCTGGAGGCAACTTGTTCCACTGATTAATTGTTCTGTCAGGAAATTTCTTCTTAGTTCTAGGCTGGTTCTCATATTGATTAGTTTCCACCCATTGCTTCTTTGTCCTGCCTTCAGGTGCTTTTGATAGGCTGACCCCCTCTTCTTTTGTAACAGCCCCTTAGATATTGGAATCACCCCAATCTTTCTTTTCATTAAACTAGCCAAATTCATCCTGCAACCATTCTTCATATGTTTTAGCCTCGAGTCTTCTAATCATCTTTGTTGCTCTTCTCTGCACTCTTAGTCTCAACATCTTTTTAATATCATGGTGACCAAAACTGGATACGGTATTCCAAATGTGATTTTGCCAAGGCGTTATAAAGTGGTATTAACACTTCACATAATCTTGATTCTATGCCACAGCCTAGGATTGCATTGGTTTTTTGGGCAGCTGCAGCACATTGTTGACTCATATTTAAGTGACTAGTATTTAGAGTCCACTAGGACTCCAAAATCCCTCTATTAGTTACTACAATCGAGCCAGGTGCCACCTATTTATACCTGTGCATTTGGTTTTTCTTGTCTAAATGTAACTACTTCCCTCACCATTGAATTTCATTTTGTTAGATAGGGCCCAGTGTTCAAGTATGTCGAGATCCTTCTGTATCTTCAGCCTATCTTCTGGGGTATTGACTATTCCTGCCAGCATGGATAAGGCTGATGAGTTTTATTCTTAAATACTGACCTTGAAGTCTATCTCCTGGGCTATTAGGTCTTAAGTAAAAGATGTGATACTTGTAATGTGTCTCATGTGTAACCTGTATAATCACAATCTCTCCCAACTTCTTTTGTTGATAATCTTTTAAAATCAACCACTGCATAAATCTGATGAAGTAAACTAAAATTTATGGAAACAATGCCTTTTAATAAATTTGTCTGAAATAATATAGGCTTTGGACTAGAAGGGGTTGGACTAGAAGACCTCCAAGGTCCCTTCCAACTCTGTTATTCTGTCTTCAAATGTCTCAAATTAACCACTGATCTTCAGAATGCTAACGGCCAGATGACTGCAAAGAATAAAAATCCTTCTATTCCTCATCAGTTGGTTAGAGCTAAAGAAGTTTCTTGGATGAGAAGCGAAAAAATTTCAAGGAAAAAAACCAAGAAAGTCAACCTAATTTCCAAAGCACTTGGAGCCAAAACAAGAAGCAACTGATGGAAACTAATCAAGGAGAGAAGCAATCTAGAACTAAGGAGAAATTTCCTAACAGTGAGAACAATTAACCAGTGGAACAACTTGCCTCCAAAAGTTTTGAATGCTCCATCATTGGAGGCTTTTAAGAGGATATTGGATAACCATTTGCCTGAAAGGGTATAGAGTTTACTGGCTGAGCAGGGGATTGGACTAGAAGACCTCCAAGGTCCCTTGCAACTCCGTAATTCTGTTTAAAAAAATGTGTTAATCAGAAAAGGTGCTATGAGGCATCTCCTAATTTTGGGCTACCATAGACACAGTTCTCTGCAATATGTAGTGGGGACTGCAGGAAGTACTCCTGAATATACTGGTGCCCATGACATTAGGTTGCAAACTGCCTACTGTTTTCATCATTTAAAATAGAAAAACAGAAAAGTTTGATAGATTTTCATATTTGGCTTTGAGTCAAGGATGAGCAACATTCTTACCTTTGAAAAGATGACCCTCCATAGCCTGTAGAAATGCACCTTAAAAATAAAATTTATTTATTTATTTATTAGATTTTTATACCACCCCCTCTCCCAAAAAGGACTCGGGGCGATATACAGCCAGATAAAAATAGAAACAAGATAAAAATTGTACAGTTAAAAACAATTTAAAATGATTAAATTAATGGCCGAGTTATAAAATTATCAAAATGTATAAAAAATGAGTAAAAATTTAAAATACCAAATTTAAAACCCCACAACTATTTCTGGGCCAGGCCGGCCTATTGAAAAAAGTGGGTCTTTACTGCGCGCCGGAAGGTCTGAATGTCGGTGATGGCCCAACATTCACACCTTGGCAGGCACCAACAATCAAAACCAAGAACTTAACAGCCCCAATCAGAAGGTAGGTTGCTTTTTTTAAAAAAAAATAATTAACATATATGTGGGAAATAAAGCAATTGGGGGGTAGACCCTGAAAGTCTAGCTGTTAAAAAAAAGTACACTTGTAAATGGGAGATTAAGGATTTTCTTACAGTGTTCCCTGGGGCAACTTTTACTGTACAAGAATATCTCTCAGACATTTCCTTCCACTCCTTGTTAACAAAAATGATGCCACCAGCCTAAAGGACAGTCTGGTTTCAAATATTTGGACTAGACAATCATTATTTTTGAAAAGCCATTAAAACATAGCTGCTGAAAATCTTTCTGCCCAAATTTTAATTAATCAGCCACTTTCTCTGGGATAGGGAAAGGAAGGAAGGAGGGAGGGAAGGAAGGAAGGAAAGAAAGAAGGAAGGTATTTTAAATAGAGTACAATAGAGCAGTGTAACAGTTTTGTATCCGTATGTTCTATATCATTCTTTCTCAGAATCTCCTTTACCATCAATTTGTATTTTCTGTCATTTCACTAGATCTTCCTAAAGACATTCTTGGATCTCAGTAGTCCTTTTATAAAAATGTAGGTATCTATACTTTTCTATGAAGAGTATAAACTTCAACCCACATTTCAAAAACCATTTACAACAGTGCCACCTTGATACTGGGCAAATAAATACCCATTATTAAAACAAATCAATCCCTCTTCCAACCCTGAAACTTAAATTTGGGGGCGGGGGGAAGGTGCAGAGGTTTCTAATGCAAGAATCTTCTGTAGTTTCACCTCTCATCTATTAAATCCTGCAGCTTCTTAGCATAACTGAGGAAAGTGGTTATTCCTATCTCTTAAGCAACCTGTTTCAGGGTACTGCAATAGCTAGCTAATTCTTCTTACCAACTAGGAAGAGGGTATGGAATCAGAAGAGATTATGACTGCTATTCAAATGAGCAACCATATTGTGCTTGCTCATTTTCATTTATTCCTTCACTTTCTACCTCATGTCAGGGAAGACCACTTTTTATTGCCCACATCGAACATGTTCTGGGAGGCACAATAGTTTCCACTGCCTTGTCTGTAGAGAAGGAGAGGTTCTGAAGCAAAAGAAGACAAATGAGTATTTCAAGAGAGAAGTAGCCATTACCTAATGTTTATTCTCTGGGGAGTGAGCAATAGGATGAGCAGATGAGCAATCAGATGAGATAGCTGTTCTTTCTAAGACCAATCATTTGCCCTGCATAGAGAGGGCAGGGTGGTACAGACAGAAGGTCCTTCTTCTTGTGGTAAGAAAAAGATACCAAATAACCATTGCCTTACTTACCAAAAATATGTTGTGCCCACTGCCAAATGTAGAGGTGGCACTGTCAGAGGGAAACTAGGGGCTTCGAGTGCTGGCAAAAAGCACTCTACTGTCCGTACATCAGATGCTTTTATTATTTGCTTTTAAAGGTAGCACTAAGCATAGTTCCCCCCCCCCCCCCCCCAAAAAAAAAAAAAGGGGATAAATTTCTCATGGAGTTATATTTTTAGTTTGTATTTTGTTGTACAAAAACGGCGGGTAAGGAGATAAACTGTGCCTGCAGCAGATACCTTTTGTGCTGTTTTGAGTAAGGCAGCCTTGATTTTGTATATTCATGGTTTTGAAGATGTGGGTTTGGCACAATAGACTCTTGCCAAATGTTGAAGCAAAAACATGGGAGTTCAATTGAAGGCAGCTGTATAGTTGCATGGGCTAAATCCTCCCTCCTTTGTTTGAACTCATGTTTCTTTTTTAAATTTTTGCTACAAACCACCCAGGATTATTGAATGTAAGATAAGTGACAAAATAAATAAATAAAAAGAATTGGTCAAAATACTCAATTGGGCAACATTTCAGGGACATTTGGGTAATTCCTATCAAGAGGTATAAATGCCAACATTTTTCAATGACACATCTGTCATTAGGTACACACTATATCACAATATTTTTTATTTATGTATTTATTTTGTCAAGCGATTATTAGGTAACAGGTATCCAATCACCTTTTAATCTAGACTATTTTGTGAACCTGACCAGAGTATATCAGTTTAGAAGTAGTATATCTTAACAGAAAAGGGGGTATGAGAAAACTACAGGTAAACACAGTAGTTCACAATAGCTATTTCTGCCCATCCTACTGGGATTTACCCTACATCATGCCATAATTAAACTAAATTAGTGCATTAAGAACAGTAATTTTTCTTGTACTCTTATGTTGATAAGTACCGTTTCTGTTGTTGTGAAAAGTGGACGATTACCGGGGATCGAACATCAGTCATGATGTACTTTCAAACTGAGCAACCGAATCAGAAAACTCGTCTTAGCCAAAGTCATGCACAAGGCGTGTGGCATTTGAGCTTCCCGGCCGCAGATAACTTCGGGTCTAAGGAGCAAAACCCCACTCCGCCCGCCACACCCTCTTAAGAGGAAGGCGCCTGTCGCGCCTACTTTATATAGTGGTCTTTGGACTCGCCTCCGAAAGCTGGTTGGTAGACACCCGCCGAACGTCCGCGGCGATTGGATGGCAAGGGTGCTCATCAGCATGCCTGGTTCTGGTGCGGCCTGTGAGGTGCTGAGGGAGGCCATTGCGGCTCGACAGTGTATGAGAGCTCGATAAAGACGCGAAGCGGCTCGCCCGGGGGCACCAGAGGAGGTGAGGCGGGAGCGGAGGGGTGAGGCTCTCTGCGGGGCGGGCAGGCGGGGCGGCCGAGGGGGCTTGGCGATGACAGCGGCAGGAGCAGCGCCCCTTTAGGGCTTTAGCGCCCCCCCACCCCCCACCCGGCGGTTTGCCTGGAAAGTTTCCCCGGCATCGCGTCGCCCCTTCGGCCTCCTGGCTGGGCGCGGGTACCGCAGAGGCTCCGCTTGGGGCCCCTAAGGCGGCTTCCTGTCCTTGCGCTCCCCCCGCCCTGATGCCGCGGAGCTTCTCTTCTGCGCTCTAATGCCTGGAAAGGGGGCCCTCGGTCGCCCTTGCGCAAAGCCCGTCGCGGGTGAAGCAAACCCGAGTACTCGGTCCGTGGAGACAGAGCCCCAATCCTGGCCGTCTTGAAGGAGCCCCGGTCGGATGTCGTTAGGCCGGCTGGACCCGAGCTCTTGTCTCGGTACGGACGAGCATATGTTAACGCCCGGTTCGGTCTACATCCCTGCCTCTCCCTTGGCGCTGTGTCCTTTCCTTTTACTATTGGCAGCTCGTCCGAGGTGTTGGTGGCTGCTGCTGCTCTGTCTGTCAACTGGAGTGATTAATCGGAGGGTAGATCACTCCCATCTACCCTCAGAGGCATTACAGGAGGGTTGAACAACTTTTAGGGGCCAATGATTTCAGAATTGTGAGAGAGAGCAAAGCAGGGAAAGTCATTCCTTTGCACCCATGTTTTTTTGTAACCCTTTTCAGCCTCACAGAGCAGGATCTTATGCAGAAAAGGCACAGCAAAGTAAATCATTTCTAAGTCTTCAGTTGGGGATAGTTTTATTTATATCATATCAAGAAACCATGCTTTTGAACTGACAGGTTTCTATTCTGCCAAGGGTCACCCTAGAGAAAAAAAAAAAACCTGACAACTGAACTATATGAGAGGTCAAACATTTCAGTCATCATCTCTTCCACTCTGAACAAATCATAGAAGAGAGAGATGTACACAGTGAATAGAATCTCATCTTATTTCCTTTTATATTTTCAATAGTAAAAACTAACAGAAAGGTGAGGGACCTCTTGGCAGGAAATCCTCCCCATAATGTCCTCTCTCTCCAAGGTGAGATTTTTTTTTAGTTTTCCCAAACATTTTATTGCTTCTAAGAGTTAAGAAATAGTAGCAGTAACTCCTGTTCCTGTCTTTTAAAGGGTGCAGCTTTGGTTATAATAGGAAAAGGAGGGCTGGCCTCAGTTCTGCCCATTGAGAAAGCAAGAGCAGTTGTCATTTCTCTCTTTACCTAGACAGCATACAGGGAAATCTCAGAAGGATGGTGTCACTTACTATCTATATATTCAAATGTACTATCGTTTTGAATGGTGTTGGGAGGATTACACTTAATCACTTCAGGGGTCCATTATCACCAAGGGAAAGAAGGTTAAGGAGCAAGTTAGGTTGACAGTTCTTCCTCCAAATAAAGTCTACTCTTGGTAATGCCTCTCTTATATGTTTGCTCTTTCTTCTTTGTTCTGCATAGTAAGATGAGGAAACTGGACAGTTTCCTTATTTTTTTGGTTGATTCAGTCTCAGTGTCCCTTTTAAACATCTGCATATATTGCCCAAAATATGAAGCTAAGTTGGCAAGTGAGAAATTAGACAGCAGCAGCCATGATTACATAGCTTTTCCTGTCTAGATAATCTCAGGAAATTGGTAGATTACAGACCTCTGACAAGTTACTTGCCATCCGAGAAAATTCAGTTTACTGACAGTAGCTGTACCATTTTGCTACCCAGAAGAGTAGGAGTCTAGATTTATGTGGTTGAGAATGGTGTTCCTGCCACAATCCTGTTGCTTCATCCATTAATAAGAGGAATGGTGAGTGGGTGAACAAAATATACTGATATTGCTGTTATCTGACGGAACAGAGCCCAGAAAACATGAAAATGAGGGATTGGTAGGATAAGATATTTTTTTCCTGTAATTAACATGTTTTTCTTAACACTCATTCCCAAAACTATGCTATTCAGAAGAAACATGTGTTAAAGAAAGCTGTTGTCACTTCTATACAATCCTTCAGCTTTTCTTCTTTATATAGTATGCTACTTTGCATTCTATGACTTGGCCAATGCAACAAGAAGAATGTATTATATCTAATTTTAAGAGCAACCCAGTTTTTATGAAGGATTCACTTGATTGAACCCAATCTTATTTGAGGATCAGAGTAGTATTTATGTTAATAATGTGAGTGTGGTTGCTTCTCTTGCTTTTGGTGTCCTTAAAGTAAAGGTAAAAGTCCCATAATGTACCTTCCTATCTAAAGCTCTTTTAAAAAATTGAGCCCCCCCCCTTTTACTTATACATTTACATCTTATAATTATTTATTTCCGTTTCAAGCAAAAAATCCAAAAGAGGTTTTCAAGTAAAAACAAAGTTAGACTAAATCTTCTTTAATGAAAGCAATCAGTTTTTCCATCTCTGCCAACTCCATTAACCTTATCATTCATTCTTCTATTGTGGGAATTTGTAAGTCTTTCCATTGCTCTGCATACAAAAGTCTTGCTGTTTTTGCATATATAAAAACAAAATCCCATTTCTGTTTATCTATCAAACCTAAAAAAATCCCTCTGATCTCAATTGTACATTTATTTTAAGAATTCTTTTAATATATATCTGAACCTATATTTCATAGCTGTCTTGCATGTCCACCAAAGATGGTAAAAAGTACCTTCACATTGATTACATTTCCAATATTTTTTGACACACCAACCTTTATATCTTCCCATGAACCCTCTTCCTCTTTGTTCCCATGCTGGGTAAATATATATTCCTAGCTTTTCCATTCCAACCTACAGACCTGCAGTTTCCTTTTTTTGTTGTTTGTTTGTTTATTTATTTATTTATTTTTCCTCTCTTTATCCCCCAATTAAATTGCATCCAAGGAATGAGCTGCTTTAATATTGTGAAGCTGAACCGTGAGTTGTTTCCTGATACAGAGTTTCTATTATCTTACTGAGAAAGATAGGAATGAAAGAAAACCAACTTCTCTATTGCTTTGATTGCTCTATTTAGTGACCATTCAAAATTATAGTGCTGAAAAAGTAATTTTATGAATTTTATAAACTTATGTTTACGACTATTGCAGCATCCCCATGGTCCTATGATCAAGATTTGGGTGCTTCACATCTGGTGAGCATTTACGATTACAAGCAAAGTCAGTGGAGAAGACAGCAGTAAAATCACAAGTCACAGTTATGTGATTTCTCACATAATGACCGCATTGCTTGCAAGGGAGTTACTGGTCCCAGTTATGATCATAAGCAAGGACTAACTGAATTGTATCCTCAGAGTTATATAAGAAGAAGAAAAAAGAAGTGTCTGTATTAATGTCAGAGAAGATAATTGTGAAGGGGAAGTAAAGTCATTTGCTTGTACAAATTTTTGGAGAATCAAAAGAAACAGGAGCTATTGAGGCGGGGGTAATTGCTAAAAGGAAAAGGCAGGCATTGGTGACTGGTTCACACCAAAACCAATCAATGAGGTTTCCCTTCCTTGGGAAGGGCAAATAGCAGGTGAAGAACCATGCAAGTCTTGCAATGGGTTTAGTCCAGGCTGAGCCAATTTGCTATATTTTCTGGTTTGGAATTTCTGATATTGTTGAAAAAACATCAGGGGAAGCAAGCAACCTAGGCTGCAATGCTCAGTTATACTGAGTTGGATGGAGTGGAGATAGTAGTTCAGTGGTTGACTATATTAACTACACTGGAACATCTTCAGTCGAAAAGCTCTCCTTTAGACCACTAAAAATTGCTCTCAGTTGATGTGTTCAGTATTGGAATTAATTGGACCAATACTCTGACTCAATATAAGGCATATTTCTAAAATATTCAAAACCCTGAATATATGGAGGGTGATGGTGGCCTGAGATTTTTGTATTGGACCAATACTCTGACTCAGTATAAGACATATTTCGAATATATTCAAAACCCTGAATATATGGAGGGTGGTGGTGGCCTGAGATTTTTGTCCTTTTCTCACTAAGCAGATTCCTTTCCTCCCTGCACTACCCACAGAGGCCAAGGAAGAAAGAAAGAATAAAAGCTGGTGCTGCCCTCTCTTGTTTCCACACTTCTTTTTCATTTTCACTAACAAAATGTAATGTGAGGGGAGGAGCTGGAGACTTCCTGCTTTCTTGTTTTCTTTCAGCATCAGCTGCGGGACAGAAAAAAAGGAGGAACAATTGCTAATTATTATTTGATTACCTCTTCTCACCACTGGGTTTCCTTTCTAATAAAAGGGGCAGTATTAAATAGCCTTTTCAAATACCTGTGTATTCAGTGTCCGCTCTAGTTTGGCACAGAGGAGAGAGAGGACGAGCTCTCATTTTCCTGCTTTGTAAAGAGCCCTTTCAGAATCAAATGGCAGGCCAAACAAGTAATTTTGAAAAACAAGAATAGTGTAAAACATTGGGATATAAAAGAAAAGAAAACATGCTGAGAGCCTTTGGGCATGCGATATAGACATCTCACAATTATTTTTATTCCTCCAGAGTACTATTTTTTAAAAATGTGAAAAAACAATGTAAGCTGATATATTTCCATGCTTCCAGTTATGTGCAAGGGCTTTCCATTCATATAAAAACATACATAATCCCTCATAAAAACAAAAGAATACTAGCATCTTTTTCAGTATTCTTGGATCAAAAATATATTAATCTACTTTATCTTGAAGTGCTGTTTTGTATTAAATGTTAGTTCATTAATAAAGTATTATTTATGCTATACTGTAATGAGATAAATCTCACTATTCGGTGGCAGACTCCCCCAACATATTCATTTAGGAAATTCATTAATTTTGACAGGCTTAACTTTTAAGAAAACTTCTGCCTAACTTTCTTTTCTGTAGCCACTATCCCATCTCTCTTTTGTGTCTATGAAGTATTATTTAAAATACATATCAATAGAAAAAGGATAGGAATTAACCATTGAAGCTATATTAATTGTTTTATGCAATAGGCTCGGCCTGGCAATATTTGGAGTCACTTGTGTGAGATTTATAGCTGTCTTTTAAATTAGTATAGACTATGGATATGTTAAACAGTTCAGTTGGAAGTAGGATTAATTATGTAACAGAGATTTTTATCTTCTATTTTTTTATTTGTTGGAGTCATTTAAGTTGATGACTCTGATATTCTAAATATCAGAAAAAGAACAATAAAATGAGGGGAAAACATGTTCACAGTACAGATTCGTTGGAAAGGAAAAGCCAGATCTTTAAAGCTCTACAGAAAGCTAAGAGGATCATCATTATTTTAAAGGTCGGGCATAGCAACAGAGAAGGTCTAATTAGGTATTGTTGCATCAAAGCAGAGATCTGAAGCATCCTTATCTTCTATGCTCTTATAGAATGGGTCATTAGTGTGTTACTTGGTACTTTTAAAGTTTATTATACTTTTTCTTCTTTTCCTAGTCATTGAAATTGGCAAAAAAGAAACCTTGCAAATCATAGTCACATAAGCATGGGACATTATAACCAGTTGTCTAGTGCCTGAAATGAGACCACGTGATTCTGTGCCAGCGTAACTTCGAGGATAGGTCATAAGCAGATTTTTAAATTCTCATGACTTTGAAGTCATTAAAGGACTAGTTGTAAGTTGAGAACTGTCTGCCATATGAACATTAAAAAATTAAGCCTAAATTTACAACTCAGTTCAGCATCTAGTAATGTTAACAGTTTTTTTCTAATTTTAATAGAAACTAAGATTAAAATACTGATTTGATACTATAAGAATATACTGTAGACTGCTAATATCAAGGTTAATATTCTCTGCATTAGAGGCAGACGATTGTTAAAAATGTGGCCTTATATTTTTGTTCTTATTGTTCCTAAAAGGGGTAATACATAGCATAATAGTCACTGAAAAATATATAGTTATGAAAAAGTTTGTTCTATGTTTGTTGATATAGGAAAAATGCATGATGGCTTCAGCTGTGTAATGTGAATGCAGTTTGAAAGTTGGTTGTTGAATGCAATAAGACATGAATGATGGAAGTAAAGTATGTGATGAAATGGAATAAAATGCGTAATACATAGTTCAACATTGAGTAAGGAGATGTGTTTCTGTAGATATGAATGTGTGTACACTTTTGTATGTGAATAATTTGCAGTACATCCACTCCTCATTTAGTGACCACCTTGGTTAGAGACCATTCAAAAATATGATGGTAAAAAATAATTTTCCAACTAATGCAAACTAAGAGCAAATTTTATGCTCCTTATAACAAAAGCCTTCAGTGTGAACCTATTTAAGGTCTGGTGAGCTTCTGGCAGCAGCATCAAAAAACTAAGGTGTCTAATCAACTAATTAAGGCATAGAACTGAACTTCTAAAGAAAAGCATTTTTTAAGTGCTGTACTCCCTGTGTGAGGGGGAACAGCTCAGGAAAATGATAGCTTAAAGAAGCTATCATGTCTATTCCATGAGGAAACAAAAGAGTTCAGGCACAGGATAATGTATTTTTATCTGAATGAGATGGCAGCAACCAGTGTTTTTCACAGTATCTCTCTTTTTTCTCTCAGTGATCAGGAATATGGATTTCAGGCTGGACTTAATAGGTTGCTCCAACATGGCAGAAATTAGATTAATGAGGGCATTTAAGAATCAGCAAAGTCTAACTTTTTTCCCAAGCTGAGGATAGCATTTTTCAATGCCAGTATAACATTTTACTATCTGTACTGCTGCAAGGCAGATATTCCAAAATCCCATTAACTGAGCAGAGCTGCCCCTGTGGTGACGAGGAGATCAAAACCATTTTGATCACCTGTGTTATTACATTGTAAATTCCACAAGAGTGTCAGGTTTGCTTATATTCTGCCTTTAATATCTAAATTTCCAGGACAGACACCTATGTGAACTATTTTCAGAACCCATTTAGAACATTTTCTCATGTGCAGCAGTCAAATTCCAGGATGCTCTGATTAAAATAAATATAACTGTCTCAGAAATGACAACTTCTTTTTTATTTGTCACTTATGTTTATTTTTAGTAGTGTATGCTACATTTTTTTCATCTTTGTTACACTAATATTTTATCTCATCTATTTTATTTTACTGTGATGTTGTATTTTTTTTCAAACTTTGCTGGTCATTTATTGAATAAACAGCATTTTGATTCACTTAGTGACCACTGAACAACAATCATTGGAATGGAATGCAGTTGCTAAATGAGGAGGTTATATACATTAGGCAGAGGGCATAGTAATATGAAGAATTTGGATCTGAAATGTACATATAGAAGAACATGATAGATATGGTTGACAACTAAAGAGGAGTGGATGCTTTTAAGATACATACATATGAAAAACTAGAGCAAGTAAATGAATTTGTGTACCTTCATAGAAAATGGAAATTAAAGATGGGGATAGGCTGCAGATATAATTTATGTGTACAAATGCTGATATTTATAAATAGACTGTATATAATTTGTTGTGAAGAATATTTGTCAAAAGTAACAAAAGTGTCTATGTACAAAAAAAACCTGGTTCTGCCCATTCTGTATTGGGGGTGTCAGTGTAACTGGTTATGTCAGGAGAAATATAAAGCTGAGTTTAATGTAGTAGAATAGAGTGCTTGAAATTTTTGTGTGGTAAAGCTAACATCACCACACAAATTTTAAATACTGTTGTAAATCAAATTCAAAACTGTATCACATACAGAAGTAAATTGAAGTAGTTTGATCAATGAGAATTAAATTGTAAAACAAATATGTGAAGGAAAAAAGAGGGAAAAAACTGAGAAAATTGATTATATGGAGTTGATGATAAGCTTAATGATAAGTCATGAAGTTGTCTATGAACATGATGGAGCAAGGATGATCTGTTAGATTGGAAAAATTTGGGGAAATATAAATAACATGTAAACTTTGGACTATTTTTCTCTTACTTATTAGTTTTTGCCTTTAATTTATTTTATTCTGTTCTTTGGTTTCCCATATTCCCAAAAAGGAATACAGCAAGCTCTATGCATATGTTCATCATTCTTTTACTTCTTATACTTTATAAATTGAAATATTTCAATCTTTTAAATAGGCTTCAATATGTTTTGCTATTTGGGAAAGATTTTCCCATAAAATAGAAAAGTTGTTTTTACTAGGTAAATATATATATCAACATATAAAGATTTTTATTATATTTTATAAAATACTCAATAAAATAAACTTCTAACAGTCTTTTGTTTTCACAATAGCTTGTGACAGTAGCTATTTGATACATTTGCAGTCGAACAGTACTTTACTTTTGATTTAGTCATTATTTGATTAATACATGACCAGCTGTAGTTTGGTGTTAGTCACTATTAGAAGATTTTGCTTTTGAAGTTTCCTAGACTATTTAACAAAAATAATATGAATCGCATACTATTATGTCCTGTTAATATAAGACACGGTTCTTGATTTAATTTCTTTACATACTATACTTTTGAATTGCCAAAAATATTAAAGTGTAATTTTTAAAGTGAGAAAAATGGAATCACAAACTTTCTGATGTTGATACAAATGTAGTTATGCGTACAATTCAAATTCACGTCAGTGATGTTAAAAAATTAGTTGTCCATATTCAGTTGTACTAGAAAAATGTACAGCTTATACAGGAAGCTGGTTGATGGAAAACAGGAAGGAATACAAACAGTATCTTGGCATCTGTTCATTGCATAGAAAACAATACACACGATATGTTCTTGATATTGACAGATGGAGCATGCTGATGGTTAAGGGAAAATCACATTTAAAAATAGCTGTTTGCTCACACATTTATTCCCTTGTTTTCAATTTTCTTCTTGGTTCTTTCAGAGCTACCTGTTTCAGCTTTGGATGCTTGGAAATTACAGACCTGAATTCTTGAAGCTTGATCATCACAATTTCAGAGCTAATATTCAAAATAGCAAAAAAAGTGGTAAGCATATGCCCTGTAATACACACTTTCAAAGAGGTAGAATGCAGATAATTTACTACTTTTAGGTTCTAAAACATCCTCTTTACTAAAAAAATTAGTGCTGGTTCATACATTCTGAACTATAATACATGGATATATATACATGATATACATATTTATGTCAGTAAACTGTTTCATGCTGTGAAGGAAATACGTGATTCTAGCAAGATAAGAAAGAAGTAATTTTTACCTTGGAATACTTCTTAGCATCTTAAAATTTCTCTGTTTTTTCTTCTGCAAAGTTACATCTGTGAAGTAAAGCATAATAACCTTTTCATCTAGCACAGCTAACTGCTAAAAGGAAAGGGTTTTTTTGCAGCTTACCTACTCTTAGCATTCTCCAGTATATTCAAAAGCAAGAGCCTGTATCGCTCACCCAATCCAGAAAAGGCTTCCTTGCAGTTGTTTGTAGAAGGCTTTTTTTAAATTTTGCAAGTGCTAGAAAATACTGAGGAGGCTGCTTTTCTCTGCTTTTAAAAATGAAGGGTTCCTGTTGCTTAGCAAAGCAGGTCCAAGGGGGTGTTTTTCTTGAAACTTGACACTTGAAGCAAAGCATCCTTTTGTAGATAAGCACAATTATAGTAACTAGTCTGTTATTTCAAACTAGCCATTAGTTTGAAAACAATAATTTTTAAAGCATTGAGTTCCCTTACCATTGCTTGAGTCCATGCAATATCTCTCTTGCTTTCTGCATATCTGTAAGCACATTCCCTCTTAAAATATTAGTTGACTTACTTATCAAGCATTTCATTGCTAATAAGGCTTTTAAATACACACATTTGTTGGTACCCTAGAAAATATAGTCATTTCATTGCTAATTAGACTTTTAAATACACACATTTGCTGGTACCCTAGAAAATAACAGCCATTAAGACTTTACATGGTATACGAACTAAAAGTTTTCTATTTTTCTATTAGTATTTATAACATTTCTTTGTGTTATATAAGATTTCTTTGACAATATTTTGGTTTATGGAGCTGCATAAATTGATAACTGGAGGAAAGTAGTACGACACAGAACAGCTGTACTTCAGTACTCCAATCTAAGCATGAAGATAGACTACTTTCCTTTGCCTGAATACATGATTTCAAAGAATTGTCTTCTGCCAATGTGCATAGAAGACCATTGAAGGCATGCAAAACAGTTGTTTCAACACAATGGTTGCTGTTAACTCATACAACATTCCTATGCCTGTTTTAGTAGTTGCCATTAAAAAAAAGGGAGGGGGGGGAGGAAATCTGGAAGAGCAGTGCAGCAGTTTGAAATTGAAAGTACATTCCAATAGTTATCTTTAAAAGATTGTAACTGACCTACCAGAGCTTTTGCCTGTGAATATATTTAATTGGAGAACGTGATTGATGACACCCAATTCATGAACATGCTTAATTGGAGAATCTGATTTATGAGGTACCCATAGGGAAGGGGGGGAAACAGTGTCACAGATGACTGTAAATTACATATGCCAGAATTGGCTTCATACAGGGCAATGCTAGTATGTCGCCTCTAATAAATCCTTTGAAGTTTTTTGAAGTTTGGCTCGAGACTCATGATTTAATTAGGGCGATTGATGGAATCCTGACAGCATGACAACTCTCATAATAAATTAATGTTACCGGGGCCCTGGATCCCAGCTTCTTCGATCGCTCCCTGACATCTGGGGTGTGTGGAGAGAAACTCAGGCAGCCATGGCAGAGGGCAGGCTATCGGAAGGAGAAACAGACTTGACCTCCAGCCAGAAGCAAACAGAAGCTGATAGCATAATTAAAGCTGGAGGTCAGCCCCCTTGAATTCTGAAGTGGAGAAACCTTCTCCAATGGAGGAAAAAAACCCAGATAAGTACTGGTGGAAAAAGAAAATTCCTAAAGCCTCTGAAGCTGAATTTCCCCACCCCAGGCCCAAAAAGGGAGAAGGCCCTTGAGTGAACTGGGAAGAGTGGATTAGATGTGGGACTGGGCACAGACCAGGGCCCCAAAGTCCCTTACGGAATCCCAGAGGAGACCATTCGGGATGCTGCCCAAATGCCCAAACTCCCAGAGTTTTTACAGAGCCCTTTGAAGTGAGGAGAAGCAGGCAAGGCCACAGCTCTCCTTCTCCACCCACCAGAAGAAAAAGGAGTCCAAAGTTGCAGCCAGTGCCGCCTCCACACAGCAGACAGTCCCCTCTCCTGTGCAAACTAGAGCTGCGGAAGAAGGCCAACCACCTCAAGTGCAGGCTTAGAAGGCAACAGGAGGAGGGAAGAGCAGTACTCAACAACGCCCTGGTTCAGGGAGAAATTTGATGGGGACCCAGACTAGCAAGCTCTATCCCTTGACTCAGCTGAGATCCATCGAGAACGCTATGAACACCTCTACCTATCCCCCCCCACAATACTATTTCTGAGGGCCTAGTGGGAGAAGCAACCCTCCACAAGAGAAGCCCCCCCACAATTGTAGGACGTAGATGACTCCCTATGACTGCTAGAGGCCAGATTTGAGGAGGCAAAGGAGGACCTGTACGTGGAAGATGAGCTCAGCAACCTAAAGCAGGGAGGGTGACCCATCAAAGAACACATCCATGAATTCAGGAGGATCAGTGGAAAGCTACCCCTTTTGCCTGAGCAGATGCCAGTTCAAAGTTGCAAAGTTACATCAAAGGAGCTCTTCTCTTTCCTCACCTGGCAAGCAACCATACAGATACTGTCTTTATTACAGAACAAAAAATTGGTCTATGGCTAGTAACATATTTAAAAAAGTATTCCTTGTGATTCAATGGCTTTCTAAGGACAGTGGGTTCTGAATCTGAGTTTAAATCAGGAATGGGCAGCTTATAATAACACCTCTAGTGATGGAATGAGAACATGATGCTATAAATCATCAGTGCTTCTAAAATTGTCTTTATCTAGTGCATGGGATTTCTTCACCTATGGATCATACAGGTAGTCCTTGATTTACGACCACAAAATTTCTGTTGCTTCTGTTTGAGACAGTTGTTAAGTAAGTTTTATCCCATTAAGACCTTTTTTGATACCATTGTTAAATGAATAATTGCAGTTGTTAAGTTAGTAACACAGTTGTTAAGTGAATTTGGCTTCCCCATTGACTTTACTTGTCAGAATGTTGCAAAAGGTGATGACATAACCCCAGGACACTGCAACCATCATAAATATGAGACAATTGTCAACTGTGTAAATTTTGAACATTGAGAAGAGACTGCAACAATCATAAGTGTAAAAAGTCCACAGATGTCATAAGTCACTTTTTCCAGTGTCATTGTACTTTTGGTCAGTAAATAAACTGTTATAAGTCAAAGATTATCTGTATGGTCCTTATACAAGTATTTGCACTTGTAACTTCCAGTTATAATGTTGTACAGTCAAAATTTGGTGTCAGAATAGTCAAAGTTTTGGCTTGGGAGGCTTTCCCAAACTCAAAAAAATAGAAATTGCAAAGTTTTAAAATTCTTTAATTGCCCAAATTATAGTAATATGAAATGTTATTGTTTCTGTATTGTTGATTCCCCATTCCCCTGGCTTGTATGTTTAGAGTGGAAAAACCAAATCTGTATAAAAAGATGCATAATAAATAAAGCAATAGAACCCTGAAAAGATTACTGAAAAAGTAAATAAATCCCACCTCAACTACACTATTGGATAACTGTATATGGTTATTCTGCAAGGTTGGGGGATTGAATTGTATATATGTAATTTTATTTTCAAATGTTCTCCATCCTGATCTAGATGATAGCATACAGTGCAAATATTGTCAACAGAGTAGAGACCCAGAAGTCTCTTCCTGCTCATTTAATATATCTGAACCTTATTTATGAAGGAAAAACTTCCTTTATAGCCAGTTGTGTCCATCCATCAAGTTTACAGACATTGCTGGCAGATCAGTTTTCTCAATCCTCTCTCTTGCATTCTGTGGAATAAATCTGAGATGTGCAGGAGAACAAGAGGAACTCCTTATGTCCATATAGTGGAAATATGTACATTCTTCGCATGCAGTTTTTCCTGTAAATATTTTCATCACTTGGGAGAAAAACAGAATGTTGCATCCAGAGATTGACAATACATTTGTGGAACAGTGTGTGGTAAGGCATTAATTAATATTAAAAAATACTAGCAGTTCTATTTGCCCTAATACAATGCTTTGACAGTTTGGACCTGAGCTTTAATATAATGGTTACTTTAAATTCTGTTAATTATTGCTATATATTGTTTATAAAGCACATAACTGGAAAGGTTAGGTTAATGAGGTATTGCTGTTTAGAGAATTGCTTTTATTTATTTTTTCCTAATATTTACTGTAATTCAGGACAAATATGCTTTCAGACCAAAGCAATAACTTCACAAGTTTTATTTAGGAGCCATAGCAAGAGGTTCTCTAGCAATATCAGAAATCTGGATGGTCCTAATAGCAATGAAGTATCAATTTATTTTCAATTAATTTATGATACATTTCTGTTTGTGATAAAGTAATGTTAAATTATCCTTCTAAAAATCCTTTATAATATTGGATTTCTGTCCTAAATTGGCTTTCTAGAGTATTGGGGAATGTTAATCATTAGAAAATATTAACATTTTCTAATGCAAGGAAATACTTAGATTCAGGATAAGAATATGGGATTTAAAATTTATAAATATTATTATAACATTTTTGTGATAATTATTTTTAAAATATTTCAACGTCATACTAAATTATTCATAAAGGAACTTGAGAGCTACAGTTATACTATACTAAAATTAGACCATACTGATTATAAAGTTTCCACACTGTATTTCATGTATTACCATCTTTGGAGAGAATGCTGAATTAGAATTTGTCATTGTTTTTTTGCTTAAAAGTTCTTCAAGGAATGAGGAAAATCACCAACCAATATTTCATTAACCAATTTTGATATTGGTTTATTACCCATTTTTCTTAATAATAATGGCAATGAACAATAAGAATTGATTCAGTGATTGCTCTTGGTTTCCAGGCTTGTTAATGCAAGAGGAGAGGATTACCTTTATATGTATAGATTTTATTTTAACTACAAATATTTAATACAGATATTTATTTTTTTCATTCAAAAATCAAGCTCTTAATACTGCTTGATGAGAGGTTATATTTTATAACTATTGTTTCTACAAAATAAAATCATTTTTGAATGAAAAGCCCTAAAATTTCAATGATCATAAAATATTTTTTCTCTTTTGCATACTTCAGCTATCAAAATAATTACAGCTCTAGATTTCTTTTGGTTGTAAAAGCATAATATTCAGAGTAAAAAGCTGAACTGTAAACTTTCTTTTCATAATACATTTTAGCAATCAGAAGTCATGATACAGATTTTTTTGTTTGTGTAATTGAAAATAAAATAAATTAATTCTATACTCTATTATTTTTAGGGCTACTTCTACCTTTTTCATTTTTGCTTCTTTTCTCTGTCATTATTATTTATTTTTATGCACAGATTTTTTAAGTTCATTTACTGCATTGTTAGAAACATACCATATGGTATTTTATTAAACATTCTTCATTATCTGTTCTTTTTTAAGAATGACACAATTCAACTAAAAAAAAGCTTTTTTAAGTAAACTACTTCAGTGATTTTCACAATTGTAACAAATATTACATCTAGCTATAATATTTTATATTATATCTGACATATAATATGTGTGTTACAGTATGATAGAATAGAATTTAAGGCACTTATGACACTTTACAGCTACATCAAACATTTCTTGAAGCTATGTTTGTTATTTCTTGAAGTCTACCATTGAAATTAAGAAGCTGTTCAGCATTTGGACCAGTTACTATAATTTGGCCTAGAGAGCAAGACATCCATCCACATAGACTTCTTACCCTGGAACAAAATTACCCTATTTACTATTTGCCTTGAGCATGTCATCATGACCACCTCTGTTTCATTATAGGGATACTATAAGACAGCCTGAAAATAAGTTTAGATAGTCTAGTGTGACAGGGATGTTTTTACATATTATACCAGAACAAGCCATTCCATGCTGTTAATGTAGGTTATGTGGAACAGGCAATTTAAGATAACGTGTTTCAGATCAGCAATCTTGTACTCCAATTGGGCCACTAGGTGTGTGCTGGTAGATTACTACTTTCTGTCCACTCACTGGGCTCTGTTTCTGTTCTGCAAACTGTTTTGACTGAGGAAAACCCATATAGTGCATTATTATAGCGCTCCAAGTGATTTGCTGCAATATAATGTAATGTTTTATAATTTATGGAATGAGGGAAGAGCTTAGGTACTATAAGATAGTATAGCAATTACAGTAAGGTTCATCTATTCTGCCAAGAAAAAAAACAACCCTGTCCTTCCCGCTTTTTATAGAGGGACAATTGAGAGCATTCTGTCATATGGCATTACTGCCTGGTTTGGAAGCATTACTGCTTCGGACAGGAAGGCAGTTCAGAAAATGGTGAGGATGGCAGAAAAGGTAATTGGTAGTTCACTTCCTTCTATCCAGGACATAGCACATAAGTGATGCTTAAGCAGGATCCTTAATATTGTTTGGCACGCTACACATCCTCTTCATGACCTGTTTTCCTTTTTATCTTCTGGGAGGAGGCTTCATGGTATCTAAAGCAGAACATCCAGATTCAGTTACAGTTTTGTTCCATATAGTATCAATCTTGTGAACTCTCAAGTTTCCTTTCTGTGGAGATTCTTAGTCATCCAGGTCATGGTTGTCCCAAAGGTGCTTTTTCAAGAGGCAACTGGACTTTTTGGTTTTTCTTTGAAGACGTTTTACTTCTCATCCAAGAAGCTTCTTCAATTCTCAGCTGCCTCTTGAAAAAGCACCTTTGGAATCTTAAGTTTCCTCATTCTGCTATGTATTCAAAATGGACAGGTGTAGATGTATGTATGTATGTATGTATCTACATGTATATATCTGTATTATGTATGGGTATGAGTAGATGTATACTTTCTTTTGTATATCTGTATTACGTATCGGTATGGGTCGATGTATACTTTCTTTTGAGAGCAGCAACAGAATTTCATTTTTAATGTGTGCCAGTGTGGTCACATAAAAAATGACAATAAAGGTTATCTATCTTAAAAGACATTTCACATTTCAAAAATTCTTTTCACACAGATCCTGAAAACTGCCAAATTCTGAGACAAAGACTACATGACACTACAACATGAGCGAGAATAAATGTGACACACAGTTTTACAGTGTTCAAGTTGCAGATTCAACATTCACTGTACTAAAACGCTACCAGCAATTGAAAACTATTGGCTCTGGGGCTCAAGGCATTGTTTGGTGAGTAGGCAAACAAATAGCAGCACCTATCTTTTCTTGGTTAATCCCAAATAAATTTAGTAGGATTATTTGTATGGGGAGCCTCCAAGGAATCCTAGGATAGTAGGCTAAATTATTTAAAAAAAAACCTGGCAGTTGACAATAGCAAAACAGTTAGATATTGCTAACAGGCAAGCTGCTACAGTGTGTTCAGGAAGCATGCTTGACTTGAGAGTCTTCATCTTTTATTTGCAAACACTAATATAAACTGCTAAAATACAGTCCACCTCTAGGAACAATAAAATAGTAAAGTGTTAAGGTTACCAAAATCTTAAATACTTCATATATAAGAGAATTGTTAGATGGTTACTGGCTGGGTCTTCCCAGTGCCAACCTCCTCTCCCTGCCTCCAACCATGACAGTCATTCAGCCTAACGGGATATGGGGAAAATATGACTGATGTTTATGAGGCTACCAAAATAAACATATGCAAATTCTACAGTACTGTACAGATAAACCTCAATTTACAACTCTTATTGAACTAGGAATTATAATCTTTAAGTTGCAACTTAAGCAGGTCACTGTGTGACTAAGCATCTATTCCTGATTTTATAAGCTTATTTACGACAGTATTAAGTGAATGCTATAGTAGTTAAGCAAGTCCATTTTCTCCAGTGGATGTTTTTCGTTGGAAACTGGGAGTAAACACAGGCAACCAGCAAAAATATCTGAAAATCAACCATGTGTCCATGGACACCAAAAACGGTTGTAAATATGAGCTGGTTGCCAGGCACCCAAAATATGATCATGCAACTGTGAGCTGTGTGTGGCTGTTGGTACTTTGAAAACAGGCTGTAATAATTCTGGAAAGATCAGCTGTAATTTTGAGCAATTGCTAAGCAACTGGTCATTAAGCAAGGACTATATTTTAATAACTCAGCCAACACAGCATCCTAACACTTGGCATTCACTTTAAGGAACAGCCAGGTGACTTATATAATAGCTCAAGTGTTTGAGCAAATTAAAGATGGTAACAAACAACGTAGTACTCTAGAAAAAGTACAGAGAAGAGCAATCAGGATGATTAGGGGACTGGAGACTAAGGCATATGAAGAACGGTTATAGGAACTGGGCTTAGCTAGTCTAGTGAAGAGAAGGTCATGATAGCAGTCTTCCAATATTTGAGGGGCTGCCACAGAGAGGAAGGGGTCAATCTTTGTGAGTTGTGGGAGCATCATCACTTGAGACTTTCAAGACGAGATTGGGTTGCCATTTGTCAGAAATGGTGTAGGGTCTCCCGCTTGGGCGGTGGGTTGGACTTGATGACCTATAAGGTCTCTTCCAGACTCTGATTATCTGTTAGATGAATTTAGATTAGGAAACAGATAACATTGCATCAGGGGTGCAGAAATTCATGGATCAATGAATAGCTCTTAAAAATCTGACATATATTACCACCTTACATTTTAATGTTATTGTTGAAGAGTTGCTATAGCTACATGGTTTTTCTGGGACTGGATATCCAGGGTTCCCATCTTATCTGGGACTGTTTAACCCTTTGCCAGAAAGTTCTTGGTATATTTCTAAAATTCATAGGGGCAGTCATTGGAGAGAATCCTTGCTTCATTCTGGAGCTCCAGAGAATCAATGTACAGTAACTGCATTGATGCTTGTTTGTCTCCCTACCCCTGTAGAATTCCCTTTACATGCACATTGGATGCTAATCTTATCTTTCCTCACTCCTATACTCATTCACTCAGCTTAGCAGTACAGTATGCTGGCCATGATCCTAGTTGTTGGGAAAGCAGGAGTTTTATGTGCACTGCTCAGAGCAGAATGCTGGCTGGCAAATGCTAGTTGGCTCAAGTTGTCATTGCTTTCAGCACACACTAGTCTTGTTTTCAAAGAACCTGAGCTAGAATGTTTCTGCTTCAATGTTTCAGTGCTGCATTTGATACTGTCCTTGGAATAAATGTTGCTGTAAAGAAGCTGAGTCGCCCTTTCCAGAATCAAACCCATGCAAAGCGAGCTTACAGAGAACTAGTGCTGCTAAAGTGTGTGAATCACAAAAATGTGAGTAAATTTAATGTAGCATATATTGAAAATATGTATTGTATATTGAAACAAAATAACTATCAAATCATGAGGTGGATGGATGGAGAGGGGAGGAGGGGAGAATCTAGGAATGTGAGAAATACTTAACAAAAATGTCAATAAAACATATTTGTATGTTTTTATTGAGGAATTTTCAACCATTTCTTGCATTAGGCTTATTTAGTATAATTACTGATATGACATATTATCACAGCAGCTTCAATTACATTGTTGCTAATTTCATTAATTTTAACATTTTAATAGCATATAGCTTACTGTACCTTTGTAAAGATTGCTTATAATGAGGTGCAAAATTATTCAAGCAAGTTTTTATATATGGCTAATAAAATAAAATGCTTGAGCCAGTCATTCTCTTTCAACTCTAGAAACAAACAATGGCAAACTACTTCTGAAATCTTACCTGAAAAACTGCAGGGATTGTCTATGCAGTTGCTAGGCATGAAACCCAAGAAGATAGGCTCAAGATCCAGATGGATCTTGACAGACTAGAACACTGGGCCTTAACAACAAAATGAAATTCAACGTAGAGAAAAGTAAAGTCCTACATTTAGGCAAGAAAAACCAAAAGTACACATATAGACTGGGTGAAACCAGGCTCAATAGCAGTAATTGTGAGAGGCATCTTGGAGTCTTAGTGGACAAGCAGCTAAATATGAGCGAGCAGTGTGCAGCAGCAGCCAAAAAAGCTAAAATCCTAAATTGTATTAACAGAGGGATACAATCGAGATCAAGTGAGGTACTAATACCACTCTATAAAGCCTTAGTAAGACCACTTCTAGAGTACTGCATGCAGTTTTGGTCACCACATTATAAAAAAGATGTTGAGACTGTAGAAAAAGTACAGAGAAGAGCAACCAGGATGATTAGGGGACTGGAGACTAACATATATGAAGAATGGTTACAGGAACTGGGCATGGCTAGTCTAGTGAAGAGAAGGACCAGGGGAGACATGACAGCAGTGTTCCAATATTTGAGGGGCTGCCACAGAGAGGAGTGGGTCAAATTATTTTCTAAAGCACCTGAAGGCCAGACAAGGAATAATGGATGGAAATTGAACAAGGAGAGATTTAACCTGGAAATAAGGAGAAACTTTCTGACAGTGAGAACAATCAACCAATGGAACAGCTTGCCCTCGGAAGTTGTGGGAGCATCATCACTTGAGACTTTAAAGAAGAGATTGGGCTGCCATTTGTCAGAAATGGTGTAGGGTCTCCTGCTTGGGCGGGGGGTTGGACTAGATGACCTATAAGGTCCCTTCCAACTCTGATTATCTGTTATCTGTTATCTGAAAGCACAAAAAAGGGGGGGAGCAGAAAAGTTTAATGATTAATAATATTAGTAGATTTGAGTATGAATAGAATATCTGAAAACATTTACATAACAGTTTTGGAGTAAATGTATCTGTCGGTTGTCATTACAGTCTAAGATAATGTCATGTAGCAAATCTTAATTTGCATTAAAATTTTTCACCAATTATGATAATTAGAAAAATTGCTTTCTATAAGATGGGAAATGTGTAGAATTTATTGTTCTGAAAATAATTTTATGTACATTACCTTTTGTTTCATTTTGTAATAAATCTACTCTGAAAGCTGTTTGAAAGGTTTTTTTTTCTTTAATATATACTTCAACCGTAAAATGTCAGATATAATTATATGCTCAGTGCAGCTATATAAAACTATATATAAGAAATTGAGATAATATTGTTGAAACACAGATCTCTTATTATATTAGAAGAAACTAAAAAAGTTTCAGATTTTTCATAAAAATCTATTTACCATATATATTAATGTTGCCAAACATTGCTGAAGGTGGAATGATGGTTCATTGGCTTGCATTATAAATTGCAACCAATATTTTTATAAATTTATTAAAATGGTTTAGAAAATAACATCTTGACTGCTCTTTATGGTTTTGTGACATCCTCCAAACTAATAAGACTTGGTTTTACTGCATTATTGATTTTTACAGTAGTATTTTAGAATCTTTGTACTGTATATTCTTTGATCTTAGCACTCCCAGAATGCTTCATATTAGCAGTTACTGGATGATCTGATTATTACATCATCATTGTGCAATTTTGCGGTTGTGCTAATTTTGTTTATTTCTATCTGACTTCTGGTTTTACAGATAATTAGTCTATTAAATGTATTTACACCACAGAAGTCATTAGAAGAATTTCAAGATGTGTAAGTTTATTTTTTAAAATTTATTGTTTTTTTTCATAAATACATACTTTGACCAACAGTAAGCTGAACATAGGATGCTTCCTAATGCATCCTTAATGATCTTTCAGTAAATATGAGAAATGTATATATAGATCTCTGTCTCTCTCTCTCTCTAATTTGTTCATTTTTAATCTTTACTAAACAAACCTAATTGTTAAAGATACAAATAGTTTTTGACTTAGAACCATTTATGTAGTGACCATTTGAAGTTGCAATGACATTGAAGAAATTTTCTTTAACACAAACTGGGCAAAATGAAATATTTTAGCCTTTTCATATACCGTATTTTTTTCCTCCATAAGATGCACTTTTTTTCCTCCCAAAAGTGGGTGGAAATATCTGTGCATCTTATGGAACAAATATGTGCGACAGGCAGCAGTGGCAAACAGCAGCAGCAATCTCTGCCTCCTTGAACAGCTGATCGGCTGTATTCCAGAAGGCTGATCCAACTGCCGATCAGCTGCTCGGAGGCGAAGGCTCCAGTGTTCCTGCAGAGGCAGCAGACATGGAGGAGGCAGGCTGTTTGCTGTTTGCTGCAAGGACACTAGCCAGATGAATACCAGATGAACGCTGGGAGTCAGTGGCAGATTTTTTTTTATTGTTTTCCTCCTTTAAACCTAGGTGCATCTTATGGTCAGGAGCATTTTTAAGGAGCAAAAAATGCGGTATCCCAGATTTCTTTGTCTGTGTTTCTCCAACAATATGCCCCCCCAATAGGAAGACCCAGCATGTTTTCTAGGGATAAAATGAAATTAAGCCCCTCCCCCCAAATTTAGGCCTATTTTAAAACATGAGAAATTGAGGGGGGGAGGGCAGGGGTGGAACTTGCCTTTAATAGTGCCCCGCAGGCAGCCACGCCTCATCACCAGCTGCTCCTAACGGCCGATCATGGCCGAGCGCGAGTGCTTCCTACCCCTGCCAAGCGCCTTTGCTGCAGACCCGGGTATGGTGCTGGTTGCAGGCCAGGTCAGCAGGCAGGTGGTGGTGCATGGATGTCGGCCTCGGCAGGGCACTTTAAATCGTGAGACCTTCAGCGCCTGCCGCTGCTGCTTCCTCCGCTGCTCTTGCTTTCCCTTTGCATTCCTCCACTGGCAGCATTTCAGCCACTTCTCAGGCACGGGAGCTACCTCCATAGCTTCCACAGTTCCCGCCGGTTCTGGCGCGAGAACAGTGACAGCGCCGGTGGGAACCATGGAAGCATTTCAGCTGCTTCTTGGGCAGAGAAGGAAGCAGCAGCGGCGAACGCCGAAAGTCTTGCGATTTAAAGTGCCCTGCCAAGGCCGACATCCACAAGGCTCCCGCCCACCTGCTGACCCGGCCTGCAACCAACATCATACCGGGTCTGCAGCAAAGGCGCTTGGCGGGGGTAGGGAGCACTCCACCATGATCAGTCGTTAGGAGCGGCTGGTTACGAGGCGTGGCTGCCCACGGGGTGCTCTAGGTGAGCGTGTGGGGGGGGAATTAATTGACCTCCAAAAAGACGGCCTAGCCGTTTTTTCGGGGCTCAAAAAAAAAATAAGACCCAGTCTTATTATATGAGAAACACGGTATATAAATTTCAGCTAAGAATAGTACTAAGACAAATTATCTTCTCATTAAAGTGCATATTGGAAATGATTTTTGGGGCACAATAACCTGTTTGGTGTATAATTCACATTCTTGTTTTAACTATATTCTACTTTGTTGTGGACAACATGCCATTTTAAAAAGTCAGTCGGTCGGCCGGCTGGCCAGCCAGCCAGCCAGCCTGCCTGCCTGCCTGCCAATCAATCGGTCGGTCGGTCGGTGGATCTTCTGTAGTCGTAATCCAAAGAACTCAGTTATTAATAAAAAATAAAAACCCACAATAAAAATACAAATAACAGAAACTAAGAATGATAAATTTATTTGTAACAGCAGACAGCACCTCTCCAATAATTATCTCAACGTTCTCCAGAGAAGAAAAATGATATTACTTAGTTTGGGTGTGCAAGAAAACAACCATGCTCAGAGATCACCAAGGACCCCCTTCAACTCTGAGCTACAAATACTATCTTCTATTGCCAATTTGTTTTCCTGCTTTATTAAATTTTGAGCTAGAATCATATATTCAAAACATTGGATAGACACTGGGAAGATCCAACTGCTAGTCTACTCTCAAGCCTGAGTTTGACTTTGGCTAGTCTTTCTTGACCCACCTGACCTAACAGAGTTGCCATGGAGAAAATTTTAATAATTCTGTTAAATGTTTCAAGTTTAACACTTTAATCAATTATTTATTTTTAATTACAATTTTCTGTTCTTTGTTCCATTTATACTAAGCACTTTCTATTTTATTTCAAAATAAAAAGGTACCAATCTGGCTGTTAAATACTATGACAATCCTTGATTAAAATGATTTCCGCATAAACATGCAGGTACTCCTCGCTTAATGATGATTCTGTAGTAGAACAACTATTCAAAGTTACTATGCTGCTGAAAAAGTAACTCTACAATCAGTCCTTACACTTACAACCATCACAAGGTCCCTGTAGTCATATGATGAAGATTTACGCACTTCAGAATCAGCAGGGGCTTACGAAGTCAAGTGTTTTCTAGTCATGTTTTTGCAATTTGTTTGCTTCACAGCCAGTTTCCAATAAGGAAAGTAAATGGAGAAGCCAACAGTAAAGTTGCAAGTTGTGGTCATGTGTTAATAACTGAATGGGAAATGATATAATAATAAATAATAATAAATATTTATTTATATACCGCTCCTCTCCCGAAGGACTCGGAACGGTGTACAGCCATACAATTAAAACAATATGTGAAAAGTTAAAACTAAATTAAACTAAGGCCCTGGCTGTAATCAATTAAAACCCCTCCCTAAAACCCTAAAATTTAATATAAAAGTAAAACACCCAAATCTAAAATCAGCCCAAGAGCCAGGTTTTCAAGACACGATGATGTCAGAAATCCATCATGGTCATGTGATCAGTGACCACATAATTTAGTGATTGAGTTGCTAGTCCCAAGGGTTAACTAAGCAAGGACTACCTGTACTATAGTTTTAAGCCTAAGTTATCTCACTTATTGTACTGGAGTTATTTTATATTGAACAAAATTCACTGATGACTTGAACTGTGTACACATGAAATAGAATAAATGTTAATTACTTTTTAAAAATATTTCAGGTATTTGGTTATGGAATTGATGGATGCTAATTTATGCCAAGTTATTCATATGGAGCTGGATCATGAAAGAATGTCCTATCTTTTATACCAGATGTTGTGTGGGATCAAACATCTTCATTCAGCTGGTATCATCCACAGAGTAGGTAGTGCTGTTATGATCACACTATTAATTGACTTTTATTTTGCATTGTTGTATCTATATCTTCTATAAATCTTTCTCTAGTTCATTATCTACCTTTGCAAAAAATAAATATGTATACAATGACATTAATTTTAATGGATTACTTAGATGTATTGTTACTAAGAATCTTACCTGTCATGGTTTTATCAAAATACATAATTCGGTAAGATTTTTTAGAGCTATACTGCTGCTTTGATACTCATCTGTGACATGAAGAATGACATGAAGAATGCACAGGTATTTTGCATAATTTATTTATTCTGTTCCACTGCAAACCAAAGGGGCTCTCAACAGCTTATAGGAATAATATTAAAATATATAACGAGAATCAAATTATTTGCTTCTTAAGGAGAGTCTGTACTGTTTCTTCCTCCTTCATGGCAAGCAGCACCACCTTGTGTCCTAAGGATCCATTAATTGTCATATATATCCAGCCTCCTATTATGTCCCTGGAATGGAAATATTTGAAATGTAAACATGATATTGTTAGATACCTGCATTTAAATTCATAATGGTTGTATACTTTTAATGCTAATATCTTGGGATTACCATACCTTACAGAAATGTTCAGATGGCTAGATGTTGTTGTCTTTGATAAGCTACAACCCCTCTCTATATTTCCTTACCTTAAGTTATTTTTTTTTCTTTTCCAAAAAAGGGGAATCCACTAAGTAGAAAAAAATGGTGGTGCCTTTCGATTGTAGTGGTGTAGGAGCCATCTCTCTGAAGGCATCCAATTCTTAAGATGAAATTTAGAGAGTGTCTTTTTTTTTCTTCAAATTAGCCTCTGCCCAAAACTGCATGTTCTTAACTATTACCTGTCATTTTATTCAGAATTAGATGTTCTACTTTTTTCATTTATTTTTAAAATAATGTGTTCACTTGGGAGTTCTCAGTGTGGACCACACTGTCAGTATTATTAGTAAACAATAAACACCAGATAAATTTACAAAGAAGTCTAAGCACTTTTCCAGCTGTTGAAAATATGTCACTGCTAAGGTAAAATGGGAGTTAAGTTTCAGTTCCAAATAACGTTTTGAATAGAGGTAATTGAGAACAGGGTTCATTGGAATTCTCAATCAGCTGGAAAGCATCCGTGAAATCTTTCAGCATCTGTTCAGTGTGATTAATTGATCAATTGGTTTGCTTGTCATGTATGGCAGCCTAATAATGTGCTGACTTTTAAGGATTATACTACTTTTCCAGCATTTAACTGTATGCATTTTTGTTCTTAGGATTTAAAACCCAGCAATATAGTAGTAAAATCAGATTGTACTCTCAAAATCCTTGACTTTGGACTTGCAAGAACAGCATGTACTAATTTCATGATGACCCCATATGTAGTAACACGATATTATAGAGCACCAGAAGTTATTCTTGGCATGGGATACAAAGAGAATGGTAAGTTACAGAATAGAAGTGACATGTTTGGAGTACTTGATCAATGGTTCGATTTTTCTGTTTTTTCACTGCCTTACCACAAGCTTACTGGTTTCAGACTTTAATTTAGTTTTCTTGCTGAGTGAGGTAATTACCTCAGTCAGTTTGGCTAGGCTTATTCAGAGAAGGGGTCTTTCTTTTGAAGATGGAGATGGCATAATATAATATCAAGTGATATAACTAACTCAGCCATTGATACCAAATAGCCTCTTGGAATGAAGAGGATCTCATGCTTGGGCCTAGTCTAGGAAGTAGCTTTAGTAACAGGAGATAATGTTTTGGTGAGTAGCAGTTCCACACTTGACTCAGCTGCTCATTTATGCAACTTTAGTTCTCAGCACTTTCTGGAAAGTACCTGCTGATTGCTTACAGTAAAAGTGGGACTTCTGTCCTAGATTACTCTATACATGATAGTTGACGGAAACTTTCTGCAATATCTTCATGAGTACAGAATGAAAGTTAATGATAAAATTGATTTCCTGAATTGCTACATGGCAATTGGAATTTTAATGATAAAATATGCCACCTGTGAATAAGCCAAGTGTTTTTTAATTTTCACAATTGACTTATCCACAGGTGGTGCATCTTTCACATTATTTTGGTTGAAAATACAGCTTATCCATGGTTGGTTGGCTTTATTGGTAGATTTATATAGGATATATGGGTACTTTAAAAAATTATTACCATGTATAGTTGCAGAAAACCGAAACTCAAATCTTTGAGTGTATTTTGACATTTAAAATTCTTGGCTGATTCCCAAATATATGAAGTACATTTGTCAATGACTCCTTCACAGTGCAATTATTTTATGAAAATATATGTATAGATTTTTTAAAAATGTTTAATTTTTATCCCCATTACACTTAACATTTAATAGTGGATATCTGGTCTGTTGGGTGCATAATGGCCGAAATGGTCCTCCATAAGGTCCTGTTTCCTGGAAGAGATTGTATCCTTTGCAGCTCTTTCAGGGAGTTCAGATTATTCAAAATAAACCTGACGTGTGTGTGTGTGTGTATGTGTGTGTGTGTGTGTGGTTTGTGCGTGTGTATGTGTAAAGCAAATTTCTTGTATGCCCATTTTATATGTATGTATGTATATATATATAAGTAAATCTTATGTGTATATATATATATATATATATACATAAGATTTACTTTTAATGATGTTCTGGTATTTTAAATTTATAATTAGATCATTATTCCTGTCCACATTGTTCCAAAACATGTTAGCTGTTTTACTTTATGCATTGTTATGTTTTAAATGTAAAATGTTTTTTGTTTTCTGCTTTAGTTCATAACACTTCATAATTTTATCATTTCACTTTTACTTTCAGTTGATATCTGGTCAGTTGGTTGCATCATGGGAGAATTGGTGAAAGGTTGTGTGATATTCCAAGGCACTGATCGTATCCTTCCCTAATAATCTTTGAATCCTAATTCATATTTAGTAACAAGTTATTTGATTTATGGGTGTAAAAGATGCTAATCCCATATACTCAGTGGAGCAGTTCTTTCTTGTATGAACCAAATTTGTGAAATTTGTTGTACAAAATAGCTAAACTTTTATTTTCATATTGATTGCATTAACTTTAATTTATGAACATTAGTTGTCCATTACAGGAATTTTATATTTTTGCAGTTTTAATAATGCAACACATTTATTTAAACTGAAAATTCTGCAAACTGTTGCTCAAAATTTAAATGATTGCTTTTTTCATTTTTCTGCACGATGGAAATGGACTCAACTATGGTTTTGTCTTGTCACTTCTTATTCTGCTACATACCTAAAGAAGGCATGAAGGTTAGAAAAGTATAATTACAAATGCTTAATTTTAGGTATTTTAATGGTTGATTATGTATTAACCTATTAACTCAATAAAAGAGAGGAAGCTTGATTTTCATTTTTTTGAATTTCTACCCTATGTATTCTTTTATTCTCTAAAGCCTTATGACCAACCTAACACAATTCTTCATGAATGCTGTGTCTCTTGTGAATTTCATGTTAATGCTGATTTTCATATTTGCTGTCTTCATATATGTGTCTTTCATGCTTAGTAAAACTCTCAATAAATATATCTTAGTTATGAGAATCTTGCTGACCTATTACCCATATTGTTACTTTGTATTTCTGAAGTTGTATTGGATTGAACGTAATTTGCAGAAATAATTGCAGTTTCTTCAGAAGTGTTGTTTTTGTTTTTGATTGAACAGGAACAGATGAGAAAGCAGTGGTCTTCACGTGTTAGTGTTTTAGGTCAAGAGTGGATAACATTTTAGGGTGGAGGCTGTAACTTAGCCTTCTTACTCTAGAGCAGGGCTGTCAAGCTCATGTCGTCACGGCGGCATCACATGACATATCAGGACTTTTTTCTTCTTTGCTAAACCGGGCACGGTCAGCGCATGATGCATCTGGCCAGGAGTTTGACAGTCCTGATCTAGAGGATCATATATGGAGGATGCAGTGATGTCATTAAAAGAGGTGTGACTGATTTTTTTTTTGCCTTTGTTATATTTGGCAGGGAGAGGATGTATATTGTCTTAGGAAGTCTATTGTTACAATGCTCACCTTCTAAATTCAGAAGAGTGGCTCCAAATTTGTGTCCTTTCCCCTTCCTATCATCTAGAAGAATCTTCAATTTAACTTTAACTGTGCTGTTAATTCCCTAATCTGATGTTCTTCAGAAGTATAAAAACTTCAGGTGTTTTTTAAAATATTCAAGGTATCATGAAATACTATTCCTAGAGAGAAAGCCATGGGATTAGTCACATCAATGGATGGAATATAAAAGCTCAGAAAGATTATCTTGATAACATCATATCTCCAGCATGAAAGGCACAGATTTTTAAAAATTAGCATTACCTTTGAAATATGCAACAATTTCCTTCCATATTTATATTGAAAATTCTTATCTTTATAATCTGAGCCTGCTATATTGTGTTTATTTCCCTCCCCCTTTATATGTCTTGCTCTGCAGCCATGCTTCTTCAATATACTTTCTAAATACTTTTTCTCTGTTGGGTTCTCCAGTTGATGTAATGATTTCCTTACCTGTCCTATTGATTCCTTGCAGGATCTGATATAATTATGTTAGTGGTGAGTATCTATGTTCATATTGATCATTGAACAAAATTTTTTTAATAGTCTTGGGTAGAGCCAAGAAAATGAAGAATTATTGTATTAATATTTTAAATAAGTTTATATTCACAAATACACATTTTTTTTGCTCCAGGCTGATCAAATTTTTTAAAAAAATATTTACCTTTAGAGGAAAAACTGCCTTTATTTGCTTAATTTAGCATCTGATTGTTTTGATATTTTATGGTACTAGGTTTTGTTTATAAAATTTATATAGCCACCTGTTTCCTTCCCCAAAGGGGACTCTTTGACCATGTGTCAAAGAAGGAACCTTCGTTTTGAGCTATTAAGCTGACAATCTTATAAAATTGTCACATCGTTAGGGTAGCTAGAGGCAGAAAGGATATACAATATATGAAATATATTAACTACCAGGAGCAATTGGTAATTGGTTTCATTCCTAATGATAATTGGTTTCATTCCTAATGAGAATCTTCAGTTGTATGTAGCCAGATCTTATTTTATATATACAGTAGTATATTAATAGCTACAGAGAAGGTGAATTATATATGCCAATCTGACAAAGTCTATATTTTTATCTTCTGTCTAGCTTTCTAGCTAATTTAAATAGCTACCCATCTCTTTTTGAAACACTGGTGATAAATAGGACGTGGCTAGCTTTTAAAGCTAATGCTTTGTATATGGTCATCTAAAGTGCAGTAGGCTATGAATTCTGATCCCAGTAGAGGGTTTAAATCCCATAAAGAAAGATCTTCCTGCTTATATCTGACAATTCCCAATAAGGATGAAATTGGTCACCTACTGCCTCCTGGTGGTCAGTGTGGCTGAACATACCACCTGAGACATAAAATATGAAAATAGAGAAATTTTAGAGAAAAACAAAGACATTGGAAGTCATGGAAGCATGACATCTATCGCTCTATCTCTCTGCTTAAGGGAAGATGAAGGAACCATGTTTGCCATTCTGATTGTATACTAAATAAAGTATCAGAATAATTAACAGTATTAGTAAAGCTAGTTGTACAAATGCACTGAAAGCTCCAATACACACACATACACACACATACATAAATACACACATATAAAAATATAAAAGGCATAGTGTATTATAATTTTCAAGTAGCTGTCAGCATTGTTTTACAAGTAGTCCTTGACTTATGATCACAGCAGGGAGTGGAAAATTTATTGTTAAGGAGTGCAGTTGATAAATGAGGCAACATACGATGACGCCCAATTTTACAGCCCTTTTGCCACAAGTGAATCACTTGTGGTCATTAAGTGAGACATCATGTGACTGCAACTTGGAATCTCCTTCTGGCTTCCCATTGACTTTGCTTGTTGAAAGCTGGCTAGGAAAATCACAAATAGCATTTACGAATGCTGCAGGATCCTGCAACTTTTGCAAGTACCAGCTGGTTGCCAAGCGTCCAGATCATATGACTACAGGGTCACTGTAATGGTCATAAATGTGAGGACCAATTGTTAACTTCTGCTGCTTTTTTCATTGCTCTCATAACTTTGAACAGTCACTAAATGAATGATTGTTAAATGAGGACTACCTGTACTTTTCCTTCTAGAAAATACAAATCTCAATAGTTTTTTCTCCAAAATAGTGACATTAAACTGCACATGAAAGCTATTGTGCTCTCTTTATCAGTTGGGCTGTGCTGCTTAAAGAAGAGGCACTATAATGAAGTCGGCAAACCTTTAGGGTAGAGGGTTAGATTTGGAATTTTGGAACAGACTGGATACTCACACAAAACTTCTTTCAAGGTAGGCACGGGCAGTCCTGAAATATCCACCTGTTTACATTTAGAAAGTATTAAAAAGTATTGGGAAGTTTAAAAAAATCCTGTATCTGCCTGTTATATTTAATTTTGTTTCAATTAAAATCATTTTTGTATCGTAAGTGTAGAACCTTAAGAGTGTTGGATGCCAAGGGAAGTATCTGCAAATGCATAAATGCACATAGTTAGAACTATGCTTCAACCGCTTCACAGCACTCTTGAAGTATTTTGTTCCGTGAATTAGAGATTATTCACAGAAGGATTTAAAAGAACTAATTTCAGGACACTCATTATAAATACTTAACCCCCTTATTGAGTTATTCAAAGCACCAGACTCTATTCTTTGAATAAATGCAGTTAGGTTAGAAATTTTTGTAAATGTATTTCAGTGTTGACAGAGAGTGTAAATAATTTGATTTGCTTTAACAATTTGATTTTCAGGTGTTTTTAAAAATATTCAAGGTATAATGAACTACTATTGAAGAGCATGGGTTCAGAATGAAACAGAAACTAAAAAGAAACCTAGTTCATCTACTCTATGAATTTTAGCAGAATTATTCACAGCCAGTCTTGTGAACTTCGTTCCTCCAAATTAATGGTTCTTGAGATTTTGTTTTGTTATCACAATTTCTGTAAGAACCTATTTTGTGAAATAAAGATATTGTTTAAAATAGCACTAATTTTTGCAAAGTTCCACATATTTACAATATAAAGTTGGAGGAAAAATACGTTATTTTCCTAAATGAAAATTTTGCAGATATTGATCAATGGAATAAAGTTATTGAACAATTAGGTACACCATCAGCAGATTTCATGAAAAAACTACAGCCCACTGTACGAAATTATGTAGAAAACAGGCCGAAATATCCAGGTATCAAATTTGAAGAACTCTTTCCGGATTGGATATTTCCATCAGAGTCTGATCGTGATAAACTAAAAAGTAAGTTTATGTATATATGTTTCAGTAAAGATCTAGGATTTTTGTTCTGTTGCTACGTTTTTGTAGAAATGTGTCTTTGGCAGGTTACAAGCCAAAATCTGCCATGCTAATTTGATTTTATAATGGAGATTGTTGGTTTATTATTACATTTTTTTCAACTAAATCAGCCTGAAGTTCCAATGAAGTAATTTAATTATGGAAATTCAGCTATCAAGCTCCAAGATCAAACTTTGAAATTTAGCATTTTGAATTACAGTTTAAGTGTTGAAGAAAAGTACACTACTTATTTTAGTTGATACATCTCAACCAGTTGCTGTAAGAAATTGTGGGCATCTGGTTTTAATTATCTGATTATATTTACAAGTAGTGCTTATATCAGTTTCATCATCTGATATTGTGAATATCCCAGGTTCTGATATTTCTTATTACCTATATTAATAAACAAACCAGAGAATAAATTAACTTTAACAATGAAATGGCTTTAATATGTTAGATAGATAGACAGACAGAAAGACAGAATTTTATCTTTATGCATCAAAATTTTAATTATAAGATGTTTTTTAATTCCTGTTTTCCAGCAAGTCAAGCTAGAGATTTACTATCAAAAATGCTAGTAGTAGATCCAGACAAACGAATTTCAGTAGATGAAGCTTTGCGACATCCTTATATTACAGTTTGGTATGACCCAGCTGAAGCAGAAGCAGTAAGTATACATTAAGGTCTTTTTATTTTTATGTATATAAAAATAACAAATAAATAAATTTAACAATTTATTACAATTTACATGACATATAAATCATCTGAAGATAGTATTAATGCTAAGAATTTAAAATTCACTAAAAGATTTTAATATTGGAAAGACCAATAAAAATAGATGATGCTTGCATTTCACCTTGATAAGTCATTTGGTAAGGGTTCTGCATATAGGATAGACTTCAGTCCTCTATTAAAAATATTAATTCCAATACTTGAATTGGACTTGAAAATTAAATAGATTCCAGTTCAGATGATAACATATAGGCATATCATCAGCACAGTCACTACCACTACCTCAAGAGTGCACCAAAATATTGTTCCCAGCTCCATAAGCAATGGTTTCATTTTTAACTATAATATTTGCAATTGTATTTATCAAAACATAAAGCAGCACTGTTTCTTTGTTTATAGCCACCCCCCCAAATCTATGATGCACAATTGGAAGAAAGAGAACATGCAATTGAAGAATGGAAAGGTAAGTAAAACTAGCAATATATTAAGGAACTTTGATAAAATATTTTGCAGATATTCCATAAGTAACTGGAATAGAAATAAAACGATATACCCTTTTGTGTCAATCAGTGTCTGTTCCTGCTAAGCAAATGTATACTCTATTCGATCAGCATTGATATTTAACATTGGATTGTTTTAATTTAAATGTCACAAGTCATTTTCATCATCAACAATGAAAACATTTTCATCTGCAATAAATTTTAGAGCTTTAATGATTTTGCACAAGCTCTAGAGCTCAGGATCATATACCATAGGTTAGAAACATGCAGAAGAGGCCTTCATCCTGAAGTGGATAGACAATGGCTAAAATGACGATGATGATATATAAGAAACAAATATTATTATATCTTATGTCCATATTTCTTTTCTTTGTATGCAGAGTTAATATATAAAGAAGTAATGGATTGGGAAGAAAGAAATAAGAATGGTTTGGTAAAAGAACAGCCTTCAGGTTAGTCATTGATGTAATAGATTGTTTTTTTTTCATTTACAATTTTTTTATGGTAGGTTGTTTTATCCATGGTTGCTAATAAAGGATATGCACCAAATAAATTATACATCTTGCAATGGATAATATGCACACATGACTAAAAACAAGATAAAAAGCATATGGAGAACAAACAGTAGCTTTTTGATTACCAAAAAAAAGGCTGTAAAGAGTTAAAGACTTTTATATGGATGGAAAGATACATTATTTCTCTTTGAAACAATTTTTCTTGGTGTATGCTTGGTGGCTGGGAATTCTGGTTTATTCAGAAATAGTTTCCTGGGGGGAAAGGGCATATTCATTGCTTTTGATGGGAAACAATAATTTCTGTTTACCACAGTAATCTCTCTTAACTGTAGTATATGACAGAGATGAATAAAAACACTGCCTGATTTGCACTCCAAGGCAGGGTATTATGTATTATGGGTGTCAGTTTGCATCTAGCTTTCAGGAACAAATCAAAATAGTTATTTCTATCACTTTTGGAAATCCAAAGTCTTATTAGTATCCAAGCTATTACTCGTCCTGAGAAAATCACAGGCCTGTGTCCTGACAGACAGCGTTATGAAAGATATTATCTATTCATGATGCTAAATCAGTGGTGGTATTAGACCGGTTCTGCCCAGTTCTGGAGAGCTGGTAGGAGCAATGAGCAGCGGAGACTGAACCGGTTCTCTCTGCTGTTCTGCTGCCTCTGCTGTTGGGCCCACCCGCCTGCCCGGGCTCCCATACTCACCTTTATCCACTGGATTTGAAGCACAGCTGCTTTGTGTGGCACAGAAAAGTGTTGCGCTGCAGCTGCTGAAACAACCAGGATGTTGCAGGTTTGCAGGACACGTTAGAACACCTTTGCGCCTGTGCAAATGCCTCTGCGCCTGCGCAAAGTGCGCGTTTGGCACATGCATGTATGCAAAGTGTGTGCACGTGCGCAAAGTGTGCCCACCAAGCCATGCCCACTGAACCGGTGGCAACAATATTTGAATCCCACCACTGCACTAAATGTGATTTTCTTGCAACATTGTAGATAACTACAGCTCTTCATTTTTCTTGTGAAAATTAAGCATAGAGAATGGAGCTGTTAATATGAAACTAGATATTTGACAATATTCCTTGTAGAATAAGGTTGTTATTCTTACAGAACTGAAATATGTTCTTTCTACACATTCTGCACATAATCTCCCTCTTCTAGTTTTATTTACTATAAATAAGCATTATACAGTATATGCAGGAATTGCATGGCGTGAAACTGCTAATCAGAGAATGGCACCCTCTTCCTAGTTATATTGCTAGGAGGAGCAGATATGGAGAGAGGGTTTGGGAAAACGCAGGTGAAAGGACACATCTGAGGTATTCAAGACTGTGAATGCCATCTCTTGTCAAGAAGATAGTGCTAGGAATAATTTCAGGGGCAGGAAAAGCCTGATTTTTGACAGGATATGGATAATAAGTGAACCTGTTTTAAAATTCACTTTTTTAAACTTTCACAAAAGATTTATTAAAAGTGCATGTGTTTCTGTATTGACTGTGTGTCTTCCCTATATTCTGCCTGGTTTTGTTACCTTACAGACTAGATTCAAGGGGAAAATTTTCAAATTGGCATTGCTTTTCCATGCATATGTTTTTAAGTGTACATATCTTTATGCCACATAAAACACCTATGCTTTCAACCATGTCTTGCCTCAGATTTTCTTATGCTTGGTTTACTTAGCACAGATGCAGCAGTGAATAGCAATACCAGCCCTTCTCAGTCATCATCAGTCAACGACATTTCATCCATGTCAACAGAACAAACATTGGCTTCAGACACGGACAGCAGCCTTGATGCTTTGACAGGAACACTTGAAGGATGTCGGTGATCAACTTTGAAGATTAAGATTAGCAAAGAATCTTTGCTTCTGTTGGGCCTCTATTGCTTGTAAGTTCATGGAGCCAAATAGAAAACTTCATGTTCCGCATGTTCCTCTAAAATAATGCCTGTGATTTTACTCAGTTGCAGTAAAACTGTCTGCTTAATATTGTAGAGTGAAAGCAACTTTGTATCTCAAGGCAAATGAAATATAAACATTAATATAATCTATTCTGTTTTGATCTATATCAGGTGAGCAGTTAAAATAACAAGATCAAACAAATCCATGGGCATTCTCACAGATTTTTTTAAAAAAAACATGTTTATAAAACAAATGTGTGTGTATTTGAGAGAGAGGGGGGGAAGGAAAGGAAGGAAAGAAAGAAGGAAGATGTAAATCTTGTTGAATGTATAATCTGTTTCTTAACTATTCAATTGCAGTCACATGCCATTCTTAATATATCTTGCTGGTATTCTCAATACTGTATAATATAGACACAATTGTTTTTCTGTATAGCACTCTTTTCTTGAGGCCTTTTTCTCTCCATCACCAAATAATATTGTACTCCTTCTCATAGAAGAAGCAAATTTGTGAATTTTTGCTTCACATTTTACATCTAAATGTGTTTTCGAATGTATTATTTCAGTGCTTTTCTTTAAAGAGTAGGTGGGATAAGTAAAGATAAGCTTAATACTTATCAGAGTTAGGGTTTGTTTTTCAAATAGCAACGTTGGCACCTATTTTTAAGAAGTGACTAAACACTTGTAGGACCTTTATCTTCATTGCCTTTTCCTGGTATTAACATAGAGAATCTGATGTTGACATCATATTGGCGGTTACTTTGAGACTCTTAATAGATATACTTTTAGTAGCTTTTGGTATGTTTTAAGGGACCACTACATAGCTTATAATTACTTTCAAAAATTCATACATGGGAAAAATTGAAATACATTATAAAAAGTGAAAGGAATCATTTTTAGAACTAAAACACAGAGATAGGAATTAGAGGTAATCCTCGCTTAGCAACACTAACTGGGACTGGGCTTTCCATTGGCCAGGGAAGCAGTCATTAGGCAAAACATGACATGGCTCCACCATTTAGTGACTGCAGTTCTGGTAGTCTCACTTGCATGTGTTAGGCAAGGACTTCTCACTTCTCCTGCCCTGCCATGCTAATCTCTGCTTCAACTCCCCTCACCCACTTATCTAGGCTCTTTTGGTTGTCTTGCATTCCACCACTGCCACCTATCCCTCATGATCCATAGTTGACCTCCGCCATCTTCTTTTCCCCCCGGCTAACAAGACACCTTGCAGTCATAAATGTGGTTGGCTTCCAAATGCCTGAATTTTGATCACATGATTGTGGGGGGTGACAGGGTTCTGAATAATGCAGAATTCCAAGGCAGGTAGATTCCCCAAAGAACATGTTTATTGGACACACCATATCGGCACACCTAATGAAACCCAACTCTAAAAGTTCCCATGGTTTTTCCCCTAATTAAAAGAGCAAATATTCCCTCCCCAGGTGTCACCAGTCCAATGAAGGTAACTGGGAGGCTGCTAAGCCACTCCTCTGCCATTTACTGGGATGACCTTGGTTCCCACAGGTCACCTTGGTTCTTGTTTTGATGGGTAGCCGATTTATCTACTTCCCCCCTCCCTTCCCCCTTTCAAAGTTTACGGCCAGTATGAGGCAGGAGAAAAATGGCTTCAACTAGGTCAGCTTCAGAGTTGACAGGGTGTGCCAGAGCAACCATAACGTTGCACTATAATTATGATTTGTTTAATGACAGTGTAATCTTGAATGGTCATTATGTGAGGACTACTTATAGTTACAGTAATGTACAAAATATGTAAGGGTTTTTTTTTTAAAAAAAAACAATCTTGAGTGAGATTTGCTTTGCTTCAATTTCTTCCTACTCTGAACATGAGCAAAGTTGATTTAAACAGGAAAATATTTATGTGACTATGTAGGTGGGTTGGCAGATGAGCATTGTGTTTTAGGGAAGGTTTGGTGGATGGAACAAAATTGTGAATCAAAGCCAGATGTTACAGTTATTGCAGATTTCCAGGCTGGGGAAGGGGAGATTCCCTTAGAAGAGATTGGGAAAGTAATATTGTGCATTACTGCCTTTTTCTTTGGGCACCAGCACTTTACTAGCAGGGCAAACATATGACTGGGAATAAATCCTTTTAAGTTTAATAAGTTTGATATAAGATCACAATATAAATTCACTGTTTTTAGAAATAACATTTTTTAGCAATAGGTTCTTCAAAACACACTATCAGAATGAGCCCCACACTCTTGATTTCTCCAGATAGAATTTGTTATCAGATCTTTTGGCTATCAGGTATTCATACAAATTTTATCAATTGATAAAATTTAATTACTAAGTTGCAACTGAACATATTAATTGCCTTCCTTAAACATTCTGCTTGAGATATGAGATCACATGAAATGCCTGTGAGAGCTTACATGTTACCTATTAACACAATAATCCATGTTCATATTTATCCTTAATGTATGATATATAGATACACAATCTATTATTTGCACTAATAAGATATTTCAGAAGACAATATTAATGAGTAAACTGAAACATATTTCATTGCTAATTAAAATAAACATAGGAAACAAAAGAAAGACTGAAGTGAAAGAACAAAGAAAGTTGTTTAACCATATCCAATAAAGCTTAATTCATAAAGTTGTTAAGCATTCCATCAAACTATTTTGAAATAACTCTGTAGCCCCTTCTTTTGCAGAAAACCCATTTGATTTACCTGCATGAAATTTGGAAATGCTATCTGTTTTGAAATGTAATATTGTGTCCCAAAGCAATCAGTTTTCCCCTGTAGGCTTAATCACATGTAGCCCATTTTAAAAAGATAGATTGCTTTTAAATTCATCCCATTCTGCCAAACAACCATAAAGCCATGGTTATGTTTTTCTTAGGCTATGCTGGGGGGATTAAACTCTGAAATTCACTTGGGATCAAGATCCTAGTTGGTACTGTATTTAACCAAAAAGAAGACAAGGATAGGAGTTTGACAAGACATAAATGTATATTGATTGAAGTTATAACTACTATTGGAAACTCATTGCCTGTAAAAATTAGGTTCCTCATTAACATCATTAATTGATCTCCAACTTCATATACCAACGTTTGCTGATCCATACAACCTGCCCCCCCATTGTGTACAGAATCATTCAACTAAACAGATGTATTTTTCCCCTTTATTCTAGCAGAAGCCAGCAATAGAATAAGATGGATATAGAATAAGATGGAGTAAGTAAGAATGGAAAGAAAGAGAAAGGGTGGGAACAAAATGATTAGAGATTGGTTGGTGGGAAGAGTTACTGGACAAAGAAGGAAAGAAAAGAAAGAACAAGTCAGTTATAATTGAAATGTTTAAATTCAAGCTAATTTTCATAAAGAAAGCCAGTTGGTATAGTACTGGTTAATGCACCAGGCTAGAAATCAGAAAACTGTTAGTTCTAGTCTCAGCTTAAGTACAAAGCCAGCTGAGTGACTTTGGGCCAGCCACTAACTCTCAGCCCTAGGAAGCAGGCAGTGGTAAACAATTTCCAAAATGTTGCCAAGAAAGACTAGGGGACACATAACACAATCTTGAGACATTCAGGCTTTGTGGCATGACTCCTTCAACTATTAATACTTCATGCTAATTCCTTTGTTTTCATAGCCTTTTCTATTATCAGCAAATGTAAAATACTACCACATCATTCACAGAAAATTATTTGGGGTTAGGGAGTATAGCTGAAGTTCTCTGGATGATCAGAATTTCTCTGCAGCCTTTGTCATTCCACAATGGGATTGGAGGAGGTAGAGGTGATACATTTGTGCATCTTTTCAACTCTCAAGCTGAAATGCCTGACAATATAGGTTTTCCCTATGTATTCCTGTAAAATTACTTTTCTCCAAAAAGAACATTAATCAGTTTGAAATTATGAAATTGTATAATAATTATGTAACTTTAAATAAAGCTAAATAATGTAAGGTTACATGATGTAACTCTTTATGAGTTTGCATTGTACTTTCAGAAGTACTGTGAAAATAATCCTGTGTTTGGACTATTTTTTGTAAATATGGGTATTCATCATCTATAGGAACACTGAATATTAAAAAATGTGTCTGCCTTTACAATATATTGTTCATCAATAGTAAAAAATGGCATTTACACACTCTTGACATAATGATGCTTATTTCTTAAGCACTGATATAGGCATATCATTTATAGGATATTTTCCTTTTAGAGAAAAAAAGAGGGGTTTGGAATTGAAATACCCATTGTTTCTATGGTATGAATGCATAGGACTTTAACGTTTGTACTTTAATAGTTTGAGACCAGTTCAGATTAGATAGATTAATTAGCCCTCAAATTTCTATGCTTTCCATCTTGAAAAATTTCTTTTGATTTTTCTTCACTTTAAAACAATTTTTTTATTTTGAAAAGTGATATCCCATGAAACAATTCAGCTGTTTCTGAATTCTGAAGGCATTAGAATAGTGAGTATCTTGGCTACAACTAAACTGAGAATAATCATTGGCTAAATCCTTATTTGGAGAGAATGTGTTACAGAAAGAGTAAAGCGTAAATGAGTGGATTATTATTTAACAGGGAACAATGTTTGCTCTAATTATATGCTATAGCTTTTTTGTTTTATATATATATCTGAGGAGACACAAAAATGTGGTTGTATGTACATATATTGTAGTTGCACTGGGACAACCAGTTAAGTGCAACTTTTATAGCAGTCATAAAATAACGTTATTGTTGAGCTACTTTCATGCTTTGCAAAAATCATGGCATAGAATTAATAGCAATCATTGCCCTGTTAATGATACACACATACACACAATTTAAGTGATAGAGAGAAACATTTAATCCCACTTGGCTATATTTTTCTTCTACATCACTCAATACAGCTTTATTACAGATTATAAACTGTTTGGAGGACATGGTAAATGAAGGTGGATTCAAACTTTTCTGCCACTCTAGATAATGTTCTTGTTATAAATCAGTTGATAACATTGTTTTGAGCAATGGGTATGGACAACTCCGAGTATGAGAGGGAAGGAACAATGAATTGGACATTATGATTTAATAGCCATTTTCCATATCTTAACTAATGTTTGACTAGCATTATATCATCACCAGACTAAGTATGACTCTGTTCTAATATTTATTCATTAAGTTGAAAAGATAAAAGTAGTGAATATTTTAAGTATAAAGACAGAGTTCTAAGCCTGAAGCATACATTTGCACAACTGGTTTTCTTTTATAAAAGAATATAAGTAGGATGTAACATGGATAGTTTTCCATGTTTTGCTTATAATTTTGATGGTGAATCCTACATTTCAGTAGAGTCATTTCTTACTAATTTAGATCAAATAGTATATAATTACTACTTTTGGTCACCTGTAGTTTGATGTGTTCAAATCAGTTCAGTGTCACTTTTCCAAAAGCTAAGTGTGTATTTGTAAATGTGCAAGTCTTTCTGTAAAAATCCTGTCATGAACTTGTCTACTACAGCATGCTCTGACATTACTGTGAAATGTTTTAATAGGCATAATGTGTGTACTTCCTGTACTTAACTGCTCACCTGAAAAAAAGGAGAATGAAGCAAATTGGCTAGTAAATGTTCAATTTCTGTCCTCTACATATTATTTTAAATATACTGAGTAGCTGAATGGCATTGCAGAGATAGAATGGTTTTACAAATTATTTTTGTATGTGCCCTCTTCTTTGTTCAGAACCATTAGAGTCTAGATTGTTTGGAAAGTGCTTTAAGGAAATGAGTTTTACACAAACTTGCATATTTATGATGAAATTATATGAAGAGAGGCACATGTCTGTGCAGATCATTTTTTTAAAAAAAGCCAAGAGGTACATTTCATGATGCAGCAACAAAAGGAAGCAAAAAGTGTGTCTTACTAGGAAAATGGATGAAATGGCCTTTTGTTAATACTGCAGCACGGTTTAAAAGTGAAGGCAGTAGTGCTTCCTGCTACTTCCAATAATGGGTGCCAAAGGCTTAAAGAAAGTTGAATAATGCTGTTTTAGTTTAGATTAAGTTGTCAGAAATTTAGACTACATTAATTAAATGTAATTGTAAGGGGATATTTATGCATTCAAATGTTTACTTTTCAGATGACTTCTGTGTCTGTTTACATTATGGTTCAGAGTTGGTTTAAAAACTGTAACACCTGTAGCACCTTCATTGATCCATTCTATCTAAAACCTTTTCTGCAACACGGTATGCTGAAGTCTTTTGTTGTTGTTATATCATGTTTACATGATTATTTTTATTAAAAAAACATAAATTTAGAGAGAAGGGCTTATAGATCATATTTCTAATTTAGGCCTGGATGTGCCCAGTGTGCCTTGACTCTCTTTTTCCTTTGAATGGCAGGTCACAGGTCATATCACAAATATGTTTTTGACCTCTGTTAGCTTCACAAGATGCTTGTCAACTGCTAGACTTGGGAAATTATTTTGAAAGCTCCTTTGATGTATGGAATTAAGTATAAGGTTTGTTGGATTAAGGGTAAAGTAATAGGATATAATAGTATTGATCTGTATCTTTCTGTATCATGTAGCACTCCATGATTTAGGGGGGGAAATCATGTATGCAATCTACAAATTTGTGCTGGGCTGTACTGCAAGTTGCCAAGTTAATGATGTCTGAATCTCTAGTGATTCTGAGTTCCAAAACAGAATTGGTGACCCTTTTAGTTTGAGAATTATTTGCTAAAATGGCCAAATACTTTTTCCAAGTGCAGATACATTTTGCAGGAATGAGGTCTATGTATAATAGGTGAACTGCAAAATCTAGAAGTGAAGAAATGTATATTAAGAACCTTGATTACATTTTATGAGTCAAAAATCAATAGTGTCTGTAAAGCTGGTTGAAATTGTGATGTAATAAAACTAATCAGGGCATATAAATTTAGTAATTCTGTTGGAGTGGAATTTCTTCCTGGTGAATGAATGTATTTGTGGAACTTAATTGAAGCTCATGTCTGTTTCACAGACTCCCAGGTCTAGTACTTGAGCCCCAAATTAATTTATCTCAGAAGACACCCTGATTTTTTTATGTCTTTCTTCTATCCTGTATACTTCTGAGATCGTATTTTATATGTTGGGACATGAAAAGTTGCCAAATATTTAAATAATTTGCTTAGAATCTTTTTTAATGCCATTATGTAACAAATCTCATGTTATATGCACTGTGCATGATAAGAACTTTGTATTGAAGAATTGCAAGCCATCTACTCCTTATATGTACAAAACAAAAAATCATTCTCATTTTTGAATTATAAAATTATATTTTATTTTTATAATTGTAATTCTGATTGTGAATTTCACTGCCACTAACTCATTGTGGATATTGTAGATAAGCTTGGGTCCTATATTTCAATACTTACACAATTTAAAAAAAATAAAGTAATGCCTTGGAAGTAGTAACATTTAATTAAACCCCAAGTTTCATTGGTTCTAAAATTAAGAACTGAATTCTTTCAAACGCCAAGAAATAAATGTTTAAAATGAGTTTAAGATTTACATTGTGTTATTTAAAATCTTAATGTTCATGTTGTCATGCTGCTGTTCAATTTTTGCACTCCAGTAACTTTTTTAAAAAAAATTAAGCATGTTAATTCTTCTCAGTATATTCATGCCTCCTGTCTTTATTGGTAAATCATATATAACATTTTGCATATTACAGTTGAAATTGATGCAGTCCAGTTGATGCAGTACAACTATAGCCCCAGTTCTTATGGACACCTGTGCATAAAAGTCATATTTTCCTTATTTTCAGAATTTATATATGGTTGCACATACAGGTGGTCCTCATTTAACAACTGCACATTCAGTGGCTGATCAAACTTATGATAGTGCTGAATGAATGCTAATCCTTATTATCTGTAAGTGTAGCATTTCTGTGGTCAGGTAGTCATGATCGGGGTGCTAGTGCCCATCTTTAATTGCAGCATCCTATGGTCATGTGATTGCAATTTGAGAACTTCCCTGCTAACTTCCCACCAGCAAAGTCAATGGGGAAACATGCAGGAAGTCATGGTCACATGAGGTCCTGGTTTAACAAATGAATTTCCTTGGCATATTTGTTTTCCACTAACTTCAGTTAGAAAATTACTAAGTTTACACTATTTCATTATGTCTTCAGAATTACGGCCTAGGAGTGGAACAGTAACTTTAAAAATCCATATGTTTAAAGTTCTGTGAGTGAGGTGTTCGCTATTTTTTTTCTTGAAATCAGTGTTCACTTAAAGATTGGTTGATTTCAGAGAGACCTAAGCACACCTTTCTGCTTAGATTTAAAGACACCAGCATTAGTATTTATAATATAAACATAGTGCACTATAATACTATATATAATTATGTTATTTACAGTGTACTTTATTTATAGTTGCCTTCTCACCAAAGTGGTACCTGTTTATCTAATTGCATTTGCATGCTTTTGAACTGTCAGGTGGGCAGGAACTGAGGCAAGTAACAGGAACTTACCCTGTCAAGCAGCACTCTGTCCTCAAACCCAGGCTGTCAACTTTCCAGCTGAGAAGCTTGGCATCTTTAACCTCTGAGCCATTGCGCTACTCCTAATCATGCTAATAATCTTGCTCTCTTAATTAAGAGAAATGATTTTGCTTATAGAATCCTACTGTGCCCTAGACTGAAATATAAATGAAGGAGAGCCTTAGTTCTTTTCTATTAAGATGAAGTATATACCCAATGATCACATTTCACTGCTCTTGCAGGGCACATTGGGAGCAATGGTTCTTTCACAGTATATCTTATAATGGGAAACTGCACTATACTTTTATATAAAAACAGGTAGATAAAACATGCACAGTGTTTTAATGTTTAGGTGAGACTTTTTCAAGAGGAAATAATTGGTGGGAAGTAGAAATGAAGTGAATTCTGGTAAATTCAAAAGAATTAAGCAAAACTCAACTTTTGGCAAAGATGTCAAATTGTTAGCTGGTAATATATATTTAAACTGGATTTCCACCTCCACTCCCCATAATCTTGTCACACTAAATCCAATTCAATTTTAAAGCTATTATAAAAATTAAATGTTGATGAAATACGCATATCATCTGTCCCTGTCTCTTGAAATAAATACCCTGTATTGTTAGAATGGATGGGGATCATACAATTATTTTCCATTATTTTATTTAAATTTGTACCCTTTATTCTATTTCTAAGGAAATTAAAGAAGACTAAGGCATTCTGTTAGAGTTGGGAATGTGTTGAAAATAATTTGAAAAAGGTGCTTCAGAACTTGCAAAACATTCACTCTACAGTAAAGTGTTACTATATTTTTTCAGGTTTCTGCACTAGTCTGAGAAAAGGTTCTGCAGGTTTAATGAGTCTGCTGCGGCTTATTAAAACAGTCACATCGTTTTGCAACATCTCATGGAATCTTGAAAAAGTGGACTCTTTTAAAGTGGTATTACAGCCACATGTTCCAAAATATCTCCCCTGAATAATTTTCAAAGTACATCCCCTGCAAAACAGCAAGACACTATATTTAATAATACAATGCACTTCTTGCTGTAATCTATTTATTAATCAGACTTACATAGCCACTCATCTCACAAGAAATGTCTCTGGATGATACAGAATAATCAGAAACGAATACATATATAAAAACTGATATTGAAAAATGAAAATCAGCATTAAAAATGGACGTAATTAAAACAAAAACTATACAGACTTCAAACAGATTGCACCAAATAGAAATCTGTTAAGGTTGCCAAGGTTAGCAAGCACATGGTAGTGTGGTTATTGATTAGGGACATTTTTTAAAATTTAAAATACTTGTATTTTATCATATCATGCATCTCCATGATTTCAATGAATGCACTGTTTGATATACATACTTTAATGCATTTATAGATTCCAAAGTAAGTACACTGTTGGCCTGAAGCTACAGAAAGAAACTTCAAAAATAAATATTTTTGGTAATGTTCATTAAAATTAAACATCTGTATTTCAAATAATAATAGAAAAAGAGAACATTACTTTTTCTTCCTCTTTTTGTTGCTATGCCAAGATTTCCTATTACAAAGACATCTACAGAACATTGAACAAAAAGCTGATGGACTTTATTACAAAATGGAAAATTCTTCTGGAAAAATAGGCTCATTCAAAATTTTCCACATGATTGTATAATGACTCCTACGAGTGAGCCTCAATGTTTTGATCCTTGAACCTTGACATTTCTTAAGACATTTACCAAGATGCAAAATATGTAACCCAGTAAATACCATAACTGTACTTGTAAAATGCATGGTGGGAGAGGAAATATTATCTTACACACAAAAAAACAGCCAAACGTTCCATCTACTTTTCAGCAAAACTATGGCTGATTGAATCTTTTGTATCAAATCAGCTAAATTGTACAAATTTGAGGATCCTCCTGTTAAAACATCTGAGGTAACTTTCAGTACTAGAATAAAAGAAAATACGTTAGTAGACCTCTTTCTGAATCTAACAGTCCTCTCACTAACTTCTTCTTCTTCTTCTTCTTCTTCTTCTTCTTCTTCTTCTTCTTCTTCTTCTTCTTCTTCTTCTTCTTCTTCTTCTTCTTCTTCTTCTTCTTCTTCTTCTTCTCCTTCTTCTCCTCCTCCTCCTCCTCCTCCTCCTCCTCCTCCTCCTCCTCCTCCTCCTCCTCCTTCTCCTCCTCCTCCTCCTCCCCCCTCCTCCTAAGTGTTGGTTGCCCTATACTAAGATCTATTGTTACTTTCACCGAGGTGTTTTTTTGAATGGAAGTCAAACCACAGTCAAACCACGTATAATTATAGTCTATCAGTAATTTTAACAACACATTTGAATTTTGAGAGATGTTTGGATTCATTGCAGGATCCCAAACTGGATTTCCCAATTCAAAGCAACTCGCAGTCTTTCATTTTTTTATCTTGCAGCTTGCTATAGAAATCTTTTTTCTACTCTTAATGAACGCATATTCTAGATTATTCTTCCAGTACTTAAATCATTCCAGACCTGGTTTTAAAAATGTAATTCTCTTCCAACAAAACCTTACTAAACATTTAATATTTTAAAAAATACAACAAAGAGGAACTTCATTTGTATTTTTACCTTTTAAGTACTTGGAGCATGAGTTCATGTGTAGCTTTTTTTCCCCTATCAGATGAAGTTAGGATCAGATAGCATCTAAAAACTTTGATGCATTTGCTCCGGCAGCTTTTCTTCGCTTGTCAGTTTTCCAAAAGTACAAAAAAATTCTTCCATTTCTCTCTGAAGAGTTTCATTTTTCCTCTCTGCATCCTTGCGTGCCCTCTCTGCATTGCACATTTTAATTTCTACTAAACGATGCCACTGCCGTTGCTGATCCAATTTTGAATGTAGATCCTTAACCTCTATGTCCCTTTCTTTATTCTGTTGCTCCAGGCTGTTGGCATAAAAACAGTGTGGTTTTGCATTTTACAAGTACTTCATTTCCGTGGCTTATCCTGAGTTATGTTCACTTCGAAAGTAGAAAATACTTGAAAGGTTAAAACCTTTTTAGACTCTCAGTAATACAAATCAAGAGCCACAAGGTAAAGAAGGATGCTCAGGCATTATTGTAATAATTTGGTCTAAAAAGTAACATCTCAGACTATTAATCACATCTTTGTCTCCTTTATCACTCCCATATGTTGAAATCACTATTTTCACTTAATTCATAGGAAGAAAATGAATCTGACACTGGTAGCCCAAACATTGTACCAATAATTAGAATACTTGTAGTTCAATAAAATGGCAACAAAATAAAACAAAACTGCCCTGTGAAATGTGAATTAGGATGATCGCTCAATACATGCAAATTATACATGATTTATTTTTCTGTTTGCAGCTTGCTGCTTACTATGCAAAGTGCAACCGTATTAACTGGTCTTTCAACATGCATTGCTAAAGGTATATAAAATATGGGACAAATATTGGTATTTTTAATCTAATTTATCATTATTCATTCCAACCAATCTATAAACGTTCCCATAAACCAGTATTTCTGCTGCATTTCTGTCAATAGCAACGCACAAACCATCCAAATGCATGTTACTGTATGCTGCCGAGAATTGCTTTGTGTGAGATGGACAGCCGTATAAATGTAATAAATAAATAAATACAATAAGCCAAGCCCCAATTGTTGACGTATTGTGGACTTGAATATTTACCTTAAAACAATAGCTTCATATTCTGCCCTCTGTTGGGCCATCTGCTTCTTTAGATGGGCCACGTGGCACCGCAAGAAACTTTGACATGTGGAAACGTCTTTGCGTGAAATGGAGCACTCACTACAGTTGTTCATCTGGCCTTGTTCCAAGCTGTCAACAATCCCTCAAATGTTGGTTGTTGTCTTATTAGCCCCTGGAAATTCTTCTTTATGCTTATGCCTGGTTAAAAAAAAAAAGCCAAAAACCTTAGTTTTAATCCAAGCTTCATATTATCTAGGTAATTATTTGATTAGATCTCAGCAATGTTGTTGATAGTCTTTGAGCTCGTTTGAAAAGTGCAAGAGGCTTTCTTTTAGGTGAGAAGTAGCCTTTAATTTTGCCTGTTTTCCAGTTTGACGCTGGACATGGAGGTCATACCCCAGCTGCAGCTGTCTGAAGCTTCTCAGATGCTTGGAAATAATAATCCACTTTTATGGGATCCTGGATCTTGTTTCACTCCTGACTTTGTTCTGGATAAGGGTTAGGGTTAGGATTGGGTGGGAAACACCTCACATTGTCACGCTTCCCATATCCTCTTGCAATGAGGGTTTAAGTCTATTTGCCACCATCCTTTTATTACCCTCCCTGTTTTCTCATATGCAGCGTGACCAACATTGGTGGGTGGAACTCTCTTTAATGAATTGTTACTGTTCAGATATCTGCCAAGCTATTCTTGGCTGTGAAGCAGCAGCAGCACAGCTGGAGTGTACAAGTTCCCCTGTGCCTTTTGCAAAGGCAATAGAAATATATCCAACCTGCTTTAGATTCACTGGTATAACAATCTAAATATGCGGGGGTGGGGGTGGGGGGAAGGATAGTGATGCCAGTACCAATGGCTGATATTAACACATTCCCAACCTGATGCCAACATTATATGACAATTCCCATCAGGGTAGTTGAGATGATAAACAAATTTAGGGAATACAATTAAAGGTCATTAGGATAGGGAAAGCAGTATACAATAGGATGAAGTTTGTTTCTCACTATCTTGATTAAGTTATTGGAAGAATCAGTTCACATAACTCATCTGTTTAATATCAAATAATACAAATAAAGTATTTTGATATGTGTTTTTTCAAACTCAAGAAATACCTGTTATTGTTCCATGCCTGCCTGCCGGTTTACCATATCTGTGTTTTGCTCATTTAAGCAAAATAGTGTTTATTGAAGAAATAGGTTTTTTATATTTTCCTGTAATTAACAAGTTAACAGGAATATTATGGCAAATCATTCACTATAGTATTCTTTCCTTTCCCACTTGAACAAAACTGGAGAATCTTATACCAGCCATTCAAGAATTGAAACAAGAGAAATATAAGTGGTCTCCTATTTTTACCTTTATTTATTATTTATTTATTTATTAATTTTTTTATACCGCCCCCTCTCCCAAAATGGGACTCGGGGCGGTGTACAGCCGAGATAAAACCACACAATTAATAAAAAAAATTAAAATAGATTTAAAAAGAATTAAATAAGTGGCTGAAATAACACAATAAAAACAGGGTAAAAAGTTAAAAATTACCACAAATTTTAAAACCCTAGTAAATTGATACTAGGCCAGACTTGCCTGTTGGAAGAGGTGGGTCTTTAATGCGCGGTGGAAGGTCTGCAAGTCAGTGATGGCTCGCATCTCCGGGGACACCCTCGTTCCAAAGGGAGGGTGCTCCGTAGAGAAGACCCGCACCCTCGGGGCCGCCAGCCGGCATTGTCCAGCTGATGGCACCCCAAGGAGGCCCACCCTGTGGGAGCGCACCGGCCGGCGGGAGGCTGATGGTAGCAGCAGGCGGTCCCGTAAGTCCCATGGTCCCAAGCCATGGAGCGCTTTAAAGGTGATCACCAACACCTTGAATCGCACCTGGAAGGTCACCGGAAGCCAATGCAGCACGCGCAGGAACGGTGTAATACGAGAGCTCCGAGGAGCCCCCAAAATCACACGCGCAGCCACGGCTGAATAGTTTCCGGCTCCAATGTAAACTTCATGTTTGCTGAGTTTTGTGTATGTGGGTGCAGAGAGATGTAAACACGGACGGGTATGTGTACATAAATGTAACCATTTGTATTTATCAATACCTCATTCATCTTATTTGGGTATTGTGCTTTTTTGGAGCCTGAAAGATGCAAAGAAGGTGGAATCGGAATATACTCCTGAAATGAATTCTGTGTCCTGAAGCCACACACCAAACAATCATGATTTGTACCAGCAGTGAGGCTGTCCTTTTATTATCTTTCCCTTGTTGTCTGTATGCAATGATGGGTGAATGTTATCCACTGAATCTTGAAAGTGACCTTGATAAATAATACAAATATGCAATATGTCATTTTTGAACCAAGAGGAACAGGCGTCCTTCTGGCAACTGCAATATTTGGGGTATTAGGAAATAGAACCATATTTTATTTATTTATTTATCAAACACTTATATACCGCCCTTCTCCCGAAGGACTCAGGGCGGTGCACAGCCAATTCTACCCTGATACATAATACAAAAATTAAAATGAATTAAATAATTTTGGGCTGTTAAATTAAAAGTCCACCCTCCCCCATAAATATTTAAAAACCCCAAATTAGAATCCAAATTAAAACAGGAGACGGTTAAAATCTTGTATCAGCCCAGGCCAGCCTGCTCAAAGAGCCAGGTTTTTAACATACGTCTGAAGGTTCTCAGGTCCGTGCTGGTACGTATCTCTGGGGGCAGACTATTCCAGAGGGCAGGGGCCCTCACAGAGAAGGCCCTATTCCTGGGGGCCACCAGACGACACATAGAGGCCGACGGCACCCGGAGAAGGCCCTCCCTGTGGGAACGCACAGGTCTGTTGGAGATCACCAGCAGAACGCAGTCCTGCAGGTAGCCTGGCCCAATGCCATGGATCACTTTAAAGGTCAAAACTAGAACCTTAAAGCGAACCCGGAAAGCCACCGGCAACCAATGCAGCTCGCGCAGGAGAGGCGTCACATGGGAGCTCCGCGACGCCCCCATAATCACCCACGCGGTCGCATTTTGCACCAGTTGTAGTCTCCGGGTGCTCCCCACAGGTAGCCCCATGTAGAGAGCGTTGCAATAATCCAGGCGAGAGGTGATAAGGGCATGAGTGACCGTGCGCAGGGCGTCCCGATCCAGGAAGGGCCGCAACTGGTAAATCAGGCGAACCTGATAAAAAGCCCCCCTGGAGACGGCCACAATATGGTCTTCTAGAGACAGCCGTGCATCCAGGAGGACACCCAAATTGCGAGCCCTCCCTGTAGAGGACAGAATCTCCCCCCCAATAGCCAGCGAAGGTGTCAGCTGGCTATATCGGGGCGCCGGAAACCACAGCCACTCAGTCTTGGATGGGTTGAGTCGGAGCCTGTTCCCGCCCATCCAATTCCGCACGGCCTCCAGGCACCGGGACATAGCCTCCACAGCATCGTTGGGGTGGTCTGGGGTGGAGATGTAAAGCTGGGTGTCATCTGCGTACAGATGGCACCGCACCCCAAGACCACGGATGATCTCGCCCAGCGGCTTCACATAAATGTTGAAAAAGAGAGGGGAGAGGACCGACCCCTGAGGCACCCTACAAATAAGGGGCCTAGAGGTGGACCTCTCCCCCCCGCCAACACAAATTGCGAGCGGTTGGAGAGGAAGGAGGAGAACCATCGCAAGACACTTCCCCCAATCCCCAACCCCTCCAACCGCCGCAATAAGATACTATGGTCGATAGTATCAAAAGCCGCCGAGAGGTCTAATAGGACCAGGACAGAGGAAAAACCCCTGTCACGGGCCCTCCAGAGATCATTAACCAACGCGACCAATGCTGTTTCAGTACTATGCCCGGGCCTGAAGCCCGATTGAAATGGATCGAGGTAAGTCGCTTCCTCCAGGTACTGAGGGAGCTGACGTGCCACCACGCTCTCAACAACCTTCGCTAAGAAAGGAAGGTTGGAGACTGGACGATAATTATTTAAAACAGCCGGGTCCAGGGTAGGCTTCTTGAGGAGGGGCCGCACCACCGCCATTTTCAGGGCAGTAGGGAGCGACCCTTCTCTCAACGAAGCGTTGATAATCCCCTGGAGCCAGCCTCGTGTCATCTCCCTGGCGGCCGAAACCAACCAGGAGGGACACGGGTCCAACAAACATGTGGTGGCATTCAGACCCCCCAGCAACCTGTCCACACCCTCGGCGGTCACAGGGTCAAACTCTTCCCAGATAATATTCTCAAGACCTGCCCCGGACACCTCCCCCGGAACCACCCAATTGGAGTCCAGCCCGTCCCGAATCTGAGCGATTTTGTCATGCAGAAATCGGGAAAACTCCTCCACCCTACCCTGCAAGAGGTCATCCCGCGCTCTCGGCTCAAGCAGAGAGCGGGTCATTCTAAACAGGGCGGCAGGCCGATTTTCTGCCGACGCAATAAGGGCGGAGAAATGTGAACGTTTCGCCGCCTCTATCGCCACAAGGTAGATCTTAATATAAGACCTCACCTGTGTTCGGTCGGACTCAGTGCGGCTAGCCCTTCAAACACTCTCTAGACGTCTTTTCCGGCACTTCATCTCCCGTAGCTCCTCCGTAAACCACGGAGCCAAGTGGGATCTGTGCCGAGTCAGAGGTCGCAGAGGCGCAACTCGGTCCAGAGCCCCGGCAGCCAACCTATCCCAGGTGGCTACCAGGTCTCCAGGCAAGTTGTGAGCCAGAGTCTCAGGAAATGGCCCAAGCTCCCTCTGGAACCACTCAGGGTCCATCAGGCGACTGGGGCGGAACCATCTACATGGCTCCGCCTCCCTGCGGTGTGGGGTGGTGGTACAGAAGTCCAGTCTAAGAAGAGAATGATCTGTCCATGACAAGGGTTTGATAACTAAATCCCTAAAATTACAGTCATTCAACCACTGACCGGAGACAAAAATAAGGTCCAGCGTGTGTCCCCCTATATGAGTAGGGGCAGAAACTAATTGGGTCAGGTCCATGGCCGTCATGGAAGCCATGAACTCCCGGGCTACCCCAGAGGTTTCACCGAGCGATGGCAGGTTGAAATCCCCCCTGACTAAAAGCCTAGGGGTCTCAACCGCCAGCCCGGCTATCACCTCGAGGAGTCCGGGCAGGGCCAATGACACGTGGCACGGAGCCAGGTATGCCATCAAAAGGCCCATCTGAACCCCTTGTCCCCACTTCACAAAGAGAGACTCACAACCAGCCGTCTGAGGGACAGTGGCCTCCCTAGGACAAAGGACCTCTTTAATATTGTCCACCTAAAGAACAAGATTGAACATATTCTAGAGTTGTACATATGATGTATTGTATCTCTGATGGTAGCCACACCCTCGATCCTTACTGAATTTGGTATGCTCAAACTCAGAGAGTTTGGCTTTGGCATATCATCCTCACAGGCTGGTGACAAGGGCTACGTCTTACGAATTAAAGTTTTGGAGGCAAAAGGCTTGGGAGGAGTTCAGCTCATCAATTTATGAATCAACCTGTGAATCTGTGCACAAGTGCATGAGCGATACACACCAGCATATTACCAGGTCATAATCCCCAACTCAAATATTAGAAATATGAAATTAATGTGCTGCACAATACATTTCCTCTCTTGTTTTTGCTGATGAAGGGAATTAGGGTAAATCTGAATGTGAGCAATGGCAATAGCCAAAACGTTTAGATTAGTGTATTCTCAGATGCATAGAATGAAAATTACAAAGTCAAACAGATGGTTGGGTTTTCACTCTGCCCAATCTTTCTAAAGATCATCAAAATTGTGTCTCAAGGGGGCTAGGTTCTAGTCTTCACCTTCAGGAAATGGAGTATCAACTAGCTATTAAAATATAATTAGACTGGAAAATAATCACTTCCTTCAAAAGTATTTCTGTATTCCATTAGCACCAATAGCTGGGCTCCTGACAAGAATAGGATAAGCATCTTTTTTGAGCAAGGGACATGTTTGGAAATTTGAGAGCTTGTGGAAAGCACACTCAAAAATATCCGTTGTGGCTATATTGCCAATTAAATAACTCTAAATAGTATTTTGTTTAAGGAAAAGCAGGTTGAAGATTTAATATATACAGGTAAGGTGTGTTTATGTGTGTGTATATCAGCGGTGGTATTCAATAGGTTCTGACCGATTCTAGAGAACCGGTAGCGGAAATTTTGAGTAGTTCGGAAAACCGGCAAATACCACCTCTGATATACACACACATATACTGATGGCAAATACCACCTCCGCCTCCATCTATTCTCTGCCTCCCAAATCGCAGCTAATCAGTTGGGTCTTCTTTTGTTGCCCTGAACAGGAGAATGGAGCTGGAAAGCAGGTTAGTGGGGTGAGAATGGAGATTTTGCAATATCCTTCTCCTGCCACGCCCACCAAGCCACACCACACCCACCAAGCCATGCCTACAGAACTGGTAGTAATTTTTTTTTAATCCCACCACTGGTATATATGTACACATGTACAATAGCCTTAGACTCACAAAAAGGGGTTACATGATTAAAATGATGTCTTGATTGAAGTGTAATTCAATAAATCATTTAAATACCTTGGATTCCCTCACACATTTCTGTTTATTGATTCAAACAGGCCCTTCCACAGAGAGAAAAATATACATCAACATAAAATATAATAACAGAAGTTGGAGGGAGACATCAGACTACTATGCACAATATTCTGCTTAATGGAAGAATCCAGATTAAAGCTCTCCTAGCAGTTTAATCCAGATTAAAGCTCCTCTAGCCTCTATTTTGCCACATACATCAGTTCACTCATTGCTCTTATTGTTAGGATATTTCTCCTAACGCTCAATTATAATTATAATTATAATCTGCCTTCCTATAAAATTAAATACCCTGGCTTTTATTCCATAGCTTGTATTTTGGAATGATAGGGAACAAGTTTTGACCTTCTTTGGTGTGACATTCTTTCAGATATTTGAAGAATGCTATCATTTCCAAGTTTTTTCTCTTCCCAGGGCTAAATATGTCCATTTCATTCAATCTCTGGGGAAACAGGAATTCAGTGAAGCACAAAATATAATCCTGCTCCCTCTCTTATAAATCTATGGTACATGAAACCTATTGCAAAATGAATCACAGTTAAACCTTTGCAATTTATGGCAAGAAGAACCTAGAAATGCAATGTCAACAGAGAAGTGTGAAATAGGCACGTACATTTTCATGCCATGCTATTCTGCTAAAACCCCAGAAGAACCAATTTGTCGGCCATTTCAATTTGTTTAAACCTTGAAATCAAAATCTATGAAAACTGTATGGCTGGGGAGTGGCCACTAGGTGTCACTACTGGAGTTTATTTTCAAAATTGATACTGAAGGACAAGAAATCAATGCTGTCTTTTTAAAAATCTTTTACATATCATTATTTGGTCTTTTCTGTCTTAAACACTTTAAAGTTTGGTCTGTGACACTTCTAGTCATATAAGTGTAAACAAAAATGTCACATTCCTACCATCCAGAAATAAAGGTCAAGAGTGAAGTGAAGAAAGATTCAAAGAACAAATAGGAGAATCTCTTCTACTTACAGCGTGTCACAAAATGGAGTCCATAGACGAAATGCCAACAAAGGGAAAGTTAATTACAGAGTTATTTTAGGAATCCACTCAGAGGAAAGAGAGAGAGAAGGGAAGTACCCTTCCTGGCCCATGCCACCCCCCCCGTCCCCCATGCTCCCTCAACCTGTGCAATGAAGTACCTTTTCCATTGCTCTCCGGTGCTCACCCCTGAACCATGCTGGCCCATCCTTCCTTTCCTGAACTGTGTAGCACCTTTTGTGCATCCTCCAAATATATATTGAGATGGATGGCTTGTTTTGTATGTACTGGAGGTCTGTAAAAACCTTAGCGCATTTCCCTCCTTGCTCCCAAAATTAGCAAGACATGTTTGGCATTTAACTGCTAGCTTTCAGTGGTTTGATCTTGAGGAGAAACTTAGAGAGACCTGAACCTATGGATTTTCAGAATAAACATCTATGTGATTTCTCTTATGACATTTAGCAAAGACATTCTTGTCGATTGTGAGAGCTTAAATATTCAATTATTCAGGATGAAATATGCAGCTCTAAGAGCAACACTGGCTTACAGTTTTGTCTATGGAGATTCTCAATCATCCAGGTCATAGTTGTCCCAAAGGTGCTTTTCCAAAAGGCAATTGGACTTTCTTGGTTTTTTTTCCCTTGAACTTTTTTTTGCTTTTCATCTAAGAAGCTGAGAACTGAAGAAGCTTCTAGGATGAGAAGCAAAATGTTTTCATATTTTCATTGTCTTCTGGAAATACACCTTTGGGCCTTACAGTTTTCATTATGATGAGTTTGTAGGGTTGCTCTAATGCAATATTTTGGAGAGAACCAGGGGTGGGATATGACAGGGTTACCTACCGGTTCGGGATTGACGTGGGTCAGTGATTGATGATGTGCTTCCCTGCACGCTGGGAGCGCGTGCCTGTAAATCGTCATCAGCACGCTGCGTGCAGAGAAGCAGCCTTTGAAACAGCCCTCTTTTCCTGCTTTTTAAACTGCAGCTGTGCCTCGTTCGGCAGCTGAAGTTGAAAAATCAGGAAATAAAGATCAGGTAAGAGCCCAGGTGGGCAGGTGGGCAAAAACATCAGCAGACATAGAACCGGCTCTTCAGACTTACTGGTTCTACAGAGGTGGACAGAACCGGTAAAAACCCATCCCTGGAGAGAACCTATTGAAGTTGAAATCCACACTGCCCAAAACAAAACAAAACAAAACAAAAATGGGTGGCCTGTTTTAATCTTCTCATATATTTGTTTACATTTTTAACATGCCTGGCAGATTGTAACCAAGCTAATCTTTAAACTAATATTGTAATTCTTTCTCCAATCAGTGTTACATGCCAGTTATTCCATAACTGAATTTACTCTTACTTCTAGTATGAGAATGTCTCCATGGGGTCTGCATGCTGAATGAAGATTAGAATCACACATTTATTTCTTTTAAAGATTTATCTGGCTGCCCATCTTAAAAACAATCTGGACAATGTTTGTAGCTCCATCCATTTTGTGCTCTGATTTCATTGAGGGCTTCAGCAGAGGTAGAAGGGATTACTAAAGGAAAAGCTATGCCAGATGTCAACTGATCTAAGTGGAGTGGTCAGTAGGTAGTGATCTCATCTAATGGCTGACCAAAATGGATCTTGCCTCTTCCTAATTTTTGATCAAACACAATGGACAACTATTTCTGAAAGACGTGAATATTTTTAATAGAAATTCTGTACTTATAATGTTATTTTTTACCTTTTGTTGGTCTGTATTTCATACCAATACATTTGATGTGTGAGTTAAAAAATTGTTGAAGGGGAACTCAGGAAATGTTAACCTAAACTCAAAGTAAAGAAAATAAGTGTCAAAATAATGCCTCCCACAAACAACATTTTCTTAGATTCCAATAGTGTTATATTTTTAACTAGACTATCTGTAACTTGTAACTTCGAGTGGTGCGGTGGCCTAGACATGGAGCTCTCATTTCATAATCAGAAGGCTGTGAGTAGAGGTAGAGGCAGATATTTCTGTCTCTGGGCACAATGAGAATATATCTGCTGAAAAAGGCTCCACATTGGTGACAGGAAGGGCATCCGGCCAGTAAACACTCAGCTCCATTCAGTTGCCCAGACTCCATCCTGCAAGAGATTATGGGGTCATTAAAAGAATATGATGATGTTCAGTAGCTGTAACTTCTAATACAGGTAGTCCTTGACTTACAACTGGTTCCTTAGTAACTGATATCCTGACAGACCTACTTGGTAGGTATTTATGACCCACATTTTAAGTTCTTTTTTAATATTATTTAAAAAATTATTTAATATTATTTATAGTTTATAATACAAAATATATTTTGTACATAGTTTATATTATTAATAATATATACATAGTTTATATTATTTATAGTTTATAATACAAAATACAAAAGAAAATAGTAGAAAAATAAGGGAGGAAAATGGGAAGGGAAAAGTATAGGGTAGGTGTCTTCAAACTTGACAGCTTTAAGACTTGTGGACTTTAACTCCCAGAATTCCTCCTCTGGTCATGTTAGCTCAGGAATTCTGGGAGTTGAAGTCCACAAGTTTTAAACTTGCCAAGTCTGAAGACTCTTGATATAGGGCAAAGAATAAAAAGGAAGAAAAGGAGCAGTGGAATAAGAAAATAGCATCAAACCTCAACTTTTTACTTTTACATAATAATATAACCTAGCCGTTTCTATAACAACAAACCTATTTAATCTGTAAACCCCAAAATCAAAGTTTAATTTTTTTCACCTCAAGCACAAAGTCCAGAAATGGTTTCCAAGTAGACCCACATTTGAAGTTCTGTTGGTTTCTACCACACAGACACATGGCTGCACTTGAGACACTTGGCAACCAGGCTGTATTTATGACCTTTTGGAGCATCTGTCATGTGACTGTGTTTTACAACGTTTTTGCTGAAAACCAGCTTTTATTTCCAGTTTTCAGCCAAACTGCACCTTAGGAAATCATTGGTTTGCTTAATGACCACTGCAAAAAAAAGTTGAAAAATTGAGCTACTGACCATTTTATCATCCTCATAAGTATGGTTGTGATGGGTAGGCCCCATCATAATTTAAAGTCTACTTGTATAATATGCAGCACTGGATGGACATAATTTCATATTCCATATGTTACATAGATCAAACTCCAAAACTGCTACTTGGATTCTTTGGATATGCTTAATACTCAAAGTCAAATAGGTCAGCTATCATTTTTTTCAGTGAGGATGAGATTTAAAGCAACTGCTTCTTTGACAGATGCAGCTATTTGGGGATTTTATGATGATGCAAAAGATCTGCTTACACTGGGCTTCCAAAGCTTTAAAACACCAGGCAAGTCCTATGTCTCCTGCTTCTTACTTGTATATGAGCAGGGAAAATTGCAGCCCAGAACACAGATAAACTGCCTTTTGTGTGCGAGTCTCATTCGATGAACATATTTACAACACACTGCACATAGTGCAATCATTACAATTATTCATTTCTTCTCACCTTTCCAGAGCAGTTATATCTATTCAGTGACGAGGATTGTGTTAAAATGGATACAAATTGGTAGAGGTGTGCTTTGGAATCACTTTATTTATTTATTTATTTTTCATTTTGTTTGGTTTGTCAATTGCTTACAAGATAATAAGTATAAATAAAAACATATTGTTAAATAAACACTTAAATAAATTTATTGTTAAATAAAGACTTAAGTCTTTCTCACTGCTATTCCCTATTTAAATTCCAAAATATTTTTACCAGCAAAGAATAAAACAATAAAATACCATGGCACTCTTCTAAGACATAAGTTAAATACGATAGCAAGACAGTTCATTTTAACTACTGACCAGATATTTTTTAAGGTAGGCACTTTCACAAGGCAGATCTAATTCATATTTGGTCCATTCGTATTGGTCAGAATTCACCTTTTGGGATCTTTCTTTTTATTTATTTAGCATGTGTTTATATATATACACACACACACACACACACATATGCATATATTTATCTCTTGTTTTTAGTTCTAGGTTTAATAAATATGCATGATGGCATGAATAAAGATTAGAGGCATTCAGTCACTGCTCTGCAAATAACTAGGTAAAAAAAACCTTGGTGAATAATAATTGAATGTTGATTTAAATGCATGAGAGAATGTGACAGAAAGAACTGTGCATGGCACCCAAAAAAGCACCTAGGACGAACCTAGGCCATGCATGCCAGAAGTGGCAGGCAGAGCCATTTGCCCCGGCACGTAAGAGGTTACCTGGAAGAGCCCCACTGTGCATGCGCCACTGCCCAACACCTGATGGTCAGGTATCTGGTGTGCATGCGCAGGGGTGGAGGGAGTTGTGCGGGAGATGCACGTGTATGCGTAGATACATGCACGAGGGAGAATCGCGTTCACATGCGCAAAGATGCATGGCGCGCAAGGGGGAAGTCACGTGCACATGCACAGTTCCATGGCATACGAGGGGGTGCATACATGCGCAGGGGCATGGGGGGGCAGCATTCATTGCCTTCTGGGCACTGGCAAGCATGCACAAGCAAGCGAGCACACAATTATTTGCACGGGAGCTGAAAAAGGTTATCCACCACTGACCTAGGACATTGGTGGTATATTGAATCAGGTATATAGGTCACTACCATCCATAGGATTTCCATCTTCTTCTCTGGCATCTCTTGGATGCTGGTGTGGACAAATACAAATTTGGAAGTTTTATACTTCGTGTTCGAAATTCAGGGCAGGCTGTGGTTCTACAGCTCCTTCTGCTGCCCAGGAGTTTTGCTGCCTGACATGATTAAGGTTGTCTCAGATTTAGTGTTGAAGATTCCCACAGTGATAGCCCTGAAGGACTTCAACATCTGCTGCTCTATCTAAAAGAAATGCAGGGTTTCACGGTTGCCGTGACAACCTAACAAGATTCAAAGTACTTAAGAAAAGGGAGCTGGTCCTGAATGACATAAACAGCAAAAGGCTAGTGGCAAACTTTCTTTCCTGGATTGGATGATCAAGAGAAAGCAAGTTATTGCCATTGAGACGTGGTGGCGCAATGGTTAGAATGCAGAATTGCAGGCTAACTCAATGTTCACTCCAGGAGTTTGATTCTGAATCGCTCCAGATTGACTCAGCCTTCCATCCTTCTGCGGTCAGTAAAAAGAGGACCCAGATTGTTGGGGGAAGCATGCTGACTCTGTAAACCGCTTAGAGAGGTCTGTAAAACAACGTGAAGTGGTATATAAGTCTAAGTGCTATTGCTATTGCAAGCCGTCCAGTTTATGACTATCTTGGACGGCTGGATGAAGCCAAAGACAAGCAATTTGTTCCAGAGAAGACAAGAGCTTTTGTGTTTTTGTGCATTTGCGTTAAAATTGGGTAGTGAATTGGGCTACCTAATTTTACAGGTTGTCCTTACTTACAACCCTTTCTTTAACAATAATTCAAAGTTACGATAATACTGAAAAAGGTCCTCACACTTATGATCATTGCAGTATCCTGGCAATCATATGATAAATATTTGGCAACCAGCATGTATTTATTACAGTCGCAGCATCCCAGGGTCATGTCCTCCCCATTTGAAAGCTTCCCAGGGGGCTTCCGGCAAGTAAGGTCAATGGGAGAAGCAAGATGAACACAGTGGTTTATTTAACAATGATGACAAAAAAAGGTGCAAAATTAGGCACAACTCACTTAATGACTGCATCACTTAGTAATGGAAGTTCCGGTACCAATTCTATTGTAAATCGAGGACTAGCTATGATTCAGGGGTGGGCTTCTACCAGTTCTGTCCACCTCTGTGGAACCGGTAGTTCTGAAGAGCAGCAGACGTAGAACTGGTTCTACGTCTACTGATGTTTTTACCCACCCGCCCACCTGGGCTCTTACCTGACCTTTATTTCCTGCCTTTTCAACTTTAGCTGCTGTGCAAGGCACAGCTGCAGTTTTAAAAGCAGGAAAAAGGGGCTTTTTCAAAGGCTGCTTCTCTACACGCAGCTTGCTGATGACGATTTACAGGCGCGCGCTGGGCAGCGTGCAGGGAAGCACATCGTAAATCACTGAACCTCTTAAATCATCGAACGGGTAGTTAACCCTGTCGGATCCCACCCCTGCTGTGATCCAATCAGTAAACTAGAAAAACACATTTAGCCAAGGCATATTCTAACAATAATTTAAAAAACTGTACTGTTGTTAGCAGTGATGGAATTCAAAATTTTTTACTACCAGTTCTATGGGCGTGGCTTGGTGGGTGTGGCTTGATGGGCGTGGCAGGGGAAGGTTACTGCAAAATCCCCATTCCCTCCCCACCCCATTAACCAGCTTTCCAGCTCCGTTCTGCTCTGCAGGGCAACAAAAAAAGACCCAGACAATCAGCTGGGATTCAGAAGGTAGAGAATAGAGGTGGGGTGGGGCCAGTCAGAGCTGGTATTTGCCAGTTCTCAGAACTACTCAAAATTTCCACTACCGGTTCGCCAGAACTGGTCAGAACCTGCTGAATACCACCTCTGGTTGTTAGGGATTCCTCTGACTGCAGTGCTGAAGAGGAAGAACAGGTAGACTCCATCAGCAGTTCAAGATGCAACAGACAGTTAGCGACCTCCTCCAAGTGATGTGACTGACTTAGTGCAATTGGTGACTAACTCCAATAGGTAAGGAGTTGTAGCCTGTCCTTGGAAGAATGCTAAAGTGGGCCAGCAGCAGCAGAAAAAGAGGGGTGCTTAAGCTTATGAGGGTGATAAAATGGTCAGTGCTCCAGATCCCTCTTCTTGTTTTGAATTATACTTCAGTTTCCAATCTGTATTCCTGTGGTGTCATATTCCAGGTTCTCCCTTCTTCTAGCCCTGTAATCAGACCTTCTGTGCAGAGGTGGTATTCAGCAGGTTCTAACCAGTTCTGGAGAACCAGTAGCGGAAATTTGAGGAGTTTGGAGAACTGGCAAATACTACCTCTGACTGGCCCTGCCTCCATCTATTCTCTGCCTTCCGAATCCCAGGTGATCGGCTGAGTCTTTTTGGTTGCCCTGTACAGGAGAATGGAGCTGGAAATCAGGTTAGTGGGGTGGGGAGGGAATGGGGATTTTACAGTATCCTTCCCCTGTCACGCCCACCAAGCCATGCCCACAGAACCGGCAGTAAAAAATTTTTAATCCCACCACTGCTAACAACGGTACAGTTTTTAAAATTATTTTTAGAATATTCCTTTGCTAAATGTGTTTTTCTAGTTTCATCATGACATAGTAATAGTATGTTTCTGTTATGGAAAAGAAAAAGAATCCTTCTATATATATAGAACCACCAATTTGGTTTGGTGGTTAAGGCGATGGGCTAGAAAGCAGGAGACTGTGAGTTCAAGTCCTGCCTTAACCATGAAAGTCAGCTGTGTGACCTTGAACCGGTTACCCAGCCTACCTCACAGGGTTGTTGCAGAGAAAGTAGAAGCAAGGTTTATTGGATATGTTTGCTGCCTTGAATTATTTGTAAAATAATAAAGATGGCTATAAATAAATAAACCTATGTGGAATATGGAAATCTTGTAAACAAATTGACCACAGCTGCATTATTTTGTGAAGAGATTAGTCTAAGAGATATATGAATTTCCTGTGAAACTACCCTCAGAATACACAGCCTGCTTTGAGTCTTTAAAATGGGATCAGAGATCTTTTTCATGTGAGAATATATCCACTAAATATTATGACGTACTGCCCATATTATAAATCCTTTCATAAATGTTTGAGAAGATTGATATGGAAAAATTATAACAGAATAACAGAGTAGGATAGGTCTTCTAGTTAAAACCCTGCTCAGGCAGGAAACCCTATACCATTTCACACAAATGGTTGTCCAATCTCTTCTTAAAAACTCTTCCAGTGTTGGATCACCCACTTCTGGAGGCAAGTCATTTCACTGCTTAATTGTTCTCACTGTCAGGAAATTTCTCCTTTGTTCTAGGTTCTTCTCTCCTTGATTAGTTTCCATCCATTGCTTCTTGTCCGGCCCTCAGGTGCTTAAAATATTCTGATCTATCTGTTCTCTCTCTCTCTCCCTCTCTCCATCTCCTTCGCCCCCATCTCTGTCTCTGTCTGTCTGTCTGTCTATCTCTCTCTCTCTCTCTCTCTCATACACACACACAGACACACACGTCAAATAATACACAGACAGGGTCACCATAAAGAAAGGAAGCTAATATAAAAAAGCACCAGTAAATGATAAAAAATTGTATCAAATAACATATGAAAAAAAAAGCAAATTCAGAAACATCTAAGAAAATACAGTAACTAGTTTATGATAATTTAGAATTTTGAGTCCACCATTATGCTGCTTGTAAACTCATCTCCAAACCTCAGATCAGACAGCTTTGGGCTTCATAGTTTAATGATGGTGAAGATGCCAGTCATAGTTACTGGTGAAACATCTAGAAACCAAGTATTCCAGCAGAAGAGAATATTTATAACTCACAGTTGAACTTTGGGGTTCTTAGTGGGCTTTGCGCTTGGTGGTTTTCTTGCAGGTATTTCATTATCAAACTAGGTAACATCAGCAGCAGTTAGCAAGAGAACATCAAGTATCCCACAACCAGGGTTTCTCTGTGGACACTCCTACTCTTCAGACAAGTAAAAGAAGCAGCTAGAATCTGGAAAGAATCCAGAAATGGTGGGGAAATAGGATGAATTGATCTGGAAAGAAAAGAGGAATTTCAACATATAGTTACTGGAAACAAAGGTGGGGAAGATATGAAACATCATCAACAAACAAACATTTAGGTTCTTCTACAGCTTGTTCATTTAAGTGGAGGGTGAAAATAATGAAATCCATAGGAAATAAAAATATTTAAGTTAGACTTTATTGCATCCTCAGCGATTTAGTTAGAGTTCAAATCAGAAGAAAAAAGTTGAGGATGTGAACAATAATAAACAATAAGGTGGATAAAAATGTGGAGGACAAAGGATAGAAAGAAATATTTCTTTTTTAAAATATAGATTTAGTTCCATTGTTCTGCTTCTGTTTCTGACACCTAACTCTTATTTTCCTCCTGCTGGATCTGTTGGGTTAATTAGTTTGGACAGAGACTATTGAATGTCTAGTGATTTCGTTACAAAGCAGCTCTTAGTGATACTGAAAAGAGAGGCTGATACTTCTCATTCAGGGGAAGATTAGGGGCAAGGTGAAAAGGTTAATTACTTTTATAGACTTACCAAATACTTAAAATTGTTTTCTTTTATCTGTAATTAGTGGAGCTTCTGCTCTAATCTTGCAGGCAGTCGTTGAATAATTCACATCCAGACAATGCATGATCTGAGTATCTTTTCAGCAATGAAGAGAGACCTTGAATGTGTTGGATAAATAAATTAGTTGATTTAAATAGTGCATCACCCGAGAAAAGGCTACATTTCCATCACCTTCATGTAGCAGATGTAAGAGCAGGAGTTCAAAAGTGCTTCATCTGGGTCATTAAAAAATGAGAAAACAACAGTTTTACCGATAGACTTTCATGCTGTTCTGGGAGATCTAAAGGGGGAATGTACCATCTGGAACAAAATTATATCAATCAGTTATTTATTTGATATTATACATTGTATCCATTTTGTGTTGATTTGTGAAATTGTAGTCCACATTTGTTATTTTAGTCCAATGTAGTCCATTGTTATTTTACAATAGACATTTATTTCACTGTGCTTCTACGTTATTGCAAGCCACTGTAAGTATAAAAGATTTGGCTGCATACAAATTTAATAAACAAACAAAGAATAATGAGCGTAGCCATAGAAATATGCTTACCCACAGTATTTAATACAGTTAGTCCTTGACTTACAACAGTTCATTTCGTGACCATTTAAAGTTAAAACGGCACTGAAAAAAGGGGATATATGACCATATATGCTCCATGTAAAGAAAAGAGTGTTACTTCTACAACTATTTTTTGAAAACTATCTCCCTCTGAAATGTCTATAGTTGCCTATAGTTGTAGATCACAGATGTCAAACTCGCCACGTCCCGTTGCTGTCCCATGATGTTTTGCAACCTTTTCCCCATTCACGGAGCTGGGGTAGATGTGGCCTGCATTTGGGCCACCAGTTTGACACCCGTTGTAGATAATGATCATAGCTTAGAAGTCTGAGTTGTAGTGAATTATAGACATTTACAGAAATCACATTAGTTTCACAAGTATTAAAACTACAATAGCAGAGTTGAAGGGATCTTTGAGGTCTTCTAGTCTAACCCCCTGCTTAGGCAGGAAATGCTACACCACTTCAGACAAATGGTTATCCAATCTCTTCTTAAAAACTTTCAGTGTTGGAACATTTACAACTTCTGGAGGCAAGTTGTTCCAAGTAATATATATTTATGAGTATTTGTTGTAAAATACTGTATTAATACCTACATGTTAAAAAAAAGCAATTATAAAATAAGAGCAGCACAGAGATACAAAAATAAATCTTGCCAAACTCAGTGGGACTGAAACTGAATGCAGCGATGGAAAAAAAAGAATAGAAATTAGAAACCCTATAAAATTAGCCATTATCTTACCATTCTGGATCTACAGTGTAATTTGAGCTTCATCTAAGTCCTATCAACAATGAAACTGATTCTGATTAAACAAATAACACACAAAACTGAATGTATTGAGCTGGTGTTCATGATCTCTGTTGCTATTTTGTTCCAATCAGTATTCTGAATGGAATCAATGTAGACTTAGAGTAGTTGGAGACAAAACCCTATTGAAAAGAGGCTCTGTTAAGACTCCTGAAGCCACATTGCATTCAGAAAGTATTCAGACCCCCTTCAATTTTGTTATCAATTTTGTTATGCTGAAACCTGAGTTGTTGAAATTATTTTTTCCCCATCATTAATCTACACTCAGTACCAGAGGTGGTATTCACAGGTTCTGACCAGTTCTGAAAAACTGGAAGTGGAATTTTTGAGTAGTTTGGAGAACCGGCAAATACCATCTCTGACTGGCCCCTCCCCCATCTATTCTCTGCCTCCTGAGTCCCAGCTGATCAGCTGGGTGTCCTTTGGTTGCCCTGCACAGGAGAACGGAGCTGGAAAGCAGGTTAGTGGGGTGGGGAGGGGATGGAGATTTTGCAGTAACGTTCCCCTGCCATGCCCACCAAGCCATGCCACGCCCTCCAAGCCATGCCCACAGAACTGGTAGTAAATTTTTTTGAATCCCACCACTGTTCAGTACCCCATAATGACAAAGTGAAAACGGAATTTAGAAATGCCTGCAGCAGAACAAAATTGACAAACAAAATTGAAAGGGGTCTGAATACTTTCTCAATGCCCTGTATGTGCCATTAGTTTTATGACTCCTTAAAGAATGACCTCATTCTAACTACTGGAAGACATTGATCAGATTCCAGTAATATTCTCTGTAACTGAGGTAGCTCTGAATTTTTAGTGTCTTGATCATGGTTTGTTTTGTGTGTTTTGTTTCTTGTCTGAAATGGTACAGGCCTTCCTGGTTGAGCAGATTGTTGGACTAGAAGATTTCTGAGGTCCCTTCCAACTTTGTTATTCTGCTACTCCGAATGAGATATTATCAGTCTAAACTAGAAACAATTTAAAGGGCCACTATATTTGATTCCATGAAGAATATATGCTGCTGTTCTTCTCATGAATTATAGTCTAACCAACCTGATCTCTAGGCTAGACAATCTGACCAGATGCCTTTAACTGAAAGTGGTCTAAATGAGCCTGATGTGCCAGCTTCTTCCCTTGCTATCATGTAGTAACATTTGCTTCCATCCACTATTGCCCCTGTCCCTACTTGAGGACAAGCGGATATTGTTTTTAATGCTCAGGAATTAATTCCATGCAGATAGTGGTTAACCTGATTCCTATTGGGAGGTAAACAAAAAACGTCATTGCTACTGACCCAAAGGAACCCCTCCTCTTGAGATGCCTGTCCAGCTCTTCTCCCCACACTTTGTATTCAGCCATAATGTGGTTTGGGTTTGGATTTGGATATGGGTTTTGTTTTTTTCTTTTGGCTTTGTAGATTCAGCGTTGGAATGTAACACTGATGATAGTAACCTAACAATATGCTCAGGTTATAATTGCTCAAAGTTATGTGAGGTCTATTTCGTTTTACATATTCTTTGTTTTCAATAGATATTCTGTTGGAGGTATAAATAAGATGCAAAAGAAAAATTTAAAACGATGAATCAGTGGACAGGGACAACGAATGCCTCCAAATCTGAAAAAAAAAAAACCCAAACATGATAGTGCAAATGACTTGAACAAGAAAATTTAAGTCAATTCAGATGAATTGAAACCCACCTTCCAAGAACCATAGAAGGTACTGGTTTAATAGGTCAGTCTTTTTACTCCACTTGGCCATCAATGCCTTATACTATTTGAATTAACTTTCAGGAAATGTCCTTTGCATTCCTTAGTGGTTTTCAACTAAAATAATTAAGGAATGAACAATTCATTTGTTGTGAAAATCTCCATGTAAGTTATTTTCCAATTCGAGGTCAGATGAATTAAGCATTTTGACATTTGGTTTGCCACTTGGAGGCTGAGACAGCTTTCCTGGTTAAGAAGTTACTAATATTTTCTGGCAATCAATGTGACTTTGATTGATTGATGCTAGTGATTCAGTTTTCATCACTCCTGCTGCCATTGTTAAAAACTGTAATCACTACCACCGTTGGACTTTATTACTTACCTATCCAAGTCTAAGGGAGCAACCACAATCATGGTGATCATCAAAACCTTCTCAAAATTGGTACATTCCATTCCTTGTTCGTGGTTATTCACAGCTAGAGAATCATCTCAAGTGTTCCTATGTCATCTGCTTTGGCTTCATGGATTACATGCACATCTGGTCTCAGGATCATGTCTTCACTACCCAGTTCAGAAGAATTTTAATCCAAAATCTAGGAGTCCATCTGTCCATCCCTCAGTTTGATAGCCAGAAGCAACAAATAATATCCTGGAACAATATTTTCAATGCTGTATCAGCTTCCAAAAAGACAAGTGAATTGGGAAGACATCTTCCTGAGCTACATCTGAATGTTGACTCAGTTTTCTGTATTTTTTTTTTTTAATGCTTCATCCCCTTTTGTCTATTGTAACAGTTCTGGCGTATTTTTGCCAAGATCATCTCTTATGCGCTATCCCTTCCAAAGAACTTCCAAAAAACTAGACCATTGGTTTTCTGCACTCTTAATCTATCACATCGGCCTGGTGGCCTTTTGTGTAATACTCCTGCCAAACCTTAGACCAATTGTAACTTGCATTGGATTCGCCCCCCCTGCCCCCCCAATCCTGAATAGGATAATATATAACCTACTTACAGTCTGCATAGTGTAGTCTGTGTAATAAATGTGATTTAAACTAATTATTATTCATATGTTTTATATTGTGAATTTTCTTTAGGAACTTAAGATGCTTTATATTCTTAAGATGCAGCATTCTCTGCCTCCAATTTTTCACTACTACAACAACCTATTTAGTAGGTTAGGCTGAGTGATTACACCTAGCTCCAATCTAGTGAACTTCAGTGGTTGAGGAGAAACAGGAATCTGGGTCTTCTTTATTTTAGTCCAGCATCCTTAGCTTGTACCACTGTGGCTTAATTCAGAAGAATATGTCCACTTCATTCTTGCATTTGAAATGTTTTTTTTCCCTCTCATTCATACTTAATTAGCAACTAAGTAACTAGAATGCTGGGTTGCATGGATAATTACTCTTGAAAATATATTTATTTTTTTCTTGGAAAGCTGAATAATGACAAGAATAAAATGATAAAATATGCTATGGCACATTAGATGCTGTTGGGAGAGTTGGTTCAGGCTGCCTATCTTTTGTTAGATTGCTTGCTTCCTAATGAACAGAAACAATCCATCAATTTCCCATCACATAGGGTTAATGAAAGGAGAAACATTTGCAACACCCAGGATTTGGTATGGGGCATCTCTCTGTGGTCTGGAGTTATATTGTGCCACAGCCACACTAGATAGCCAATAAGCTTAATGAACCTGGAAATCTCAGATATGTAAAAATTGAGGGGAAAATGCATTCCCCTCCCTACTGGCCTAGCCTTTTTCTATTATCATCACATCCTCTCTGAAAAAAGAATATTATTTTAAATAAAGGACAAATATTTATACATATATTTATATAGAATATTATTTTAAATAAAGGACAAATATTTATATATATATTTATATATATTTGTCCTTTATTTAAAATAATATTCTTTTTTTAGAGAGGATGTGATGATAATAGAAAAGGGCTAGGCCAGTAAGGAGGAATGCACACCTAGTGTGGCTGTGGCACCAAGTGCTTCTTTCCTGTTTTTTTTCCCCTGTTTTTGGGTGGTGTTGGTGTTTGCTGTTAATTTTATACTATTTCTTATTGTTTTAGTGGTTGTAACCCATCCAGAGTTGTTTAAAGAGGGATTGGATATAAACGTTTTAATTACCATAAATAAACACTGAATACATACACCAAATTCCTTTTGTTTCCAAGTAAAGAATTGGAAAATTTGTCACGTCCCTGGTGGTGGAATCATTGTTCTTAGTTCATGTTTGGACTGATTAACCTTTGAGTAAAAATTGTGACAGAACATAAGTCTCATACAAAGCCTAAGAATTAATTAAGCATTTAATGCTGGGTTCACAAGTGGCAATAAGATGGAATTTTTAGAGCAGGATTACTGAACAAGCCATGGTATATTAATTCACAAACACTGAACGATAATAGATATTTCATGTTTCTAAAGTAACACTGTGCATACATAAATACACATCACACAATTGCTTTTTCAGGATTTTCAATATTACACAAAACTCAGAAAAGGGATTAGGGAAAAAAAAATACTCTAATGGGATATGTTTACAAGTTCAAGAAATCTGATTGAAAGAGGTGAAACCACATAACTTCCTGAGTTTTGTTATTTGTTTGGGGCCCATTTTTATTTACTTAAAAGACAGTAAAAAGCCATTTCCAGACTTAGTCAAAACACTTTTCTGATTCATTAATTATTTTGTGTTCCTTTGGAAGTGCTTTTCCCTCTCAGTCAGACCCTTTCCCTCTCAGCCAAAAGTGCCAGACCACTTATAGCCTTGGAGCAACTCTAAGTAAGCTCATATTTGCAAGTTATGTTATGCATCTACCCAGCATCAACACAATTCTTTAGGTTTCTAAATACTAGAGCTAGTCTTATATATTGTTGATTTAACACAGAGGCTTATAGGATTTAATGGTAAACTTTCCATATCTTTCAGTCAAATGAATTAGCAGTTATTTTGGAATTTATTAATAACCTTCTGACAGGTACAACTTTGACCATGTTCTTCCTGCCTGTCTTTTGGCACAGCCTCCATGCTATCTGCATTGTTATGATGGATCTCATGGTGTTTTCCTGGTCTCACCCACAGGCAAATCATAGACTTCATGCCAGTCATGAACAAATGAGCCTTCAGAAGGACAAAGGACTGCTTAATTCATTTTGGGATCACTACCATTTCTTCTACAGATTAAGCTCAACAGGCTATGCTTAACATAGCCACTAGAAATGGCTCAGGTCAGTGTTGCCATGGTAGCACCTTTAGCTACATTCCATCCCCTGCTCCTTCTCAGAATTTTCTTTGATTTCTAGCACCATCCTGGTTTCAGATGTCCCTTCTTTTGCCAACTCTGCTTCTGTGGTGCCCCTCCCTTCTTTGATGAGCACCATGTTGCATGAGAATCTAAACAGTCATCTATTTCCAAGTCCTTATCAGCAAAGCCTATTACAGAGAATTAGCATAGAGTTTGTTTAGGTGTCTGATTGCATGCACACGATAATGGAGAGCCAGCTCATCAAACCAAATAAATTAAAGGCATAAGATGAAGACAGGGAAGAAATGTAGCTAAATACAGTCAACATCATTCACCATTCTTCTCCGTGCTTTTCACGGAGAAGAATGTGTGCAGGCACACACAAACACACACACAGACACACATACATAACAAATACTATTGTCTAATCTCACAGAATTTCCCAAATAAGCTAACATTAGCCATGCCCCAATATCATTTTTCATGAATATGTTTGACACAAACATATAATTCCTCTTGATAATGATTAAACATGTTTCTTCCTCCATCAACAGAAGCCAGGTTTATACATCACCCTCATATGAGGTATGCAAATGTCACTTTAATTCATTCTTCTGAAATAGTGAACATGGTGGGACGATTAATTTTGTTTTCTCTCTCTTGTATGAAGTATTGCTGTCTCCACCCCATTTTAAGGGAAAGGGAAGAACTGGTTGGTTCTTGAACAGTAGCAAATCTGGAAGATCATATAAATATTCAAATACAAGAGGAAATTAATCAGACTCTGTCACTTTCCTACCTTTTCAACATGATGATATCCATAAAGCCTTTTTGAGAATCAGTGGAATGTAATCTAACTGCCTGCATAGCTTTGTTTTGTTTTTTTAAAAAAAGATTTTTTTTTTGCAACTTGATGTTTTTTTCCATCCAGAAAAAATCTCAACGAAGATTACAAATGAAATCTTTGATGTCACTTCTGACCTGCATTTTTCAAATCCCATACTGGCCTCCTACGCAGCTTCTTTTTTTCTGGGGTGAAGCAATCAAGACAACCAGAGGGTGCCAGGTTGAGCAGAAAAATGGAGGAAAACAATGCTAAATTTCATTGGAGATATGAAAGTGATGTCCAACAGTAAAGGAGAAATATTTTCAGTTTTCTTCTCTCCCCCTTCTGCTCTTGGAAACAAATATATCTACAAACAGATTTTAAATAGAAAGCCCTCTTTGTAAAGGAGGAATTATCAAAGTTTTCAGTGAGTGTATCTACATGAGGCTGCCCTTGAAGAGCATCTGGAAGCTTCAATTGGTGTATAATATGGTGTGGGCAGTTATTGATGCTCCTAGAATGCACACATTACATTTCTGCTATACTACCTGCATTGGTTGCCAGTCTGCTTCTGGATTCAATTCAAGGTTCATTTAGCAGTTGAATGAGGAAACACCAGATGGTAGAGTCAGTTGACAAAGAAAAAAATCCAGAAGTAGTAAGAAAGTACATGCAAAGAACAATCAGGAAAAAAACCATGTAGATATATAGGTGGTAATGTGGTCAGCTTGACTGGGGAGACTTTATTTTCAAACCTTTTCACATCCTAATCAGCATCTGCTTCCCCCACTTCCCCTGTTACTGTTCTCCCTAACTTAGTGACTTAGCGCAGTGGTGTAGAGAGCAAGGGATTATAACAGATGTTCAATATCTGGTTGATTAAGTCTTCTCCCTCCACTGCTTGTTTCTAGAGAAGCTCAACCCCCAGGAGAAATCTCATCCTGAGCACCAAAGGGAAACAGCCCAGCAATAGTACAGCAAGAATAGAAATCCAGCAAGTGATTTTCTTGCACGATAGGTTGCCAGGCAACCATAAAAATGCTCCATCTCCTGTCAAAGGAGGATGACCTGGGTGATGAAGTGGTGAAGACTCACATTGTGTAGGTACTAAAATGCGATCTTGTTGTGGGCTTTAATCAGACCTTTGCACAACTAATCTGGTACCAAAGCCAGAGTGTTATTTTGAAAATCAATTCAAGATAAATTGATTGTCAGTGTCAACTCTTTGTACCGTAGAGAAACTAACATATTGCTAGCTTCTGTTGTTATTACTTAAAATGAATTTTGTCTACTAGTGGCTTGTCTGTTCGAGATGTCTTACAGTTCAAAGGGAAAAAAATGTCCAGATGGGAAAACTGTTATGTAGGCTGTGGTTTAAAGCACTTGTCCTATCAATAGTAGTATTATGTATTTGGCTGCTAGAGACTCAGGTGGAATTAACAAGTTCAGATCTAGCTGATAAATAACAGATGGTAAAAATATTGGATCTAAGCAAGTCAGAGAGAAATGTTATTTTTCTTACTTCCTGTCCAGTATTATCAGATAGGGTTGACAGTGCTTCAAAGGGGAATGGGACAACTCACTACAGCTAACACGCCATGGCCAACTCGCCGTGGGATGACTTGCTGTATTCAACAAATACAAAAGTTGAATTAATTTTGATAGAACTGTGGCCAATAATAATAAAATAAGGAAAGTCAATCCAGAAATACAGGAGTTACAATAATTTTGACAAAAAGGTGGTCACCAATAATAAAAGTACCTGATTAATACAGCATTGAATTGTCCCACAGCGAGTTGGCTACGCTTTGATAGCAGAAGATCTCCAATTCAAAATCTCCATTTTCCATGTAGTCATTCAGGTTCTTTGAAAATATGGGCTGCAAACATTCCTACCTATTGTGTAAAGAAGTACAGGCAGTCCTTGATTTAGAACATAATTGAACCCAAAATTTCTGTTGCTAAGGAAGACAGTTGTTAAGTGAATTTTGTCCCCATTTCACAATTTTTGCCACACTGCAGTTAAATGAATCACTGCAATTGTTAAGTTGGTAACACAATTGTTAAGCGAATCTGGCTTCCCCATTTACTTTGCTTGTCAGAAGATCAAAAAAAGTGATCCCATGAGCTCAGGACACTACAGCCATCATAAAAATATGCCAGTTGCCAAAAGGTCGATGTGACATGGAAAAGCTGCAATGATCATAAGTATAAAAAACAGTCATAAGTCACTTTTTTCAGCACTATTGTAACTTTGAAGGTCGCTAAAGAATGATTATAAGTCGAGAACTACCTGTAGTTCCCCAAGAGATACTTTAAAACCACTTTTTGTGGAATTTTATTTTATTTTTATCTGATGTTTATAGTGACCCCACCCTGTCCTCGACTCCTAAGCAAATATTTCAGTATTTCCAAAGCCTCAGTGGTATATGCTATGTGACAGACACAGACTTCAGAGGATAATTAGGACTGCAGAAAAAACAATTACTACCAACCTGCCTTCAGTCGAGGACTTGTATACTACACGAGTCAAAAAGAGGGCTGTAAAAATATTTACAGACCCCTCACATCCCGGACATAAACTGTTTCAACTCCTTTCCTCAAAATGACGCTATAGAGCACTGCACACCAGAACAACTAGACACAAGAACAGTTTTCCCCCAAACACCATCACTCTGCTAAACAAATAATTCCCTCAACACTGTTCAACTATTACAAAGTCTGCACTACTATTACTGTTAATCTTCTCATCACTCCTTATCACCCATCCCCTCCCACTTGTGACTGTAACTTTGTTGCTTGTATCCTCATGATTTATATTGACTGTTTCCTAGTATGATTTGATTGCTTATTGTACGCTATGACTATTATTAAGTGTTGTACCTGATGATTCTTGACAAATGTATCTTTTCTTTTATGTACACTGAGAGCATTTGCACCAAGACAAATTCCTTGTGTGTCCAATCACACTTGGCTAATAAAGAATTCTATTCTATTGTATTCAAGATTAGGAAAGCTTAGGTACAAAATCACATCCCTCTTATCTTAGGCTATTCTTCCATTAGCTAAGAAAAGGTTGCATGACTATATAGTAAAATGTGGTTGGAATAAACCTAAAGGGAGGGAACATCAAATTGCATTCTATTATGTTCCCTGTGGCCATACATTTCCACATTCTAGCAGAACAATGCTAATGCACCAGAGCATTTATGGCACAAATTAATGTTCTGTCTATAAGTTTTTGAGGGGTGGACTAAAATAATCTGCTCTGTTGGTCTCCAATTAATTAAATGCTGACAAATCAGCGAGATGCAGACTAGTGAATTTATGTCTTGACTTTCATATACCTGAGTTCATAATGAATATGTTCCATTAACTAAAATCAATATTGCAGAACTCTTTGAAACTATCCAACTATATTATAAAAAGATTATTTCCCCCAAAAAAATATTTGATGTGAAGGAATGAGCATTAAATGCTGAAGTAGAATCCTTAAAGGTTACCTTGCTTTTAACAAGTTAATAACCTTTTCTGAGCTCATTTAGAGAAAAGGCTTTTTTTTTCAAGGATAAAATAATTTGCCATCATTTCCAAGGATAAAATCATTTGCCAACATATTCAATTTGCCATTGGTTAAAAACAAGTAAGAGATGGCAGAATGGAGAAAGAGTAATTGATTCATTTGTTGGTCTATCAACAAATTAGATATTTATTTCCATGGGAACAGAGTAAGTCCATGTTCCAGGTTCCCTGGATAAGGGAACTAGAGAGTGTCCAGATTTGGTGGACAAACTGGAGGTCCTTATGAACTCACAATCCATGCTTGAACAGCAGGGTGACAACAGTGGCCAGATGATCCTTTGCACAACTATAGATGCCAATTGCATCTAACCCCAGATCAGGAGGACTTCCATATTAGCATTCACACCTTAGTCCCTCCTGATTGGATTACAACAAGGTTCTACATGCTGGTTGCCCTTGAAAACTATCTGGAAAACTATCTGCCCTTGAAAACTATCTGGAGGAAGAAAGGGCAAACTGAAGATGGGTCCAAGAAAAGTGGAGTTGGTGATTGTGGTGAAGAATAAAGAGCTGGTGAATGGAAGAGGATCAGAGATCACCCACAACTGCTCTAGGCAGTTGATCCTCACAAGAAGACTATACTACAGTGCTCTTCAATGGATTTTGTGCACTGGGAGTTGAGGGAATAGCCATTTGCTCCAACTGTGGTCAACACCTATAAAAGAATACTTCATTTTATAAGCTCATTTGGAAATTACTTATTAATACAGCTGGACTGGCTGAGAATAGATAATTCACTTTTAAAGTCTTACATGGTATAGGCCTCGGTTAGCCTGAGAAAGTGTACCACTTTCTCTCTAGAACATCTTTCACACCACATGCTTCCACAGATAGAGCATGTTATATTTTTCTTCATTTCACTGTTGTCATATTATAGGGCCAAAGTATTGTATTTTTTAATGGCTATCCCTGTTTCTCAGAGGGATACCCATCCTTGATACATGACTTTTCCCCAGGCTTCTTGCCTGTAGAAAAATCTATTAAAATTTGGCTTTTTCATTAGGCATTGAAGCCCCTCTTAGTTCTTCAATGATCCCCTTTGGTTTACCATTTTATATTTGGGAGGATTGCTTTAATGAGATGGGGTTATTTCATTACTGTTTATTTTTGTTGTACATAGCCAAGAATCACATTGCTGAAGTTGGGTAGCCTTTAAAATTTAGAAACTCAATTAGATTAAGTGAAAAACAAAAATATTCTGCTTGGACTGACTACAGAATGAGCTCTTGGACAGCAAGTAGAAGAAACTTACTACAGAACCTATTTGTCAGGTTTAGATATGTAAAGGCAAATAATTCAGTACTGCAATTAAAAAGGCATGTATTCTGATCAGCTTGGAGATAGAAGAATAGAGATTTTGCCAGAGGCCCCTCTGGATATTTTGAAAGCAAAGAGATGTGAGATTTTTGATATCTTGTCTCCATGAAAGAAACATCAAATACCCATGCGCCATTCCATTTCATCTCAAGGTTCTTATGGATGGTGGCAAAGCAGAGGACACTATTAAAGTGCTTGAATCATTGATAGCAACAGAACAAGCCCCAAAAGATCCAGAACAGATAGGTGATCAAAACTAGATCAAACAGGAGCTCTATTTTCATAAATTACATTGATAACTGACATCCTGGATCAAATCAAAATATTCTTAACAAACATTAATTGACTGAATGTGCTATTGTATTTAGAAAAAGAAAAATATAGTTTTGAAATTAAAAAAGAAAAATGCAAATGAATAATTCAGAAGACATATATTTTACAAGACAATGCTAGATTTTAGAATGAATAGAATAGAATACTTTATTGGCCAAGTGTGATTGGACACACAAGGAATTTGTCTTGGTGTAAATACTCTCAGTATACATAAAGAAGGAACATTCGTTAAGAATCAGGAATCATAATGTATAACACTTAATGATAGTCACAGGGTACAATCAACATCAAATCATACTAGGAAACAGAGGATACAAGCAACAAAGTTATAGTCACAAGTGGGAGGGGATGGGTGATAAGGAGTGATGAGAAGATTAACAGTAATAATAGTGTACACTTTGTAAATAGTTAAACAGAGTTGAGGGAATTATCTGTTTAGTAGAGTGATGGCTTTCGGGAAAAAACTGTTCTTGTGTCTAGTTGTTCTGGTGTGCAGTACTCTATAGCATCGTTTTGAGGGAAGGAGTTGAAACAGTTTATGTCCAGGATGTGAGGGGTCTGTAAATATTTTCACAGCCCTCTTTTTGACTTGTACAGTATACAGGTCCTCGATTGAAGGCAGGTGGGTAGTAATTGTTTTTCCTGCAGTCCTAATTATCCTCTGAAGTCTGTGTCTGTCCTGTTGGGTTGCAGAACCACACCAGGCAGTTATACAGGTGCAGATAATAGACTCAATAATTCCTCTGTAGAACTGGATCAGCAGCTCCTTGGGCACTTTGAGCTTTCTGAGTTGGCGCAGAAAGAACATTCTTTGTTGTGCTTTTTGATGACATTTTTGATGTTAGGTGTCCATTTTAGGTCATGTGATATAATAGAACCTAGAAATTTGAAGGTCTCTACTGTTGATACTGTGTTGTCTAGTATTGTAAGAGGTGGTAGTATGGGAGGGTTTCTTCTAAAATCTACCACCATCTTTACGGTTTTGAGTGTGTTCAGTTCCAGATTGTTCCGGTTACACCATGAGGCAAGTTGTATAACCTCCTGTCTGTATGCAGATTTATCGTTGTCTCGAATGAGACCAATCACTGTTGTGTCATCAGCAAACTTCAGTATTTTAACAGATGGATCATTTGAGATGCAGTCATTGGTATATAGGGAGAAGAGAAGTGGAGATAGCACACAGCCTTGGGGGCCCCCTCTGCTGATTGTATAGGTATCGGATGTGATTTTGCCTAGCTTCACCTGCTGCTTCCTGTCTGTTAGGAAGCTTATGATCCACTTACAAGTGTGTTCAGGTACCGCTAGTTGGTTTAGTTTTCTTAGAAGAGTGTCTGGAATGATGGTATTGAATGCTGAACTGAAGTCTACAAAAAGGATCCTTGCATAGGTATTTGGAGATTCAAGGTGTTGTAGGATGTAGTGCAGAGCCATGTTAACAGCATCATCTGTCGATCTATTTGCTTGGTATGCAAACTGCATGGGATCTAACAGTGGATCCGTGATGGTTTTCAGGTGGGACAGCACAAGCCTTTCAAAGATTTTCATAACTACAGATGTTAGAGCAACTGGTCTGTAATCATTCAGTTCCTTGATAGAGGGCTTCTTTGGCACTGGGATGATGGTAGAACGTTTGAAGCAGGAAGGAACATAGCACATCTCTAGTGATCTATTGAAGATTTGGGTGAAGATGTGGGCCAATTGCTCAGCACAGACTTTTAAGCAAGAAGGAGTTATCTTGTCTGGCTCTGGAGCTTTTCCTGGCTTTTGTCTGTGTAATAGATCTTGCACTTCTTTTTCTGTGATCACCAGAGGTTGTGAGCCCAATGGATTGGGGCCAGTTGTAGGAGGCTTGGCTATTGTTGGTGTGTTTGAGATGAGTGTTGTGGAGATAGATGGCTGTAGTTTCTTTTCAAACCTGCAGTAGAACACATTCAGGTCATCTGCTAGTTGTTGATTTCCTTCTGCCTGGGAAGGAGGTTTGCTGAAGCCAATGATGTTTTTAAGAGTTTTCCACATGTTTGCTGGTTCATTTGTTGAGAATTGGTTCTTTAATTTTTCAAAGTAGCTTCTTTTTGCTGCTCTGATCTCTCTTGTTAATACGTTTCTGGCCTGGTTGTATAGCATTCTGTCATCTTTTCTGTAAGCTTCCTCTTTGGAACGATGTAGCTGCTTAAGTTTAGCTGTGAACCAAGGTTTATTGTTGCTATATGTTTTCAGGTTCCTTGTTGGTACACATAAGTCTTTGCAGAAGCTAACATATGATGTAATGGTATCTGTGAGCTCATCTAGGTCTGCAGAGGCATGTTCAAAAACATTCCAATCAGTGCAATCAAGGCAGGCCTGGAGTTTTAGCTTGTCTCATCCGACCAAGTCCTCACTTATTTAATTGTTGGTTTAATGGTTTTAAGTCTTTGTCTGTAGGCAGGAACAAAGTGAATCATACAGTAGTCAGAGTGTCCCACAGCTGCTTGTGGTAAAGACCTATAAGCATCTTTTACTGTTGTGTAGCATTGGTCTAAAGTATTTTTGCCTCTGGTGGGACAATTTACATGCTGGAAATATTTTGGGAGCTCTTTCCTTAAATTTGCTTGATTGAAATCTCCTAAATTGATGGGAAGGGAATCTGGGTGTTTGGCTTCAGCCTCCATAATTTGATCAGCAAGAGTTCGTAATGCCTTGTTTACACAGGCTTGTGGAGGAACATACACAGCTATTAGGAGAAATGAGGAGAACTCATGTGGAGAATAAAATGGCTTGCAGTTGATGTGTAAAGACTCTAAGTTTTCATCACAAAATTTATATATTATAGTTATATCCTGAGACCAACTGTTGTTGATATATAAACATAATCCTCCACCCTTTGTTTTATCCGATGTCTCTTCAATTCTGTCTGATCTAAATGTCTGAAATCCTGGGATGTATATGATGTTGTCCCCATGAATTTATGGATTAAGCCAGGTTTCAGTAAAACAAAGAACAGCTGAATTATAAAAATCAGAATTACATCTATTTAAGAGATGAATTTCATCCATCTTGTTAGCCAGTGAGCGTAAATTAGTAGAAAGATTGAAGGGAGAGGAGTTTTTCCCCCCTATTCCTTAGTCTCTTTAAAATTCCCACTCGTTTACCTCGTCTCCTCTTCCGGTGTGATGGCTTCTTTGCTTTCTTTGTTGTAATCCATAGCACCGGGGAATTGGTTAGAATCTCCTCCCGTTTGCAAAGACAGGTGAGGGTGGGGAATCAGAAAGCTGCTCCTTAAGGAAACATTGCCTAATTCTTAGCAGATGGTCTCATGAGTATGAAATCCGTAGTGAATTGCAGATAATAATAAGGAATAAAAAAACCATTAGAGAGCATTTCACCGAGGCAGCCGTCCTCGGTGCCATCTTGGTGTCTAATGCATTTAGGTAAAATAATGTTGGCCTCTAATAGACAGAAAAAATGGATCATAAACTTCATAAACGTGCCATTGAACCTGGAAAAATGGGATGGTAATTAATGAACTCCACTGGGTTTCAAAGAGAACTTAGAAGTCTTCATGAAAATCTGGTCCATGACCTGAGCTCGCTGCTTGGAATGAGAGGATGGCTGGGACTATGGATTGCATTGCTCCCATATAGTCCTTATTTTTTTTGCATATCCTGGGTTTACTGGGATGCTGAGGGAGATGAAGCAAACACCCGCACCACCTTTGGAAAATGACAAGGAGTGAACCTGACCAAACATGAGAACCATGGTTAACACTGAAACATCAAAAGTTTTCCACCTTTATTGCCATCTGCAAATAACTGTCCAGTGGGTCTGCTTAGAGTAACTTGACTCTTTCTAGGAAAGGTGGAGTTGCAGGTGTTTATTCCAGGTTCCCTATAAGGGATTGGGTAAGACATATGTTGGAAAAGATCACTTGAACTTGGTCTAAGTTGGACCACAGTCTTGAAGCAGATTCCAGGGTGATTACAGAGGTCTGGGATGCATTTGATCCTCTTCGTGCTAATGAAGTACACAGGGTTCTTGGAACTGTTAGCTCAGCCATTTGTATGTTGGATCCATATCTCTCCTGATTAGCTAAGCCTTTCCAGAATATATTCATTATTACACTTTTTACTATTAATTTTATATACCACCCCTCTTGCTATCAAAAGTGATTCTGGGCAGCATATATTTGATTGACTCTTGAATTCACTTTTGAGAGAGAGGGTGGTTCTATAATACTTAAAAGGTGATATTTTACCTCCTCCTTAAGAAGTGATTGGTGAAGCCAACTATTCTGGATAATTTTTATCCCATGTCCAACTTTCTCGTTTTTAGGGAAAGTTGTTGAGAAGATAGTTGCACTGCAACTTCAGAAAATTTTGAAGGAAACAAATTAGCTGAACCTTTTCAATTGACTTTCAGACCTGGATAGGAAAATGAAATGGCATTGATTGTGCTTATGGATGATCTTGGCAGGACAGGATGGAAGTGTTCATCTATTCTGATTCTTGCTGATTCCTCAGCAATTTTAATACCATTAATCATGGTATCCTGGAACAGCTCTGGGGTGGGACTGACAGTAATACACTGATTCTTCACCTTCATCTAAGCCAGTCTAAGTTTATAATGTTTTTTAGACTTATTTATTCTGCCTTTATTATTTTTTTATAAATAATGAATGTGGCAAACATACCTAATACTCCTCCCTCCTCTTATTTTCTCCCCAGCAACAATCCTGTTAGATGAATTAGTCTGAAATAGGTTCAAAGTCACCCAATTGGTGTTGATTGGAGGAAAATATCTAGCCCAAGGCCCTACTCTGTGGGTCCCATCAAGCTCTCCTATTTAACATCTACACAAAGTCACTGGTTAAGATCATTCAACAGCATGATTCAAGGTCACCCAACATTATAGAGATGATACCCAGTTCTACATTTCCACCCCGAGTTACCCAAGTAATGCTCCATATCATTGTTCATTGCTTTAGAGAACTAGTGGAATGTCAGCCTCAGGAGAGCCCAAGACAGAAATCAAACACTGGCACAGTCAGAACAGATGGAGCAGTCAGATGATGATATACCAAGACCCTGGATTCAGTAAGTAGGTTGGAGAGCAGAACAAAGACATTTAGTGAGAGTCCTTGCCAAACAAAAGTGTATCTGCTTTAATTAAGTACAGCTGGCTGCAGCCTGATTTAAGAGGCAACCCTGACCCAAGTTTCCTTATTCAAGACAACCATCTGATTTCTGACATGTTGTCATTGCCTTCTGCTTGTATAAGCATTTGCAACTCTGACCCAGAGGAACTGACAATCTTTGCTTGACTCTCCAAATATGCATAAAACTTGATAAATTTATTTATATAATTTATATGGCTGCCCATCTCATAAATGACTTTGGACAGCTTACAGCATTAAAACAAATCTGCCAATCAACCTCCAACCAAATGTAGTTTATACAAAGGAAATTCTGAAGCCTTTCAAATATACAGTTCTACAGTGTATATTATTATTTTCCTCCTTAGATGAAGATTGAAATATCCTTTGGAAAAATATTATACATTTCTTCTGCTCAGAATACTTGCTCTACAATAGGCATGTGTTGGATAACTAACTCATTGTTTATTATTCTTACAAATATGGAAGTTGCAGCTCTTATTTATGCAGATCATAATCCATTAGTAATTGTAAGACTGCACTGGGGAACCTTTAGTTCAAAAAGATGGAGATTGGATTGCTTATTATTTTAATAATATTAAGTTAATATTAAATTGAAGTGTCAATTTGAATTAAAGAGCTTGTTTCAAACTCATACCACTTCCAGTTTTAATGGAGCAAGTGAAAGAAGATGAATATATATCAGGAAGATGAATTTCATGAAATAGGAAAAAATGAGAAAAGTAATAGATCAGACAAATTGTTAGCTTATCAACAGAGGGAGGGAAGGAGGAAAGAAGGAAGGAAGGATTATTGCAGTTTGGGATGAAAATAGATATGTTTTATCTCCAGAAAACATAATGATTCAAGTTGTTAAATATTATTCTTAACAATACAGAAAACAGACACCAAGTCTGTAGAAGATTACAGAATATTAAAATGCAACACAGAATATGGAATTTACGGATCAATAAAAGGAGGCTCTAAATAAGCTAGCTACAAAATATAAAACATAAAAACAATACAAAAGTAAAATGGAACGAATCCCAGACCTTAATGGTTTTTCTGCAATAAATTATAAGACTTTAAAAGAAATGCTGATAAAACCATTGGCCCAGCTAATAGATGAGATATAACAATATCAAATCTTTCCTTCTTTGTGGCAAAAGACTTTTATTGGCTTTGATTTATAAAGAGGAGAATGTTCCAACTTGTCCAGAATCATAAAGGCATATCCCTTTACTGAATGTAGATTATAATCTTTTTATAGCTATACTTGTAAGGAAGTTACATGGCTTTCTAGCTGCTCGAATTCATTCTGATCAGATCAGGTTTGTCACAAAGAGATATATGAGGGACAATATTAGATATACCTTGAATGTTATTGAAAATATAATAGTAATATAAAATAAGAAAACAGTTATGATATTTCTTGATCTGGAGAAAGCTTTTGATAATTTGGAATGGGTTTTATGCTCACAATTTAGAAGATGAATTGCAGTTTGAATGTTTTTCACATGAATACAGAATATATATAACTCTCCTATCCTTTTGTAAAGGCCTAAAGCAGAGGTCTTAAAACTTGACAGCTTTAAGACTTGTGGACTTCAATTCTCAGAATTGCTCCTCCAGTCATGTTAGCTCAGGAATTCTGGGAGTTGAAGTCCACAAGTCTTAAACTTGCCAAGTTTGAAGATCCTTGGCCTAAAGCAAGGGTCTCCAAACTTGGCGACTTTAAGGCTTATGGACTTCAACTCCCAGAACTGCAAAGTCAGCATGGCTGCCTGAGGAATTCTGGGAGTTGAAGTTCATAAGTTTTAAACTTGCCAAGTTTGAAGATCCTTGGCCTAAAGACTTTCCTGTGCCAGCTGGTTGGGGAGAGAACCCAGTGGTGGTGATTGATCAAGTAACAACAGTTCCCACCTCCCCATATTCCATCCCCGTCTTCCAAATATGTCCCTAGATTTTAATCCTTGGTTTTAATTTATTTATGTTTTACTCCCAGGGTCATTTCCCACATACCATTACATCATAAGACCAGCACAACCGGTGTTGAACTCTAAGTGAACCCAAAGCCAATAGATACTTTGAATAATTTCCACAGCAAATCTGCAAAGGTTCCTTTGAATGTCAAGGAGGGACATCGTCATTCAAAAGAGAGATGCCAGGGGGCATAAGGCAGAGCCAATAAGAATGGAAAAATAAACATTTTTCACTGCCTTTATGCCACAAGGTACTGTCAATAAAGCCTCTTTACTTGTGCTCCATTAGAGTCACTCCTCATCTTCCTCTGCTGGCATTCTAGGCATCTTGTATGCTGCTTCATTTCCTGAAGTTCCATAGATTGAAAATAATTTCAAATATTGACTTTTCCATCTTGCTGTTTTTCTGTTGAGCATCACTGAACCTCACATGCCTATACAGTATGCATTGTTGACTCTGTATATATTAATTGTTGCTAGGATACCTAATGTTTCTTACTTACTTGAAACATAATTCCTTCCTAAACTGTGGGAGCATGTCTCAATATGAAAAGGTCTGATCCTGAATTTAATTTAACCTGGAAACCGTTTATGGACTGTGCCACATTGAAAAATTAGGTTTTTCTTAACATAAGACTTTAAAATATCATCTTTTGCTTCAAGTGTCTTAATAAGGGCAGATTTTCTCTGCTTAGATAGAAACTCCTTTTAATTTTTTTATTTTGGTTCAGGATTCTTATCATATTGTCTATCTTTTGCTAATTATTGATTTGATTTTAACAATGATGTTCAAGTACTAAATTAATTGTAGAACAGCTTTATACAGTATTAATCTAATAATCCTTTGAAAATTCTATTCATTTGCATAAAATGAAATATGAATTCTTTTCTATTTCTTTTTTGCTCCTTTATATTTCCTTTTTCTATGCTTTTCTTGGTTATACCTTTGTATATGTGATAAAATAAAAAATAAACCTCTTACAAAGCTATTCAGCTTCTAAAAAGTAATATTTTTTATATGGAGGATTTCCCTTCATAAGAATAAAGTAGTAAGTGGCTGCTTAGATTCTTTTTTTCTTTAACTGTAGCATAATTATTTTTAATGACCACTTGTCCTTTTACTTTAATATCCAAAGTGCTGAAATGCTCCCTCTCTGTGGAAATCAATTAAGGGCATTTCTAGCTTAGTTTTCTGCTTCAGCCATTGGCTGCCTGGCCAGAGTACTTAAAAATTATTCACACTTGATTCACACAAAAATAATTTTGTGTGACTTATTCACACAAAAAAGTGACAGATTGGTCACTTATTCCCTACAAGATGCCTAGTAGTGCTGAGTATATTTAGTAGGACAATCCCAACCAAATATAGGATCTCTTCTTCTCTTTCTCCCCCTCCCCCTTCCCCCTCCTGCTCCTCCTCCCCTCCTCTTCTTCCTCCCCTCCCCCTCTCACCCCCCTCCCCTTCCCCCTTCTTCTCACAATCTATTTTCAGGCTTTACGTTACTAAATCAGCATGCCTTTATTCTATTGAGAGAGAGAGAAAAGAATAAAATGTGCTCCATGCTTTTCTTCATTTGTGAACACATGCAAAAATGTATTAATACATTTGAGAAGAGCTAAAATTAGAGAAGGTTAAAGATGAAATAATGTACAGAAAGCCTCCAAAAGCCTTCTGGTCATCTCTGCTGCCTCACCAATCTCTGTAATTTGCAATTCCAGCAATTCATTGGGGCACCTTTTCTCCACTTGATTGGGTGAAAGGGAGGAGGAAGTGAAGGAAGAAATGTGCTCCTACCCATTGAAAACTTTAAGAGTGGATCATAAGGTTCTGTGACAGGGAGTGGCAAAGGAGCAAAGCTTCACTGTGTCTGCTGTCGTGCAATGAATCCAGAAGGTGGAAGTCATTCTCTTGTAGTTAATTTTTTTTTTACCATGGTTGTTAAGCAAATCACTGCAATTGTTAAGTGAATCACAAGGTCCAGCTTCTCCCACTGATCTTGTTTGTCACAAGCCAATTAGGAAGGTTGCAAATGGCGATCACACTTATTTTTATTTATTTTTTAAATTAAACTTATATGCTGCCCAGCAGCATAAATATATGCCAATTGCCAAGTGCCCAAATTTTGATCATGGCGATGTGGCAATGGTTGTAAGTGCAAGGAAGGACTATTCATTAGTCACTTTTTCTATTGCATCTTCAAACAGTCACTAAATGAAGGGTTAAAAGTCAAGGACTATCTGTATTTAAAAACATGTTTGTTATGTCTGCCATGATCACTGCAAATCTGTGCCACGGTAGCCATAGCGTCCATCATGCATTCTGAGCCTTTTTGCAAAGGTAAGGCAGGAATTTGAGATTAAGTGCATTCATTTGCAAATCAATATCCTATCACATATTTCCATATAATGGAAATTGGCCATTCTTACTATGAGGAAGGCTAGTTACCCCTGAATACAAGGCATATGGGTGGCTTGTGCTGTGCCCGTATTTTAATAGGCTGTTCAAAAACAAGAGATCCAACCAGAAATATTATTTTACAGAAAGAATGTCATCAGGATCAAGTGATGTGAAAATAGTTAAAATGGAAGAAGGAATCCTCCGCTTCCTTCTTAATGTTATCTACATGATTACTTTTCATAGCCTGTGTATTATGGTTAGCAGAGCAGCTATAATGTGGAGTACAAGGCATAATAAATCTTCTTTTGTGCAAGGCATGCTTTTCATCACAGTGTTTGAAATTACAAGGTAAGCATTTAAAACACACACATACAGATGCACAAATGTACACACAGTGTTTGTTGCTTCCAAACAATGTTTAGATCATTTAAAAAAAGAAACAGTATCTTGTGGGGATAAGGGAGAAAAAAAAGAGAGAGAATTCTGTTTAGTTATTCTTTCTTTGCTTCATGCTTATTTTGTTTAAAATTCTAACTGGGCCACTGAGAGGCTTACACTGATGGATCATATATATTGATATCTGTGAAAACAAGGGATAGTATCAGCACAATGAGTTAGACTAGGTCACGGGCAACCACCATGGGGTTTATTTATTTTATATTATTTATTTATCTTGCCACACGGTAATTCTGGGCAGCTTACAATATTAAAGGGGTTCCTGGAATGCTGCTTTATTATGATATATTATAATAACAGAATTCTGAAAATTTATGGAGATTCTCAATCATCTAGGTCATGATTGTCCCAAGGTGCTTTTTCCAAAAGCAAACTGGAATTTATTGAATTTTTTTCTTTGAAAACATTTCGCTATCATCCAAGAAGTTTCTTCAGTTCTAACTGAAGAATCTTCTTGGATGAGAATTGAAACCTTTTCAAGAACTCCCCCAAGAAACTCCTGTTGTTCTTTGAAAAAAGCACTTTGGGACAATCATGAAAGTTTCTCTGTTCCACCTTATAATTTAAAAAAAAATCAAGGCAGGATTATTCTGAGTTTCTTTAGAATTCTTGCTTAAATCTTTGAACTCAAGCTTATATCAATGTCAAGTCTACATTTCTTTCCAGGTGGGAAGTTGCTTATTCAATTTCAACTTCCATCATAAATTGAACATTTTGATATTCCTTTGAATAAATCCAATTTTAAGTAACAACTCTATAGACACCTAGTCAGTGTTTTTAATTGTTGATTCATCTCTCTTTTTTTGAGCATTTTGGAGTTCCACAGCCATTCCGGCAAATTTCTTCATGTAAAAATACTTGAATGATTCCAGAAAGAGCAAAACAAAAAACCACCAAACATCAGACTGTTTATTTTATGGCATGGAGAAAAATCTGGGATTTACAAAAACAATTCAATTTCAATTTGTTTTAGAAATATCTGTCAAAGGAGAATAATTTTTTTGTTAAATCAAGAGAGAATGTGCTGTTCTTGTAAACTAAAAGATGCCAATAAGTCTGTAAGAAGATTCTTTTCTACCAGTCTCTCCCCAGCAATCTGTAATTTCTTTGATTTTCCATATATTAATAATTGTGTAATTACATAATTGTGTACTGCTAGGAAGAAAATGCCCACAGATCAGAAATGGTTAATCAAAAATGATTAGGAAGCTCCATATATGAAAGAGTATATAGAAGAGTGACAAAAATAATTGGGGTGTGTGTGTTTGTGAAGACTAAAACATATGAAGAATGGTCACAGGAACTGGGTATGTCTAGTCTAGTGAAAAAAATGGACTAAAGGTGACATGATAGCAGTGTTCCAATATTCGAGAGGCTGCCATAAAGAAGAGGGGGGTGGGGGGGGTCAATCTATTTTCCAAAGCACCAGCAGGCACAACAAGAGGCAATGGATGACAACTGAACAAAGAAAGATGTAACCTACAACTTAGGACAAATTTCCTGACAGTAAGAACAATCAACCAATGGAACAATTTCAAGTTGTGGATGGTCCAACACTGGAGGTTTTAAGAAGGGATTGGACACCATTTGTCTAAAATGGTGTAGGATCTCTTGCTTGAACAGGGGGTTGGACTATAAGATTGTCAAGGGCCCTCCCAACTCTGTTATTCTGATAAGTGCCTTGTGACTAAATTTGTTAGTCTATCTAAAGCCATTGGATTTCAGTTTAGAAGCTTGACATCCAGATCTACATGGATGAAATCTTTCTTCCTTAAAATCAATTGGTGGGGAGGGAGGGAGAGGGAGGGAGGGAAAGAGTGAGAGACAGATAAATTACAACCATTTAAAAACAGTTACATGAAGCCCTTGAAAATGCTATTGTTCATCCATGTTTTCATACGTTAGCATAGAAAACTGTGTCCCCTCAGCAATACAAAGGAAACCACAGCAATGGTAAGACAGATATGGATTTTCTTCCACTCCAGGTCACTGGTGCAGATAATGACTAGTAATAAGGAAAATATTTCAAGCTATCCCTTGGGCTTAACAAGATTTCAGAGCAATAGAGAAGAGTGTATATATTTAAATGAATAGTTTATGGCTAGGTTCACACAATACACTTAATCAAGTGTGTTAAAGACATAACAACTGCATCACAAAATATGCAAAGCTCGCTTATGTTCATCTTGATTTGAGTGTTTTAGAGCACAGTGTGAACTAAGAAAACAGCTTAAATGAGTAAGCAAATAAAGTATGTTCTGCAAACCTAGCCATTATGTCCCTATAAAATAGATTATACAGAAATTAGTTCAATTTCTATCTTTTTGATTCACATTAGTGCAGGGGTCTCCAACCTTGGCCACTTTAAGATTTGTGGACTTCAACTCCCAGAGTTCCTCACCCAGCAAAACTCAATGCAAAGCTGGCTGAGGAACTCTGTAAGGAATCTGTACACCAATTAGTTGGGTTGGCAATATATAAACCAACAATGTATGTTTGTAGCTTTAAGACAAAATCACTGTATTGATTTATACTATATTCTGATTGGTTGATTATATTGCAAATTACCATAAGAGGGAGCTAGAGATCATAGCTTGCTCTCTCTGACATTCTGTTGCTATCTAAGTTTCTCTGTTTTATTTATGCTGTGCTTATACTTTGATATCTTTGTTTATTGTAAATGACAAAGGCAATCAGTAAGAAAACTTTGTAATTGGATATTCTTTGGATTGTTAAATGTATATGACCTGGACCATTTATTGGACTGTGCTATTTCTTAAAGTAAACTTTAACTCAATTTAGTGTATCTGTGTATGGCTGAATAATTATTCATAACTACTCTCATAAACGTTTCCATGTGCATATCCTTGTTACTCAAGGGTTATTCTGTACATATCATAGCATTGGTTATGGGCCCAGAGAGATATTGAGAATCAGTGTGAATATACAGTTTCATATTCAGACAGCTGATTGCGGTGTAGTGTTAAACTACCAATGGCACAAGAACAGTCAACCAGTATATCCCAGATAACCTGGTTGGATGGAACAAACTATGTTTCCTGGTCTATGAAGTGCAGCCTACTTCTGCGTAAAGACGGATTATGGACTGTAGTTAATAGTTAACCGGATGTAACAGCTTGAGACCCATTGAATGATGAAGATAAAAAGAAAATAGCTGACTTTAACCGGGATAATGAAAAGGCTCTTTGTATAGTTGGACTGACACTGAGTGATCAGCAGGTAGTCTATATTCGTGGTAAAGAATCTGCTGCTAGATGTTGGGACATTTTGAAGATGATTTATGTTCGAGATAGTGTGGGTGCACACATACACCTTACACATAAACTGTTTAGAGCTTGTCTTATAAAAGGTGGTGATATGTTAGCTCATTTGGAGTTTATGAAAAGGACTTTACAAGTGGTACAAGAAAAAGAGCTGATTTTCTTGGAGTTACATCAAGATTACATCATTTTTTCTTCTTTGGATGAAACTTATGATGATTATGTGTCCTCACTGGAAGTTTTAAATAGAGATAAACTTACATTGACTGACATAACTGGAAGACTGTTAGAAGAGTCAAGAAAAAGACAAGATAGAAATCAACTGAGAGAAAGAACCACAGGAAGAAAAACTGTCTTCAACTGCCTATATTGTTAGGAAATGTTTTTCTTGTGGGGCTAAAGGTCATATAGCCAGATACTGTAAAAAGGGAAAGAAACAGAATGCTATTAATATACAGAGAGCTTATAAAGATGTTAGTTTAGTCATATCAAGTACAACTACAACTGTAAACCATGATATATGGGTAGTTGACAGTGGAGCATTGCAGTGTATAACTAAAAGTAAAGAGAGGTTTGTGAAATGAAAAAGAGTAAACAGCATATATCATTAGCTAATGGATGGAAATTGAGAGCATCTGGAGAAGGTACTGCATATTGTTCATGTATTAATGAATGTTTACTGATGTTATATGTACCTAGATTGATATTTAACTTGCTATCTGTAAGAGGAATATTAAAAGCTGGATTTGTTGTAACCTTTCAGGGAGATAAATGTTTAATTGAAAAACAGGGTAAAAGCGTTACTGCAAGATTAGATAATGGTTTGTTTACTATACATGATAATCCATTAATTAATGCTAACTCAGTTTATGAGAATAAAAAGCCTCATGATGAATGTATTCATCTGCTCCATAGACATATGGGACATATAAATTTCAAAATGCTAAAGAAAACTGTTGAGTTATCTAATGGTATAAAATTAAAACCTTGTACAAAGTATTTAAATTGCAATGCTTGCAATCAAGAAAAAAGCAAAGTAACTCCTGCAAATAGGATAAATGGATTCAAAACCAGTGAACAATTAGAGGTTGTTTTTGCTGATATTATTGGACCTAAGAAACCTAATTTAGATGGAGCCTGTTACATATTAAGTATAATTGATCATTTTTCCAGATATGGTTTCTGTTATTTAATGAAAACGAAGTTAGAAACATACCAGCATTTTGTAAACTGGCTAAAATTTGCTGAAAGGAAAAAGAAACAGAAAGTTATTAGCTTAGTAACAGATAATGGTACTGAATTTACCAATAGAAAATTTGAAGCCATGTTACAGAAAGCTGGCATTGAACATAAACGTTCTGCTCCTTATAGACCACAACATAATTCATATATTGAACATAGAGGACAAACATTATAGGCTATGGCTAGGACTATGATTTCGGATTCTGGTTTATCAGAGAAACTTTGGGGTGAAGCAATAATGTGTGCTAATCATGTCTTGAATAATGTAGTGAATTCAATGACTGGTGAATTACCATTTACTCGTTGGAATGGAAAAAGGCCAGATCTCAGTTATTTACATATATTTGGAACCCCACCATGGGTTCATATTCCTACACATGTAAGGCAAAAGGGACAACATAGAGCGAGACAATTATATTTTGTAGGTTATGAAGCTAATCATAGATCATTTATATTTTGGGAGCCAGGTACTACTAATGTATATTATAGTGCAAGTGCTAAATTTCTGGAACATGTTGGCTGGAGAAAGCTTGAATAGGAATATAATAAGGAACAGGATAGTGTTGTTGAGACTCCATTGTTTACCGATAATCCTGATGATGATAATATTGGTGATAAGATAGTGGAGGAATCTTCAATGGAGAAATCGTCAATAGAAGAACTCTCTATGACTGAAGAAGATGTGGATTTGATAGGGGAGGTAAAGGAAGAGGACATGCCAACAACATGTACTGAGTTGACAGATTTCAAGCAAGCATTGTATGTCAGGTTAATACAGAACCTTCTAACTTCAATGAAATAAAACTGTATCCTACAAAGGATCAGGTAGCTTGGCAGGAAGCTATGAATAGGTAGTTAAAATTGTTAAAGGATTTAGAGGTGTATGAGGATGTAAAATTAACACTAGGTGAGCATGCAATAGGATGCAAATGGGTGTATAAGATAAAGACTGGTGTGGATGGGACTATTACCCATAAAGCAAGATTAGTTGCTCAAGGATTTGCTCAGTCAGATAAGGACTATGATGAAGTGTCTGCACCTAGTCTGAGAGCAAATTGAGAGCACATTAGTTTGGGCAGCTAAGAATAAATGTAAAATAAACCATGTAGATATTGAAACTGCATATCTACATGCACCTTTACAACATACCATCTATATGAAAAAGCCATTAGGTTTAAAGGATGATGGAAAAACTGATTATTGGAAATTAAAGAAAAGTCTTTATGGTCTAAAGCAATCCAGTTATGAATGGAATAAATGTATTGTAAAGGAATTAGTTTCAATAGGTTTTGAAGCTGGTATAGATGATCCTTGTTTGTTCCGAAGAGAAAAAGATGGGTTTAATTTCTTTATTACTGTTATTTATGGATGACATAGCAATTATATAACTAAAACTGAACAAGAAGCAAATGATATTGTTTATAGATTACAGAAAAAGTTCAGGATTAGAAATTTAGGGGAAATTAAGCATTATTTGGGTCTTGATATAGTGAAAATGAATAAAGGTTTTAAAATTTCACAAGCCAAGAAGATTAGCCAATTATTAAAATGCTTATAGAGCATTGTAAATCTGCTAAGACACCAATGAGTAAGGAATTTACACATAGTGATATTAAAAGTCCTATGTTTGATAAGGAAATATATCAATCCTTAATCGGTAGTCTATCATATCTGGATAATTGGTCTAGACCAGATATATCTTACAGTGTAAACCAATTGGCTAGGTATAATGCTGAACCAAATGAAAGGCATTGGTGAATAATTAGGTTTTCAAAACACACAATCCATTATTCATTATATTTAGAACCACATAATGAATTAGTGTTAACCGCATATGCTGATGCAAGTTTTGCTACTAATATAATGACTCGTAAATCATTAAGTCGTAAAGTATAGTGGTAATGTTGGGTAATGCTTTAGTAGGATGGAAGTCTATTAGGCAACAACATATTAGCTTATCCACTATGGAAGCGGAATTTGCATGTTTATCATTAATGTGTACAGAATTGATATATTATAAACAATTGTTGAAGGATATTGGAATTACTGTATGTGATCCATTTATTGTTTATGAAGACAATCAATCTGCAATTAGTATGGCTGCCAATTTAGCTGTTAAAACAAGGTCTAAACATACTGATTTGAGATATTTGAACGTTAGACAGTGTGTTCAAAATAAATTAATTCAGTTAGAATACTGCATGACTGAACATAATATTGCAGATCATTTCACGAAAGCAAAAGGTGCTATTAAGCATAAAGAGCGTTGTGAGAATTATGGTTTAAAAATGTAATGTATTATATATTGACCTACCCAAAGGGGAGAATGTTAGGAATCTGTACACCAATTAGTTGGGTTGGCAATACATAAATCAACAATGTATGTTTGTAGCTTTAAGACAAAATCACTGTATTGATTTATACTATATTCTGATTGGTTGATTATATGAGCTAGAGATCATAGCTTGCTTTCTCTGACATTCTGTTGCCATCTAAGGTTCTCTGTTGTATTTATGCTGTGCTTATACTTTGATATCTTTGTTTACTGTAAATGACAAAGGCAACCAGTAAGAAGACTTTGTAATTGGATATTCTTTGAACTGTTAAACATATATGACCTGGACCGTTTATTGGACTGTGCTATTTCTTAAAGTAAACTTTAACTCAATTTAGTATATCTGTGTATGGCTGAATAATTATTCATAACTACTCTCATAAACAATTCTATGTGCATATCCTTGTTACTCAAGGGTATTTAAGCAAAGCTGGCTGAGGAACTCTGGGAGTTGAAGTCCACAAGTCTTAAAGTGGCCAAGGTTGGAGATCCCTGCATTAGTGTGAAGAGCCCTTTCTTAGTGTGAAAGCAGGGATTGGGATCTGACTGGTATAACTACCGGTTCTGTCTATTAGCGTCACGCGTGCATGCGCGAGTCACGCAAGTGCAATTTACAACCTGCTGAACTGCCCAGACAGCTGAGCAGTGCTGCGTGCAAGTGCATAGCAGCTGGAAAAGCCCTTTTTTCCTGCTTTTTCAACTGCAGCTGTGTTGTGCAAAGCAGCTGCAGTTGAAAAAGCAGGAAATAAAGCTCAGGTTAGAGCCTGGGTGGGTAGGTGGGCCACAACAGCAGCAGACATAGAACCGGTTCTATGGCTGCTGCTTTTTGGAGCAACTGGTTCTACAGAGGTGGACAGAACTGGTAGAAACACACCCCTGTGTGAATGACTGAGTACTCAAATCTTTTAGTAGATATAGATGGTGTGGTTGCGGCAGGCTGACCTTGGCCTGTGTATAACAATGGTTAGAGATAAACTCCTAAAAGTGTTTTATATATGTATGAAATATGGAGAAATAGAAGTTGTGCCCACAAATCAGTGCACAGAGGATTAAATACCAAATTTGTCTTCTGCAGCCCATCTAGTTTGAAATCAGAAAGAATTATTGGTTTATAAATGGTGGAATACATAACCCAAATTTAAATAATATAAACAGAAAGAGAGAGTAGGATCCAGATACATTTGAGCACTTTTAGATTTAGTGTAAGAGAATTTTAAACATATGCTAAAATCCAATGAAAACATTAATCATTCTGGCTGGATCATGTGCAGAATTTTTAGAAGTAGCCGCTACTGGAATTTGATGAGCTCCTTTAATGAAGTACATCCTGAAGCCCCTTGAGCTTTGAAAATAAATATTCATGGGAGAAGTAACATATTGCAAAACTTGATGACACTTTGTAGCACAGAAAAACAAAATGGAGGCATGCCAAGAGAGGATTTTCAAACTTTGTGCAACCATTTGAAGAGTAGGACAATTAAAAATCTGTTTCATTCATCAAGCAACTGCTTCTAATGAATGACAGTGAACTGAAAACTTCCTGTGTTTGGAATTACAGCATTTATTTTCACTGATATATCCATACAAGCGTCTCTTACAGAGTACTTTTTCTGCATTATGACATGTAAAATTAAAAGTTATATGCCAGCCAAAGGTAAGACATTTTGGCTTCTGCTGAATTCAATACAGTCAAAACATCAAATAGGACAGTATTCTAAATGTCTAATTAAAGCAGTTTATGCCTGAGTAAGTTAGTTTAAATCTGTTTCAAGTTCAAAGAAAGTCAACATTCTTATTAGTGTTTAATTTATTACAATTAATTACTGTCAAATACACAAATGACTTCATCATAGCCATGTATTAATTTTATTAAAGTTTTAAAAAGATATAAACTAATAAAAACTAATACAAGGTAAAGAAGGAAAAGAAAGAAATAGGAAGGAAGGAAAGAATAAAGATGCAAAAAGAAAATATAAAAAGAAATAAATGGAAACTTCCAGGTTCTTCTGCAGCAAATACGATTTGCATAATTTTTTATTGTATGGTTACAAAAAAACTTCTTTCTTTCTTTTTATTACCTAATATTTTCCAATCATCAAAACCATGTTTATCTTTTTCTAAAGTTTTCATTATAGTCCAGGTAATCACAAATTCTGCTCCACTCTTTGATCTTTGTTTGGAAAATACAAGTGGCTTGGGTAAGATTTCAGAGCAGGCAATGAAAGACACAAAAATACTGTATTTAGGTTTTGTTTAGCTATGAATCCCTTTGGTTTAAACATATGCTCTAAAGGGCATTAATGCAGTCTGAGACTTGGATATAACAATAATCCATGGTTTATAATGGCAATTAAAAATTTAAGGCATAAATGCAACAGGGGGAAAACGTAAATTCCAACCAGCATTTTACTAACAATATGAATATTACTTTTACAGTCTCTATTCTGTAATAGTTTTTTTTAAATCTCTCCCTGGTGCCTTTTATTCTGTAGCAATTACCTAACAGAGAACAGTGAACATGAACATGGAAGAGGAGGCAGTGTTGGTGAAGAGAAATGGTGAAACACACCTGTGAGAAACATACAAATGCCATTAGGATCCAAGTATATAATTGTGGCAATTATTTAATTACATAATTGTGAAAGTGTTGTCATTGTACATTATCACAGGTTGCTGAAGGAACCTCTGATAGCAAGAAACTACTTACATCTAATTATGGCATGGCTTAGTGGTCACTTGAGAGAGCCAGTTTGGGATTGTCTTTAAGGCATCAAGCTGGAAACCGGAAGACCATGAGTTTTAGTCCCACCTTAGGCATGAAATGGGCAATTTGTACCATTCATTCTCTCTCACCATTAGGAAGGAAGAATGGCAAACCATTTCTGAAATCTTACCAAGAAAACTGCAAGGACATGTCAATGGCATTCGCCAGGAATCAACACAAAAAAGATGGTGACCTGAATTTATTTATTTATTTATTTATTAAATTTTTATACCACCCCCTCTCCCACATTGGGACTCGGGGCAGTATACAGCCAAGATAAAAAGCTCCAATTAAATAACTAGAATTTTAAAAAGATTTAAAAGAATTAAATTAATAGCTGACAAAACAGTAAAAACAAGGTAGAAAAGTTAAAATTACCAGAAATTTTTTTTTAAAAAACCCTAATAATTGGTACTAGGCCAGACTGGCCTCTTGGAAGAGATGGGTTTTTAGTGCATGCCGGAAGGTTTGCAGATCAGTAATGGCTTGCATCTCCGGGGGTAATTCATTCCAGAGGGAGGGTGCCCCCACAGAGAAGGCCCACACCCTCGGGGCTGCCAGCCGGCATCGTCCAGCTGACAGCACCTCAAGGAGGCCCACCCTGTGGGAGCGCACTGGCCGGCGGGAGGCCAATGGTGGCAGCAGGCAGTCCCATAAATACCCGGGTCCCAAGCCATGAAGCTCTTTAAAGGTGACTACCAACACCTTGAATCGCATCCAGAAGGCCACCGGAAGCCAGTGCAGCTCGCGCAGGAACGGTGTAACACGGCAGCTCCAAGGAGCCCCCAAAATCACCCGCGCGGCCGCACTCTGCACCAGCTGAAGCCTCTGGATGCTCTTCATGGGGAGACCCATGTAGAGAGCATTGCAGTAGTCTAGGCGGGAGATGACGAGGGAAGAAGAGACTGTGTGAAGAGCGCCCCGATCCAGAAAGGGCCGCAACTGGCAGATCCATCGGATCTGACAAAAGGCCCCCCTGGCGACGGCTGCAATATGATCTTTAACGACAGCCATACATCTAGGAGGACACCCAGATTACGCGCCCTCTCCGTGGGGGTCAAAATCTCTCCCCCCACAGCCAGCAATGGAATGAGCTGGCTGTAACTGGGCTCAGGAAACCACAGCCACTCGGTTTTGGTCGGGTTGAGACAAAGCCTGTTAAGAACCATCCAACTCCGCACAGCTTCCAGGCACCGGGTCATCACTTCAACGGCTTTGTTGGGGTGGCCTGGGGTAGAAATGTACAACTGAGTGTCGTCAGCATATTCATGGAACTCTACCCCAAAGCCACAGATGATCTCACCCAGCGGCTTCACATAAATGTTGAACAGAAGGGACGAGAGCACCGACCCCTGAGGCACCCCACAAAACAAGGGCCTCGAGGCCGACCTCTGCCCCCCCACCAACAAATTGCGAGCGGTCGGAGAGGAAGGAGGAGAATCACCATAACACAGTGCCTCCCACTCCCAATCCCCCCAACCACCACAATAAGATACTGTGGTCGACAGTATCAAAAGCCGCTGAGAGATCTAACAGGACCAGGACAGAGGAACAACCCCTGTCCCGGGCCTTCCAGAGATCATCCACCAACGCGACCAACGCCGTCTCCGTGCTGTGCCTGAGCCTGAAACCTGATTGGAGAGGATCTAGGTATACCGCTTCATCCAGGTGCTGAGGGAGCTGTCGTTCCACCACACTCTCTACAATCTTCGCCACAAAGCGAAGGTTGGAGACCGGACGATAATTCGACAATAGTGTTAGATCCAGGGACGGTTTCTTGAGGAGGGGCCTCACCACTGCCTCTTTCAAGGTGGCGAGTAAAAGCCCCTCTCTCAAGGAAGCGTTAATAATCCCCTGGAATCAACCTCGTGTCACCTCCCGAGTGGCCAAAACCAGCCAGGAGGGACACGGATCCAATAAATATGTGGTGGCATTAAGCCCTCTCAGAATCCTGTCCATGTCTTCCAGGGTCACAGGATCGAACTCAACCCACATGACCTCACCAACATCCACCCCCCGCCCGCCCAGAGATGCCCAGTCAGAATCCAGCCCATCCCGGATCTGAGTGATTTTGTCCTGCAGATATGGAGAAAAATCCTCGGCTCGTCCTTGCAAGGGATCCTCCCGTGCTCCCACATCCAAAAGGGAGCGGGTCACCCTAAAAAGGGCCCAAATATGTACTCCAAGTCCAGGAAAGCTGCCAAAGGCAAGCTGCTGCAGATGATAATTATCTCCCTTGCATCTACTTGCCAATCTATTGCAGGATACACACATTTATGTTGAAAATCAGTATCTGTAGTCATTTGTAGCATTCAGACATGTGATGAGAGTATCATATTCCACAATTATAACTATGATTATGAGGCAAGCCCAATTAGTGACTGTATTTATATATCACACCCAAACCAAATTTGTTTTCTTCATGGGATGTTGTGTGGTGCCAATTAAACAATTTTTTAAATTAATAAACCATGGTTAACAAATATATGTTGGGGCATGATTGATAAACCAGCCTCTGACTTGATATTAAACTTATAAGTTACAAAAAACTTACAAGTTAAGAAAATTCCAGGGACTGAAGTCTCATCTACTGTAGAAATATGTACAAGAACTGTCTCTTTTTTTCTGTACTAAAGATACTTTACTGGAAACTCTATTTTTCTCACATTAGCTCAGGACTACCACTTGTGTAAGAAGACATGGAAGAGGAACCAACAGAGTCATCCCAAACAGCTATGGTATATAAATTTAATAGATAGACGATAGATAAATGTGTGCCACTCCACATTTACATTTTGCTTTGTGGATAAAAGACTTTTCTATCTTCTGCACAACTCACTTTGGTATTCATGGTTCTAGGAATCCCAAGAAACAGAAATGGACACTGTAATCATAAAATTGAACTGTTACTTAGCACAGGAAATCAAAATAAAGCATCTGAGGCAGATAGGAAGCCTTTCTAATGAATTGGTTCCATGATCAAAAATACCTTCATTCTAGTAAGGGTATTATTATATACTCTAATAATAGTCTTACTAAAATAAAGGGTTTTTTTTTTCTTCCTCTTAACTTTCCCTTAGAATCTGCCTCTTTATAATTATTTAGCATCCTGCACTTGAAAACAAATAAAATCTGGTCTTAGCCTTCTTCTGCCAAAACATCATACTATTTTTTTCTTTAAAATTGGCTTTTGTTCTCTCTTAAGTTGTAGGGTTGAAACATATTATGTATGGTTACTAAACATATTATGTATGGTACTAAACTAGACTTATTATAATAATCCCTGGTGGCAGATACTTACAACCATAGAAATGGAGATATATTTTATAGCTCCTGTTCTAAGTGCAGAAACCTCTAAACCTTTTCAACAGATGATTACCCTGCCTCCTTCCAGTGAAGGGAACTAACCATTTCATGAAGCAATTTATTTCATTCATTGACAATCCTTATCCACAGGAGATACTTCCTAAAATCTAATCTGCTTCCCTGTAGTTTCGACCTATTCATCCTTCTTCTCCCCTCTGGGATGACAGAGGACAAATCTACTCCTTCATCTATTGATATCTGGATACTTCTGTTGTATTTCCTCTCACTCTTCTCTTCTGCAAGCTAAACATACCCAGTTCCTTTAATTGTTTCTTAAGGATTTTCCAGTCTCCCTCACTTTGAACTCATGCTAGTTTGTTAATGTCCTTTTTAGACAGCAGGCTCCTGAATCAGACAGAATATGTCCTCCAAAGGCAGAATAGAGTGGGACAATTACTTCCCATAATTTGGGGTCTCTATTGCTATTAATGCAGCCCTAAAAAGCAATTGATTTTTTTCAGCGGTTACATCACATGTGTTCTGTTTTTAAGTTATGATTATTCAGCTTTCTTTTGCATTTATTATTGCCATACCTGGCCTCCTCCATCTTCCATTCCTTCAGATCTTTATGAATTTATTTATGAATTTATGAACACTGGCTATGAATCCATCTTATACTTTTGTCATCAGGTCCACATTTGCATTAAGCAGAAGCTCATGAGACACCTTGTTGAAAGCTTTACTGAGATGAAGCTATGCTATATCCATATACTGTTCTGCTAAGCTAGGAACAAACAAGCAGATAAGGTTAATCTGGATGATTTGTTTGTGACAAACCCATGCTGATACTAGTTAATTGTTGCATTCCCACCCAAGCAGTCACACATATTCTGTTTAGTACGCTGCTCAGGGATATTATCCAATACAGAGATCAAGCTATGATTTGCCAGATCCTCCTCCTTCCTTTTCCAAAAATAACAACAACATGCCAGACTTCTGGAGCCCTCATGGTTTTCTCAAAGAACACAGTGGTCAGTTTTGTGATAGTTCTTTGGTATCTTACAATGTTATTCAAAGGTTCCTGGAGGCTTGGATTGCTCTAAATTGACTATGTACTTCTTTTACTCTCTTCACCTGCAACTTTCTTCCTGCACAAATGGCATAAAGCTGGCCAGGTACAACTTCCTTTTCCTTCCAGAAAGAAGACAGCTTTAACTTGTGAATTAAAACACTTTGGTCTTCTCATGAGCAGTTGCTATCAATCAACCTTTTTCTCATACCATGGACATACAGCCTCTTTCCTTTGCCTTTTGACTATGATGTACACAAAAAGGATTTTTGTTGCTGTAATTGCTTTGGACATTTCTCCGTTAACCCTATTTTTAGATTGTAGGAAAAAAAATTCTGACAACTTCCTGCTATCCTTCTTTGGTTATAGAACTCTCCTATTTCTTAAACATGTTTCTTTTCCCACTGTTTTAATCCATACTAGTCTCTTTACATATCTTACATTTTTTTCTTTCTAGCAAGTCTTGTTTGAGATAGCATCTTTAGTATCTTGTTTGCAATATTTCCCATCCTTTCCCAAGATTCCAAGCCATTGGCTCTAATCTATCTTATTCTGAATTTATCCAAATCCATTCTTCTGAATTCTGGTGCACAAGACTGACTCTGTTATGTTCCTCCTCTCCTTGATATTATAAACTCCTGTTAAACATTCCATCCCTATTAAGCCTTTTCTCCTTAGGACACAAAGCTATTCAGCAGCCAAGGCAGTCATTGATGCTCCTCATTTAATGACCTAAAGATTAATGGGTAAACACCTATTTAAGCCATTTCTGTTCATATTAATTCAGACTGGCACCTGAGGCAAAATTCCCATCAGAGGGACCACTGAACACCGACAGAGCCCATTAACTCAACTTTCTTGCTCAGCTCAAGTGAATAGCTGAGTTCCCTCATAGAATACAATTTGAAACTGCCTTAAAGGGATAGGTTAACCAAATAATATCAATATAGGACTATTGCATCTATTTTAAAAACAAGAATGCATAAAGAAACAAGAGAAATGCATAAAGAAGCAGGAGATCAAAAACATATTTTTCTTTTCTTTGCAAAAGAAATACTTGAGAGTCTGATTTTATGCTGCTTTGGAGTTGCTTATGATGCACAGTCATTTTTTTCCTCAGCTGGCATATATCTAATTCCACATCTGGATATATTTTTTAAAAATATATTTTTATTAATTTTATTTTTTTACATCGTAAACCATCATGGTATCAACAACTTTCTTGGCATCTATACAGGATTTTGGTTTAAATATCATAATACATTATACTGCATTTGTCTACTACTAAATAATATCTTTAGCTATAATTACTATTCTTATATCTTTATATAATTTACAAAATTTTATTTTACTTTCTTAAGGATTGTTTCAATTAACATTTTTGTCTCACCTTTTGGTTCTGTTTGTTAGTCATTTATACCAATTGTTCCAAATTGTAAAGAATTCAGAGTCGTTTTTTTCTTTCAATTTCATTGTTAGCATATTCATCTCAGCACTTGTTGTTACTTTGTGTATTATTAGTTTTTCACTGGGGGTATTTGGTGTTTTCTATACCTGCGCAGAGGCTATTCTGGCGGCTGTTGTAATATGTAACACTAAGTATTTTACTTCTTTCGGTAATCTTTCTTTGAAGATTCCTAAAAGGAAGGATTCTGGTCTGAGCTTAATCTGATAGCCAGTGATCTCTTTTAACCAATTTTTAATTTGAATCCAGTATGTCCTGGCCTAGACTAACCCTAACCCCCCTAAAATAGAATTACAAATTCTACACAATGAGGCCTCTCATAAAATGGCTGAGATGAGAGAGGACTCAGCCGTTCCAAAATAACTACCAGCTAGTAACAGAAAACTTCTTCACCACATTAGAAAATTAAAGCTTATTCTACTGTTCTTCAGCCTTTTTATTTTCCACAGAATCTTCCCCAACCAGCTGAAAACTATATGTTCTGCCCAGAGGTGGTATTCAGCAGGTTCTGACCAGTTCTGGAGAACTGGTAGCGGAAATTTTGAGTAGTTCGGAGAACCGGCAAATATCACCTCTGACTGGAGATTTTACAGCATCCCTCCCCTGCCACGCCCACCAAGCCACGCCCACAGAACTGGTAGTAAAAATTTTTGAATCCCACCACTGTTTCTGCCTCCTATCCTGCCATGGTTCACGAAGTCATCAAATGATGTTATTTTTCTTTGGAGGGGGTATGTTAAGGGAAAGAATTAGGGGATTCCCTCAACTTTTTCCTCCTCCCCTCTCAGTCAATATCACCAGCTGATGGAAACCACTCTTCTTAATGTGGACTGGGATAAGCACTCAGAAGGAGTGGATGTTGACAACTGCCTAAACTCACACTTAAAATCAGGCACTGAATAATTGGGGGTGGAAGGGTGGGGAAGTATCCAGGAAATTAAGAGAGATAAAATTGGGAGAGGCAAAATTAGGAAAGGCGAATAAAGTGTGGCATTATAGATGATTTGGGGTGGTGGAAGAAGAGGATGGCTGGTAAAGGAGAAGAGGCTTTCTTGCAATGGATTGTGGGCTAAATTAAAATAATACAAAAATACAAAGTTAAAATAATACTGTGGAAATACTGCAGGAAAAAAGGCAGGGAACAAAACAAACAAAACAAGCAAAGAAGAGAAATAGAAATCGGAGCTAAATCTAATTTATATCCACATCATTTACTGCATCTCTTGGGTCCTTTCGAAAGTTACAAACCACATCAGTACATTTTTATGCTTTATTTTTTGTTCTTTAAACTTCCTATCTCTCACTTTTGGAGGATCTCATTAATTGCAGCCTACCATGGATATTTCAGTCTTCCCCTTTCTCTCAACCCCTGTATCCTTCTTCCATCCAGCAACATGCAGATGGGTGTCAGAAAAATCAAGATAGTAGCTAGCTATTGAATTGAATTGAATTGAATTGAATTGAGAGCTTTTTGTTATGCACACATTCTGGATCCTCTCTTTGTTTTAATCAAACATGATTCTTGAGTGCCCCATTTCCACTTCATTCAACTCCTTTTTATATTTTTCTTGACATACTCACTCTCAGTTCCATATCACAAAGTGGGTAGAAGCACGCTTTTACACAGAGCAATTTTCACTTCTTTTGACAAGCATTCATCCCTCACAGCAGACCACATGATATGTGCCATCTTTCTGCCAATATTGCATACACTTTCTCCATTTCCCCCCCTCATCTTTAGTAAACAGTACATTCCAGAAAAATGCCCAGATCCACCTACTTGGTTCAACCCCCTTTTGGCATTTATGAGTAACCTGCAATGGTTTATTTCATTTTCTTCATCATTAATTTTCAGTTCCATTTTCCTCATGTGACCAACCTATCTAAAATTTATCTGCATAACAAAAGATACCCCAACAAAACACATCACTAACATAACAATCATTCTTTTATATCAATCCATAAATACATTAACAACCATAGGACATCACACATTATTTTCTTTTTCAATGTTGAATGGTTCAATTTATTCTCATGCATGCTTTACTTCCATCATAAACCACTTTTATCACATTCATAAATTACTTTTATCACCTTCCTTTCTATATTCACACAAAGCTTTTTATAAATCAAACACGAGCTTTCTTTAGATCAACAAAGTACAATGATTTTTTTCACATTAAGGATTTTCTCCTCAAATGTGTTCAAGAGCACACCTCTGTCTTGAAACGTTTTCCCTGGGAAGGTGTTTGGCGGAGTTCTGATTAAAAGATTATGGGAGGTAACCATGAGAAAAAATTGTCAGCCTTCTCCTTCCCTGGCATAACTCCACATATTTTGCTTATGCAAACTAATCTCCCTGGAGCTTTTGCACTCACTTTTTGCTATTTTTAACTTTGTATGAAAGAAGAACAACAGCATCTTTCTATTGTAATTGTCAGTTTTCATGCAAGACATTAAACAAATGCTTCCACATTTTAACATTTCTGCAATTATACTACCTACATGTGCAGCCTTAGCATTTTTTCATAGTTTATTAACCTTTGTGAGTTCCTTTTCATTTCTTTTTTTTTCTTGGATTAGTTATCTATTTAGAGCATTCATCCCAATTGACCTCTTTGGCATATTACTACTCATCCCATACAGACATTAAATTCTTCCTTCTAGCATTCCTTTTCTTCAATTTAATTTCAAAACATTTCATAACTTTGAATTTTAATTTCCCTTCATTTTTCTGGAGGCTCCTTGTTTAGCCCTCTTTTCCCACTTAAAAAAAAACATTTTATTTCTATTAAAACACACATTTTTTCTTGCCTCTTTTAATGATGATCATTCCTTGCTTTCATTGACTACACACTTTAGCAGTATCTTGCTCTTTGTGTATGCCATGCCATTTCATCCTCTTTTTGTCCTCATTCTCATTTTTTTGTAGCATTCCATTGCAATATCTTACTTTTTTCGTCGTTCACAGACCTTTCTTTTCATGTTTCATATCAGGGTAACTCCCTGGACTTCAGTGGATTTTTCTTTTCATTTTGCCTGGAGCAGCTTCCACAGCCTTTGTCTCTGTGTCCCTTTTCCATCTTTTTCTCAAGATGTATTTAATGTTCCCAACGAATGGCCCATCTAACATTCAGAATCACTCAGGTCCCTTGTATCCTTTATTAATCCTCTCAAATTTCGCATTATCAATAATAAAACAAACCATGCTTTTATATGTATTCCCATGCCATGTGTATGCAGCAATAGACAAAATTATACCAAGCAAACTGTTATAGGGGATCACCCATCTCCCTGCCACAAGACCCGGGAGAATGGCCATATTTGCAATGCTGTTTGGAACATCATTAGGGTGGGAGCCATAAAGATCTCGGGTAGAATAATAATTATAGCTAGTACATGGGCTCAGTGTTCCAAAAGCAAATAGTTCCCACCTCTTATTTGAAAAATTCAGCTTCCAATAAAGGTCGGAATAGTTACAGACTTTCTCTGCAGTCTGTACTTTTTCATAAATGTGACTGACAGTTTGGGGTTGGTTTCTTGCCCAAGCCATCATTAAGAAAAGGAGGGAATACAGAAGAAAATAATTGTTCTGATAATCTAATGCCAACAAGTTGCTGAAGCAAGCATTTTCCATTAGTAGTTCCTGGCATGTATGATTGGCAATTGCAAGCATTCCCCATTAATTCCTAAATGATGGATTAAATTCTGGTTCTTAATTCAGTCAAGAAGCTGCAGCAGTGGAATTCCTTTTAAAATCTGCTCCAAATATGAGCCCATCATAGATCGAGTCACCTTGGGTGAATTGGTCCACTATATAAATTTGATAAGTAAATAAGCAAACAAGCATCTGAAGTACTGTGAATTCATAAATTGTGCTAGGACCGTGATGGCGAACCTATGCCATGCGTGCTGGAAGTGGCATGCAGAGCCATTTCCCCCAGCCTGTGAGAGCTCACCCTGAAGAGCCCCACTATGCATGTGTGTGCGCTGCCATCCGACAGCTGATTGTCGGGTATGTGGCGTGCATGCATGGGGGGGGTGCACGCAGGAGACAAACGCGCATACACAGAGATCTGCAGCAAAGTCTGGAGGGTCGCGGGTGCATGCACAGAGATGCATGGCGTGCGGAAAGGGGAATTGCATGCGAATGCACAGATGACAGTGTGTGGCAAGGGGAATCGCACGCGCATGCACAGACGTGCAGTGCGCTATGAGGGATCACACATGCAGGTGGTGTGTGTGAGGGGGGCCAGCACGCACTGCCTTCTGGGTGCTGGCACGTAAGCATGAGTACACATGCGTGCGCACAATTATCAGAATGGAAGCCGAAAAAGGTTTGCCACCACTGTGCTAAGAGCAAAGCAGAGTTGAGATATAATCTTGATGCATATATCACAATGGTGTGCTAATTTCTGTGCAGATTAAAGTGCATTTACATTTTTGGGATCTATTGAACTATATATGTTAAACTTTGGAATTTGCTACCATGAGATATGATGGTGGCTACCAGCTTAGCCGGCTTCTAAAGAGATTGGACGAATTCATGGAAGTCATGGGGATCAGTGGCTATAAGCTTTGATGGCAGTGTGTCTGCCTCTGAAGGCCAACTGTGGAGAGACTTGTGGGCTTTGTTTTCAATTTCAATTTGGCCACTGTGAGAACAAGATTGCCGGACTTTAGCAGAGCACTACCTATGTCCTGATATAGATTACATATTGTTATGTATATGTAAATAACGTAGTTGGGTTGACAATATATAAACTAAAAATATATATGTTTGTAGCTTTAAGGAAAAATACTGTAATGTATTATGCTGTGTTCTGGTTGGTTAATTATGCTACAAGTTGCCATAAGAAAAAGCTATAGATCATGGTTTAACTCTTTTTTTCACTGATGATCTCTCTTGATACTGATACTGACTGACTACGGACTGATACTGACTAACCCTGTTTATTTTGATATTCTGTTGATATCGAAGATTATCTGTTGTATTATGGTTTGATATTTGTCTACTGTAAAAGATTTGAAAACTTTATAACTTTATAAAGATTTTATAACTGGATATTTCTGGACTGATAAAAAATGTGTATGACATAGACTGTTTATTGCACTGTGCTATTTCTTCAAGTAAACATCAATATAACTTGTTCAGCTCCATGTGGCTGTATATTTATTCATAACTGTTCTCATAAACCGTTTCCATGTGCATATTCTTTTTATACAAGGGTTACTTTGCACATATCCTAACACATATGGTCAATTTTTTTTAAAAAAGCATAAATCTATACTGGTTGCCTTGGTGGCACAGTGGTTGGAATGAAGTATTGCAGGCTAACTCTACCTACAGCCTGGGATTCAATCCTGATGGGACTCAGCCTTCCATCCTTCTAAGGTCAGTAAAATGAGGACCCAGATTGTTGATGACAATATGCTGACTCTGTAAACCACTTAGAGAGGGCTGTAAAGCACAATGAAGCAGTATATAAGTCTTGGTACTATTGCTATAATTTCTCTGTGAAAGGAGATGGGAAATTCAGAAATGTGAAAAATAATAAAATAAAATAGAGCTTAAGAATATCCCATCCCTAACCATTATAAGTACTATTTATTTATTTATTTTATTTATTAGTCTTTTATACTGCCCCCTCTCCCGACGGGACACGGGGTGGTGTACAGCCAGATAAAATGCAGTGAAAAATACAATACAAAATTTAAAAACAATTTAAAAAGATTAAATAAGATGGCTGATAGATGACTGATAGATAAAAGCAATTAGGTTAAAAGTTATAAAATTAAAAACCAATTAAAACCAATTAAAAACCCTGCACGGAACTCTAGGCCAGACCGGCTTGATGAAATAAGTGGGTTTTCAAAGCGCGCCGGAAGGTCAAAAGGTCAGGGATGGTCCTCATCTCCGGGAGTAATTCATTCCAGAGGGAGGGTGGTCCCAGAGAGAAGGCCTGCGCCCTCGGGGTCGCCAGCCATCCAGCCGGCGGCACCCCAAGGAGGCCCACCCTATGGGAGCGCACTGGCCGATGGGAGACCGATGGTGGCAGTAGGCAGTCCTGTAAGTACCCAGGTCCCAAGCCATGGAGCGCTTTAAAGATGGTCACTAATACCTTGAATCGCACGCGGAAGGCCACCGGGAGCCAATGCAGCTCGCGCAAAAGTGGTGTAACATGGGACTTCTGAGGAGCCCCCAAAACCACCCACGCGGCTGCATTTTGCACCAACTGGAGCCTCCGGGTGCTCTTCAAGGGGAGCCCCATGTAGAGAGCATTGGCATAGTCTAGGCGGGAGATGACGAGGGTGGATGTGACCCGATCCAGAAAGGGCCGCAACTGGTAGATCCTACGGACCTGGCAAAAAGCCCCGCTGGCGACGGCCGCTATGTGGTCTTCCAACAACAGCCATACATCCAGGAGGACACCCAGATTGTGCGCCCTCTCCAATTCTTCTCCCCCACCCCCACAGCCAGCGATGGAGTTAGCTGGCTATATCAGGACGCCAGAAAGTACAGCCACTCAGTCTTGGCCGGGTTGAGCTGAAGCCTGTTCCGCCCCATCCAGCCCCGCTCAGCCTCCAGGCACCAGGTCATCACTTCCACAGCTTTGTCAGGGTGGCCTGGGGTAGAGATGTGCAGCTGAGTATCATCAGCGTACTGATGAAATTCTACTCCAAAGCCACGGATGGCCTTACCCATAGAATAGAAAACTCCCATGGAACATTTTTTCTATTTTCTATTTCAACACATGCTCTGCCAATATCTATCCTGCAATTATAAGAAACAAACTTCTGCTTTTTCTGTCTTCTTAAAGTGCTTGAGAACTTTGGGTGGTGTTTCTGAGTTTATGTTATTGTCAAATATAGTCAAGGATGTGGACCTGGTGCTACTGTTCTGTTTTTGATTCAATATTATTCCATCACTTAACCTTTCCAAATCTGATAAAGCTCCATGGGAAGAGTTCCCTTAGGATTCCAATGAAGCCAGAGAGATGTTTCTGGAGTGACAATTAGTTATCTTGTGTGGTCAAAGAATCACAAGAACATGACTCTGAAATTCTTTTACCTTTGAAGAGAAATTTAAAAGCCAATTTTTTTTTTTTTCAGATTGAATAACAATTTTTAAAAGAAATGTTGTTGAAGTTATCTGCATGGAGCTAATTTCAAACCTTTGGTGTAAGACTAGTTCCGTTATAGATCTTGCTGCTGAAGCAGATCTAAGAGCACTTAGATTACTCCATGCTGGAAAAAAATGTGCTCACCATGACTAAAGGTATATATAAAAAAAAACACTGCATGCATTACTCACAAAAAAGGGGGTTCCATCGGTGGCATAGATATCTATGGCCAGATGTCAAATATGTGGTCAAGACTAACTTTGCAATATGGAATAATGAGCAAAAGGGGTTATAAAGAATAGGAAAAGGCCACAAAGTAGATTTTAAAAGTTCAAAATCATTTAGAAAGATCATAAAAGTATAAGCAGAATCATTCTATATTTTCATATATAAATCTCATTGTGTGTTGCAACATTTTTTTGTGTTATAATTTGTATGGAGAGACATCAGTTTCCACAGAAGCAGCTATGCAAACCCTATACGGTAAAATTGTTCATCTGCCAACTTTACTGAAATTAGTCAAGCAACGAGAGGAAAAATTTAAAAGGTGGTGACCTTTTTAATATTTTCTACGGTTAGAGATTGTCAAAGTCTTCTTTTAACTGTCCTTGCTTTTAGGATTTTTATGTTGTCTGCTAAACCCAGCCTTACTATATTAACAATGAGATAATTACAAAGAATCTCTTCTTTCCATTTAGAACTGAGAATTTGCAGGTGTCAGCCAATAATCTTTCACAATTTTATTCCCAATGTCACTTAGCTTAGACACAGAACAATCTGGCATTTTCTGCAGGACAAAACAGAGCAGCAGAGCTTTTCATTTCATCAGAGGCTTCGTGAGTACTTCCAAATTACATTAACATTGTCTGCAAATGAATTGAAAACAATAATTAAACCGCATTGTAAAAAAAATCTGTAATGAAATGACAGATCAGTGTTTACGAGCGAGAGTCTATGCAAATATAAGAGAACAATTTAATTGAGCTTTTAATCAAACCAGTCTACATTTGACAAGAGAGATCAGGAAACAGCTAGCTTCAGTATCTTTGAATCATTCATTATGAAATCCCCAAAGAGGAAGAATGTCAGCCGGTGCCAATTCCTTGTCCCACTATATCCTCTGAAGTGCTGGCAGACATAAAAAAGAAGAATGGCAGGTCTGGGTGGGATAAATGATTTTGCTGCCCAATATTTTGCAAGAGCTCAAGGTAAAGCTTTGTTCTCTCCTAGTGCAATGAAGGACAATGCAGATAATCTGGGGATTGATGAAAAGATTTGAAGGGAAGAGGTGGGAAAAGATAATAACTCTTTTCCTGAAGAGATGTCATAAAGAAGAAAGACCTGAGAAGGAAGAAGAAGAAACAACGCACTTGTCACCAGAAGGAATATCATGATTCAATGTTAGGAAAAAAATAAAGAATAAAGGCAACTTAACAATTGGAGAAACAATTTTCTAGGGAGGTAGAAAAATTCTCTTAACTGGAGGTGATCAAGCAGAGTTTGGACATCCACCTGTGAAGGCAGTTTTAATTTGTATTTCTGCACTCAGCAGGAGATTGGATGTAACAAGATGAAAAAATTCTCCCAAATATATGATTTTATGATAATGGCACACGAAGACTGGCCATTGAAACATTTGGATATCTATGTAATATTTTTCCTTTCCCCTTATTACTTATTATTTCTGCTAGAATCTGACTTTTATTCAGTACTGACCAAAAAATATTCTTCTAATAAGTGTTATGGACTAATTTCATCGTCAAAAAAATGACTATAAAATTTTAACAACAATATTGGTCAAGAGACTTTTTTTTTTTTACAGAACTTTATTCATGGTGATCAATCTGGACTTTTACTAGAAGGCAATTAAGGGACAATGTGAGGACTATATTGGACATAATGAAATATTTTCAAAATCACAGTGAAAAACAAGTTGCATGGATCTTTTTGGATGCAGAGAAAGCTTTTGATAATTTGAATTGGGATTTTATGTTTAAAATTGTGGAAAATATGAATTTAGGAGATAACTTTTAGCAAGGGATCAAGTCAATTTACATATCCCAGAAGGCACATATTATTGTTAATGGTGATTTTGCTGAATAATGTGAGATATAGAAGGGGACACAATAGGAGATCCCCTGTCACCTCTACTTTTTATCTTGGCTTTGGAAGTATTAAACAGAAATATAAGATAAGATGAGCAAAGTAAAGGACTGTTAATAAGCAAAGAGCATACTGAAGTCAAGAAGAAAGTTAGAAATTAATGTAGCATGTGTGAAGACAATCTTAAAGTCCAAAATAAGTGGAGGAAAAACCATCAAGGCCATTAATGGATTCCCCACTATCCTGCCAGAGCTGAAGAAGCTTCTTGAATGAGAAGCTAAATGTCTTCAAAAGAAAAAAACAAGAAGCTAGTTGCCTCCTGAAAAAGCATTTGGACAACCATGACTTGGATGACTAAGAATCTCTACAGATTTTTAATAAATCATGCCCTTCATCCATGCAGTGATGTTGACAGACTCTGCTTACCAAGGATGAAGGTGGAATGTTCCAAGTACATAGACAGATGAAGAAAAAAGGGCACTGGAAGAACATCTTAAAGACAGTGAAGAAGATGATCTGAGACTAGTATACCAAGAAGACTTACTGAGTACTGGAGAGACCAAACTGCCCTACAAAAATACCAAATGAAGACTAGAAAAGAGACAGGGCAAGCCAAAGTATAGCATAGCCACAACATAAAAAGTAGAAAGCAAAGTAAATAACAAGACCTGGCAATGGTTAAGAAGAGGAAAGAAAGAGACAGAAGGTCTATTTCTGGCTACCCAAAACCAGTGGTGGTATGCTACTGGTTTGGCCTGGTTCAGCCAAACTGGTAGTAAAAAAAAAAGCCTACAATCAGCTGAGAGGAAGAAAAAAAAATCCTCTGGCAATCAGCTGAGAGGAAAAAGAAGAAAAAAGCACAGGATTGGCCCTCCCACCTGCCCCTGCATTTTTCTCTTCTTTATCCTCTCAGCTGATTGGTGCTGCAGGTCTCAGCTTGTGTGGGGAAAGCTGTGCGCCAGCTTAGGCAAAGCACAGCCACCAAACCACACCCACCAAGCCACGCCCATCGAACTGGTGGTAAAACCATTTGAATCCCACCACTGCCCAAAACTAAACTTTAAGAACAATTTTATACAGAGCCAGAACTGAGAGGACAGCAATAAAGAAACAACAACAAATGCTGCATTGGCAAAAAAGCTGAAAAAACAGTGGACTGCTGCAAGAAGATTGCACAGACTGACTATAAACAATGGCATGACTATAAACAATGCTGCACTGTAATATCTGCAATCCCAAAACATTGTAACACCTCTCAAACACCATTAGCATTGACAAAACCACAACCAGTCAATTGCAAAAGGCAGTTTTATATCCTGTGATAATATCTTTAACACCATCAAACTGCAACATCTGCCTATGCCAGGTCCTTGGGAGGGACTTGATAGGTGGATAAAAATGTCCAATTCAGTCTAAACATCTGGCTGACTGTGCAACCAATCATAATAAGAGACCTACTAGCCAAAGAAAGCAAATAATTAAAAGATGACTTGGGTGCAATCCCAAAACAACTGGAACACCATCTGAATACCATTGGCATTGACAAAATCAGTGTGTGCTTATTTATTCAATAAAGAAACAAAATAATGATAATTCCTGAGAAACCCCTCTTAAATTATCTTTGCCCTTGAAAGGGAATGGAAAATCCAGTTTGTTTCATCCGATTGAATGAAAGCATCCTGGGGAAAAAATGCAAAAAAATGATTTTGCACGGTGTTAATTTCAAACATTCCGTACAAAGTTAATTTGGCTTTAAAAGACCCTCTTGCAACAACATGATCAAACAGCAACCCGTCACCCTCGCTGCCCAAATTTCCCATCCTGAAAAAAGCCCAAGGGGAAGAATTTCTTTAAAAGAGAGAAATTGCATGTCTGATAATGAAAAATGGGACTTTCCCTCATCTATGTATGAGACCTTTTCGGTTTGGCATTAGGAAGAACTGCTATGGTAGCCCTGCTTTCACAGGAGATAAACAGAGGTCATCTACTTAGCGGAAAATACCACCAAGTGCACTGTATCCTTTGTCTTTCGCAGCAGATTTGAAAGGTCAAGAATCAGCATGAGCATAAACTTTAGCTCTTCCCCAAAGCTGATATGCAAGTAAGGATTCTTATCAAGCTCAAAGCAAGGACAGAAAAGGCTGGTGATGTTTGAGTCCTTTGTCCCTGAGCATCAGTCTACCTGCACTGTTCATAAAATCCATTTTCTCTCACCCCGTGCATAGGTATCCCCCTCAAAAAAAAAAACAGTGAAGCAGCCTAGCTATTTCATTTCTTTTGTGTAGTGGCTCAGAACAAGATTTCCTTTGAACTACTTGGGTTGGAAGCTTATGTTAAATACATTGAATTAACTGTCAAAATAATTGCACAGAACTTTAGGAAACTCAAGATTAAATGTGGTATTATTTCTCGGCCTTTCATTTGTCTCTGGCAAAAGGGGATTTATGGCTGATTTCTAAAATTTGTTTTTTTTTAATGAATCATAAATAATCTTCCATCAACTCTTTCCATATCAAAAGGATTATTGCACAATACAATCCCACATCTGCCAAAATGTAGGTTAAACAGAAACAGCAAAGTAAATATGCCTTGAGATTTCTCAATGGACTCTACAATAGGAATGTTTGTTTTCATCTGCTTCTATTTTTGCTATTTAGTGAAAAGCAATTACTTATTGTTCTTCAGATTCAGTGGCTTTAAATACTAGCTTAAAATGTCAGCAACTGTTTATGAGAAGCTTTTTTGCAGGTTTATACATCTTAGATAACAGTTTGTCATATATTCTAATTTTGATTGGTCATGGATAGTTGCTACTATATCTTTCTTTTTTTAATGGAACGCTTCATGAATTTGCATAGGGGCCATTCTAATCTTCTCTATATTGTTTCAATTTTAGTATATGTGCTGCCGAAGCTATATCAGTTTTATGGGATGGAAAATCACATATGATATGAAATGATTCTTCTGTTGAATCAATCTTTACTAGGCTAAGTGTGCAAGCTTGGATATCATATAATGGTAAAGCCTAAATCTTGAAAACTGTACTGAAATCAAGTGAACAAGTTATAGAGCTCATCTATATTATCATTTATGTAGGTACATGATGTCTCATTCACCTGTGTACCATGTGACACATCTCAACCCATCTGAGATCACAATTTCTTCTTTCATATTGTTTTTAATAAACTATATTAATTGAGTTCTTCAATTGAATATGATTTTTCTGAATTATCAAGTTATGAGTATTGGGTTTTAACTTCATCTATCAACGTAATGTCTCTTATCTATGTGTGTATAATCCCATTTTTTTTGTTTTTAAACTTTAGAGCTACACATACAGCTACCACATTTTTCAAGAAGAAAATAATGCTAAAGTGATGGAATGAACTGAGAAGTTAAACTTATAAATTGTCCTCTATTTTGGAAATTGATCCATTTTTTCTATTAAAACATCTGAATGAATTAAACTTCAAGATTGTTAGAAGGAAAGAGAAGTAATATATAGTTGGTTTGTTTGACCAAGGTTAAAGCAAAGCATGTTTCTCTAAAGCTCTGGTAATTCTTATCAACTTTTTGCTGACATTAATGGAAATGTTGATCATTTATAGATTTGCATATAGATAATGGATGGATTATGGGAAAAAAGATATTTGTTTGTAAAATGGTGAAGAATGCTTAAATTTGTATTTGTTGTGGTAAAAATCAGAATCACTTCTTGAAATATTTCTTTTTTTCTTTATCTTAGTTTCTTCTTTTTCTTTTCTTTTTCCTTCCTTGCACTTTTTACTCTTTCTTTCTATTTCTCTTTCTTTCTATCTCTCTATCTAATTTGCATTCATTTTACAACTGAATCAAAATTTCAATTAAAATATTTTTTTTTAAAAAACCAGAAATTAATCAATTTTAAAAAGCAATCCAAAAAGGCAGTTTGCAGTGAAAGAGAAGGCTTAAAGCATGTATTCTATATTAAAATGTAAATAATGTAACTTACAATCTTTTAAATTCATGATCTTTCTATCCCCACTTAGTTCTTCCCAAATTAGGATATGAACTCCCTCAGGCTCTAGCTCAGAACACAAGCCAGAACATATTTAAGCATGTTTAATAATGCAGTCTGTATAATGTTAAGACCAATTTTAAATCTCCTCATTGATTTTATTACATGTAAATGGTAAATTTGTAATTTCATGAGGACATAAAAAGTTGCAGGTCTGGTAAACTGATATTAATGTGCTTTAGTACACCAATATATTTTACATGGGTAGTTTAGGAGTTGAATTATCACAGAGCCAACAATGTGCACAGTAGGAGTAAATAGATCCATCTGTCACTTAACAAATGGTTGTAAGCCGAGGACTACCTGTATTTTAATTAATTATCATTGTTCATGACTCTGAAAGCTAGATAACACGTATGCCCCCCTTCCTCAGTCAGTGGGGAAGAAACAATTGTTACGGAAAAGCCAATAACAGACAGTATTAAAGATGTTAGTCTTATTTTGCAACACATATATAGGACAATCTTAACTCTCAATTTTGATTTCCAGAGGTGGAGAGGGGCAAAAATCAATCTTTAGACATATTGGCTGTAAAGTCTCCCATGTCTCTCAAAAATGAACAGCCGTTGTTGAGAAAATCATGTCAAGAGGCTGAATATTATATTTATAGTAAAGATGTAGAGGAGTTAAATAATTCCTCTCCCAAGCCTTTCTTTAGCAGGGATGAGTGAAGCCCCTCCCATACTACAGACTGTATGTCCAAGGTTTTTTCTTTTCCTGTTCCTGTCCAATTTCTGCCATCTTTTTCTTTATTGTATCTTTTAAAAAGCATTTTTACTTATGAGCTGCCCAGGGTTGTTGGGTGTCTGGTAACACACAGATTTAAGAAATAAATACACCCATTTATTAGACATCCAGCCTGCCTTTTAACCAGAAGTATAACACAGAATACTCAGTGCTTTTTCCTCTTTTTTCCTTTACTAAGAAACCTGTGGAAATGATTGACCTGGGGGAAGGACGGCTGAATTCTCCTGCTTTGCTTTTGTGGCAGAGAGCAGGATAAAACCTGGGTTTCCTTTCTTTTAGTCCAAAATTATACCAACTTGGTTTGCTTGTTTATTTGGGGGGGGGGGGGGGGGGGGGGGGGGGGGGGGGGGGGGGGAGAAAAAGAACACAGTGTTTGGAAAAGAAAATTGAGAAGTCTTCAGTTGGAACTATACATATGTACTAAATTGGAATGTAATCATATTCATACCCCTTGCAGTGAAATTAAATATTAATTAAATTATTCATTGCATAAAACAAGATTGCTGGGAGCAAGGGGAAACAAACTGGAAAATTATTGACTTTCAGACTAAAATAGTACCAACCGCCTAATAATATTTCCACAATTAAGGATTCCAGGTGTAAATGATATAATAAATGTAATTTACTAAATCAAGGATTTTTTTTTCATTTTCAGACTTGATGTTAAAATGTAGCTGGAGTATACATGAATAGTTCCAACTCAAGACTTTTTAATTTTCTTTTCCAACACTTTCTAGTGAAGAACTTAAGTTTTTTTTTTTTTTAAATATCTTTCAAAATTTTGCATGATCAAGTCATCAGCATTGCAGGAAATAAATGACAGTATGAAATCTGTATAACAGGAAACCTCTTACTTATAATAGATTCCTCATATAGAAGTATGAATCACATAGTGAATATTCTGCTCATGTGGTATTAGAGGCACATAATGGTCTTTTTATGATACTTTTATCACTCTAATATTGAAGGTGGGTAAAAATTCCAGAGAATGTGCACATTGACACCTCTTGTTGTTATTGTTGTTAAATGTGGATGATAAACTTACTGACAGCAATTCTGACACAGTGACTTCAGACTAAATTACTGTCAGTGATTTATCCTGTACAATTTAGTTTTGTAAAAGGACAAATTGCTTCAGAGAGAAGCTGAATTTTACAATGTACATATAAAAATCTTTTGATGTAATTAGCTTAAAATATTGGAACATAATCTGGATGTTTTTTTTAATCAATTGGGTTAAAAAATGATAGCTCAATCTATAAACTAAAATTATTATAAATGTAATCATTTTTTCACCTGTTATTTTGTAGTATTGCCTTTTATATTTAATTTAAGGCTAGAATCATTGGTCTGTAATGTCAAACAACTAGATGACATTTCAGGAATGAAATGTTGCTGGAGCTAGACACAAAATGATGCTGTATGAAAATGCCACTTTAGCTCTTATTTATAATTACCAATATTATCTACCAAAACTTTTAATATTTTATACATTGATTTAATATGGTGGGTATAAGTATTTTTAATTTTTTAAAAATATAATCATTCCTAAAAAAAAAAAACTTCCCATCTAACAGTTCAAAAACATTCAAATGCAAGTAGAATAATAGGTACCACTTCAGTGGGAAGGTAGCAGCGTTCCTGCTGGTCAGTGGTGGGATTCAAATAATTTAACAACTGGTTTTCTGCCCTACTGATTTCTTCCAGTTCACCAAACTGCTCAGAAAGTTAACAACCGTTTCTCCTGAAGTGGTGCAAACTGGCTGAATCTCACCACTGCCTTTGGTGTATAGCCATGCTGGCCACATAACAATGGAAATGATCTTCAGACAATGCTGTCTCAACAGAGATGAGCAATATGCCCTAGAGTCAGACATGACTGACGATGAAACCTTTCCTTTTTTATTTAAAAAAAATAGGTTTATAAAAGTAGTTTATATCAGATTAATATTTATTTAAATATATGACACTATTCAAAAGTCACAATCTGACTATTTGATATCCTGGCAGGAATTTGATTCTCCTCTCTCCATTATTCAGTTGTTTCTGTAGCATTAAAAGTTATAGAAGATTCTGAAATAGAGATTTACTTGCAATCTTTTGATATTCAATTCTTTGGGATAGTTCTAATTTGGAAAATGCAGGTACATTGTTTTGGGGAAAGCTGGGCACAAGTAGATATTTACTGTAAATCAATTTGCTGTTATCCAGACAAATTATTCAGAGTAGGTGATACATTGCAGGCCACTGACTGGTGGTATGTTCAATTAAAACATCTTTGACTTTAGAAATTGGATTTAATGTGTTTTCAACCCTTTGCAGTAGACCTGGTCAAGAAACAGACATCACAGGGATTCCCAGAATATAACTTAATCGTTGTAGGATATTGTAATGGAGACTTGAAGTCCTGTCCCATGTTTTCCATACATACACTAAACAAAAGCAAAATGAGGTTATTTTGAATTTTTCTCTCTTGTTTATTAAATTTCTGTTTAAACTTTTCTGAAAGTCACTCTTCAATAATTATTTTACTTCTACCACAAAATCATCTCAAAATTGCTTTATATATGTAAACAGCCTCTGAAACTCCTAAATTACTTGTACTATTGGAAAAATGTATATGGAGATTCTTAGTCATCTAGGACATTGTAGTGCTAAATGTGCTTTTTGAAGAAGCAACTAGACTTCGTTTTTCTTTGAAGACATTTCTCTTCTCATCCGAGTGTCTACTTCAGTTCAGTCCCAGTTGCCTCTTGAAAAGTATTTATGGGACTATTATTAAAAAAAAGTTTGGAAATCTTCTAAATTTACTATTTATTTTTACAGACTGCTTAACAATACTATTAAGAGTAACTTGCTTATTTATAAAAAAATATTCTGGTTGTTCTTGAGACAAGAATTAAAACAAACTAATTATGCTACTGAATGGCTGTGGTCCTTCGATATAATGATCAAGAATAGTGCCATCCAAACATAATCCACATCAAAAATTAACCAACTAAATTCAGCATGTAGTTCCTTGGTAATTGTTTACTGGATGGTAAAATGCCCTTTTCTCTTAGGAACAATATATTAGGATCCATATATTTAATAATGCGTTGCTGAGGATGATAGATTGTTCTTGCTGGAAGACTCTTATGATCACTTCTGATTATTATTTTTTTAGAAAAACCCACAACAAGATGGATTGTAATATAACTTCTTTACTAAATTCTCTAGATTAGAACCAGCACTGCAGCCTCAAGTAAGTTTTTTCTCCAATCTGATTTTCTTTAAAGATTAACATGTGTCTAAGTACCAACCACTTAATTAGGTTTATGCAGATGTGGCTGTTTCTGATAATTCTTGGATTGCCCTTTTTTTCTTCCCTTTCTTGCCATTCTAGTCACACTCTGTTAGCCTGGCTTTGGCAGGCTCTTTGCACTGCACCAAACAGTGAATAAATAATCACAAACAGTTACAGAAATGTATTCAGGAAATGCTTTACTGGATCTAATTTATTCCACATTATTATTTATGTGCCAATAGACAAGATTCAAATGCCGCAAGGTACAGCAGCGGATTAGCTGAAGCACTTAGCAGCCATTTGCTTTCATTCAGTGTTTCTGGAAAGGCAAATATTACTTTTGGAGGGATGAATAATTGTGGTTTTAAAAAACTTTCTTAACAAAATTTATTTTGGCTTCTTCCAAAATTAGAATGAGAATCTGTGTTCTGCATTTTTGCCATTTGTGGCATTTTTTATTTAAGCTCTTGGCTCACAACCAGATAATGCATCACTATTTCAATTCTGAAATTACATTTCCTACTTGGCTATGGAAAAGTTTTATTTATTTTGAAAAACTGCAGCACTGATAGATATCCTTTAGATTTAGGAGGACTGGTAGTACTTTCCTCTGTTTAAAATCTGATTTTGGCACTTATTTTTTAATCAGGCATAATACTTTGGTGTATATGCATAAATAGATGATAGATGACAGATAGATGAAAGAGCGAGATGATAAAAACAGTATATTTATACATAGTGACTCTATAAATCCTACCAACTAAAGCCAATGTCTTTCTGTCTTTTGTTCCTGGACATTATAGTGCCTAAGATTAAAAGAGACTAACCCTATCTTTCATGAGACCCTTGCTTCATCTGGCTCAGTGTTGTCATTATTGATTGGCAGTGGTTCTTCAATCACATGAATCTAGAACTTTTTCCATACAAAGCATGGTGTTCTGCTTTGAATGAAAAAGCATTGTGATTGTCTCTTCCAACAGCTGTCCTTATTGAAAACTACTGCCATTATTGAAAATGGTTAAAAACCATTTCGAATTGTTGAAAAAGTGTGTCACTCGGAGAAATAAAAATCCATTTCTCAAATGCAAATCCTGGTGAACTATATAAACATTCACTTTCTGTTCTACAGAAGAAGCTGGAATAATAATTCGTTGTTCTTGTCCAACATCATTTTTGACAGATTCCAGCATCACATAAGACCTGGACAACAGCTACATAAATTCAAGAAAAAAGGAATCCATGTTTTTTTTTCCTGAAGTACAACCTCAGTTTCTCTTGTGGTAGCGGAACTGCTGCCTTCTAGTCCATGTTTAGCAGATACTTGAGTAATAGTATACACCATAACTTGAATGTTCAATGATCAAAATATCTTTTGGTATGCTTGCCTGGGAGCAGGTCCCATTGAAACAAATGGGTCTCCTTTGGTGGTATTGCATTGTGGTTTGAATGGATGAATTGGTAAAAACCTACTATTTGCACAAGCAGATAGAGATAGGGACATCTAGAAACCACACAGAAATCTCAAGTCCTGTCAAGATCAGAATCTAATTCAAGAGTCAGACAATTTTTTCTATATACTGTATTTCTTAAGTAGACAAGCAAGAAGATCAGATAATTCAAGAAGTGTGAAGTATCACATTTTAGGACAAAGTTTCTAAGGGTGTTCCTAAAGGACATAGCAATCTAATTGTTTTGTAAAAAAAAAAAATCCTTCATCAATGCTGTTTCCAGAGGCACTGCTCATCAAAAGTGAACCAATCTATTCTTTTAAATGCCTTCAAAATATTGCACATTTTCTAGTACAATTGATTCTTCCAAATAATTTCCTTTTCTTTTCACAATGTATTGCACTAGTTGTCATATACTATACATTCCTCCAATTGTTTAGGGGGGGCACTTCATTTTTGTTCTCATATCCATATATCTTGAGATTAAAAACTTCTAATTCACAAATGGTAAATTTTATTTCAACCTCAGAAGAGAAAGGTTAAATATATGCTTCACTGGGCTTCAATTACATTTGGCTGAACAAACTACTTGTTCTTATACATATCAATAACTTAATTAAAGACTCTGCAGTTGAAAAAGTAATTTGAAACAATATTTGTGTAGGTGTACATTTCATCGTTACACTATTGCCCTTACTTATTCTGAAAGTTCAGCAAGCAGAAACTACAACAAGGTATCAGCTAAACATACCAAATCTTATACTATGAAGAGAACAATCAATGCTACCCAGGCATGTAGTATATATTCTAAAGCAGGGGTCCCCAACTTCCAGGCTGTGACCCACAAGTGGGCTGTGTGAATGGTGGGTGAGTGTGTGTGTATGTGCACAGCTCTACTTGCGTTAAGTGATGGGCACTCACACATGAAACTCTATTTGTGTGAGTGCAGGCACACATGCACACACCTACCTCTCACACTGAACCATTCCCTCTACCCATCTGACTGCCAAGTTGGAAAGGTTGGGAACAGCTGTTCTAAAGCATCCTGCCCCAATTTAGTGCTCCCTAGAAACATAGGAACTACATCTCCTAGAATCCTGCACCACATTGGCTACTGAATGTTGAAGCCCAACACAACTCTAGTTTTGGAAAGGCTACCCTAGTTTTTAGCATCTAATTACTCCCGGAATTTAAAAATTCTGCTAACTTTAAGGAATTCAAGTCTCATCCCTTTGACCTTCTGCATTCACAGTTTGACTTTGTGATAAATGCAGAGTTTGTACCATGCAATTAAATGTTTTTGTCCTCATCTCTTCTACATTTTTTTCTAATCTTTCTGCTTGCCAGTAATTTCTTTCCTTATAAGACTAGTTGAAATAGGTAATATGTATTTGTACTTAATCATATAAAAATAGGCAAAAGAAAACATATGTGATTCAGTGATTCAGTAACTTTCAGGATTACAAAGATAAAACCCTAATATAAAAACAATAACAATCAATAGCGTCCCCCAGGTTAATTCCTGTGGATTGTCCCATTTATGCTGAATTAGATGAAGATTGTTCAAAGTCATAAAGTCTAAAATTTCACCGAGTCTAGTTTCTTGCATGTATTTGTCATTAGCTTCCTTGGAAATAAGTTAGTATTATGTATCACACTAAGTCATATTTAAATATGCTTTGTTGATCAAACCATGGCAGTTTGGTTTGTACAGTAAGCTAAATCCTGAACCATGGTTACAAATCACAATATTCACCCATTGCACTCGGTTATAATGTGGCCTTGTGCCAGTGTGGTATGCAAATTAGCTCATTAAGATTTAAACTGTTTAGACTTTTGCTGATTAAAAACCTTCTACAATCGCCTGTATTTCATGACAGCCTATTTCATTATGTTATGCCTTCCTGCACTGTGAACCTATTGGACTTTTTTCTTAGGATTATTTTTGATATATGAACTTCGAGAAGCATGGCAGAGATTGTTTTTACTGGTTCAGTGTTCCCAGAATGGAAGACAATTGCATATTTTGTCCATGTACAAAATAAATGAAATATTGACCTACAATCATCGGCTAGGCATCTTTCCATCTGCAGCATTCAACATGAAATCATTGCAATATAATAAATATATAATAATTGTGTGCCTCCCGCAAAAGTTATCCTTATTGCTGCTATCTAGTCTTTCTGTGTTTATGTCTTGCAACATAAACATACCTGAGAACAAATGTATCTTCCCAGTCTTGGTGTTCAAGGACTCCTTCAGGAGTGGGATTCTACCAGTTCACACCTATTTGGTAGAACCGGTTATTAACATTCTAAGCAGTTTGGAGAACTGGTTGTTAGAAGAAATTACTGGCCTAGTTCTCTAAGGAAGGCAGGAAGGAAACATTCTGGTGTTGCTTACTGTCACTGTGTTTAATTTGGTTTGTCTGAGGAGCTTACAAAGAAGTTTACAGAATGAGCTGGACTGGTTATCAAATCTCCATAGTAACAAGATATGAGTGTCTTGTGATGTTCTGTTTTACTGCGCATGTGTGCAGGGGAGGAGTTTTACTTCCACTTCATCTTTCATTATAGCCTTTTTTTCGCTTGCTTATTAGAATGGTACTGATGTTTCTTTTGTGTCTTAGTTATTTTGTAAATAAAATATGCTGGCAACAGAAAAACACGATTCATTTCCTCTAATTTACAAAACTGAATGTTTTCATTTTGACACTTACAGAAACTGCCTCTCTGTTAACCCTTATTACATTCTTGGCAGGACTAGACTTCCTGTCTCAGGAACTTCTCTGGAGTTTTTTTTTTTCCTCCTTTGGTGGTACTTTGCTTGTGTGGAGTGATCATTCAAAGTTACAATGGCACTGAAAAAAGTGACTTATGACCATTTTTCACACTTACGATTGTTACAGCATCCCCACAGTCATGAGAGGCCAGGTGAGGAGATGTGTGTCTCGATGTGAGTGATACTGAGTTGGCCACACTCAGCCGATAACATGACCACCAAGTCACGTCCATCCAGTCACCCAAACCATGCCCACCACATAAGCCATGCCCATAGAACCGGTTGTTAAATAATTTGAATCCCACCCCTGGACTCCTGGTTGCAGTCTTCTAATTTGTTCAGCAATTATTGTTTATTATGTGTTGTGGCCTGCTGGTGGCTAGCGAAATTGGCAGCAAAGTCGGACAGTGAGGATGTTGGGGAGAAACATGGGCCAGTCCTGGAGGCTGAGAAAGGCTCAGATGTGGACTCTATGTCAGAGGCAGAGTTGGGGCCAGGGCAGTCTGGCAGTTATCAGCTGCCTTTGGTGTCAGACAGCAGTGAGGAGGGGGAGCAGCTGGAACCAGTTTCCAGCCTGTGCATGCACAGAACTGCCAAAAAAAAAAAGAACAATTATGAATTAAGAGTCAATGTGGAAGTAAAGCCACAGGTGGATGGTGAATGGCCCCTCCCATAAAAGAGGAGCAAAAGGGGAGGGGGCTTTTGCAAGAAACAATTTGCTTGTTGCAACAGTGTGAAGATCTGTCTGCGCACCTCAGAGACTCTGTACCGAGTCCTTCCTTGTCAGCACTGCATTTGAAAATATTTACTTGGCAGCTTTCCAAGCTAGATAAGGTCTGTGCTCCTAATGACACCTTTGAAAGACTGTTTCCAGGTCTTTGGCTGAAAGTGAATGCAAGAAATTCACCTTCATTTAATAAAAGAGGTTTTGCTGGGACAAAGAGACTACTTAGTGCTCTTTGGGGAAGCCTAGGTCAGAACACTGTGGTGATGACATTCTTGTTGCTGCGCACAAGGCCCTCTTTACTTTTAAGGCCATTAAAAACCTGGTTGGCTTTGTTAAGATGAATCATTGGGCCAGGTGTAAAAAATTGTGTGACTTTATTAAACTCCAACTTGGTTTTTTTTACATGCATTACACATTTGACACTCATGAAAAACTGAAGGCAACCTCATCTTGATTTATTTTAATTTGCATACAAATACAGTGAGCATCCTTGGTTTTGCCTATTTTTAAATAGATGGATGCAAATTATTATTGTATAAATGGGAGCTTTTACAATAAGATGGCTTTTATTTTAAATGTTCAGCTCAGGCATTTTTTGGTCAGTTCTATTGCCTATATTTTTGTCATGTGAATTAATTGAGGAAGGCTCTCCCTCCAAAGATGTTGTAAATAAATACATTTTTGGCAATCTCCATTATCACCTGCTTTCTGGAAATGCACAGGAATATAATACATAGTTTCGATAAATATGAGGATCTTAAAAGATTTTTTTAAACAACTTATGCAAATTTTGGGAAGGTTTGGTATGATAAGTTCAAATTGAATTCTTCATCCTTTTTTATTTACATATAATCAGTAGAGCTTAATCCTGAAATGATCTTATACATTTTTAATATTAATTCTTTTTTTGGTGCTTTCTCAGTGCCAGATAATATATTTTCAAAAGTTGTTAAGCATCTATAAATATTTATACTTCTATCCAGCCCTAATAAATAATTTTAAATTACTGATGCTAAAAATGGGAGTTTACTAAATCTTCTTGTCCTGGAAAAAAGTCATACAAATGGTACAGTTTTCAGTTAAATTCCTTATCCTATTTCCTTGATTGTCCAAAACCCAGAATAAAAATATTTCTAGCATTATAAACTATACAGAATATGAAATGGATATTTTGGGGAAAAATTGTTATCAGTATTAAGCCCACATTTTCCTAATCAGTTACCAATTAGAACTTTTTTTAAAAAAGGAATTTTACATTCTGATCCTCTGCATATGCAAGTAATTTGTTTTACAAAATCCTGCAACATTGTATTTAAAAAGTCAATTTCTCCTTATGCATAAAGTTACTTTGCAAAGATTAGAACGAGGATCTGCTACATAGCAGCATATGTCAACCATTCCTCTTTTGAATCACATCCTACAATTCCACGCAGCATCCCCAAAGTCTTGTGTGAAATTTTCATTCTAAAAGGTCTTCCAATTGCAATTTTGATGTAGCAGAAAGGGAAATTATTAATTCATAATTAAAATTGATGATTACTATGCTGCAACATTAATTATCCTGGGATCTTCATATGGGTTCACCAATTCCAAGCTGGCATAGCTGTAGGCCTTGTTTGTTAGAAATTATGGGTGTAGAAGTTTAATAAGGGTATTAGAATGAGAAAATCTTGTATCCCTCAAACTGGCTTCCATCATACTCCACTTATTCCAAATTCTGTGCACTAAATCTAGAGGTAAAATAGCCTATTCCTATCTATAAATACTCAATAAAAAAGCAACTAAGTTCTCTGAGTCGAAAAATAGGATAAAAAATAAATATATGTAGTATCTGTTTAATAAATTGATACGTATATGGTTTCTATTTTTTCTTCCACAATTGTTCAGCGCTTCAGGATTTGTAATAATAAGAAATGATATACAAGTAGATTACTCTGAAATATCCATGATGGACGAACAGCTGGTGAAGATGACAGAATTTGCAGAGATAGCAAATTTGATTTGTTTAATTAGGGAAAAGACAATTTGGTTGTCTTTCCAGGGATTTAGAAAGGTGCAATATGGAAGAAAGGAAGCCATGATATAAATTTGGAGAGAGAAGATAAAATATAAATGCATTAATAATTTCTGTAAAGAAATTTGAAAGCCACTCATTTACATCTTTCTATTGCTTTTCTCTTTCTTCTCTCTCTATTTCTTTCTTATTTACTTACCCCTTTTCTTTTCCTTTCCATTTCTTTTCTTTTTAAAAACTTTGTATTATTTTTTGTGTTAAATTTTTCTTTTATAAAGTTAATTTTAAAAAAGAAATGATATACAAAGTGATTAAATGAAACATAAACCAATCCACTGTAATAACAGCATGCAAGTTCCCAAAAATTATGATAGCAAATACACAATTTAAAGCAATCCAGGATATTCTAATTTTGTACCATATTCTTTGTGGGGTAAGAGTAAACTGTCTTTCTCACTTAAGCTCTTGGCATTACTTAGTTTACTACTTCCGGCATACTATAGCCAGACAAGTGGTTTGCAGTTGCAGGTGCATCTTCCATTGCCCAAGTAGGTGACAGAAGAGGCTGTCTGAATGCTGGAAGGCCAAGCAATATGGCAACCTCACCTCATTCTTTAGAGGTAGTTTGCTCTACTGAGCAAACAATAAACAGACACCAGGACAAATGAAGCACTGACAACAAACATTTCAAAACAGTTATATGGCTGATATATACTTAATCTGTAGGATCCATCTTTGAGCCTGATGGCTTTCTTGCAGATGTCTCAACTGAGTAACTTCAGAGGAACAGAAGCAAGATCACACAAAGGGTTAATACCACTTTATAATGCCTTGGTAAGGCCACACTTGGAATATTGCATCCACCACAATGTAAAAAAGATGTTGAGACCCTAGAAGGAGTGTAGAGAACAACAAAGATGGTTGGAGGACTGGAGGCTAAAACATAAGAGGTGATTGCACACCCTAAGGTTTGATGTATTTACCTGCTTGCCCGAAATCCCATTCATTTCTCTAGAAGGAATGGAGTCAGGATTAAAAATAGAAAGAAAGTGAAGCTTCAGGCACCATTCTGGAGTGTGAGGATCCTTCTTTTAAGAAGATGATTTTTCTAGATCTATACTACAGGATAATGAAATTCAGACCTCTCCAAAATATAGGCTATTCAGTTTTTTCAACACTTTTCTATGCAACTTTGAAGCACCATTAAAACCTTAGATCAGGGTGTCAAACTCGCGTCGTCATGGCGGCATCACATGATGTATCGGGGATTTCCCCCCTTCACTAAACTGGGCAGGGGTGGGGCCAGCACGTGATGTGATGCATCCGACCCATGGGCCACAAGTTTGACACCCCTGTCTTAGATGGTTTATGAAGACAGGGTAGTTTTCAGTTAGTAAGATAAATGGATAGGTTTCAGATGAATAGCAGTACACTTTGAAGACCAACTGCCACTATTTAGCTACTTAATTACTGTACCTAGTAGATAAATATGCTGTTCTTTGGGTGGCTTAAAATATTAACTTAAAATATATAATTAAAACCATGAAGTAAAAAAAATAAAAAAGTAAAGACTTGTAATAGAGAGAATCAAAACAGATAATGTATACATATTTTGAACATTAAAATAAAAGAGATTACACACACCCTTCACTGGTTATCAAAATACTCATTAAAAAAGAACCAAAATGAAATTAGGAGCTGCCTGTTTAATTGCTCTCAAAAACAACCTTGCTAATTTAGTTTAGGGGCCAATTAGTTCGGTCTACTTTTCATGCTAAGCCATCGATCATGATTTATAAGATACTGAAACTGTATTCACACATGCTAAGCTGACAACAATCAAATCACATTATTGTCTGGCATAATGTATGAAACCAGGGTTTTTAAGGTGTCTTACTACGGACATGGAACCTTTTCAACAAGCAGTATATTGGAGGAGATGTATGATGGCAAGTCCAGTGGAGGAGAAAAAGCTCTATTAATCATATTCATTTCCATATATATTTTTAGGACTTTATTCAAATAGATTTTTAACTATCACTAACTATTTGTATGACCTGTTGATTTTAAATATGGAATAATAAAGCTAATGGGATTGCTAGGTGCTTATCTAGATTTTTCCCCTCATTTGAGAAGCAAACATAATTGCAACTCTCAGGACCAAGCTTTCTACTTCCTATTGAAATAATTTATTTGAAAATGAACATAGTTAAGAACCCTGTAATGAACATTACATAACAATTGCTTGGCTGTTGTTATTATTACTGCAGTATTTTAATGTGAGATCACTACTGCTTTATTTAACATGTCCTTTCATAGAATATATGGGAAAACACTATCCTCAAACCGAGAGAACAAGCTCTAAATAAATCAGCTAACAGAGGGGGAGCCCATATGAACAACAGCTCAACAGCCTGCCTCTGACTCCTGGGAATTCAGATCAGCGGAGATGTAACTACAACAGATGGTCTTGGTTTGATTAGTCTAGTATTTCCCAAACCTGGGTAAATTATCCAAAATTGGGCAAAAAGTTATTTTTCTTAGAATAATGACATATGAACCAATTACCCAATCACAACAGGGACATTTAAATTGATTCATAATGTTTTATTTAAATTAAGTAAAAGTGGTTGATAAGTGATAAGTGGTTTGGGATAATGAATGAAGGGAAAAGTTTGGGAAACACTGGATTAGTCAGATGTCCTAAATTATATCCATAACCAATGTCCCGGGGTGCTCAAGGTAACCTGACTTATAGCAGTCACTCTTGGCTTGCTTCCAACCACCCCTGCTTCCACTGCTCAGTTTCCCTGAAGTGGTTTGAAGCCAGATGGCCACCATTTTCACTTCTTCTGGCCTGGAAACCCTGAGAACATGTAGAGATCAGCATGCACCAAACAGACTGGCCCCAGGTTCAGTGGTAGAGAATGTGAAAAACATTCTGTCAGTGCTTTGCTTCCTGAGTCTCTGTAAATCCTGGGCATCATTAAAAACACACCCACAATTCATCCAAATCAGTTCACAAATAAAATTGATTCCTGGTTCAGATCTTCTCCATGTTGTTGTGAGAAGCAATGAAGTGGAAGGTCATTAACCCCCCAAGGTGAAGTAATAAAATATTGGCAGTAGGGAGAGAAAAAGAGAGGGAGAGTCAAGGAGCTGGGAAATGAGGCGAATTAAAAATTCCCATCCATGAGAAAATGAGCCAGCCACAAACTCTACATTGCAAAGAAAACACTAGCTTTGCTCCATCTTCAAAAGAACTATAACAGAGATAAAGAACATAGGTCTCAAAATCGGGTTCCTTTTTCAAAGATGTTATTCCAAATTTTAAAGATATCCCCAACATTGATATTCCAAAGACTGGACTTGATTTTCAAAAGTCTAATCAAATACACATTTTCTTGATTTTTTTAAAAAGGCCAATCAATGTATACCACTAAAAGTTATATACAAGCAGCAATACATTTTAAAAGAATTTATATTAGGATAATTTGCTCTAAGAGCAAGGAAAATCATATTCCAAAGAATAAAGGAATTTTTGTAATGATTCTTGGGAAATTTATGTTAACAGTTTTACAAATTAGGTGAGAATGCATAGTAAGTAAAGAATAGTAAGTAAAGAATGCATTATGCTGATGGGAAGGAAAAATAAACGGTTTTGAAATTATCTGCCATTTTAAAAAATGTGTAGAATAAAAGCACCAAACTATCAATAAAGCAGACAGAAGTTTTAACAATTCACATATATTCAATTGATTTATAATTGCTTTCTCCTTTAGGATCAAAGGGTATAGAAGAATTCTAGGCTCCAAACTCATCCTTCTATCAAAAATACTGTACTTTGGATATAACCTAGGCTTATGCACCGGGATCACCTACATCTGAGGTAGATTTGTTTTACCTTGAGTACTGCAATAATTGCTCCTAGATAGTTGATTAAAAACAATATTAATTAAGCATCATTAATTTATTGATCTCATTCCACTTCAGTTTTGAAAGATGTTCTCCACTAGTTTCATATTGCTATAATATCATATTCAGTGATATATCACACATTGTCCAAGAAGCCAAGCCAGCTTTCATTAATGACCATATTAGATATGAAGTAGTTGAAGGGAAAAGAAACATGAAACATTAACCAACGAATCTGATTTTGTTGTTCAGGTATTTTCAATAAACAGTATGATCAATTGTTATGACCACATTCAGTCTGCAGATATGGATTGTTTAGTAAAGCAGTGTAGGTACATATTCAGACATACCCAGAATAAAATGGGTCAAGAAAAGATATTTAATACATATTGTTCTCACTGTTCTGCTCCATTTGATAAAATGAAAATAATCGGAATGGGACAACTCATCATCTCCAACTCGTTACCGCTAACTCGCTGCAGGGCAAATTAATGTGACATAACTATAATATTATTAATAATAGTAGTATTAATTATATTACCAATAATATTAAGAGAGAAAGGGTCTAACATACAGTTATCTCACATTAAGTTGTCCTATGGCGAGGTGGCTGCAACGAGTTGTCCCGCGGTGAACTGGCCATTGCGAGTTGGCTGCGGCAACTTGTTCTAGATCTGAAAATAGTTCCCATATTCATCAGAAAATTATTAGATAGATTTCACTAAAATATGATACATACAGTACCGTTGCAGTTAGTGAGCTTTATTTGTGCATATCACTTACCTATTACAACATCCTGATGGATATGTTCATATTTCATTGGCCTAATTTAGCACGTAGAGAGGAATAAATGGTACAAGTGGGGCACATCATTAGATATGTGATGGTGCTGTTGAGTGCCTTGTTTTTATGGCCTCAAGAAAAAAAAAACAATACCAGGAAGTTTACAAACTGCTTGACAAACTGGCATACATGGTTAGTAGGTTGAATTCAGCTTGGGAGGAGAAAATCCAAGTAGGTTTGATCTAAAAGAAATCATTTCTGAGTCCTCACAAATTTAATTAGCAACATCTAGTTTTCATTCATTTTAATTAGCAGTGTCTTTCTAGGCCAAAGAGGTCTGGAAAATATGAACTCCAACTCACAGTTAAAAAGTAAATATTGATCACTATTATTTGGATCAAATTAAGCTGATCAGATCTAAACATCGATTCCTTCACCACGTGGAGAGTGTTTCTTTGACTCATGGATCTTCAGTTACAGTGGATTCAGGACCAATCACTCCTCCCTGTCTCTGAGTTTTGTTTAGAGATTCAGCAGTGACTAATTGCTTTGGAAAGTGACTGTTTTTAAGAATTTACAAATGATGCTTCAAATTATTTAGTAATGGATTTACCTTTACTTTATCTTGACTACTTTATTTCTCATCCTAATATCCTGCCATTTCATTGCAGAATAGATTGCTTCCAAATAAATGCATGTTTGTTTCTGTGTTTTCTTCTTATTACAGGGGCTTTCTTTCTTTCTTTTTTGGCAATGATTTTTTGTGAAAAATGATTTTTTTTTTGTCCTTTGAAATTTCTTCTCCAATCAAGAAATGAATAGAAGCAAGAATAGCAAAACTAATCCATGTCAAGTAATTTTTCACCAACTCTCTCTTTATCTACAAGAAATAGACCAATCTCCTTCTATGGAAATACTATTCTTATGGAGCCTAGAGAGAAAAATCCTGTTGTGCTATGGAATTCTTTCCATGCAGTGTTTAATCATTTTAGTTTAAACTAATTTAAGTTAGTTTATTTCAGATGTGGTACAAGAATGGGTTATGTAATTGCAGATCAGCAATTTTGCACTTGAGAAGGAGCTTATTTTAAGTCAGCAATTTTTGCACTATGTTGTTTTGCACTACATTAAATTCATATTATCTTTAAGCTTGTCTTTAGTTAAGACTATAGTGTACTACAGCTTGGTATCTAACTAATTATATTATAAAATAACTAACTAGATGATTGTTTATGCAGTCTATTGGTTTGGGACATTTAACACCTGTGCCTTTCATTAATTAATGTTAATGCAATTTTAACTGCTTTTCAATGAAATCAATGAACTTAAAAGAGCTTAATTTTGACTGCAATATGCCCAGTGTTATTTATCTGTATCTTCTGTAGATAATAATTGAATGACTATACACCATACTTGCCATTAAAATAAATAGATTTAAGCATGAAGGTGAATGACTAATGGCAGAGATTTACCTAGCCATAAATATCCAGCAAAAGTTAGTGAACCTAATTAGCACCCTTTTTTTTTTTCTTTTTTCAGTCTGGCCTAGGAAAAATGGAGTAAGAGTCAGTTTTTTTCTCTGCAAGCTGCCCTGCTGTACATGCAGAAAGAAATATCTAGAATGTCAATGTATGTCAGATTGAAATATTTCACATTAACAGAGCAACTTGTCAAATGGCTCATTGGACTCTTAACAATTACTCTTTGCCTGAAGATGTTGGTAATACCATTCCAATAAACAACCACAAAGCAAAGAAGCAGGAGGAGAAACTGCAAATTCAATGAAAATTAATTTCTTGAAACAGGTAAATAAACTTTTCATCCATGTGACTTAATTCATTCAAAACTGTACCCATGCTACCTTATCCATAAATGACCCAGTGTTCAGTTTCAAACCTGTATCAGAAAGGTCTGTGGAGATTCTCAATCATCCAGGTCATGGGCAGGGGTGGGATTCAAATTATTTAACAACCGGTTCTGTGGGGCTGGCTTAAGTGGTGGGCGTGGCTTGGTGGTCATGTGACTGGGTGGACATGGCTTGGTGGTCATGTTATTGGCTGGTATGGCCAACTCAATATCACTCACATCGAGGCCCGCATCTCCTCGTCTGGCCTCTCATGACTGTTGGGATGTTGCAATTGTTGTAAGTATGAAAAATGGTCATAAGTCACTTTTTTCAATGCCATTGTAACTTTGAATGGTCACTCCACACAAGCAAAGTACCAGCAAAGGAGGGAAAAATAACTCCAGAGAAGTTCCTGAGACAAGAAGTCTAGTCCTGCCAAGAATGTAATAAGGGTTAACAGAGAGGCAGTTTCTGTAAGCAACACCAGAATGTTTCCTTCCTGCCTTCCTTACAGGATTAGGCCAGTAATTTCTTCTAACAACCGATTCTCCGAACTGCTTAGAACGTTAACAACCAATTCTAGTGAATAGGTGCGAACTGGTAGAATCTCACCCCTGGTCATGGGTGTCCCAAAGGTGTTTTTTTCCAAAAGGCAACTGGACTGTCTTACTTTTTTTTTCTTTGTAAATATTACACTTCTTATCCAAGAACTGAAGAAGCTTCTTGGATGAGAAAGGAAACATTTTCAAAGAGAAAATCCAAGAAAACCCAGTTGCCTTTTGGAAAACTTTTGGGACTGTATCAAAAAGCCCAAGTGTTTCACCATCCATAGGAATTCCATTGCTTAAAATTATTTATGATAAGTTTAGGAATAGAACTCAATTTTCCATCTCATAGTACTTGTAGATCCTTGCATGTTAGACAGGACAGGTATTTTAAAGCACCCAGGCACATAAACAAAGCATCTTTATGTAACGCTTTAAAAATTATTTTCTAAGATTTTATTAGCTGCTCTTTCCAGAAAGACTCAGATCCACAGCATTGTACAGCATTGATAACCACAGCCAAGGGCAGAGGTGCCCTGGCAAGCCCAACTAGAAATATCACAAATATATTAACTTATTTTCATTAATTTGCTTATTTCTCATATATGTATCTCAGTGTCCTTTCTGCAGCTCAAGACAGATACTTGCACAACGCCTAGAGTTGCTGTGAGCGAGCAGATGGCTATATAAATTCTCTAAAATAAAATCCATAGATACATTTTTCCACCTCTCCTTTATCCTCCCAACAGATCAAGGGTAACTTTGGATCTGGCTTTCAACAGCCCAGTTCCAAAACTGAAACTCTTCTACCTGTACATTTGCTATCACAATTGTAGCAACTTTCCATGCACTAATTTATTTAACATATTTTCAGACATCCTTTCATCATAGGAGACTCTGGAGTTCTGCTCAGTGTAAACAATATAGCTCTAAATCTCTCAGTCTTGTCAGTTAATCACTGCGGTCATCTCCTTCTCCAAAGGACAATCTTTCAAGGAGGTATGGCAAAATTTCATTCCATCAGCCCCCTTTTTTTTCATGAGAATTCATGGAAATTCATTCCAGTGGCAATTCATTCTAGTGACAAATTGTATATATGTTTGTCCCTTTTGTATTACAACCCAATAGACACTGAGCTGTAAGATGAGTTGATTCCTTGTCTCTTAGTATAAAACTTGTCAGCACACAGTAAAACGATCCTCAGGGAGAAATCAATAATAGTTAGCTGAGGCCAATTGACTTGCACCATGCCTCTAAAGCAGGTTCCCCTATCCAATAGGTTGAATGGAGGCTGGTATACTGTTTGGAGTGTTGTTGTGTTTTAGGTTGAGATTTTTTTTTTAGCGAGAATTGGCTAGTTGAGAATATTATACCTTTAAAAGCACAATGATACTGTAGGAAATCCCTCCTCCCTAGATTAAAATATTATTTATTCTTAATATTAAAAAGAGGCAAGATAGAACATTTCCCAAAGGAGAAGTTGAGAAAAATCTTAACAAAGGTAGAAAGCAGCCCCCATCTTCCTGCCATAGGAAAACAGCTTCAAATTAAGAAGCCTGAAGAAGCTGGCCTTTAGGAATGCAGATTTTGTATCCATTCAAAAATCTATTCATAAATAAAATGCTTTCAGCCACAACTCCAGCTGATGGGATTAAGAATTTACATCCCCCCCAATCCAAATTCTAAGGACAGGACATGGCCTTTAGGACACAATAGGATTAACCTATTAACCACCATTAGAATTAACCACCATTAGAATTAACCACCATTAAAATAGTAAAAGACACAAGGGTCACTACTTTGTACAACCCCCTGGAGCATCTCAATCACAAAACCCCAGAACCCTATAAAGATCTATCCAGTCACTCAGCCATTTTATCAGCTACCCTAGAAACACTGCTACTGTCACTGAAGTTTCTGGAAACCAAATAAACCTTCTTTCCTTGCAATCAGCCTCCGTTTTATTTTCAGTGCCTTTCTCCCGGTTTGGAACTGGGCCAGATTTTTCTTCTTACAATACCAAAGGGCAAGAAAGATGATAGAATACTCAGTTTCTAAGTACAGTAAGCATCCAAGTAAGCTTCCTGTTTGTGAGCCTGAGACTCATGGCTCAAGAAGCAAATAGTTCAGGATGAGTTGGCCTAATTCAATTTTAATTAACTCACAGAATCATAGAGTTGGAAGGAATTGTAAAAGTCATCTAATCCAGCTCTTGGCTCAAAATTTAGTGTAATGAATTATGTGAGGGTTTCCTTCAAAACTATAGAAAATCCTAATATCCTGAGGGCTGAAAAATTATCCACTGAGTTCTTTAACCACCCATGTTCTCAAAAATCTTTTCAACTTCAATGGTCTCAAGCGCTTTTGTTGGTAAAACCTCTAAGCACAGAAATTTTGGGTTGTTCAAATTGAATTATTCTGGCTGGTTCTAAAGGGCATGCATGTAACATTCATAGCATTTGCACATACCCTAATGATTTTGCAGTCAAATGCAAAGCTGGCAGATAATTTCAAATTAGAAACCCTTTTAACTATAAAAGGCACAAATATCAACTGGCCATCAACATCTAAATAGTATACTATCTTTCTTCTATTCATATGAACAAAATATTAGTCCACTAGATCTTCCAAAAGAATGACAGAAATAAGCTTCAAAGGTGGCAGTGATGCTTGCTGCTCTTTAGTACAACTAAAAAAAACATGAAAAGCATGGAAAGCACAAACACAGCAAATGCTAAAACCTCTGAAGTCAGAAAATCAAAATCCTCCATCCAGTTGCAGTAAATCTAACAAAAGGAATTATATTAACTTAATCATGGGCCATAGCTGTGGCTCAATATGTCTTGATTAGAACCAAAACCTGTCCAAATCATTTTTAATAGATAAATATTAAGTTTCATGATTCACAAATAACAAATCCATCTCTGCAGTAACAATATCAACAATATCTTTCCAACATTGGAAAGAATATGAAGTTTGAAAACAATTTTTAAACAAAGGCATCACTTTGAGGTGTCACACCTGAAATTTCAGGAACTTGTAATGGGTGCTTTTAGAAATGGTTGCCATGGGAAGGTTTTCTGGTCACACAGTGGCTGCCATGTTTTGTGTGATTAGTCACCAAACAGTCATGTATAAGAAAGCAAACTGGTGAGTTTTCTCCCTATTAACCCCTATAGTTCTGTTCCTTAGTTTTTCCCCTTGACTGTGTTTCATCTTCCTTCTGAGCAGACCTGCAATTACACACCATTTGTATTTTGTGAAAAAAGCTGTGGAGCATCTCTGAATTCTAGAACTATGCTTGTAAGAAATTGGGCAAACATTTTTTTGGCTAGGTGGATTTAAGGTTATGACTTTAAATCAGTTTTAGCTCCATCCCATTGCCAAGTAATAATTATTTCCTTGCAAATAGTTTATACATTCTTTAGAAAGCTGAGCGTAAAATATTAGGTATGTTGCTATCATCTACATACTGTAATGAATTCTCTGCTCTTAAATTTGAACTGCTATATAAAACCTGTATAAGTACATCTTGGGCTGTGAGTAAGATGGAGAATATATTTGAGGTATTTCTCCGTAAGTCTTTTGAGTCTATAACAATATTTTACAAATATCAACTTTCACCAAGGTCCCATTAAGATTTATGTAAAGCAACTGCCTCTTTCTTCCAGATTTAATCCACAATATTCCTATATATGGGATTTAATTATTGGCTTGTTGCCTAGATGAAGATATCTAGGCCTGAAATCTTTAAAGTGGAACTCTTCTATATCCATCCATCAATGCCAATTATATTGAATGGTTGGACAAGACACTAGCACAGAGACTAAAGTACCTGGAAGAGCTGCTGTTCATGAATCACTTTGCCTGAATATGATCTTTTTTCCCCTCTGAGAAGAACAGCAGAAAAGCTAATAGGAAAACTTTATAACAGAATAATAGAATAACAGAGTTGGAAGTGACTTGGAAGTCTTCTAATCCAACTTCCTACTCAGGCAGGAAATCCTATACCATTTCAGACAACTGGTTGTCCAATATCTTCTTTAAAACTTCCAGTGTTGGAGCATTCACAACTTCTGGAGGCAAGTTGTTCCACTGATTAATTGTTCTAACTGTCTCCTTAGTTCTAGGTTGGCTGTCTCCTTGATTGGTTTCCATCCATTTCTTCTTGGCCTGCCTCCAGATGCTTTGGGCAATAGACTGACCCCTTCTTCTTTGTGGCAGCCCCTGAGATATTGGAACACTGCTATCATGTCACCCCTAGTCTTTCTTTTCATCAAACTAGACATATCCAATTCTTGCAACCATTCATCATATATCCAGGCCCCTAATCATCTTTGTTGCTCTTCTCTACACTCTTTCTAGAGTCTAGACATGTTTTTTTACATCGTGGCGATCAAAACTGTTCCCAAAAAGACCAAAAAGTTCTTTCATACAAGAAAGACATTAAATATTATTTCCATATACAAATTCTGAAACTGTTCTTTTCTTTCTGCTTTTATATTGGTTCATTCAAATTAATGGTTCCAGTTTTGCTCTTATAACTTTATTCAGATTGTTCAATTCATGTAGCCGTCATTTGGTGATCACAACTGGGACCTGCAACTCAGTCATTAAGCAAAGCAGTTGCTAAGTAAAACTGCAACTGGGCTTACTTCTATTTTTTCCTTTGTTTTATAGAGCTGTGAAGGTTGTAAAGGCAAGGACAAGCCACAGAGTTATTTTGTTGTATCTGCAAATTGTCGCTGTATAAGGTAATTGCTAAACGAGGAGTATCCATAATGCTTAATATCTATTGCGTAATGCTTAATGGTCTATTGCTATGTATTGAAAATGTTCTTAATGTGATTCTCTTTTATCTAACAATTTGTTATAGCTCCAGACACATTTAGAGTAAAGTGCACCATCACCCTTTGGGAAATTTGTATCTCCTGGAGATTTTGGTATGCAAAGAACATTTTTATTTTTTTTTAATGTCTTGCTTTTTCCCCCTTTTTTTATCCAAATACCTCTCTATTACAGGTTAAAACAAGCTAAATAATATCAGTAGATTGTGAAAATAGTACAGGATAGCATTCATCTATTCAAATTGGTAGCATATTTCTCCATCAAAAGAATTCAAAAATAACTCGGTGGTATATCTGTCACGAACTAGAGAGGAGCTGAGGCAGTTTCTACATAAATTCCTTTGTGTATTTTTCCTAATATAACTGATTACTAATTCATTGCTCATATTTCACAGCTAGTCCAAGTGTGATAACCTGAGAAAACAGCATGAAATATTCTAGTATGGGACATTATAATACAGACAGTCTGTGCATTATTTTCTCTCCTTTTCTGGACTCTGCTATTTAATAAACATATGGGATATTATTCCAAAAAAATAAGGAAAATAAATAAACATAATTGGAGGGTAGTATGTTAGGAATGATTGAGTAATGGGATTATGCTACAAAGAGAGAAATACTGCTGTACATCATTCTACATTTCTTGTGAGTGGTATACAAATCCATGTAATAAACACACAAATAAGTATATTTTGAATTTATTTATTTACCCACTTATATTAAGACTTCCTTTTCTAACAAAGCCATTCAATGTGGTTTTGCATTTTAAAAATATATGAATACACAAAAGCTGATTCTGTCCAATGGCAGAATGATTTCAGGACGCAAGTGGCTTTTTTAAAGGTTTGATCATACAAGCGTTTTAGTCGAAGGGTATATTATAGCATTTAGAAGTTATATTAACATACATGTATTGTTTGTGCACATAAACACATCCATCAGAAATTATAATGAAGAAAGCAGGAAAAATGTTGCAATAAGAACCAAAATGATCACAAAACAGGTCATTCCTAGACCTTGGCAACCTAGCCACCAATGAAGCTTTTATAACCCTGAGTGACCAAGACAAGATCACCATACTTGAAGTTCATCCCTGATCCAAGTGCTAGTGATTCATTGTTAATTACCAACAGGAACAGAGTTGAAAGGGATCTTGGAAATTCTAGTCCAACCCCAGCTTAGGCAGGAAATCCTATACCATTTCAGACAAATGGTTATCCAATCTCTTAAAATCTTCCAGTATTGGAGCATTTACAACTTCTGGGGCAAGTTGTTCCACTGATTAATTGTCCTAACTGTTGTTCTAAGAAGAAAACAAAGGTTATGATTGCAGACTTCCCCTTCTTAAGAGCTCCATTTGTCATACAGATCTTTCATCTTGATGAGTATCTCCCAGGTACCCAAATCCAAGAAGTAACAGACTGACAAACAAACCTGATACTCAAAGACCCTTCCTATTTATCCATATGGGACAAAAGATCCTGCAATAGCGGTAGTATTCAGCCAGTTTGATAGGGCAAACCAGTAGCAAGGATTTGATGTGGGTCGCCAAACTGATAGCAAGTTCTGGCTGGCCATCCCCTCGACCTGGTTGCCCTCCTGCCTGATGCTCGCTTCACCCCGCCCACTTGATGTTTGCCTAAGGCATTTCTTTCCTTTTTTTCCCTCCTGACAATCAGCTGTATATAGATCAGCTGTGCCGGGATTCCCCTTGCTGAGGCTCAGGAAGTCAAAAAATGGCTCAGCCCCCCTCTCCATTTTTTTCCTGAGCCCTAGGGGAGCCTTCTGGGAGCAAAAACACCCTCCCCAGAGGCTCTTCTGAGACCAGGAAGCTCCCAAAATGGAGCATGGAGGGGTGCTGCGTGCTCCTCCCATGCTGTGTTTTTTTCTTCCTGAGCCTTAGAGGAGCCTTATGGGAGGAAAAATGCCTCCCCAGAGGCTCCTCTGAGGCTCAGAAGGCCCCCAAAAATGGGTGGGTAGGGTGACTGCAAAAAAAGCCATGCCCACCCCATCACATGGCCATGCCCACCAAGCCACGCCCACAGAACCGGTAATAAAAAAATTTGAATCCCACCACTGCCCTACAAGGCATCACCTCCAACATATCAGGAGTGACTTTAGGATGTAAGAAGGATATTGGGGCTAGATAGTATTCTCATCAATACCTCCCACTGAAAGCAAAAATCCAGCAACGGGAGAAAAAAATTTTAAAGTGATTTTGGGGTTCCAGTGATGGTACATGCAAATAAGGAATGGATTTTTCAGGAATGGTTCAAACTAGAAGGAAGAGAGGCTGCTTTGCAAAGCTGGAACTACATCTGGAAGATGGCTGATTAACCAGAGGACTACTGATGAGTAACACATTGTCAGCTAATGATCTGAAATTAGCAGCAAAGCAAAAATTCCACATATTTTGGAAATTACTTGTTTAATAAAGAAACAAGGACTAAAGGAAAAAGGAGATTGAACACAGGGAGTCTATTCCATCATCCTGAATTTAAGGGATGATGCATAAAATATGAGCAACAATGCAGAAGCAAATTACCCCATAATTGGTTTGTCTCATGGGCTTTCTTGGGGTAACTCATCTTGGTTCGACCAAGCCTTTTGCTACTCCTTAGGAGGAGCAAGCAACAGCATCTGGTGATCAAATAATGACAATGTGGACTCCTTTTGTGAGCAGATTCTGGCCTGTTTTCTAGAGGAACTTTGGAAAATGAAGTATCATAAAAGATGCCTAGAGTTCTACTGGATGAAAACGAAGAATTGGATTGAGTACATTAAGGATTAGGGCCTATGTTATGGGATAAAGTCAGTGAAACACATCTATTTCTCTGCCTTTTTTGAGTTCTCCTGTTTCGAGTGACATCATTTCTACTGGGTAAATAAAGTTCTGGGGAAACCTTCCAGGCTGTTGCATTATGTCTGGCATCTGTCAGATAAAATTGCTTGGATTCATTTGATCTCCAGCTGTCCTAGTCCTATAGAGGTGACTGTGACTCCGTCGTGTCCAATTATCTTGGCTGAGTTTGATCCAGTGACATCCCAAAAAAGGGACAGGGTACTTGGGAATATGAGTTTTTGTATCTGTAGGTTAGATCCATATCTGACCTCACTTGTTGAGGCCTTCCAGAAGGTGATATATAGCTGGTTCCTTGCAATGTTGAATGTCTCTGTATAGGAGGGGATGGTATCATCTGCCTTAAAAGCAGTTCTCAAGGAGTCTTCCTTGCATCCAGCAGTACTGAACAATCCAGACATCAACCTTCCTTTCTGGTTCTTGAGAAAATGAAAGGTTTGCCGCTCCAAAGGGTTTGAAAGGAAGTGGATTATCTGGATCGCTTGCAGTTTCAGGTCAAGTTCACCCTTACGAATGATCCCTAGTGGGAGCACAATGGGAGTAGTATATTTGTGCTGTCCCTCCTTCATCTCTTAGTGGATTTCAGTGCCATTGAGTCTTCTGGATTGACTGAAAGGGTTGTGAGTGGTGGTGGAGGCACAGTTGTTCTCCTTCCTCTTGGGTTTGTTCCAGTCACTATTGATAGAAGAGGAGAGATCTCAGGTCTGTGACATTCTAGAGGCTTGTTTCTCTTCCTGCTGCTAGTTAACATGCACTTGTAAATGCATGGTGAGGTCATCCATAGGCATAGGATCAAGTCAACTTCAGGGTTTGGCTGATAGTTATATAGTCCTGTTACAGGCCACCCAAATAAGGTGATTGAAATGTTTTTCCAATGCCTGGAGTGTGTCCAGATCTCAATAGAGAAGAACTGTCTTTCCTCAGTCCTGATAAGACTGAGTAGCTGTGAGTTTTAGGCAGTGGTGGGATTCAAATAATTTAACAATCAGTTCTCTGCCCTAATGATTTCTTCCAACAACCAGTTCGCCAAATTGCTCAGAAAGTTAACAACCAGTTCTCTCTAAGTGGTGCAAACTGGCTGAATCCCACCACTGGTTTTAGGATGGGAGGAGGAACTGATTAGCTTCAATTAAGTATTCTCCTGTAAATTCTGAATTCTCTTCTTTATGAATAACTATAGTACTGAATACCACCGTCTATGGAGATTCTCAATCATCCAGATCATGGTTGTCCAAAATGAAATTGGACTTTCTTGGTTTTTTTTTTCCTTTTGAAAACAATTTATATCTTATCCAAGATGTTTCTTCAGTTGTAAATCTTTTGGATAAAAAGTGAAACATTTTCAAAGAAAAAAAACCACGAAAGTTCAATTGCCTTTTGGAAAAAGCACTTTTAGGTTAAGAATGTATCCTTTTCTAAAAAATTTTCCCTGATTATACCAGGAAATTGTTTTTAGAATTATAGATTAAAATCCTCTTCCTACCTGCCAAGTTCCCAATAAATTATTCATTTAAAAAAAAGATAGATCTCTTCCATTTTCTCCAGTTTGATTTTTAATGGAAGAAAAATAAAGAAGGAATTAAACTCGCAAAGAATATTAAATTTAACCTCTCTACCTCTTGAGAGATGTAGGATTTAGAAACAGATGGGTTTCCCTTCCTGTGCTTTTCCTTGGATTGATTTTATTAAGGGGTAATGTTTGAACAGTGTTTATGCGCCTGAAAGCTCCTGGGTTCGTCTTGAATTATCAAACAGACGCATGTATGCTTTTGAAATGTTTCAAACTGGTATGACATCTTGTTGCATTTTTATGCCATATGGTGGCTCTGATTTGCCTGTTGTTATCAACTCCTCTACATCGCTGAAGCTGACCCCATAAAAGGTAATGCTCTCCCACCCCTCCAAATCCCACAGTTTCTGATACACTGCTGAGCTACTATCAAATTATTGCTTTTAGGACAGGCAGAATAATTCTTGCCCTGTCTTTGGTTATCATTTCTCTCCTACTGTAATATTTTCTGAGGAGTATGATTCCATTCAGACTACACACAGAATCAGGTTAAATAGGATAGAATCAGGCAGAGGTGGTATTCAGCAGGTTCTGACCAGTTCTGGAGAACCCGTAATGGAAATTTTGAATATTGGAGATTTTACAATATCCTTCCCCTGCCACACCCACCAGGCCACGCCCACAGAACTGGTAGTAAAAAAATTTGAACCCCACCACTGGAATCAGGGTTTCCACACACACACCCATCTCAAACCTGAATATTCTGACAGCCCTATAGCTCACTGACTGTGATTTATCCAGGAAGACAATTCTTTCAGCCCAAAGTGTTCAAAGTACATCAGCTGAGGAAAGGGTGGTGGTTGTGGAGTTGTTTCTTTTACCATCACGCCACACTTTTTTGTCATTTTCTTGACAAAAGCTGTTCTGGATTGGTTAATATTTGAAATACTTACTGTTTATTGGTCTACATTCCGGCGGGAGATCCTCGCCCCGTCATTGGTTGACTTGGGCGCGGGAGTCCTTTAAAAGAAGGGCTGCCGCACCACCAAGTCAGTCGGGATCCTGGAAATAAACAAAAAGACTGAATCACTATACGTGTGTGCCTCTTCATTGCCGCCTCAAAACACTGGCGACGAGGATGGGATCGAGGCAACACGTTTAGAGAGTGCATAGCGGCGGAGAGCGAGCGGCATCATGTCCGGAAGCAACGCACCGCCTGAAAAATTCAACCCGGCCAAGGAGGAATGGCAGACGTATGTGGACCGATTCCTCATGTTTTTGGAGAGTAGCGATCTGAGCGGAGTGTCGGATCACCGAAAGAGAGCGGTGTTTTTGACCCACTGCGGCCAAGCCGTATTTCGGATGGCAAAGGCACTAGCGTCTCCAATCGATGTTAAAACGCTAACTTGGCCCGAACTAGAGAAGATCCTGAGGAAACACTACGCGCCCACAGTTTCCTGTCTGATAAAGCGCCATGAGTTCTACCTCCGGAACCAAAAAGAAGGAGAACCTATCGCCGATTTCGTGGCCGATTTAAGAGAAATAGGTGGAGAGTGCGAATTCTCGGATTTCAATGAGGCACTAAGAGACCGGATCGTCTTAGGCTTAAAAGATCCAATATTGCAGAGTAAGTTGCTAAACCGACCCAAGATAACAGCCACAGAGGCCATTGAAGAAGCCACCGCAGCCGAAGCCGCTCACAAATCGGCAGCAAGAATGAAACAGATTAATCAAGCTGCACACCACAAATCCAAAGAAACCACCAAAGCTGATGATGAACAAGGAAAAACCTCAACTCACTACGAGGATATTGAAACTGAGACCAGTAGTGAAGAAGACGAGGTTTGCCACCTAAAAGCCGCGAGAGGGAAAAAAGAGCGGGCTACCAGGCGGTTTGATTTTGAATGCAACCGTTGTGGTGGAAACCACCCCAGATCAGAGTGCCGATTCATAGATGCAATATGCCGAAAGTGTGAAAAGAAAGGGCACATCGCAAGGGTATGCAGAGCCCGATCAAGCTACAGCCCCAGGCGAAGAGAAAGCCCTCCCCCAAGAGAGAGAGAAAAGAAAACAAACAACCGTTGGAGCCAGGAAGGAAGGAATAGAAAGTTTAAAGAATCATCTTACAAGAAGGAAGAAACGCATCAAACAATAATAATTGGTCACTCTAATACAAAAAACGTTAAAAAAGTCCACGTGCAAGTAAGAATTGAAGAAAAAAATTGTGAAATGGAAGTGGATTCGGGATCATTCCTTTCCATGGTTTCCTGGGACACTATTAAGAAATTGATCCCAGACATACGGCGAAGCGAACTAGACAAACAGAAATTAACACTCAAAGACTACCAGGGAAACAGAATTCCGGTAGTAGGGATTGGACATTTCCAGGTAACCTTCAACAACCATACTGAGATTCTTCCCCTAACAATCGTGGACCGGAACAGACCCAGCCTCTTAGGACTGGAATGGTTCGAACCGCTGGGAATAGGGATGACCGGTATCAACCATATCACAGACGCTGACTGGGAGGCAGATCTCATTCAAGAATTCCAGGACCTGTTCAGCGAAGAATTAGGCAAGTACCGGGGTAACCCGATTTCGTTTAACATAGACCCCAAGGTAGCCCCAATTAGACTTAAGGCTAGAAGGGTACCGTTTGCCTTAAAGCCAAAAATAGAAGAACAACTGGATAAACTAGTAAAGCAAGGGGTCCTCGAGCCAGTTGACCACGCTAAATGGGAGACCCCTATAGTGACCCCTATAAAAGCAGACGGGTCGGTTCGTATTTGTGGGGACTATAAGGCGACCCTCAACCATGCACTACAACAGAGCGCATACCCCGTGCCTGTCGTGCAACACTTGCTACATTCTATCAAGGGCGGAAAGATTTTCGCCAAACTCGATTTGGCTCAGGCTTACCAGCAACTGCCCGTTGACAAAAAAACAGCTGAAGCCCAAACTATTGTGACACACCGGGGTGCATTTAAGTGTAATCGCCTACAATTCGGCGTTAGCGTGGCACCAGGCATTTTTCAATCTCTTATGGAACGCCTCCTTCAAGGAATTCCTGGAGTCATCCCGTATTTCGATGACGTCCTAATTGCAGCTAAACACAAATTGCAACTGCGAGACCGCCTAAGAAAAGTGCTGACCAAATTTACTGAGGCGGGGTTTAAAGTCAAAAAAGACAAATGTACCCTTATCACAGACAAAATAGAGTTTTTAGGATACCTAATAGATGGAAATGGCATCCATCCAACAGCAGGAAAAACCCGTGCTATCAAAAATGCCCCCACACCAACTAACAAGGCTGACCTACAAGCTTTCCTAGGGTTGATAAATTTTTATCATGTCTTTTTGCCCCAGAAAGCCACGGTGGCGGAACCCTTGCATAGGCTTTTGGACAAAGACGCATCGTGGAAGTGGGGACATCGGGAAGAAACAGCATTTAACAAAATTAAAGACATGATCACTTCAGCTCAAGTGTTAATTCAATATAATGAAACTTTGCCACTGTTACTAACTTGCGATGCCTCCCCCTTTGGAATCGGAGCTGTCCTGAGCCACCTTCTACCTAACGGCAGAGAGGCTCCGATTGCCTTCTATTCAAAAACCTTGTCCCAAAGCCAAAGGAATTACAGTCAACTGGACAAGGAAGCACTAGCCATAATTTCGGGTATTAAACGTTTTCATGAATACCTGTATGGCCGATCTTTTTCGATCATCACCGATCACAAACCCCTACTAGGTATCCTGGCGGGTGACAAACCCACTCCCCACATTCTATCACCCAGAATGACAAGATGGTCAGAATTCCTGGCCGCTTACAATTACACCCTGTCGTACCGCCCGGGTCCGACCATCACACACGCCGATGCTTTAAGTCGTTGCCCGTTACCAGACTCTGATCCTGAACCAAACCCCAGCACTTCAACATTTTTGATTGAGACCCTGCCCGACCTCCCGATGACAGCAGCAGACATCGCGCACGAAACCTCTAACGACCACCTACTGCATACCGTGAGTAGGTGGATCATGAAGGGTTGGCCTGACTCTGAGTTACAAGAACAGCACAGACCATTTAAACAGAGACAAATGGAACTGTCAGTACTAAAAGGCTGTGTACTATGGGGGGATCGAGTGGTCATTCCACAAAAACTGCGAAATTCCATATTGAAACTATTGCATGAGGGACACCCCGGGGTGGTAAAGATGAAAAGTCTAGCTAGAAGTTATGTATGGTGGCCGGGGTTAGACAAGGATGTTACCGACTGGGTCGCGGGTTGCCAGCCCTGCCAGACTTCCCGGCCCTCACCCCCAAAGGCACCAGCTACTGAGTGGGATCTACCTAGGGGCCCTTGGTCTAGAGTCCACATAGATTTTGCAGGCCCGACTAAGGGACATACCTTCTTGATTCTGGTAGACGCGTATTCAAACTGGTTAGAAGTGAGCCTCATGAAATCAACCTCTTCTGAAGCTGTCATCCGACAGCTCAGTCACTGGTTTGCCACCCACGGTTTACCAGACGTCCTGGTATCTGACAACGGCCCTCAATTCACGGCTACAGAATTTGAGGGCTACCTAGCCAGTTTGGGCATACGCCATGCCTTAACCGCGCCGGCACATCCGGCAGCGAATGGACGGGCCGAACGCATGGTCCGGTTTACCAAGGAGACCATTCTTAAGTTAGATCAGGGCCCTATACAAACACGCATCGACAAACTATTGTTCCTACAACACACTACACCCAGTAGCACTACTAACAAAACCCCTGCTGAATTACTTATGGGGAGAAAGCTACGTTCCCCTCTCGATAGATTACACCCCACCTACACTCCAGAGAAACCCCTAGATTCTTCAACCAAAGTCCGAACATTCCGAATTGGGGATTTAGTTTACGCTAAAAACCTGGTAGGGCAACCCTTATGGGTGCCAGCCACCATCACACATCTAACCGGGCCCCGTTCTTACCGGCTTACCACCGCTGATGGCAAAAGCTGGAAACGACACATAGACCAACTTAGAACTCGCACCCACCCCAGACCTGGCGATTTTCCTGGGGGGGAAGGGGAACATCCACCAAACAGTCTGGATAAGGAAAGCCCACTAACAGACAATGACACCCTAACTCACACACACACACCCTCAACTCTAGCTCCGGTCGGGTCGCGCTGCTACGCACCTGATCCTGAAGAACGTCCCGCTGAAACATCTGACAGGGTCGTCGATAATCCAGGCCGAGCAGGGAGCGGCATGGCCACGTCAACTAGCCCAGTTAGGCCCGTTGGTTGTGACGCAGCCGGCTCGACCTGCTCGAAGTTTCCAGGGCCGGAGGCGAGAGGAGCAACAGGTCCCTCCGCACCAGCCGATGGTAACGACGCAACTGAGCCGCGCAGGTCCAGTCGGACTCACAGGAGCCCCGCCTATCTACGTGATTACGTAACATAGGCGCGGCTCCTGATTGGTCAGACTGGACCAAGGAGGGAGGGGTGTTCTGGATTGGTTAATATTTGAAATACTTACTGTTTATTGGTCTACATTCCGGCGGGAGATCCTCGCCCCGTCATTGGTTGACTTGGGCGCGGGAGTCCTTTAAAAGAAGGGCTGCCGCACCACCAAGTCAGTCGGGATCCTGGAAATAAACAAAAAGACTGAATCACTATACGTGTGTGCCTCTTCATTGCCGCCTCAAAACAAAAGCAGATTAATTTAATGAGGAGAACATGAATATTTGACTGAATCTGGAAATCATTACTAATTGCAAGAGCAATTTCTTGCTAATGGTGCTGTAATGATTCTGTCTATTACAAGCTGTACTGCTGTCATTACAGCATTATTCATATAAATTCTCCATGGGGAGACTTTGGTCAGGCAAATGCAGATTGAATGTTTTGCAGGGAAGCAAGTATCTTCAAACTTTCAAAATAAAATGTGCAAATGTACTATAAAACAAATAACCTAACCATAACATATTTCTTCAATGTGTTTTCTAGCTACGTAAGTGCTCCTTTATCAATCCTTCAAAAATGTATTATAAAAACAACCATCAGTTGGTTTGGTAATCAACAAGTGGTAATGATGTTATATTAATAGGGAATGAAGATCATTAAAAAAGCATTGTAATTTGACAGGAATAATTCCAATTAATTAAATTAAGAATTTTTATGCTCAGATTTTTATAGATGAATTAATAAGATGTAAAAATAATGATTAAAAATAGGAAGGAAGGAAGAAAGAAAAAAGAAAGAAAAAGAAAGAAAGAAAGAAAGAAAGAAAGAAAGAAAGAAAGAAAGAAAGAAAGAAAGAAAGAAAGAAAGAAAGAAAGAAAGAAAGAAAGAAAGAAAGAAAGAAAGAAAGAAAGAAAGAAAGAAAGAAAGAAAGAAAGAAAGAAAGAGGGAGGGAGGGAGGGAGGGAGGGAAGGAGGGGGAGAGAGAGAAGGACATGACAGGACATGACCAGGGCAGGCTCGATAAACTACCTAGGTTTTTTCTGTCGTCAGTTTTCTGTTTGTTTCTGTGACATCTTCCGTTTGAACTGTCAAATTCTGAAAGTAGGGGCTTTCTACTCCAACTCTCCTATAGATCAGAAGTGAGCACTGTCATCCTTCGAGATAGGCCAGGCAATCAAAGGCTACTGCAAAGGCTACTGGAACTGTAATTTATTGTTATGGGGCATAGAAGAATGTAAAAAAAATGTAAAAATTGTGTACATGAAGTTAGCTTTCAGTTCTCCGCTGTTTCAATTTATTTGTGCAAATAATACTACTAAAAAGGACCATTGAATATGTATGTGTGTGTATGTATATATGTATATATATATATATACTGTATGTATATGTATACATACACACAAACACAGTACACACACACACAACGCCATCTTCTGGATGCTCAGTTCTTATGAAAGAGCTAAGCCTTTAAAAAAAATTCAATATTAAGTATTTTTTAAAATGTCATTTTTAAGAGTGATATTTAAGAGAAAACATCAACTGCTGCTCTGCAATATAACCTCTGCAGCCCCAAGGATTGAATAGATGTCTCTATATGTGCATATACGTGCTTGCATTTATCTCATTAAATTTAAAAAATTAAACTTTGGGCAAGGAAATAGAGGGGAGACCTGATCTCAGAGTAAAGTCACACAGACGGAATTCTTGGCTCCAATGAGACAGCAAGGGCTCTACTGCTAAAGTGTTTGAACTCGAATCAGCCAAGGGCATCCAGGGGAAGGGTAAAATCTCAAAATGGCAGGCACAACCATGTGGATAAAGACCCGCCCCTTTTTATCTACATCATATGCATGACCTGCCAGTTTAGCAGAGAAAACAAGAGAATGGAGAAGAGGTTGTAGGAAGAGGATCATCATCTGAAAACTACTTAAGATCTGACTTTTCCCCCAAGTGCTGGGATAGGGTAAAATTGATGGATTGCATATGAAAGTTTGCTTGGTGACAATTTTTAATGTTAACTGGTTTAAATAGATATATGTAAGTATTGATGATATATTGATATTGTTTTTTAACGGTTGGTTGCGACCCATCAAGAGTGTGATATAAGATGTGCAGGTAAGTATACAGGTGGTCCTCTATTTACAAACGCAACTGAGCCCCAAATTTCCATTGCTAAATTGTTAAGTGAGTTTTGCTTCCTTTTACAACCTTTCTTTCCCCAGCTGTTAAGTGAATTACTGCCGTTTTTAAGTTAGAAACACGGTTGTTCAGTGAATCTGCTTCCCCATATTTTGATCCCACGGCCATGAAATACTGCAATAGTTGTAAATGTGAAAAATAGTCATAAGTCACTTTTTTCAGGGCCGTTGTAACTTTGGTCACTAAATGAAGTGTTGCAAGTCAAGGACTACCTGGAAATGTTTGAAGTAAGTAAGTAAGTAAGTAAGTAAATAAGGAAGGAAGGAAGGAAGGAAGGAAGGAAGGAAGGAAGGAAGGAAGGTACTCAGAGATGCCCTGATGCTAAATCCTTGGGGTACCCTTCCACTCTCACCATTTGACCCTCTTCTTTTGCACCACTGAGGATGAAATGCTAATACGTAGTAGTAAGCCCCAAATCCACCTGCTCCTGAGCTCAATTAAACTTCCTCCATATAAATCTTTTCACTGTCTGAAAGCAGAACAATATTTTTTTTCAAGTTCAGCAACTATCGAATTCTCCCCTCTCCCTAAGCTAGAGCGCAGAACATAATTCACAACTAAACACATAATCGATGCCTGCTTGTCTCTAGCAGGCTCCTCCCTTGAAGCTACAGTGAATTCTGCTCCTTGGAATTCACCGGCTGGGATGGCCTGACAGCCTTGGCAATCCCATTTCACAAGGTTGCACTGTGCATTTATTTTCTCATTAGCATCTGTGTTTGGTTGTATGTTTTCAACCAAGGTAACCTTGGAGTGGGGGGGCAGGGAGCATTCCTTCCTGTCAAGGGAAACATGTGATCCTGTTTCCAGAGTGCTTGCATGACTGAGCAGCAATACATCATGAGAGCTGCAGCCCTGACAGAGCTAATTCTCCAGAGTCTTTGTTGGAAAAAAGAAAGAAAAAAAACTGCTTTTGGGTGGTTTAGCACATGCTGCATTTGTGTGGTCAGAAAAAGTGTGACAAGTTTTTTTCCCCCTCTGAACCAATTGTTTATCAACTGATTCCCCACCCCCTGGACCAGAGATAGAGATGCAATATTTTTATTTAATGACCTTTAAATGAAATTGCACAGTTGCTCAAATGCCCTTCAAGGAATTTTAAAAAATTCTTTTAGCTTTCATTTTTTTTTTCCAACTGAGAAGAAAATGCCAATGATATTTTCATGAAGTGCATGAGGAATATTGCAGGTTTTGCACTGTATCATTTCTCCAGTAGTTTGGAGCCTTCTCACATCACAAAGGCATCCTATTACTTAAAGACATCAATCAACCCCCTATGATATATTAAAAAGACAACCTTCTGACCTTATGATAGTGAAAGACCATCATAATCTAACCAGTGATTCTAACAATTCTCACAGCAATTGAACATGTACATTGTAAATGAACACATGAACTGAATTCACAAAGTGGCTCAATCCCTGATTTTTCTCAGCCTTCAGAAGGCTAAGAAAGTAGGGTCCCCTGAAACTCAGAGGGAAGGCATTGCTACAGAAAAGGCATGTGTCTATATGGCATTGTTTGATAGAGGAACTCAGAGCATACCCACACCATCAGATCTGATGGGATGGGCAGATACCTTCATAGAGAAACAATCCCACAAATAACATGGCCCTGTTTTATTCAAGGCTTTAAAGCTGACAGCTAGCATTTTGAATTGTCCCAGAAGGTAAACAAAAGCTAATAAAAAGTGGGGGGTTCAAATTTTTTACTACTGATTCTGTGGGTGTGGCTTGGTGGGCATGAAAGGGGAAGGATACTGAAAAATCTCCAGTCAGAGGGGATATTTTCCGGTTCTCCAAACTACTCAAAATTTCTGCCACCGGTTCTCCAGAACTGGTCAGAACTCGCTGAATACCACCTCTGATTCCAGCTCATGCAGCAGTTGTGAAACATGGACCCACCAGAGGTGGTATTCAGCCAGTTCTGATAGGTTCTTGAGAACCGGTAGTGGAAATTTTGAGTAGTTCAGAGAACCGGCAAATACCACCTCTGACTGACCTACCCCCATCTATTCTCTGCCTCCTGAGTCCCAGCTGATTGGCTGGGTCTTCTTTTGTTGCCTGGCACCAGGAGAACAGAGCTGCAAAGCAGGTTAGTGGAGTGGGGAGGGAATGGGTATACAGTATCTTTCCCTTGGAGTGGGATGGAAATGTAGATTTTACAGTATCCTTCCCCTGCCATGGCCACCAAGCCACGCCCACCAAGCCACACCCACAGAACCAGTAGTAAAAAAAAATGAATACCACCACTGGGACATACTTCAGAGCACCCCAAACTGTGCATGTTGCTGCTCTATCGACTAGCTCAAGCTTCCAGGTGGAATTCAAGAGCAGCCTCGTGTATAGCATGTTACAGTAGTTCAAGCAAGAAGTGACTTGGCCTGAATAACCCTAGAAATGAGTTCTGGAGAAAAACACTGAATTTCAGAAGTAAATCAAATGGTTCAAGTTCAGATTCTACTTAAAAGAGTAGAAGATAATGTGGAAAAGATTTGGATGAGAGTCCAAGAGCCTAGTTAGAAGCAAAGACAACAACATTTGGAAATTGGTAGATATACTTGGAATCTTAATACAAAATAGCTGTCCTGCATTAGCACTTGAATTTTCAATAAATGGTTGTGATGATGGCTCTTCTCTTAAGCCATAGTCCATCAAATAATATCGGTCTCCTTTCTTGCCTTTTTCCCTCAGAATGTCCTTTCCCTATAAAAGCCTCAGACAAGCAGGAACATTTCTAAATAAACATTTCTAAATAAAGCATTGGGTTGCAGCAATACATCAAATTCCCATTTTTGTCATTTTATATGCTGACATAGTTAGTGTAACTTTTCCTGCAGAAACACTGTTTATGTGAATGATCATAATTTGCACTGTCTTCACCTCCTCTTTTTCACTTCCTTCTGACCCTGGCTTTTATTAATCCCTTCCTGCCATTAAAATCTTTATTCATTCCTCCCAGAATAATATTCTATACCTCTCTCAGGAAGTTGTCCAAAATTCTGAAAACAGTAAGAAATAATGAGCAAAAGAGAGTGCTAGATAAGAAAAAGAAATCTAGATATAATGTACGCCAATTTTATTTTTCTTCATACTTTTGTATGCCTTTAAATAACTTTGCTTTCACCATATCAAAACACTGTTTCTCTCTGTTTTTTAAAAGGATTTTGTTAACTCCACTTCCCCATGAATTACTCAGTCTTTGCCAGGCACAAAGAACCAGATCCACACAAGAATCATTCAATTAGCTGTTTTATCACTCAAGTCTATACACAGGAATGCTCTCAGATTGATAGTTTGCACCTGGGTAAAACTAGCTAAGATTCAATAGCATTCAAATGAGGAGGGAGGGGGGGTTTCAGATTTTGCCCTCTTGTTCCTATAAATTGTTTTAATTGTATGGCTGTGCACCGCTCCGAGTCCTTCGGGAGAGGAGCAGTATATAAATAAATATTTATTATTTTTATTTATTATTATTATGAAGGGACTCCAGACTAATTCCCAATTTGACTCCTCCCCCTGGCTCAGCCAGTATCTCTCCAGAAATATTTCCTTTCCTTCCATTCACTTTTCCTTCAGGTTTGCATACATTTATTATTGCCTTATGAATAAACTGTTGTAACACACCTCTTTGGTATTGGTAATTTTTGAACCATATTCATTTAACACCCATTTATTTCTTGATCCTGTATCTTCATGTATTTGTTGAATACCTACTTCATTTCCACTACATTCATTTTATTTTTTATCTTGTCTTCTCATACCTGCTTCTCAGTTCCATATAACAGATTGGGCAGAAGCATGCTCTTACGTACATCACTTCTTATGGCAAACATGAATTCCTTGTGAGAGTCTTCATTGTATCTACTACCTTTCTATCAGCATTGACAACTTCTTAAAATTTCACCATCCATTTCCTCCCTCTTTAGTAAACATTCTACAAAGGTACAGAAATACATTGATTGCTTTTTTTAAACCATGTATGCATAAATTGCTTGCTATATTTGCCTTGTCGAAGACCTTGTCTTGGTCTTGGTTAATTTTTAGATGTTCCTTGATGATTTATACCAGTGGTAGTCAACCTGGTCCCTACCGCCCACTAGTGGGCGTTCCAGCTTTCATAGTGAGCGGTAGAGGTTTTGTCCCCTACTTTATAAATCATCATTACTGTGGAACCGGTGGGCGGTTAGAGAAAACTTTAGTACTAGCAGAGATACAAAAGTGGGCGGTAGGTATAAAAAGGTTGACTACCTCTGCTTTATACAATCTATTCATTCATCGTTAATCATTCGGGCTCTCAGCCAACCACATTGCATTTTATATATACAGAAAAGGACACATTTCATACACCCCCACCTACACATCTCTAATAAGCAGCCCCTATGTACTTCTCCACCAATCCATTAAACAATCAAGGGGTCACCACACACCATTGACTGACTCCCTGCTTATTATTAAAACCATTAGCTAAACATGCATTTCTCATGCATGCTTTAATAAGGTGACCAACTTTTTTACAATGAAAAGGAGGACACAAATAAATAAAACAAAGCCACTTGCGCGCGGCGCACTCTTGTGCGTGGCAGACTCTTGGTCATGGTGCATTCTTACGCATGGTGCACTCTTGCACACAGTGCACTCTTGCTCACAGCACACTTTTATGCATGGTGCACTCTTGTGCACGGCGCACTCTCTCAAAACAATTCTCCTGTGCAGAGCACATGCATCTCATAATTACGTCTCGCTGCACTGTACCGAGCCTTGATGAATCGTCATGTCAAATACAAATACGTCACATTACACACAATGGATCTGATCGGCATCGATCAAATACGGAGATTTACAGATTAGCCTTCAAATATCAAAAAGGAGGACATGTAGGAGGACACTTTTCGAGAGAGGACAGAATTTACAAAAGGACGACTGTCCTTCCTAAAGGAGGATGGTTGGTCACCTTAGCTTTAATTCAACACACTTTGCTCTGAATGTATGTAACTACCAACTTGCCACTCTGTGCTTGCATAAAACACCTCATAATTCAAGCCTGTTCACTTAATCATACATGTTCCCTAAACCATCAAATCCACAATGAACTCCTTTCCGACATTCATGCATTTATCAGAGATTTGCTTGACGAAATAAAATCTGGTTTTCACACTCCCTGCTCACCGTGAAGTTGCAGTGCACCTTCCCAATTTTGTACATTGTCTCTTCTCATGCCCCTTCAACCAGAATTTTAACGCTCTTCCTGACACATTTAACAGATTAATTAAACAGATTAAAACAGATTAGGCCCAGGGTGAAGGTTCATTCTCCAAGCTTGTAGGTTAGTTTCTGAATATTTCATTACCAAGCTAGGTAATATCTTCAGCAAAGCTTAAGGGACTCCTAAACTCCACTGAAAATGTTACCTAGCCTGATAACAAACATTCAGAAAGCAACCCGCAAGTTCAGAGAACGAACCTTCACCCTCACCCTACACTCAGGTTACAGATATTTGCTACTATTGCAGATATTAGGTTTTCCAAAGTCTTCTACTTTACTCTTTGTGTAGAGAAAAGCAACAGCATCATTCCAATTATCAGGCACAGTTGTCATATTTATGCACATTACAAAGTGACACGTTCACTCTGTAAATCAAGTGCATACTGTATTTTTTTTTTAGTTATACCATCTTTAACATTCTCACATTATTTTTCTTGTGCACTGACATGAATAGCATTCTTTTCAATTCCAGACCTCAGCATACCATATAGCACTGTCATTTTCTAAAATATTCCTTTCACTACTCTGACACTTCAGTTTCAACCCAAATTGCTTCATCACTTTTATAATTACCTTCTGCTCGCTCTTTTGGAGACTACTTGTTTAATCCTTTCCAACCAATTTGAAACTCTTTTTAAAATTTCCTTCAAAGTTGCTCTGTCTTTTAATCTTTTAATCTTAATCCTTTGCTTTATTTGTTTATCACAATTATTCAAACAATTCTCTATACTGCTTACATGTCAGGCCCAAAGAACCAAAAATCACAGAAGGAGTTATTTCAGAGTACTTTCTTATCACTGCTTATCTATAGACAGGAATCTTGCCAAACTAAAGGAATTTTCTGAATGACTATTATATATAACCTGCAAACTGCTGGAGAGGAGGTGTTTTTGCCCTTTCCTGCATAACTTGCAAGATTCCAAGTTATGTTGTCTCTTTGCTCCCTGGGAAAAAACCCTCCTTCCTGTGACTTTCGAGTATATTCCACCACATTAAAATAGACATTAAATTCCATAAATAATAAAATTGTTAAAATCTTTGAAAATTGGCTGCTGTCTTCCATGAAACTCATTGACTAAAAGTCTTGCAAACGATCATGGTTTGTTATCTGCTTCCTGAAGGATAAAAGTGGTTAGCCCAGGGGTGGGATGCAAATATTTTTACTACCGATTCTGTGGGAGAGTCTAGGTGGGCACGGCCACGTAACTCAGTGGGTGTGGCCACTTTTTTTTTGCAGTACCCCCCTGCGCTCCATTTTTTTGCCTCCTGGGCCTCAGGAAAGCCTCTTGGAAGGCCGTGATTGCTTCAAGGAGACTTCCCTGTGGCTCAGGATGCAAAAAACAGTGCAGGGGAGGCGTGCAGCCCCTCTCCCCGTGCACCCCTTTTTGCCTCCTGGGCCTCAGGGAAGCCTGCTGGGTGAAGCAATAAGACAGCGAAGGAGATCCTGGCCCAGCTAATTGTCAGAACAGCTGATTGTCAGGAGGGGAGAGAAAGAAATACCATAAGGAGTGACTGGGCGGGGCAGGGCTGGCGGGGGAGAATGCAGTCAGCGATGTTGTGCATACATGTGATGTTGGCAGAGAGAGGCGGGGCTAGCCAAGGGCATGATTTGCTGGTTCTCCATACTGCGCAGAATCATAACAAGCAGAATTATAACAACCAAACCAGTCCAAACAGATAGAATCCCACCCTGGGTTAGCCTGATGTCAGGGGGTAAACTCTTAAATTGATGGGGTAACTGAGAATGCCATTTTCTAGTGCCCACATTCCTTGATCCCTCTAGAAGTCAGTATCCATAGCATTTCCTGCTTATCAAACTATGGAAATCAAGCAGATACTATCTGAAGAACAAGTTTAGAGAGTTTGATGGGCAATGACTAGCCCCTCGAATTAAACCAGAAAATTATCAGCTGTTAGGACAAATCTGAGAAATATTTGCTGAAATTTGGCTGTAAAATTTATTTCATTGTGTTATGTTGTATACTGTACTGACTGATAAGCGTGGTAGATTTGTTGGGATGGGATGAAGACTTTGATATTGGGAATTTATGTCTCAAATGAAGACAAAGTATTTCTTTACAAATAACTTATGAGGAGATTAATAGGATTCTCTGATGAAAATTTGTGTTTAATGGGGACTGGAATGGAGTGATCTCCTCACAATTGGATAAGACTTCAGAGAAAAATATTAAAATCAGACAAGGCAAATTACCAAAACTTGTCTTTGATCTGATGGAGATTTAGGGCTGTTTGATATATGGAGACAGAAAACTGGCAATTCAAAAGAACGCACATACTTTTCTGAAAGACACAGATTCTTTTCAAGAATAGACATGATGGAATCCAAAGAACTTGGCTACTAAGGTTTCTAAAGTAATTACCAAGACATTTTCATATCATAATCCTATGAGTTTGGTTTATAAAAGAAGTTCTAGTTCTTTTAGATGAAGATTAAATGAAATGTTGCTATAGAAAGAAGCAATAGTAGAGAATTGTAAAAAAAAATTAAAATATTTTTTTGAAATGAACTTAGGTAAATACACTGATTTGAGAATAGTTTGGGATGCAAGTAAAATCAGGCTGAAGACAATTTTTGGTAAAAAAAACCCTCTAATTTTATTAAAGGTTATTTTATATAACATAGTAGTGAACTCAAAAAGAAAAGTCAAGAGAAAATACAAGCAATTTTGGATGAGATAAAGAGATAAAAACTGAAGACATAAAGAGAATTAAATAAATTTCAAGAGAAGCTAAGTATTTTTCAACAAATTAAACTTTTACAATACAACTATGTTATCAGTAAAAAAAATTGAAATAAAAATGAATTGTGTAAAGCGAAACAAATTTTGACAATGAACCAGGGAAAAGACTAGCATATAAATTATCAAAAGAAAAAGGAAAGAGAATGGTATTGAAATTATAAAATTCAGATACAGAATTAATGGACAAGGTGGCCATATAAAACACTTCATCAATATTGTTTTATCTTGTATAAATATATGATAGTTCTCTAGAGAAAATAGATAAATAAAAACAAAATTTACCGAGAATTACACAGGAACAAAGATTATGAACTAATCTATAACTTTAAGGGATAAGATTAAACCTGGTGCCTGGCCCAGATGGTGTGTTAGGTTCATATTGAAAAATATTTTGAGGAGAAACATCTACAACTTTTACAAAACACAATAAACTCTATTTTATAAGGAGGAAAAATGCCTTTTGAAAAGAGGACAGTACAGCACTAATGCCTGAAAAGGAACAAGATTTGACTTTAATAAGAAAATATTAATGTGGGCATTTACCTAAAAGATAGTTAAATGACAATGTTAGAAAGGAGTTGGGCACTTTGGAATACTTGGAACAACATAATAAAAAAGAAACGGCATTGATTTTTTTAGGTGTAGAGAATTGACAATTTCAATTGGATTTCTTTTTCAAGGTTTTTGAAGATATGAATTTTGGAGATAACTTTATAAATGGGTAAGATCAATTTACACTTTATAGAAAACACAAAGTGTTGTGTATTGACTTAAGTTTCCACTCAGGTCCGTGTTTTGAGCGGGAAAGCACGGACCTCTCCCATTGGTTGATGCCGTTTGACAGCCAGCTATAAAAGGCAGCTATCAAACGGCAACAGCTGTTGCCGCTCCAGCTGGCTGCTGTGTTAGAGCGGCAGTAGCGGTAACCCTTTATTTCAAAAATAAAGTGAGAGCTGAACCTTTGCCTTGGTGTCTGCCTGAGTGATTACCGCCACTCTACAACACAAATATTTATCAATGGAGATTTAACAAAACCCTGTGGGATACAAAAAGGAACAAGATACTGTGTCTTCTCTTGTTTATTCTGGTTTTTGAAATTCTGAAATAGAGATATAAGACAAGATAGGCCACTGTGAGAGTAAAGATTAAAAAAGAAATGCATAAATTAAGGACTTTTGCAGATAACTTGATGTTGATTCTGGAACATCCTTTAAAAAAACCTGAAATATAAAGGGCAAATAGAAAGGGAAGGGAAGGAAGGGAAGACTTGGATTAATGGAGTGTGGTCAGTATTACTATATTCCAGTTCCGTCAAAACTCTGTCCACTTCTATGTTGGGAAAGAATCTCTTCTTTAATCTTTTACCTAGCTACCCCTAAAATAGAGATGGTATTCAGCACGTTTTGACCAGTTCTGGAGAACTGGTAGTGGAAATTTTGAGTAGTTCGGAGAACTGGAAAATCCCATCTTTGACTGGCCCTGCCCCCATCTATTCTCTGCCTCTCAAGTCCTCCTATTCTCTGCCTCTTTTATTGTCCTGCACAGGAGAATAGAGCTGGAAAGAAGGTTAATGGGGTGGAGAGGGAATGGGGCTTTTGCAGTATCCTTCACGCCCACAAAGCCACACCCACAGAACCAGTAGTAAAAAAATTTGAATCCCACCACTGCCCCAAAACCAGGGCTTCCATTTGTCTGACCAATTCTCTTTTCTGGGTCAGACAGACAGACAAAAAAAATTTAAACATATAATTCCAATGTATACATATATAACTGAACAGAGCTAGTTCATTTTTATGCTTTCTATATTTAATCACCTCCAAGCTTCCTTTCAGTGAAAGGAAATGAATCACTCTATTTTGCCTGGTCAGGTTCCAAACATAATTAAATAGCTACATTAAAGGATTTCTGCTTGAGTTATGTACACTTTCAGATTCTAACATATATTTTAGACATGCCTTGGAAGCAGCTTACATTTCATTCCCTGCCAATCTCCAGTTCTGTGATTTCAAACAGTTGGGCAGCTGTTGTGATATCTAGTAGGTTTTTTTATTTCTGAAATTTTTTAAAAATTACCTAACAGGTCACATGCTTTGTATAACAAATGCCTGATGGCAAAACATTGTCAGGGAAGAAAATGGCTTATTTTTCTGGAAGAACACATTGACTAAGTCAAGCTTTCATACAATTGTTATAGTAGTGTTCAACGCTACCTGCAGCAGTGGCAATCTCCTTTTCAATCATTATGTTATTTGAAAATTGGGATTCATGGAAGATTTATGGTTCTGTCAGTAATTTCTCCAGAGTTTTAAACCAACTGTGGTTTTAAAAAGATCTAAATTTGGAGTAGTAAGCAATTGTATCCAATGGCTCAATACAGAGAGCTATGTCAATGCTTGTCTGCTCTTTCCAGGAAATCAACTAGAGGGCAGCACAAATCAATCCATCTGCCATAGGATATGGGCATTCTCAGAGGTAGAATAAAAATACTGCATGTTCTCCCTGTAAGCTTGCATAAAGAGTTCTTCCAGCTATAATTAATAGCACTAACTCTGTGTCTCAACAGCTTCTCATTCTTAAAACAGTCAATATAGATTGATAATATTATTAACCCATCACCATGCGGTGATGGGGATGTAAGAAAGTGGCCATCTTTATGAAAAAGAAGCTAGATTCAGAATAACAGAACAGAGTTGGAAGGGACCTTGGAGGTCTTCTAGTCCAACCCCCTGCTCAGGCAGGAAACCCTACACCATTTTAGACAAATGTTTATCCAATCTCTTCTTAAAAACTTCCAGTGTTGGAGCATTCACAAGTTCTTCCATTGATTAATTATTCTAATTGTCAGGAAATTTCTCCTTAATTCTAGGTTGGTTGTCTCCTTGATTGGTTTCCAACAGTGGTGGGATTCAGCCAGTTTGCATCACTTTGGGACAACTGGTTGTTAAGTTTCTGAGCAGTTTGGTGAGCTGGTTGTTGGAAGAAATCATTAGGGCAGAGAATCGGTTGTTAAATTATTTGAATCCGACCACTGGTTTCCACCATTGCTTCTTGTACTGCCCTCAGGTGCTTTGGAGAACAGCTTGATTCCCTCTTCTTTGTGGTAGCCCTCAGATATTGGAACATTGCTATCATGTCACCCCTATTTCTTCTTTTCATCAAACTAGACATACCCAATTCCAGCAACTGTTCTTTATGTGTTTTAGCCTCCTCCTATGTTTTAGATTCTAACTTAAGCTTCCTACTTTGCAGTCTTTTAGTGAGGACCCAACTCCACCTTACTATACCTAAGCTGCTATATTTTTAATATCATTTTTTAATTTATTTGCTGCAAAATTATCACTGCGTATCAATTGAATTAAAGAGACCTGTGTCTACACATCCTTGATCCTGTGAGAAAAATACAGTGTCATGGAATATAAGAAAAGTCTTAGCCTTTTAATTTTTTTTATTTTGAAAGAGATTGGAATGCAATATATTCATACTTTATTTCATTTGAGGATATCATGAAGTTTTAACTTTGCAATGAGAAACACTAGCTCTGGGCATTCACAGTGAGGTTGGGGAGACCTTTGGCACCTTTTGCATCACTAAAGTTTTGTTTCCATTCCTGGAGCTCCTGAGCAATTCCCATAGATCTAGACTTACAATCTTCTGTCTTTTGCCCAACAGTTAGATTTTCTAACTTCTCCTTTCCCCATCAAGAAGGCTCCAACTTTTTCCAAAGGGATGACATACCTGTCAAAGCGGATGAGGGCGGGTCACAGGTTGGGCTCCATCTTTTGCCTTCTCACATTGGTCGATTGGAGGCTTTAATCTTCTTCACTGTTCTGAAATTGGCAGCAGCGAGGCTTGGCCTGGGGCACTTTGAAACAGTTTCTGAGGGCTTGGGGACTTAAAGTAGTGACCGAACTAAAGGTCGAATTCATTTTTATAAAGAGTAATTTCAGTTTTAGCTGGCCAGTTTGCGGCTTTGTACTCCCTTAGCTTCAGCAGTAGTCTTTGAAATTCAGAACATGCCTTGCAACTGACCTTCAAAAAGTTTCATCAGAGGGTCATTACTTTTTCACCCCTGCTGTTCTGACTAAAATTTCAGGGAAAGTTCCTTGCCCAAAGCAGTTTTCTGGCAAAGTGAAGCATGTGCATTCCCAAAGGGTAATTTCTTCCTGATCAAGGGCACCACCAAAATGAGATGCCAATGAATTAAATAAGCATTTTAACATAATCTAACCCAGCTAATTAGATTCCAGCTATAAATTAAATATCTAATCTAAATATGGAGTGCATTTTCTTCTCCAGGTTCATTCATTTTTGGGGCAGGTGACCTAAGCATTTAGGGCTACATATTTAGGATGAGCAGGAACTCATCAGGCCTTAATTGCGGTTTATCCAGGGGTGGAATTCTACAGGTTCGCACCTATTCTCTAGAAACGGTTGTTAACATTCTAAGCATCTCGGAGAATTGGTTGTTAGAAGAAATTAATGCCCTAATCCTATAAGGAAAGCAGGAAGGAAACATTCTGGTGTTGCTTACACAAACTGCCTCTCCATTAACCCTTATTACATTCTTGGCAGCACTAGACTTCCTGTCTCAGGAACGTCTCTGGAGTTTTTTTCCCCTCCTTTGCTGGTACTTTGCTTGTGTGGAGTAACCATTCAAAGTTACAATGGCGCTGAAAAAAGTGACTTGTGACCGTTTTTCACACTTACGACTGTTGCAGCATCCCCACAGTCATGAGAGGCCAGATGAGGAGATGCGTGCCTCGATGTGAGTGATGTTGAGTTGGCCACGCCCAGCCAGTCACATGACCACCAAGCCACGTCCAACAACTAAGCCACACCCACAGAACCAGTTGTTAAAAAATTTGAATCCCACCCCGGGTTTATCCCCATCATGTAAGGTACAATGCTAAGCATGAATATGCTTAAATGGATTCACACAAGTGCCTTTGTTGGTCCTTTTCTCCAATTTAACAGAAAAGACAGATTTGTTTTCCACATTAATAATATGCTAAGTTGGCTTCATAATAACATGCCAACTGTTTTCCAGAGTTGAATTCAGAGTTCATAAAATAAAGCTACATTATAATTTCCATAAAAATGTATATCTTCAAAAGATTAATAATTTTAAATCTGCAGGGTTTTCAACTTGCCAGCACAATCATTAGTCGTATTCTCTCCTTCTCCCTCCCACCACCCCTTAGGCAGGAAAGGAGAAGAATTTAAACTTTTGAATAAGTTCTGCCAGGAATACAACTCTTTGGCATGTCTTTCGAACTTATGCTCTACGCCATTTCTTTTCTTCTTCTTTTTTATAATCTTTGTTACACATTTTTCAAACATTTACACCACATTTCCATTTTTGACAGTGCTTCAGAGTCAGCTTCTTTCCTATTTGCATAGTAATACTTTCATTTTCATTTTCAATTCCTATCTCTAGGTCATTTTTATGGCTAAAATTAAGCCTCAAATAAAACCACATGTTTTGCTTAATTTTGTGTTCTATATGACAACTTCCCATACACTACCACTTTCTGTTAGGTATGCTTTTTGAAGTTACCCTGTTTTAAAAAAAACAAGTTCTACAAAGGAAATTCAGGTCTGTTTTGACCAAATTTCTTACAACATACAGTGAGGCCAATGCAACCAGGCTCAAATTAGCCTATTTTGGGCAGTCTATGAAGAAAACCCTAATGCTGGAAAAGATGGAAAGAAAGAACAGATGACAATTGATAGCAAGGTGAACAATCTCAGTTACAATATTGATCAATGCACCATTTGAAAATCTGAAAATAAATATTTTTGAGAACAAATCATCATAGAGAAAATCTTTTACATGCTTTCTATTGACTGTTTTGGCACATAGTCAATCAACAGCATAAATAAGTCCCTCAAAGAGGAACTTTGCAGGAAGACAGAGAACTTTTATTTCTGTTTTCCCCACCTCCGTACAGTGGCTGATTTTTGAATCAAAACCTCAACTTGCAAGCCAAGTGTGACTCTGTCTACACTTCAGCATGCCAGTTTTCTCAGATATCCTGATCAGTTTTGCATAGTTGAATAATGTATGAGAGTCCAAGCAAATCATGTTTAGTTTAAATTTGATCATCTTAATCTCTATAACTTGCTCAGAAAACTCTACTTACAATGCAATTGTTTATTATATTAAAAATGAAGTGAATTTTCAGGCATTTTATTTATCATATTTCATATGACTAAAATATGTGCTCAATTTTCTATGTGCTGCTTATTGGCTGGGTATATACACCAAGCTAACTGACATTTAACAAAATCTGGGTCCAAGGGTAAATATCAACCCCAAAGGCTCACATAGTTTCCTCTTTTTCATTTGAGAAGAGATATTCCACGATTAACAATTTTATCTTTGACTTTAATGATCCTTAGACAGATTGCAAAGGTTGGAAACTGAAGTGTTTTATGTACATCTGTGAGTGTTCCTGAAAACAGGAATCTGAAGTCAGCAAGGATTAGTGAAGCAGCTTTAAAAGTATACCAAAATGAGATTTAGTTACAGGAAATACATTATACAGACAGGCAAAACCTGGCCCTAGCTAGCTATAGGCTACCTGGAGGAAACTTCAAAATCATGTGCTCTGTGTACATCTGCCTAAAAAGGCAGGTAGAAGGAAGTGATCTCAGATTAGCAATCTCTGAGACAAAATGCCATCAGAATGTCAATGAAGAAATGCTTAGTTTTCTATCTATCTACACCCTATGACCCCTACCCATTTGGTCACAAGATGCTGAACAGCTAGTGTCATTGGATTTGGACCTCCAGCAGTAAAAACACTTAATAATAGTAGTAAACAATTTAATATATTCCATTATATTGTTATTAATATTTATTAATAATGTAATTATATTAATATATCATTATAAATTATAATAAATTACTATTAATAGGATTGCTAGTAAAATTAATATTAATTTATTCCAATTTATGATATATCTACTATATGTAATTAATTACATTATTATTAATCAATATTATCTTATTATCTTTTATATACTGTATATATGTTATCAGTTGCCAGTGTTGAAAAATTGGTTGAAACACAGAATTGAAAAAGTAGTCAAAAGTCAGCAGGTTAAAATATTGTAGGATTTCAGAAAGCAAACTGATAAAATCTTGGCTCGTAACACACCAGATTTAACTGTCATTGCAAATAAGAAAGTGTGGATAATCGATGTTCAATACCAAGGGATAGTAGAAAACAAAGAATTGGAAAAGATCACAAAGTATCAAGATCTGAAAATCAAAACTGAAAAATTATGACATCAACTGACCATGGTGGTCCCAGTGGTGATTAGCATTGACAGCATTTAGAAAATCTGCACATTATCAAAATTTCCATATGTCAATTAAAAAGGCCACATTGCTTGGTTCCACATATATACTATATGGATACATTATGGCATCCTAGGTTCTTGGGAAGAACTGGATGCATAGGAAGCCCGACACCAACTACACAGCAGTGACTTTATACATTTTTATGTATATAATAATAATGGAGAAGCTAAAGTGCTCCAGGACTTCATTATTCAGACAGATGAGCATCCCAGACTTAATTGTCAATAAAAAAGTCAAAAAAAGTCATGATAGTGAACTTTGCAGTAGCAAGATAGCAGAATAGAAGAGATAGAACTTGAGAAAATAAAAAATACAAAGACTTGCAAATAGAAGTAGAATGACTGTGGCAAAAGAAAGCAAAGATAGTACCAATAGTAATAAGCACCTTTTATGCAATCCTAAAACATCAAGAACATCACATTGTCAAAAATCAGCATCAGTCAACTGCAAAAGGCAGCTTTACTTGGAGTAGCTCATATCCTGCAATGATACCTTTAACAACATCAAACAACATCTGCCTACCCAGGTCCTTGGGAAGGACTCGATAGGTGGATAAAAATGCCAAATCCAGTTTGAGCATCTGGCTAACTATTCAACCAATCATTATAATCAAAATCATGCTATTATTGAATTTTGAATGCAATGATTGAATTTATTGAAATTATACTCAACATATCTCTTCATTTAAACCAGGGGCATCAAACTCAAAGCCCAGGGGCTGAATCTGGCCCGCAGGCTGCTTAGATCTGGCCTACGGGGCCACCCTGGAAACAGTGAAGGATAGCCATGCAGTGCCTCTACATGCGGCCTTCCTAAGCTCTGTTTTCTTTGGCAGAGGGTGCAGAAGCCATCGCAGCTGAAAATGAAGCTCAGGAGCCAGAGGCACCCCGACACGAGCGAAGTTGAGCTGGCCACACACACTCTAGCCCCCCAAGGTCAAACATAACCCTGATGCAGCCTTCAATGAAATCAAGTTTGACACCCCTGATTTAAACAAGCATGTAGCTGAAAAATAAAATGTAAATGTAAAATAAACACAAATGCAATTAAAAATCAAAACAAAATTAAAAGCAATATGATTACAATCATTAAATATAATAGCTAAAAATCTGAAAGACTGAATTAATGCCACTTCTGCTGCTGAAGCACTTTTGAACATTTCTCATGCAGCTAAATCTTTATTTTATTATTTACTCAGGAAATTTATTTGCCACCTGCAAAGATTTGAAGAAATGTTATGATTTAATTCTTGAGTTAAATCTTGGGGGTCCGTGGACAAGATATTTAAAGGGGGTTGTGGTAAAGAAAAATTTGAGAATCACCGGGCTATTGGATTAGGAACCTATGATCCTCCACTAAAGTACTATGTTAAATATCTGATTAAGATGTTGGACTAGAACCTGGATTAGGCCATCTTCAGTCATGGAAATTTATCGGGTGACTTTGAGTTAGTCATTATTTTGTCAACCAGTTCACCTCACAGAGAAAAAGCTGGATATATTCTATCAGCTTGAGCTCCTGCAGAAAACATGAAATTTCTCGGTATCATCTGGAACCACACTGGTTCCCCTCTTCTATCTTAATAGAATCAGGAATCTGACACCCTAATAATCCTAATCTGACATTTTGCAATATAGCTGCACCTTCTCCATGGGATTCTCAGTGGTCATCCCAGATCTTATCATGATCACAGTAACCCTTACTTGTTCAATGAAAAACTTTTTTAAAGGTTTGATAGCTAGATAAATATGCATTATAAAACTAAATGTCTATTGAGATTCTCAGTCATCCAGTTCATGGTTGTCCCAAAGGTGCTTTTTCAAGAAGCAACTGAATTTTCTGGTGTTTTTTTCTTTGAGGACATTTTGCTTCTCATCCAAGAAGCTTCTTCACTTCTGACTGGATGGTGGGGAACGGAAGGATTTATATACTCCTTGCGGACAGCTGGTCACTTGCAAGGAGTATAAATCCTTTCATTCCCCATCAACCAGTCAGAGGTGAAGAAGCTTCTTGGATGAGAAGCAAAATGTCTTCAAAGAAAACCAGAAAGTCCAGTTGCCGTTGAAAAAGCCCCTTTGGGACATTATAAAACTAATTCAAAACTTCAGAGCTTTCACAAGTCAAAACATTACAGTGAAGAATGAAAGCATAGAACTATCTATTGCCTCTTTCTATTTATTGTTGTTTATATACATCAGCAGTGCATGTAGAATGGGAATTAATTGACAAACATGTATAAGACCACATGTGTTTGCAAACATGTGGAAGTGAATCTGGATCATGTCTACTTACTCATACTGTACATCTTATGGACTTTTACAATAGATTTACCTGTAAGGTAACAATACTTGCTAATCTTGACAGGCTGTAGAAAGATGAGATGGGAATATCTCACCTGAAACCAAGATAAAATTGATAGTTTCTGTTTTCCCTTCTGGGGATGAAACTTAAGCTGTATCCATAACAAATAAGGAGAATACTAAAGCTTGTGAAGTTTCCAAGGAGAGTCATACATTTTACACTACTGTTTTTTTTTAACTTTTTACTGTTGATAATGATTAACAGGAGAATTTAAAAAAATCCAAAGCTTCTGATTATAAATAGCAGTATTTATTGTAAAAAGTGGCTGGGTAGGCCATGAGTAAATCTTATAATTCAAAATCTCTGGGAATATTATTTCTGAAATTATATATAAGTCTTCTTATGTGATATCTGTATCATTATATTTTGGGAAGGAGATCCACAATCCCACAAGCACTGTTTGGAATGCAACATCACTCTGTACTGCTCTGTTTCAGGTAACATGCATGAACAGAGCCTCTCTCATATAATATGTAAGGATGAAGGAAGGAAGGCATGGTACAAAGGCTCATGTCCCCAAGGCTAACTTGGAACCATTCTTCCTGATGTAAGTGAAGTTGAACCCCTTGCAATTATCATACAAATTAATGTTTATTTATTTCCATTTATTATAGCTGGTCACTCCTACAGAGTCATATAATTTCACATGCCTGTACAGGGATATTCACCAGTATGATTTTGATTGTTTGTTGTAAGTCTCCCAGAGAATAGGAATAGCAAAACCTGAAAGATTTCGATTTTCAGGCAGGAGTATTTCCTATGAACACAGAATCTCTGCTGAATACAGTATAGCCTTTTGATTTACACCACTTTAAGAAAAGTTCTTTCCTCCTAGTTTTATTGGCCCCAAATTGACCCCAGCTGACTTCTGGTAGGCTGTATCTGAACAGGAGAAAGATAGAAAGGAAAGGGCTTTTTAAAATTATTTCTATTGGTGTCAGTTTTCAGTTAAAAAATAGTTCTCCTGAGGTGATTTTTCAGCTGCAAAATGAAAAAAAAATGATGATAAATTACCCTGGCCTGGATGTATGTTGATTTTAAGCCAAAAAAATAGAGAGAATATCCTGCATCCCATATTGAGAAAAATTTAGGGGTAATGGCTACAAAATGTGTAATTAGTATAATGTAGGAGTCTTGGCTTTAAAAATCCGAATGAGCACAAGATGGCAGTTCTACAAAAACACATCTCCTGATCATCCAAATCTTTACAGCTCAATTATGTACTCCATAAAAGAGCTGACATAGAAAAACTTAACTTTAACATAACCTTAAACTATCACCTGATACCCACTGATTTGGGAGTCCTATCAAACTCAATGGGAGAGTTTTAGAAACAGACCAGAGGTGGTTTTCAGCATGTTCTGACCAGTTCTGGAGAACCGGTAGCAGAAATTTTGAGTAGTTCAGGGAACCGGCAAATACCACCTCTGAATGGAGATTTTACGTATCCTTTCTCTGCCACGGTCACCGAACCACGCCCACAGAACTGGTAGTAAAATTTTTTGAATCCCACCACTGAAACAGACACAAGTAAAATCAAACTCAGGAAACATCAGGACTCCACAGTTCAACTCTGAGGTACATGCATTCTCCTCGATTTGGTACTGATATTATATCTCCCCCACACTTTTCTTTTTCCCAGACTGAACATCCCTGAAGACATGTCCTCAAGACCAGAGTAGTATTCGGCAGGTTCTGATCAGTTCTAGAGAACCTGTAGCGGAAATTTTGAGTAGTTCAGAGAACCGGCAAATACCACCTCTAACTGGCCCCACCCCATCTATTCTCTGTCTCCCGAGTCCAAGCTGATTGGCTGGGTTTTCTTTTGTTGTCCTGCACAGGAGAACGGAGCTGGAAAGCAGGTTAGTGGGGTGGGGAGGGAATGGGGATTTTGCGGTATCCTTCCCCTGCCACGCCCACCAAGCCACAGAACCAGTACCAAAACATTTTTGAATCCCACTACTGCTCAAGACCCTGAATCCTCTTGTTACTTTCTTCCGAACTTGCTCTAACATGTCAATATTGTTCTGGAAATACAGTACCCAGAATTATACACAGTACTCTCTAATAATGTACCTTAACGTAGCTGCCATACTTTAATATATTTTCAAAAGGAACGTCATAATGTACCTTATTCAAAGCTTGCTGAAATTAAGGTAGTGTCAGCTTTGGAAGCCATATTGAGACCAGATGCTCCCACGTTGCCACAATTTGAGCCTGGGAAAATGGGAGGGGGGAATTTCTTGGAGTGTATGTAGTTAGACATAATAACATTCTTTTTCTAATTCAAGGTCATGTTATTTTGTGCATAAGTGAGGATGGATTATGATTGGCGCATGTGTTGTGATAATGGGTGCAGGGGATAGATTTGCAGTTTTTACTTATTGCAAGGAAGCCTGGAACTTTCAGATTCAGGATTCCTCAGTTGTGCCAGTTTACTATCCAAATAAAAAGAACTTTTGAGAAGATGTCTCTCTCAGAGTTATTGGTTGGAGTGGAGGTTTTCTGGAATGCTGACAGGTAGCTTATTGTGATTTGGATGGCTCCCATCTTACTATATTTGCAGGGCCTTAAAGGCCTGGCTGTTTGCCCAAGAGTTTGGTTGGATGGATGTAGCCCCTTTTGAGGACTGTGTGTGCATGTTGAAACATGCTTGGAAGTTTAAATATGCTTGGAATAAACACATGTCCATCATCCGACAAACATTAAAAAATAAAATTAAACAAATAAAATACAGTAGTCCTCGACTTACAAACATTTGATTAGTGACCAATCAAAATTATAACGGCACTGAAAAAAGTGATTTATGACTGTTTTTCACATTTACTACTATTCCAGCATCTCAAGGTCACATGATCACCTTTTGCAAATTTCCGACAAGCAAAGTCAATGGGGAAACCAGATTAACTTAACAACGTTACTAACTTAAGGACTACAGTGATTCATTTAATAACCATGGCAAGAAAGGGCTGTAAAATGGGGCAAAACTCACTTAACAAATGTCTCGCTTAGCAACAGAAATTTTGGGCTCAATTGTTGTCATAAGTCGAGGACCACCTGTATAAAACTAATAATTAAAAATAATAAATAAATTAAAAAGAAGTAAACTCAAAGGACTGACTTGATGGACCACTAAGTCTTCTTTTGCTATCAGTTGTCTATGTTTCTATGTTTGTTAAGGCTCAATTTTGCTGATGTTGCTTGTTCTTTTTTTACTCCACTGTTTTTACAGTTTTATAGATCTCTCTTATTCTGTGATGAACCACCAGAGTCATTGAAGATTTATAAGTGTAGATAGATAGATAGATAGATAGATAGATAGATAGATAGATAGATAGACAGACAGACAGACAGACAGACAGACAGACAGACAGACAGACAGGGGGTGTGCATAAGTGCACCAATGTGCCTACTGTCCCTGTCCTATTGTTTCTTTTGTTTTTTTTTATTTTTCTTATATGCATCCATAACTATGTTTTTACTTATACCTATTATCTTGTAAGCAATTGACAAAAATAAATAAATAAATAAATTAGATAGATAGATAGATAGATAGACAGACAGACAGACAGACAGACAGACAGACAGATTGGGAGAGACAGACAGACAGACAGAGACAGAAATGGATGGATGGATGGATGGATGGATGGATGGATGGATGGATGGATGGATGGATGGACACAGACAGACAGACAGACAGACACCGGTAGGTAGGTAGTCAGACAGAGATAGATAGATGATAAATAGATAGATAAATAGCTAGACAAACAGAGACAGACAGACAGAACATTCCCTTTGCCAATTAAAGTAGTTACTGGTCAAAGTAATTGGCAATTTGACAATCTATTTCTGACAAAGTCATCGTAATTGCAATAGCAGCATTGTCTTCAAAATCCTTACAAAATGATCTGTCTTTACAAGTGTCAGTCTTAGGCTTTCTTGTCAAAAAATTCCTTTTATGTTTCATACTTTCCCTCCTCATTGTTTTTCCCAATAAGAAAAATCACAATATTGCTCTTCTCCACCCTCCATAGTTTCCCAGACTCCTCCAAGATAATTGATAGAAGTTCTGACACATTTCAACCAGTGCTTTCAGTATTCCTAAGATTTCATTAGAGCCCATATTGAGGGTTGTAGCATTTGTGATTCAAATACCAACAAATAAATGCAGACGGGAAGATCCCAGGATTATTATAATCAATAAAAATTATTACTTAAGAGCAGATATCAACTGCATTGGAGAGATTCTTCCTAATTGGATGTAGTGAGCAAAGTAGGGGCAAAAACAGAACTCTATGACATCCATTTATCATTATGGGGAAGGTCTTATGACACCAGCACCCCTGGTCCCTTGGAATGCTCACCCAACTTCAGAGAACATTAACCAGTAGTTCATTTGCTGAGATTCTATTATCTCAAAGCATAGGAATAAAACGTGTAGTCAGACAATGGTGAATTCACAAAGAAAGTTACACAGTAGCAGAGGCCTCTAGTGGTGAGGCATGATCTGTATTGGAGGTGAAAACTGATTAGTAATTAATATATTAAGGTCAGAGCAGGAAGCTTCTTAGTTCACAACTGGCACTTGACAAGCAAGTAGCATTGGAAAGAAATAGGAGGAGCTAACCATTTTCTTCTCCTGGCATTAAATTTTAATACAAGTCAATTGCAGGTCTAGTGCTAGTTGCATTAGCTAGAAGACCCTTTTCTACAACCTTATTGACCCCAACCTTCTCCTTATGGAGTCATTTACAGACTGCACTATTCAAATGTCCATTTCCTTTGGATGTAAAGATAGAGACAAAATAGGAATTGGGTTCCTCTGCTTTCTGGTCTTCTATTAATGTTTCACTATTTGGAGTAAGAAGGGAGTCCGCAGTCTCTTTTGTCTTCCTCTTGCTGTTGACCCACCTAATTATAATGTAGTTTAAATTTGTAATAAAACATTATAGAGCAACACCATTACAATAAATTCTAAAGCTACTAAAATAATGAATAAATGAGAATGAATAAAAACCAATTAGAAAATATGTTAAAAATATATGGCGTCAGCAGATTAAAACAGGAGCAAATGACTACAGTGGGAGTAAAGTAATTAACAAAAATATGCTTTGATTTTTTTTCTCAAAACAGGCATGCCCACAACAAGTTGAGATTTCATCAAAATGATGAAACAGGTATTGTGACATTATTTATCTATTTAATCTACCTACGCTGATTCAATCACAATTGCAACCCTAAGCATCTTAGAATGCACAATCAAGATTAAAGCAATAATGCAAGCAAAATCATGCAATCAAGTTGGCTAAGAATCCTATCAGGGAAACAGCAAAACTAGTTACATAATATAAAATAGATTAATAAGTGGGATCAACAAGCCTGCAACCTAGGTCCTGTTCCTCCATCTCTTTGATACATATTGTAAGTGTGATGTCACCACATTGGTGGTGCAGGCTGTTAATCATCTAGCACTTAGTGCAAGCTGCCTGCAATTAGTGCAGGCTCGAATCCCACCAGGCTCAAGGTTGACTCAGCCTTCCATCCTCTCGGGGTAGGTAAATTGAGGACCCAAAATTGTTGGGGGCAATAAGCTGACTTTGTAAAAATGCCGCTTGGATGGACCAAAAGCCCTAATAATAAGCAGGCATATACAATGGAATGAAGGCTATTGCCGAGCACTTAGCATGGTGCTCCATAGACTGTAAGCCGCCCTGAGTCTCCGGAGAAGGGCGGCATATAAATGCAAATTAAAAAAAAAAGTACCAAAGGGCCGAAACATACACCATGATGTATATCTCACCATTTGTTGCCCTTTGCTTTATTATATTCTACAAAGTTTGTTCACTGTCTCCAAATGAATTATTCTTTGTGTCCTCTAGGAAAAGCTCTCTTTAGATAGGAGATAGATAGATAGATAGATAGATAGATAGATAGATAGATAGATAGATAGATAGATAGATAGATAGATAGATAGATAGAGCACAGTGTTAACTAAATGGGTATCTAAGAACAGTGCTTTAATTACTTCTCTGTCTCTCTCAGCAATAATCAAAATTCCCCTTGGTCTTCAACTTTAGCCACAAACTAATTAGGTTACTGCCTCTTGATAAACCAGAGGAGTAATTAATGTTATTGCTTTTAAACCTTTAACAATCTATTAGTGAACTAAATGGTGATATGAAGAGCACAAGAGAATTTCTGATTTTCAAAACTACTAAGCATGCCTGCAATCTAGCTTCTATATGTGGACTGCCTCTATATGCTGTAGTTCTCGCAGAATCAATTCTAGAAGTTTCAAGTAAGCAAGCACCAGAACTACTTACTCCTCATTGTAGGGCTTGTGTTGAATCAGCAAAGATGGAAAAGTCTATTTGTTTGTATGCTCAGTAATGGACAAATATATCATTGTTTTGGGAAGAACATAGCAAGCAGCTTCCAGATGGGGACTCAAAGTTACCTTGGTCAGAACAGCAAGGACACCAGGATATCTACCTTCTCTGCCTCCCCGGAACAATACTATAGTATTTTCCAATATTGTTTGACTCCTTTTAATTGTTTCATGCATTGACTGGTGTTAGCTGTAATGGTGAACACATGTCCTAAATATACTGACTTCTATTAGTCAGTGCACATCATGCAACATTGAAAAAATATAAGCAGAATATGTTTAATAGAAAAAACTGATCTTCTCCTTACCATTCCTGATACCATGTTATTACCTGTTCTCAGGCAAAAGTCAATTGAATCCCATGGGAGTTTTTCTGGATAGTACTTTCACTAGTTTTGAAGTGCAGCAGATCCATCAAAATGATAAAGAACTATTATGTAATAGAACAGAGATCCTTTCATCTTTAGATCTCTTGCATAGGCAGAGTAATAATAGCCTGGACTGCAGGTCTTCCGTAACAGTGTGGACAAACATTTATATTGCAACCTTACATAATTGTCTTAACTGGAAAATCTATCCTTTTTTATAGAAGGGCATTAAAAAAATACCTTTCCAGATTCATTGCTGGTGTTTGTAAATGGTAAATGGCCACATTCCAGGAAACACTTTTTCCGGCATTCTCTTCTGGAATCTGAACAGGCTCTGATTGGTTAATGTGACTCCAACTTCAACCCTCTTTGGCTGCAAAATGCCCCACCTGCCCCTCCCCCTTGACACAAAGTCATCCTTTTGTCAGGAAGTTTACCTGAAGCCTTTCCTATTGAAGACAATAGGATGGATGTCATCATTTGGAGTGTTTTAAAAGCTCAGTATAAATATGCCATCTGTTGTTTAGCAGAACAAATAATACTGAAAGTCACTGCTTTGCAGCTTAATACCAACGGTACGTGTGGGGGACTTTGGCAGTTGTGAAAATGAAGCTGAAGAGGCCACATAGAGATTGTATCTATGCTTCCTGGTTTTGCTGCATCAATAAATTCTGGGGGATAGGAATGGACAATGCCATCTTCTACTCAACTCCTGCTCACCATAAATGTCATCTCCACCAGTGGTGGGATTCAAATTTTTTTACTACTGGTTCTGTGGGCGTGGCATGGTGGGTGGGGCAGGGGATGGATACTGTAAAATCTCCAGTCAGAGGTGGTTATTTGCTGGTTCTCTGAACTACTCAAAATTCCTGCTACCGGTTCTCCAGAACTGGTCAGAACCTGCTGAATACCACCTCTGGTCTCCACCTGTGCTTTCCTGATTTGAGTTGGATGTGACCTTCTCTGGCTTGCTACCCAATTTGTCTGTTGCACTTTACTTCATTCATGTGCAAAGCAAGAAGTACTCCCTCCCCATTTCCCCCAGCTTTTGCTCGAGGTTTGCTGCAACTTCTAAATGGAATAGTGTTTTAACACTTGATATACAGAATGTTTCCTCTTTGAAGCACAGGAGAAATTGTACATGTTTTTTAAAAATATATATTCTTTTTCTTTCCCTGAGTTATAAACTTTTCTACCAGGCCTTTTATTTTAATTTTGCCAGACCACCGATGGTTTCATTTTTTAAAAAAACCTCAATATAAACATATGAATGGACTTATATTATAGATAAGATCAGGGTGGGATTCTACAGGTTCACACCTATTTGCTACAACCTGTTGCTAACATTCTAAGCAGTTCAGAGAACTGGCCTAATCCTGTAAGGAAGGCAGGAAGGAAACATTCTGGTGTTGCTTACAGAAACTGCCTCTCCGTTAACCCTTTTTACATTCTTGGCAGGCCTAGACTTCCTGTCTCAGGAACTTCTCTGGAGGTACTCCTTTGCTGGTACTTTGCTTGTGTGGAGTGACCATTCAATGTTACAATGGCACTGAAAAAAGTGACTTATAACCATTTTTCACACTTACGACTATTGCAGCATCCCCACAGTCACAAGAAGCTAGACGAAGAGATGCGTGCCTCGATGTGAGTGATGTTGAGTTGACCACACCCAGCCAGTCACATTACCACCAAGCCACGCCCACCAACTAAGCCGTGCCCACGGAACCGGTTGTTAAAAAAATTGAATCCCACCCCTGGATAAGATGCCGTGATAAATTTTTTATGAGCTGATTAAAATAACAATTCAGTTAACAGAGGATTTTGAAACTTTAATCCTGCCTTTTTATTATTGTTCCTGTTAACTGTAATGTATTAATGTAATAATTACATTAATTATGTAATTAAAATAGTATATATGACAAGTTAATAATTTGCAAAGAGTTTTAAAAGTAGTTTAAAAATGGGGGGACTGTTTTACAAGGTTTGGGAAACTAATATTGTTGCAATATATAATCAGCATTCAACTGGGAGGATTATATATGTATATGTATTAGTGGTTTTTTAAATGCACTTTTTAATGTTTTGTTTGGTGTGTGTATTTTCTTTTAATTTTGGAGTTCTGTATTTGTATTTTAATATTTTCTGAATAAAATAAAAATAGAATTAGAAAATGAATGGACCTATACTAAAAATGGACTACATGGAGACCATTCAGATTAGGCCATTGAGGTAGCAGGGTTTGCTCTGAAATATTTCACTTCATGAAAGATATGGAAAAATACCAGGAATAAGGCCTCTAAGGCTTAACAAAAGATGAGTCTGAAAATATTAACTGGCTTTCAAAATATAATACAGTTTCTATGTGAATTGGATGAGATGAAGGCCAGGAACCAGTGACAAAATTATCCAAGATTGACTAAACCCAGTTCGTTAGTTAGTTGGTTAGTTGGTTGGTGTTAATTGGTTGGGTTTTTTAACCATATTCAACTCTTAATTTGCAGCATGAAAATTAAAAAAAAACATTCAATATAATATGAAATTATGAAAATGGGAACTATAGTAAAGTAAGTGCCCAGGTTAGGAAATGTTCCCACTTGTTTTAATGCACTTTTGTGCTCTAGTTGTGTTTTCCTCAGTTTATAACTTCAAATCAACCAATAGTTATCTTTTATCCATTTAGTTTTTCCTCCTGTCACTTCATAAAATCTAAATATATCCTATGCACATTTCAGTGGCACCACCTGGTTAATTAACTTCTTGCGCTGGCCCATGCAGGAAGTATATATATATATTTCTCTTTGGAGAGCTGAGTTAACCTTATCAGTTTAAAAGTATGAGTCATCTGGCATAGTAAGGACATTGTCCAGGATCAAAGTCTACTTTCAAATGATAAGGCAGGTATTTCATATCAGGAAAGAATAATGCATGAAAGGAAGTGTTTTTCAGTTAAAAACCACAACCCCCACTTTCTCTGAACTCACCCTCTGTCAAAAAAAGAGAGTCTTAAAATAATAGCATTGCTTGGACAAGCAGACAATAATGTTAACACAGTTATTGTTCTTTGAAGGCATTGTTAGACAAACCCACTTGGCATGTAGCATTAACTTGCTGATGCTTTTTGTTATATCTTTGAAACAGCCATCGATTCAAGGCTGCTTCAGGCAAATGTGCACTTAACAAGATAGACTGCTAAATTAAGTGGCAGAATGGTTTAAAAATGCACACAGAAAAAAAATAAACGGAGATATATTCTGCAGTAATGTCTCCTGACTGGTTATTAGTTTGATATTTTCATTACGGTAGAATTAAGTCACAACTATTGGATTTCCCTGGGATTTTTTCTTCCTTGGATTGAAATACCCCTTAGAAATCTGCTCCTCATTTTCTGAGTAAACTGTCAGCTCCCCATGATTTGAGATAGAGAGTTTGGTTGGAACGCTGACATAAACAGTAGTTGATTTGAAAAGAAAATATCGCTTTAGGACCAGATATCCATAATCTTTGCTGAACAAGCAAATAAACAAAAAGTAAAGGGATGCCCACTTGGTGGCTGAGCATTTTGTCAGTAAATATAGTAGAATTCAGATATTTAAATGAGGTGCACACTTCCCACAATTTGAGTCACAATTTGTTGACTGACAGAGATAAAGAAATCTTCTGCTTCACATGGAATCGGAGGGAGACCTTTCTGTACTTTTGAATCTGAAGGATAAAAGGAGGCAAGGTCATGTACAGAAAATATCATGCTTTGGAAAAGACCATCTTTTATCTGCAATCACCAGTTTTATTACATATTTTTCCATTCACTTCAGAGCAACTGAAGATGGCCGACAAAAATAATTTCCTTTAATATCTCTGATAGGTTAGTTATTACAGGTAGTCCTCAACCTACAACAATTTGTTTAGTGACCATTCAAAGATACAACAGCATTGAAAAAAGTGACTTGTGATCGTTTTTCACACTTAGGACTGTTGAAGGATCCTGTTGAAGATCATGTGATCAAAATTCAGTCGCTTGACAAGTGGCTCATGTTTATGACAATTGCAGTGTCCCGGGGTCATGGGATCCCCTTTTGCCACCTTCTGAGAAGCAAAACCAATAGGGAAGCCAGATTCACTTAACAACCATATTACTAACTCACCAGTGTAGTGATTTACTTAATGACTGGCAAGCAAGGTCATAAAATGGGGCAAAGTTCACTTAACAAATGTCTCGCTCAGCAACAGAAATTTTGGGCTCAGTTGTGGTCGTAAGTCAATGAGTTACCTGTATTGTAAACATATTATAGGATGAGTGGAAATTTGCCTAGTTTTTATTATAGCTATGACACCCCTCCAGTTTGAATGTCTCCGTTGCTTCTTTGCTTACTAATAGGTAATTTGAAGTTTTTGTAACCTAAGAATTAACTTTAGCCAAAGCCATTAGCCTATTTGTGCCTTTGCCTGCTAGAAGTAACATTTCTTTAACACATTGGCCATAACACTCCTGTATAGACTAGCTGACAGGTTGTGGCTTTTGTACTTGGCTATGATACCTTGCAAGTGAAGCTGTTACTGGAATCAAGGAAAGTGATGTGATATTTAGCTTAAGCAGTGGCAACTGGACAAGGGTCTGGAGATAAGCAAAGATCATCATTAGCATGGCAAAAAGATGCCCAGAGATAATCAATTTATATGATAATAAAGTAGAATTAAATAATTAATTACTGTATTATGGAATGGCTTTGCTTTGTGAGCATGTGTTGACTGCCATGTGATTTTATAACTGCTCAGCAAGTCTCCTACTTTTGTTTCCTTGTTTGGCAAATTGTATAAAAATAACGGTGCCTGATTTTACCTGTGCTCCTTAGGGGGAAACCCAGAGGCATCCTCTTCTGTTTCTATAGAGAAATAAAAGAGTTTTTTCCTTCATTCTGTGTGGACATTGGCTTCTTCACACTTGGTTCCCATACCTGGCCAGCCTTGTGGCTGTCAGTATGCTTAAGGCCTTTCAGAATCCAGAAGATGTCTGAAGTTCAGTTTGATATTTTATGCAGTCCTCAGAAATGTCACAATAAAATACACCTTGTCATGCATTATACTTGGAAAAAGGCTACAAAAAGTGCATGCAAAAATGAGGTGCTCATGAATATACCTTCATGATTTATATAAACTTTTTTTAAAAGAGGTAAAGCAGGGATGTCAAACTCTCATCATCACAGTGTCGTCACGTGACATATTGCCACTTCCCCCCCCCTTTGCTAAACCAGGCGTGGGTGTGGCCAGCACATGATGCATCCGGGCCATGGGCCGTGAGTTCGACAGCCCTGATATAAAGGGATTTAAAAGCAAAATGGAACCAAACATCTGGTAAATAAACTGTGAAAGTAAACTGGCAACAAAAATTAAACTAAAGTGGCAACAAAAATGACATTTTTTGGTTCATTTTTAAGGTCTTTTCATTCTTCTCCTGTCTAATTTCTGCTTCTCTGAAATTTTTACCTTTCTGGCATTGCTACTTTGAAGATAGTTATTACGCTAGATGCTCTCCTTTCCTCTGAGTAATAGGTAAGTTCACCATGCTTGGTCATTGGTGCCAAATAGGGACTTAGGGGTGAGTGGAACTGTCAGTTTTGTGTTTACTTGATTTCTTAGTTTATTTGCCAGCGATTTGGTTCAATGTTGCCTTTGCATAAAACATGAATGCATATCCATGAGCAGTTCTGGTGATGCGTACATTGTGTTATACATTTTTTCTTAGTGTACAAATGTTTTCTAAGCACTTTTTCAAATACAATGAATGTTTATGCATATATTATCCCAGTATGGGCATTGTGTACATTTAGTGCAATGCCTGTATTGTTGTCCTTGTTTTTAAAAATCGGAAGCCGAATCACACAAGCCTGAAAAGAGACGTTTTCAAGCCATACTTGCATTCCAGTTCTCCCATTGCATTGGTGAAAATATTCTTTATGTATTTGTTTCTTATGCTTATATGGCCACCCATCTCACACAATGATGGTGTACAACAAAACTGGACAAATAGGTGAATGAGTGTCAACATTTCAGTGGAATAATTTTTCTTATCCTTGTCTAACTTATGACCAGAAAAGGATAGGGGGGAGGAGGAAATATGTGATTGGCAGTGCTGGGTGAGACATTCCTATTTGGAATGTGGGTGTAGTTTGATTGCCTAAACAAATCTTTGGCTGCAACAAACTTAATTTGCCTGCAAATTAATTTGCCTGAATTGCAAATAGTATGCTTCATTCTCTCAATTCCTGGTATGCCTGCACTAGACTCACCCTCCTGTATCTTTCTTCCATTACTGTAGTGTACAAGTTGCTATAGAGTCAAGTTCACTTACCTTTGGAGTTAAAAAAAATCATCTCCATTTAGCTTCTGGATTGATGTTCTTGTTTCTCAACCTTGCCTGACTGGAGAATTCTGGGAGTTGAAGTCTACACATCTGAAATTGGACAAGGTTGGGAAGCCCTGTTCTAAAGGAAGTTCAAATTGGTTGGCCTTTTTCCCTGGAAGAGGCACCTGGCAACATTACAGGAGCACCTACATAACAGCACATGGACCTGGTGATTTTAATTAAGATCACTGGGGCACAATACAGTAATTAGATTACTTAACAAAAGCACATTTTGAAGAAAGCATTCTCTGGAAAACAATGTTTCCTGGCCAGGTTGCTTTAAACTATGCCTGCTGAATAAACTCTAATGTTTGCCCAAGTACAGAAATAATAAATTAAGGTTTACGAATTGCAGTGGCTAATTTTCCATATGTTTCTACATTCCAATTAAACAAACTACATACCTTAAGCATTAGTTGTGTTCACATGATGCAGTGATCCACTAACAAGCCAGCCACATTTAGCTTGCTGTGGATAGTTTACATTTTAGTATATTGTGCCAAACTAAAAAAAAAATGGGGTAATTGGATGAAATACTTAATCATTGTAAGTATGTTCTGTGTATATAGCCTCAAAAACAAAAGAAATAAAAGAAAGACCCAGATTTTAAAAGAAAACACAGTAGAAGCCAAGTTCAGTTCTTACTGGAGTTCAGGTTGAAGCCACACCTTAAATGTTTGTATTCCTGATTCTTATCTATGTCTTAGTGGTGCAATTCTCTTTTGGTCAATGAAGCCTGACTGAACTTTCCAGCTTGTCCTGATGAAAGAGCCAGGCTAAAGTCCAATTCAATGAACACAATGGGACTTGTGTTTCCAACTGAGAAGCCATTCCTCACAAACTTGCAGGGGCTTCTGATTCAGCATGCAACTTGTTACATGTGTAAAGGAATGGTTTTTTTTTTTTTTAATATTATCAGAAGTGATTTTGGAAATATCCTCTTCAGACCAGAGCAGCAGCCTGACTTCTCTAATTAAGCCTGATGACAAAATCCCAGGTCTTCGATGTAATTACAGGCACTGCACCACCTGCCTGTAATTAAGCTGCCAAAACATTGGAAAATGAAAAGGCATACAGAGATTAAAGAAGTGTTGGATCCTTGTTCAGAGCCAGCCTTTTCATCCCCACCTCATTAGCTTTAACAAAGGCAGTATCATTTCATTTGTGACTACCTATTTAGCCTGGCAGTACTTGAACAAAATGCCAGAGAGAAAGAGAGCTCTTTCTGGTTGAAGCAGCAGAAACTTTTGAAAGAATGGAAAAGTAAGGGGATGTGAAAGAATGGAAGGAATGTTGATTTGATACTGCATTTTGTCCCTGCCGTTGTTTCTTAAGAAGTTGATGTATGGGTATCTTCACATTTAAATCAACTCTTGGAAAATGGGTACAGGATTAAAAATCCAGCCAATGCTTAGCATTTCAATGTACAGCGCATCTTACATGAGAGTCAAGATGGCTGCCTTTAGCCATTATTTAAATTTAGGTAGTTCATTGCTTATGTTTATTTAGTACCAATATTCTGTAAAAGGTTAAACACAAATTTACCGAGTTCATGCATCATATACCAAACCATAGTTTGACTATGGTTTGTGAAATAGACCACAGTTAGCCACAAACCATGTTTTATAAATCACAAAGGCTAAATGCACAAATCAAACCAATCCCTTTAGAAGAATGTACAAACCTAGGCATTAACATGCTTTACCCTTATCTGCTGTCTACCACAAAATAACCCCTTAGTGGCCATTTTGCCCTAAGCTCTGAGGTAGGATTGCATCTTTTTGCTTTGGATTTGTCCACTTTATTAAAGAAAGTATTCTTAATAAAATTGCTGCTGCTTTTTACAGTAATTGGGAGCATAGGAAGTACAGTTTAACCTACTAACCCCTGGATCACTAAGCCTCGGGAAAGTCCTGCACAGCAATTTGATTTTGGAGGGATAGAAAATAATTGCTCCGCTGTAGGTCTGTGTGGTTTATAAGCAAATATCTCATGGTCCTACAATCACTGTTCTGAGCTTTCCTACTTTTACCAGTTGACATAGCAGCAGCATTTGCTTGCTGATTATGCATATTAAAACATTTTCTGAATGATGATTAGATATTCAATTAGCTCAAGGCTGATACTTCATGGGCATGTTGGATTCCGGAGCAATCAAAAACCAATCAAACCAGAAGGTCATGGTGCCTCTGGGTGCCAAGAGAAATGTCTGCAGAGACTCCACAATGAAATCAAGAGTTTCAGTTCTTTTTGCCAATGTGATATCCAGTACGCTGTCAAATGAGCATTGTCACTCTTCTTGCCGCAAATTAGTAGTACATAAATTCACACTTGCTATAAGTTATTATCATGAGCTAGGGTGTCCAGCCTTGGCAACTTTAAGATGTGTCAACTCTCTGTTGGCTAGGTAATTCTGAGAGTTGAAGTCCACAACTCCTAAAGTTCCCAAGATTGGACACCCTGGTTTTAGAGGGTTGAGAGGGAGGAATACTGTAGTTCTGTATGCAATTGCCTTTTCTTTGCCTGTAATGTTGACAAATCTAACAAAGTGACACTTGTAAGAAAGGCACTCTAATTAAATCTTGAACAGAACTTACCCTACTTCTCAATTAATACTGGCAGTTCCTGGCTACTGAAGATTCTTCCAAAAAGGACATTGCTAAGTAAATAGTTATATATTAAGTGCTGAACAAAGCCACTGGGTAAATTCCATTTCCATTTTTTTTAAAAAAAAGCAATGTTCCTGCAGAATTGAAGTAAGCAATTAGGTAAGGATAGGCAGCTTGAAACAGTTTATTAAATTCATATGTGACCCTACTATTACAGATAATCAGAGTTGGAAGCAGTGGTGGAATTCAAAAACTTTTACTACCGGTTCTGTGGGCATGGCTTGGTGGGCGTGGCGATGTGACTGGGTGGACATGGCTTTTTTTTTTTTTTTTGCAGCCCCCACTCGTTTTTGGGAGTTTCTTAGCCACAGAGGAGCCTCTGGGGGGGGGCGTTTTTGCTCCCTAAGCTCCTCTGGGGCTCTGGAAGAAAAGGAACAGAGCATGGGAGGGGCGCATAGCACCCCTCCAAGCTCCATTTTGGGAGCTTCCTAGCCTCAGAAAAGCCTCGGGGGGGGGGCGTTTTTCTCCCCTAAGGCTCCTCTGGGGCTCTGGAAGGCAAAAATGGAGGGGGGGCTGAGCTCGTCCCTCCATTTTTTGCCTTCCTGGGCCTCAGCAAGGGGAATCCTGGCACAGCTGATCTTACCTACAGCTGATTGTCAGGAGGGGGGAAAAAGAAATACCTTAGGCGCATGGGCGGGAGGGCGACCGGATTGGGGGCTTGGCCAGTCAGAACTTACTACCAGTTCGTGCCAAATTCTACCATGCCAAATTCTTACTACTGGTTCGCCCGATCTGGTGCGAACCAGCTGAATACCACCACTGGTTGGAAGGGACCTTGTAGGTCATCTAATCCAACCTCCCCACCCAAGCGGGAGACCCTACACCATTTCTGACAAATGGCAGTCCAATCTCTTCTTGAAAGTGTCAAGTGATGGCACTCCCATAACTTCTGAAGGCAAGCTTTTCCATTGGTTGCTAGTACTCACTGTCAGAAAGTTTCTCCTTATTTCCAGGTTAAATCTCTCCTTGTTCAGTTTCCATCCATTATTCCTTGTCTGGCCTACAGACGCTTTAGAAAATAGCTTGATCCCTTCCTCTCTGTGGCAGCCCCTCAAATATTGGAAGACTGCTATCATGTCTCCCCTGGTCCTTCTCTTCACTAGACTAGCCAAGCCCAGTTCCTGTAACCATTCTTCATATGTATTAGTTTCTAGTCCCCTAATCATCCTGGTTGTTCTTCTCTGTACTTTTTCTAGAGTCTCAACATCTTTTTTATAATGTGCTGACCAAAACTGGATGCAGTACTCTAGGTGTGGTCTTACTAAAGCTTTATAAAGTGGTATTAGTACCTCACTTGATTTCGATTGTATCCCTCTGTTAATGCAATTTAGGATTGCATTAGCTTTTTTGGCTGCTGCTGCACACTGCAAACCCATCTCACTGTGAAAAAGGATGACTATTTATGGGATTCCTACAGACTAGTATCAATCAACATGTTAAAAAGTTGATTAAAATAGCATGCACATATATTCGGTCCTGTGCATGTCCATGCTTCTTAGATCACTCTGAAAAATATAAACTTACCTAGCAGCTTCCTGCATAATGATGCTGGCAATACTGAAGATGAGACTATCCACTCTTCCCACTTTATTATTTGCCAGACTCCTGCCGCCATCTAACAAGAAGCTAAAAAAACACCAAAGGCTTTTTTTCTTCTTCCAAGGGATATTTTTCATCTTTATGAGTAAGTTTTCTGAAAAGAATTTCTGTACAATTACACCTGGTGCCTGAATGCACCTCCTAGTATAATTCCTGGTAGATCATTTCTCTTCTTTGTTAAGCAGTGGACTAAGATAAAATTAGAAGAAAGTCCTCCTAAAAATCCACATCCATTTTCAAAATCACAGTAATCTCCTGACCTCCTGGGGCAGTTCTCCATTTATCACATACATTACTACTTATCTTCTGCCTCTCTATGGAAAATATGAATTCAACTGAAAATTTAAATGGGTTTCTAAATAAAAATAATTTATAAAAAGCTATGGCTGAGTGATAGCCAGAAAAAAACAGCCCCCCATTTCTCTGAGGAATTCCTCAGAAGCAGTTAGAAACAAATGTTGTGGAAAGTCATATTAAAACCCTTGTGATGGCATCTCATGTCTTTACTGTGTCAAGATTAAGCTACTGCAATGTTTTTTTATAAGGAGCTGCCTTTCAGGACTATTCAGCAATTGCAGAGTTACTTGGAAGGGACTTTGGAGGTCTTCTAATCCAACCTCCCTTGTCTGACTCTTCAGACAAAGGCTGTCTTCCATGGCTTGGCCCACCTGTATTTTCAGATCTCAGATGGAACCATCCTCCCCAATAGATCAACTCCACTCAGATGAACACAGTTAGATATAGTGGATCACTGAACGATCCTATTTCAACAAGTAACTAAAGCAAGGCTCAGTGTTACAAGAGAAAAACCTCACATCTTACCCAATCTCTCAGTCTTCTGCTTCAGCCTATCCTCTTGGCTAGTGATAGGATTCAAGTTTTTTTACTACTGGTTCTGTGGGCGTGGCTTGGTGGGCATGGCAGGGGAAGGATACTGTAAAATCTCCAGTCAGAGGTGGGGTTTGCCGGTTCTCCAAACTACTCAAAATTTCCGCTACCGGTTCTCCAGAACTGGTCAGCACCTCTGAATACCACCTCTGCTCTTGGCACAGGGGACTGATTTGATGTAGGCTCTCAACTAGTTCAATTTAGAAGAGAGGCAGAATGAGTAAATTCTAGTCAATAACCCACTCCCACTTCCCCCAAAACAGGCAGTGAGTCTAAACAAGGTAAGTACTGTATTTTAAAACAATCTGTGCCTAAGCAATCAGATTCATATCTCAGTGATGTGAAAGTTCAAATACCAAAGAAGCGTGGGCAGAGGAATGGATTGCCAGTTTAGATCTTTCTTTCTTTCTTTCTTTCTTTCTTTCTTTCTTTCTTTCTTTCTTTCTTTCTTTCTTTCTTTCTTTCTTTCTTTCTTTCTTTCTTTCTTTCTTTCTTTCTTCCTTCCTTCTGTCAATCCTGTCTCCTGGTGACTACATAGGTCAGACATATCAAACACATGTCCCAGAGTTGTCCCATGGGCGTCCCAGAGACCGCAAAGGACCGGCCCCTGCTGCTCTGGCTGCGCCCCTCCTGGCCATGCCCACCAATCAACTGTGATAACCAGGTCATGCCCTCCCACCCCCTGAAGGGCAAAAAAAATCCTGATACAGCCTGCAAAGAGATCGAGTTTGACACCCCTGACATAGGTGACTCCATGCATTTTCTTGGCAGCTGAAGCAATCTGCCTTTTCTTTTTCTTTCCTGGAGCTGAGAGGCAGAGTGAATGGCCCAAAATCTCCCAACTGGTTTCAATGCCTAAGGCATAATTAAAATATACGTCTATCCAATTCTAACCTTAACTATGCCAACTGGCTTTCTTATTGTACTCCATATACCAGGTGTTACATAAGCAGGAATATTGAATGTGCAAGCCCTCCTTTGCCTCATTACTCAAAGGTCATCAGTTCCTTCAAGAGAAAAATGCCTTTGCCTATCTTTAATACTGAATAAGTATCGGACCTTGGCATCTCATTAATACTGAATGGGTATCAGACCCTTGAATGAAAACCAAGGTTTGTACAATCAGATTTGCAAAGGACTCCCTCCAGCAAAGGGATGCTTTGGGGAAGTTGATGTCATCTGAATGACATCAATGGAGGTCAGGCTTATCAGCAGCGGTCACTGCATGAAAATTCCAGTGACTGCCCTATTTAAATAGGGTTATGGGTTACCCTAGACCTTAAATTGAAAACTTTAAAATATGGGAAGCAGTTAATATTGAACAATTAACATAACAATTAACACTGATCCATTGAATTGATGAATAGAAGGATACATTCATGAAATGTGGCTCTCTTTCTTATCAAAATGTCATTAATTTGCACTTTGTCATGGACTAACAAAAGTTGACTTATGAGGCATATTTTCGGGTGGGAATAGAATAAAAGTTAGAAATGAAAAACAAAAGTATTTCACAGTACCCATCGTTATCATAGTACATACTTTAACATTTTAATACTGAATCTCCCAATGTCATATGAACTAAACCTTATAAATCCAACTGTATTGCTATTGTTTTGTCATTATAATGCAATTATTATAAAACAAAAAGGCCAGATCTATAGTTTTTTCTTTCCATGTGCCTCTAACCCCAAACTTGCTCTAAAAACAATAAAGATTATTAAGATTATTTTCCTCAAGTCAAACACGAGTTATTTATTTCTGAAGTAACTCAAAACTGGTGCCTGAGCCTGAAGCTCCAAGGGTGTGCAGGGAAAACCACTTCTTGATTGGGTTAGTGATTTGGCTTATTGTTCCTCAGCCATCCATATCTTAATCTTATTAATGTTTCTTATGGTTTTTATTTTATTTTTATTCTGTTTATTTGTTGAGATGGGCAACCATGTAAATTGGATAAATAAATAAAATAAAAAAATAAACCTGTTTTAGAAAAACTGGAAACATGAAGTTAGAATGTCATTAAACTTTATAGTACTGACTTCTGAAGGTTCTGGCTGGCTGGAATTAAACAAAAGAATCCTGTAATTTCATGATTAAAAATACACTGAGTCTCTGGCCTATTTCTGTAATCTAAGTAAGTCCTGCTGAGGCATTTAAATACTGCCCTTGAAAATGAAGAATATATTCCTATCTTAAGATATGGATGACTGAGGAGCAACAATTCAAATCGCTAACTTAACCAAAAGATATATCCCTGCACACACTTGGAACCTCAACCTCAGGCCTCAATTTTGAGTTACCTCAAAACTAAATAAGTCCTGTTTGATTTGAGGAACCTCGATGTCTTCTCAGTACTAAAGAACAAACTGCTGAGTACAAAGAGTAGCAATTATATATTATTTGACTAGCTGGCAATTAGGAAAGCTACTTCCAATCTGTTTGATTTTTTTTCTTGCAAAAGACCTATAAGAATGCCGTGATTAAGTTTTCCACATTCAGTTTCTAAAGGGAAAAAATACTAATAATCCATTTCCTTATATGACAATGATGACTATTTATTTTTATTCCACTTTTGACTGATTGACAAATGAGTGATAATGTGCTATCTGCCATCTCCTTTTCCATTTTGGGCTCTAATCTGTGTGGCATGATCCCAAGCTTTATTTTGTTAGCATACTGTACAATAGTTTAGTCTCCTGTCTTTGATATTGTTACATAGAAAGACCTATTCCAATTTGTTGGTCACTAGGTCGTATTCCAGTTTTACTGCCATTTACTGATTTTTCTTCTGTTTCCAGCCACATTTCTTTAGGGAATTTCCTCAATAGCTGTGGCCTTCTAGCTGAATAATAAACAGAATGCCAATCTAACCATAACTGGTCTTGATGGCCCAGCATTGGGGAGGCGGGGAGAGACAAGTCCCCTACTTGCACAAGTCGAGTTGCATACATGTGCACTGGTCAGCTGCTTCTGCAGCCCAGTTGCAAACAAGCCATGGCCTGATAGTGGACCATGGCCTGGGGATTGGGGACCCTGTTCTAAGGTATTGTATCTTGGATGTTGACATTCCTACTGTCTTTTATTTAAACTTCCTTGAATCAATTACTGTCTCCCTTATTAGCACTTCTTTAGCATACTAATTTAAAGTTGGAATCTCCTTCCGAGATCTTTTGGAAGAATTTTCTTGCCTTTACAGATATTGTTGGAATAATGCTCCCATCTGTTCTAACAGCTCTCTTTAATTCTTTGTTAAGTCCCTTCTTGAGATTTTGTCTTTTCTGACTTTGACTTTTCTTATCCTCTTGGCAATTTCCATGCTTTATTCCAACATCAACTTTGCTTCCTTCTGTTTCTTGGACTTTAATTCATCCTGAACGACTTCTTTGATTTCATTACATAGTTTCTTAGGTTTCTTATCAATGAGATTCAGGACTTCTAAGGGATTCTTGATATTTTCCTTGAAAATGTTGGATATATGGTCGAGATAATACTTTGGAAAGTGATTGATTTCTTTCTTTGCTTTAGCTTGATTTGAAGCCTGGACATGAGCCATTTATAATCTGCTCCACAGTCAGCCCCTAGCCAAATTTTTGTATTTAAAAATGAGCTCTTCCATTTCCTTGTGTCAATAACAAAGTCCTTTCAGTTTATGGGAACTCTATATCTTGTGATGTCCAAGTATATAAGCATCATTTCTGGAGAAATAATTGACTGAAATATATTAATAAATCATTCTCCTCTTTCATTTTGTTTTCCTAAGTCAAATTGTCCATCTATATTTTCCTCATTAATATTTCCATTTTTAGCCTTCCAATCTACAACCACAACCACATTTTGCTTGCATGTTTTGTCAAATTCAAATTAAATGTAATTGTAAAAGTCATCAACCTGCTCTTCTTCTGCATCAGCGGTTGGAGCATACACTTGGACAATCATCAGCTCCAAAGGGTTATCAAGAAGTCTAACTGTTATTATTCGGTCATTGATTTCCTTTGACTGCCTTTCCTTCATGACTATAAAAATAGTGCAATTTCTTCTTTGTTTTTCATTTTCTGAATAGTAAACAGAGCAGTTTTCTGAAATTGTCCATTTCTAATCCATCTTAATTTGCTGATGCCTAAGATGACAATGAGTGGTGATTTGTTTCATCTTTCACTGTGTTGACCTTTTCCATATTCATGCTTTCTGCATTCCCTTTTCCACTCTCTTTTTACAGCTTTGGCTTTTCTTTTTCTAGGACATGGCTAGACTTTAATTTACCCACATCATAAACAACATTAGTACTCCTGAAAGCTCCCTTAGCAGAATGTTGAGTGTCATCCAACCGCAGGGTCCCATCACTTGGCATAATATTATCAGTCACTTTATATTGTCTATCCATGTGGTTTTCTTGATAAAAAACACAGAGGTGGTTTATCACTGACTTTTCTCATGTGGTATTAATTGATGCCTTTGCCACTGACAATAAACTCATCATCTACAGCCAGTATCTTCCTATATCACTGCTGCCCAATATAGTACTTCCTTACTTTAACTGGACAGCTGATCGACCATCATACCTTATCAGTTTATCAGTAAACCTGATCTGAGTGTATGCCGTACACTCTCAGAATTCTCTGTTTATCCTTCACAGGAACAACCCTCCGAAGCAGCATAGGAGGACTTGCCCCCTAACTAACCAACTTAAAAAATATGTGGCAATCTGGAATGCCAAAATAGCAAAAGCCATCTCCAGGCAGCTTTCATGTTTTTCTATTCTCTTTTATTTATACTCTGTCACAAGCCTAGATCAAATGAGGTTAAACAGTGAAGGGAGAGGGAAAGGGATCAAATACATTGGAAGTAAACATGTTTACGTTATTGTAAACTCCTTGGTCACATACAATTGAGATGGGTATCTATATAAATCGAATAAATAAATGATGTAAAATGATGTAACATTGTTTATTTTAAATCAGCTTAGTGAGAGATGGGCAACATAAAAATTTAATAAATAAATGAAACAAATAAATCAAATTTAGTTTTATACTGGCCTTAGTCAGATTTGGAAGTACGGAATACTTCCAATAATATCACTCAAAGGCACCCAAAGAGTTAATCTTCCTGGCCTAGAATAGTTTAGGATTTTTTTTAATGTATAAAGCTGCCTATTTGACATGTGCTTTGTGGGCATTTAAAGCAATTCAGCATATTCACAAATAAATAAAAACAATATTAAAACAATGTATCGCATTCAGCCTGACACAGAAATATTTCCACAGCTCCAATATGGGGCCGCTCTGTAACTGAGCTTCCTTACTATAGGTAGTCCTCTACTTACACTAATTCATTTAGTGACTGTTCAAAGTTAGAATGACACTGAAAAAAGTGACTTATGAATATTTTTCACACTTACTAGCATTGCAGCATCTCCATGGTCACCTGATCAAAATTCAGATTCTTAGCAACTGACTATATTTGTGACAATTGCAATGTCCCGGGTTCATGCGATCAACTTTTGTGGCTCCTCTGACAAGCAAAGTCAATGAAGAAGCCAGATTCACTTAACAACCATGTTACAAACTTAACAATAGCAGTGATTGTGGACTATGGCAAGAAAGATAATAAAATGGGGCAAAACTCACTTAACTACTGTTTCACTTAGCAACAGAAATTTTTGGCTCAATTGTGGTTGTAAGTAGAAGACTACCAATAGTTCATCTTAGAATGATTCCCATTATCCATCTTTTAATATATGGGATAAGAGCCATGAAAAGACGTTGGGCTATCTTTTAGCAGTCTAATCTTTTCTGCAAGAAGATGTCCATAAGTGAAATTTAATACTTCTTTGCTTTTTAATAGCTATTTGCTATCACTGAGTCATAAATGTCTTTTAGAATTGAAAACACGAGACAAGTTAAGCATAATATGAAACTCTCTCGTCTCGATCGCACACATATTTTTTAACTCCAATAAGAACCATGTGTCACCACACAGCTGGTCAGCCTGGAGGTCCTATTCTTTTTGTGACAGATGGTTGCATTTGTTGCCATCGATAGAACAATTGTTGTGACAACTGTAGGAAATTCCCTTCTTCACTTTCACTTTCTCCCTATCCTGGCCCTCAGTAGTTTTTTGGGTTGTTTCTCTTTTACAGTTTGTAAAAGGGGTTAGTTCAAGAGAAAGCAACTTGATTAGCCAATTTCTGTAATTTGACAGCATGGTGGAGAAGGAAAAGATTTCATGGCACATTTTTATTTGCAGGACAATTAGTTGTCTATAATAATGTGCAGTCTGATTCTAGAACAAAGTTACTTCCCCACCTATCATTCTAGGTTTCCTTGAGGAATTCTCTTATATACTGAATAATTTATCCCCATCCTGGAGTTTTCTTTCCCCTGATTTTGGGACTATTGTTTTTTTCCCCTTGGTATAAAACAATTATCATTGCAATGGTGCTGCTGTCCAAGGAGGGGAATTTTCAAGGAGTGAGTGCTAATATCATAGAGTTGTTTACTTCTGATAATATACGTTCTAGATGTTTTAGATCAGGGCTGTCAAACTTCCGGCCCACAGGCTGGATGCATCACGCACTGGCCATGCCCATGTCCAGTTTAATGAAGGGAGGGAAAGTCCCAATATGCCAAGTGATGCCGCCATGACAACATGAATTTGACACCCATTTTAGATGTTCTGTTTTCTATTTTTTTCTTTTTGTTGATATATTTTACCTTGGACTTATAATTTTTTTAAAATTTCTTGTTAGTATAGTGTTTGTAATATATTAAACCTGATAGCTACAGTGATAGGAATGTTTACGTACATTTCTTTCTAAAGAAAAACTGAAGAAGGCAGGAATCTGTATTACAAATAGTATATGGGCCTTTCCACTTTGCCTTTGAACCTAGTTTACCTTTGGAAATAGTTTCTAAGATCTTACTTTAATTGGAATTTAGCCTGAAGTAAAAAGTCTATCTAGTATTTTCTTAGACAAAGTGACAATTTTATCTATGGCACCTATATTTTTAGTGGTTATATTGACACCAATTGTTTCCAAAGGACTATGAAAATGTATTATGCCTTGGTTCTTTTTCCTTTCTTATTTTTAACCTAAGAATCCTTATTTTTAATCCAAGAAAGATTCCCATGTTTGGCTCTTCAACTAGAACATTAATTCTAATGCAGTTGCATTAGAATTCATTATCTAATGCAGCTGCAACTCTGTGTTAATTAATGCAGCTGCAACTCTGTCTGCAGTGCCACAAGCAAAAGACCACACTTCTCACTTTTCAAAGATATGCCAGACAGCTCCTAGTGGCATACCATATACCTTCTGTAATATCTTTACAGTAATATCATTGACTTAATGTAGCTGTTCATTATAGATAAGAGACTTCTTTCTATATCATTCTGCAGATTTAATCTCACCTTTAAGAGTCGTGGTGGCACAATAGTTCAATAGACCTGGCTCTTTGAGCAGGCCGGCCTGGGCTGAGATAATGATTTTAAATTTGATCTCCATTTTTAAATTTAAATTTGGGTTTTTAAGGGTGGGGGGAGGGTTTTCTAATTTTAGTCAGCAGCTGATTTAAATATTTAATTACTTTTTAACTTTTGTATTTTTGTGGGGTTTTTAGATGAGCTGTTCACCGCCCTGAGTCCCTTGGGAGAAGGGCGGTATATAAATGTAATTAATAAATAAATAAATAAATAAATAAATAGTTAAGAGTGCAGTACTGCAGGCTACTTCTGCTAACTGCTGGCTGACAGCAATTTGGCAGTTTGAATTTCACCAGCCTCAAGATTGACTCAGCCTTCCATCCTTCCGAGGTGAGTCAAATGAGGACCCAGACTGTTGGGGGCAATATACTGACTCTGTAAATCGCTTAGAGAAGGCTGTAAAACACTGTGGTATATGTCTATTGCTATTTATGTATTGCATACAGGTCTATGATGGTATTTACCCCATGCTACTATGGTGTTTACCCCATGCTACTATGGATTATTCCACGGTAGCGTGGAACCTGCAGCTTCCAGTACACCATGAGTCTTCTATATGGTGAATCAGGATTTGCCAATTTGATGTCACCCAGAAACTGATGCCTTCAGCATTATTTTTCCTTCTGTTCAATCATGTCCAATTCATGGGAAACTACTAGACAAGTCCCTGCACTTTTCTTCGCACATTTTTTTCCTGGGTGTGGTTTGTCATTGTTTTTTTCCTAAGGCAGAGAGAAAGTGATTGGCCAAGAGTACCCTGCTGGCTTCGTGCTGGGTGGGACTAGAACTCATAGTCTGCTGGTTTCAAGCCTGGTGCCTTAAACAACTACACTGAGTTGGCTCCCTTGGTTTTCAATTGCAAAGTAGCAAATTGTGCTTCCCCTCAGTCTTCTTCCAAACAATACATTCAGCTCAGAGGTGGTATTCAGCAGGTTCTAACCAGTTCTGGAGAACCGGTAGCGGAAATTTTGAGTAGTTCAGAGAACCAGCAAATACTACCTCTGATTGGAGATTTTACAGTATCCTTCCCCTGCCATGCCCACCAAGCCATGCCCACAGAACCGGTAGTAAAAAAATTTAAATCCCACTACTGGTTTAGCTAGAATTTAAGCCAGAAGAAAAGTCCACATTCAAGGTCTGTCATGAAAAGAATTCCAGTATGGAGCCATAACACCAGAAGTTGTGTCATCTTCTGCTTTTGATAAAACACTTCAAAATATAAAAACTATTTTAGATCGGGGGCTGGGGGCTGGTAAATTGTACACCAGAAATTAACATTGCAAAAATTACACCTGTATAGGTATTCAAAGTAATTAAGTAACAGTTCAAGATTTCTGGCATGTTTAATCAATAACAAATACAGTAACAATAAACTATAATATATACTGTAGATTATGCCACCAAGCAGATCTGTTATGCTTTATAGACCCCATCCATAATTAGCTACAAATAGAGCACTTTTACACAGTTTTATGGTACTTCATTCTGTAAGTTACTTATCATATAAAACATGAAATGGGACAAAACTTTAGGCAACAAGGTTTCCTAATTTTTATTGTTGTTTTAATTGCCAGATTCACCACAGCAGGACACTGGAAAACTAAAACACATTTAGTTATTATTTAAACTTATAGGAAATATCATTGGCTGGAAAATTAATAACAAACAATAACTTGGCCCCTTTAGTTTTGCCCAATGCGAGTTTAGTTCTTTTAGTTATATTTACAAAGTCATTCCTAATTGATTATTACCCCAATCTATGCAAGACTCATCGCACAGATAGAAGTCTTGAATATGGATGTTTAGTAGGACTCAGCACTTTTTAATATAAAAAAAATAAAAAACTTTTTATTTATGGATTATGCCATTTTTATTTTGTTATATTTTGTTTACATATTTTTTCAAATAAGAATAATTAATTCATTAAAATAATTTTAATTACTTCTGAGTGAGGTTCAAAATATTTATTTCAAAAAGACAGGCTTGCAGAAAGCAAAGTCAAGATTTAATAAAGAGTGTTTATTTCATAATAAAGCGTACTTATTTCATATGACAGTAAAATATGCCATGCATGTCACCTCTAATAAAATGAACAGCTGTGTAGGATGAAGTAGAGTAATAATCATCAGTGACCTGTACTCTAATTTTATATTAATGATTCAAATGATGTGCATATATATTAATGATTACAGCATGATTGCAATGGACTCTTTAATAATGTTCCAGTTCATTCTTCCCAACCTAGTGCCCTCCATGTGTCTTAAAGCTGTACCTCCCAAAAATCCATAGCCAACTTAGCCATGACCTTGGAAGCTGGGAAATTCTTAAAATTTTCCAGTATATCTGAAAGGTGCCAGACTGAGGAAGTCTGAGCAGGTTGTCTAGCTATACTGGTGGATAGCAAATTTAATCTCTACCTCATCTTACTCTCAGGTAGGATAGCAATGGACTCTTTGATGTTCCAGTTCATATATACAAACTTTCCTGAAGTTCTCATAGGAAAATGCTTTGCAAATATCTAATATTATCTTAGAAATATTAACTCCAGAGCATGGTCAATTTATACAGGTAGTCCTTGACTTACAACCACAATTGAGCCCAAAATTTCTGTTGTTAAGTGAGACATTTGGTAAGTGAATTTTGCCCCATTTTAAGACCTTTCTTGCCTCCGTTGTTAAGTGAATCGCTGCAGGTGATAAGTTAGTAACCTGTTTGTTAAGTGAACCTGGCTTCTGCACTGACTTTGCTTATCAGAGGGTCTCAAAAGAGATCACATGACTTTGGGACTCAGCAATGGTCATAAGTATGAACCAGCTTCCAAGCATCTGAATTTTGATCACATGATCATGAGGATGCTGGACATGTCCAGGGGATGGGGGGAAGACCAGGGTCAAGGGGGAAATGTATGATGTAATTTAGTATTGGTTGTATCCAGCTACATGCCAACATGGCCACTTCTAATAAATCAATTTTCTTTTCTCTGAGATGCAGCTAGAGACTTTTGATTTGAATGAGGATGGATTTGTTGGAGCCCTGACAGCAACATTGTGAAAACTGAAAAACAGTCATAAGTCACTCTTTTCAATGCCATTGTAACTTTGAACAGTCACTAAGTGAATTGTTGTAAGTTGAGGACAACCTGTACTGCTTTTTATAATAAATCAGAAAGTTTTAATTTTTTATTCACTTTTTTCAGTGCCATTCTAACTTTGAATGGTCACTAAGCGAACTGTTGTAAATTGAGGACTACCTGGGTTGTGCCTATCTGGTGTAATTACACTAATCCTCAACTTATGACTACAATTGAACCCAACATTTCTGTTGCGAAGCAAGGCAGTCGTTAAGTGAGTTTTGCCCCATTTTATGACTATTTTTGCCACAGGTTAAGGCAATCACTGCAGTTGTTAAGTGAGCAAATCTGGTTCCCCCGTTGACTCTGCTTGTTGGAAGCCAAGCTTACCAATGGTGATCACATAATCCCAGGACAGCACAGCTATTATAAGTACATGCAAGTTGCCAAGTGCCTGAATGTTGATCATATGACCACGGGGATGCTCTAATGGTCATAAGTGTGAACAATGGCCAAAAGTCACTTTTTTCAGTGCTGTTATAACTTCAATCGATCACATGATTGTAAGTCGGGGACTAGCTATAGCCCTGGGTGTTGCCATTCCATGATATGCATGTTAAATCTCCCATTTGTTCTGGGAGATCTTAAATTTGGTATTTTTAAATTTTTATCAGTTTTTATACTTGTTAATTTTATATTCGACCACTAATCTAATCATTTTAAATTGTTTCTAACTTTATAACTTTACTCTGTTACTGTTTTATCTGGCTATACACCGCCCTGAGTCCCTTTTTTGGGAGAGGGGGCGGTATAAAAAACTAATAAACTAAACTAAATTTAACCTAGTGTGGTGGAATGTGCATCTAGAGAAGGAGTGGGTAAGGGAATTTTGGCAAGAGCACCTTGGTTTCCCAGGGATGAGGCAATAATTCCAGAGAGAAGGCCAAAATAAGAATGTGCAGTCCTAAACTGGAGAGGGAAAGGAAGAAGAGGTTCTAGGTGGACACATCCTAAAAATCTCTCAGGAGATATCTACTAGCTTGAAAGGTTATAACTTTAGTCTGGCAAGATTCTGTCTATTTATTGTAAGTAAATAAAGAACTAGACTTAATTAGATTCCACAATGTCATCTTTGGTCTTGACTCATAGTGTGAATATTCACCAAATGTTTTAGAAGATGAGATTTCCTCCTAAAATTTTTGGAACGGAAAATATCTTTATGGAAAAACAAGATGAAATTATGGTAGGGTTATTAGATCTGAATTGCAAATATCAGAGTAAAGGGATACATAAAATATGTGCTTTTTATTGCCACCTAGTGGTCAATCAGATTTTTGCAGATCTGATAGTCCTACTTACAGAATGAAACTTGTTGGCAGGACCAGAGCTCTTTCTGTTTTTACAGTGATTAGCTAATCTAATGGAACAAGAATATCCATTCAATGCATGTCTTCACGTACTTACCTGTCTGAAAAAGTTTTTGGGGCATTAATCATTGAGACACAATGATTTTATATTGCATATGTAATTTGTTTTACCAACTGTTGATAGCTTTCGTAAGTAACTGGCCAGGCTACAGATATCATGCAAAATTAATCAAAGTGTTTTTTTAAAACTAAAGTCTGATCCCATCTTTAAGAGAATTCATATTATCTAAAAGACAACCATGAAAATATCCATAACCCAGTCTTCCCCAGTCAATGACCTCCAGGTATACTGTGACGGCAACTTGGAGAAAATCATCAGTCAATTTAATCATATTATTCTGGTTGACAGCTGATGAGTTTTAAAATAGAATTAATTCTGCTTTCAGCATACTTCATAAATAGATTCATTCTCTTCTTCATCTGTTTTGGTTTTCATATTATATTGTTTTCAAGTTGATAGATATTTGAGCAGAAAAATGATTCAATTACAGGGTTATCTTTTTAGAATTGAGGAAGCAGATTCAAGTGCTGGAAGCACACTGTAGAAGAGAGCCTGTGTTTTAATAAAGATCTTGATATTTGCTATATGGTCAGATTTACTAGTGACAATGATCACATGTAAATCATTTTTTTAAAATGTGAAGAAATGCTATGGGAATGACAAAGGTCAAGGCTGCTATCCATGGAGGTGGGGCTAAGTGAGGAGATTCCTGTTAATGGTTCTGGAAAATTCCTTCTCTGTCTAAACAGCAGCTTTTAAGGGGTATATAATTATTATCAGGGCTATGTGATGGGGAGAGATTACATATCTACATCCAATTTGGACCCAGTCCACTAAGAGAACCATTTTTAAATGAATGCATGCTTATTTTATACAATTGATGCTTTTCTGTTCTTTGTTTGTAGCATTCCTCTTTCAGTTTTCCCTATGCACTGGATTCCCATAAACCCCAACCAGTTGCAATCCATCACTGTCTTCCTGATTAGTCATTGGTTGCTTGCAATTTTCAGGTGGGTGATAAGTCAGGTGTGGGTTAGTGAACAAGATTTGTTGAAGAGTTATTCTCTAGTGCAGGGTTGTCAAACTCGATTTCATTGAGGGCTGCATCAAGGTTGTATTTGACCTTGGGGGGCCAGGGTGGACGTGGCCAGCTTGACATCCTTCATGTCAGGGGTGCCTGTAATGGCCTGAGTGTACTGCCGGCTAAAATGGGCTCCCAATCTCCGTTTTTGGCTGGGATGACCTCCTGCAATCCTCTGCCTCATGCGGCCCTCCTGAGCTCTGCTTTTGCTGGCAGAGGGTTGCAGGAGGCTGTCCCAGCCAAAAACGGAGATTGAGAGCCTATTTTCGTTGGCAGAGGCACCATGGACCGGTCCTTTGCTGTTTCAAGGGCAGCCCTGCAGGCCAGATCTAAGCATCCCGTGGGCTGGATCCGGCCCATGGGCCTGGAGTTTGACATGCCTGCTCTAGTGTAAATTAAATAGGAAAAGAAACCAAATCTTTATTTTGTTTGGAATGTATCTTACACATTTAATACAGGTAGATCTTGATTTACTGACCACGTAAAGTTACAACAGCACTGAAAAAGGTGACTTATGATTGATCCTCCACTTACAATCATCACAGCATCCCCACAGTTGATCAAAATTGATCAAAATTCAGGCACTTGGCAACCAGCGTGTATTTACATCGGTTGCAGCATCATGAGGTCATGTGATCATCATTATCATCATCATCATCATCAAGAAGCAATGGATGGAAACAAATCAAGGATTGAACCAGTTTAGAACTAAGGAGAAATTTCCTGATAGAACACTCAATCAGTGGAATGGCTTGACTCCGTTGTGGGTGCTCCAACATTGGAGATTTTTAAGAAGAGATTGGACAACCATTTGTCTGAAATGGTATAGAGTTTCCTGCTTAAGCAGGGAGTTGGATAGAAGACCTCCAAGGTCCCTTACAACTCTGTTATTCTGTTATTCATCTGTGACTTTCCCAGATGGTTTGTGACAAGCAAAGTCAATGAGGGAAGACAGCTTCGTTTAATGGCTGCATAAGTCCCTTAATATCTGCAGTGGTGTAGTTAACATCTGTGGCAAAAAAAATGCCATAAAATTGGGCACGACTCACTTAAACACCACCTTGCTTAGTAGCTGAAACTTTGCTTGAAATTGTGATCATAAATCAAAGACTACCTGTAGCAGAGACTGGATTTAGGCTTCCACTGTCACAGAATAACACGCACTGAAAGATTTGCATGGTTGTGTTTGTCTTTTTGCCTTCACGCCTCTGGATTCTGCTTTTTCTAATGCCTCCCACTGAATTTCTTTTTTATTCATCAACTCTTGCTGCCTAATGTAAGCATGTCTGACTTTATATATTTTAAAGATTTAAATATCTCCAGCATCATGATTATCACCATTACTTTTTAAAGCAACTAAAGTAAGCCATTGTAAATCTAGAGTTGGAAGCCCTTTTTTAAACTAATAGAGCTTTCTATCTGGCAGTAATCTCTCATTATTAGACTTTTGCCATAGTATCCTGCATGATTTATCACTAAAAATATCCCCCAGGGATGCTATTGTTTGCTGAATGCCTGAAATCAATATGGAATATTCTCTTTTCACTATCTGCCATGATTACAAATCTCTCTTGCTGATACTTTTCTCTCTCCCTGTTAAGGGCTGATATAACCCAGAATGTGTGCATTATTTAAAGTATTTCAAATCCCCTATTCCCCCATTCTTGCCTTTTCTTAAATCCCTTTGATGAGTTTTTTTTTTTTAAAAAATCTCTTTGATGAGTAGCAGCACCTTGATATTCAGTTCTTTCATAATATCTCTTCTGCTTCAGCTCCAAGAAAATACTTGTTCTAACGTGTGAGCACTAATCAATAATTTTTAAAGTTCAGGCAGCATCAGTAGAATCACTGATTTGATTTTTTTAGAATTCTAGAGATAAAAGGAAAAAAGTTAGAGACCAAAAAGCGAATCCTGTATCGTTGCCAATTGCACATGGGCCCTATACAACAGAGGACTACTAATCCCTAAATGAAAGGCTTGTGTATCAGCCACACATTAAAGAATTTAAAGTGCAATCCTTTGTGTTTTGTGTTTACTCAAAAGTGAGTCCTATTGAATTCTGTAGGAGACACTTCCAGATATAAGGGGGTAGAAGATTTCAGACTAAGGAAATTGAATAGAAAGGAAAAGAGACAACCAAAAATACAGGAAAAGAAATACTATTAAATAGAACGTGTTCTGCCATTGTTCAGAATATGGTTTACAAAGTTTTTTTTTAAATCAATGATTATGATTCTTTTTGTCGATGTCATTTTTTTTATGAGATAAAAGGGCTCCTGGAATTTTAAAGACTTGAGTTATGTTTGTATCCTCTGGTACAAGAAATCCTATCCTGACCAAAAAAATAAACAAAAATGGATGAACACAATAGTTGCAAAGAAAGTAGAAATCATAGAGGTCAAAGAAGAATTAAAAGATGTGCCCTATGTTTTGACACTAGTATTCATTAAACAGTTCTTAAGTGAGACACAGACATTCCTGCTTTGATGAGTTAATTTACCCATGGAATGTGATAGGAGCACCCTATTTGTGTTTAATCCAAAGGAAATATGGTTGAACATCTTGACAATTTCTAACTTAGCTATCACAACTACAGAAAAACATAGAAGTTTGGATTCTTTTGCTCAAAGATTTCCACTCTGAATGCCTCCTCCTTGTTTATCAAGGAGAGTACCATTTCTAACATCAAACTTTTTTTTCAGTGACTGGCCAGTCTCTAGGTATAATGCAGTAAAACAATTCTGACCACAAATCAGAACATATATAGTACATCGAATAAGCTGCAATAACAAAGTAGATAAGAGGACATTCATGTAATATCTGCATTTTCCATGAGGTACAGTCCATGAACCTGTTTCTCTTCTGCAATGTGTTCCAAAGACTGCAATGTTCCAAAGGCAAGAAATCCATCCAAATCTGTTTTTCTCTGAAAATAATGATCACAGTGTTTATGTTTTCTTACAGGTAATCCTCAATCTATTACCAGTCACTTAACAATTGTTTGAAATTACAGAAGACTCCCCAAAAACCATTTACAACCTGTTTTCAAACTTACGATTCCTGCATCCCCCAACAGTCACGTAATTGCATTTTGGGTACTTGGCAACTGGCTCATTTTTAAAGCCATGTGTAGCATGACTATTGGATATTTTTGTCAGCTTCCAGTATTTACTTCTGGTTTCAGCCCCAAATGGCCTTTGCTGATTCACTTAATGACTGTTGCTTTATGACAGTTGCAAAAAATCAGGTCCAGTCACTCGATGCCACAGTTTACATCAATTAAGGATGTACTTCAAGGATTACCTCTATTTATATAAGTGTGTGTATGAGCAGTTGCCTTATATCAGTAAAACTATCATAACCATATAACTTAGCACAGTATATTAAATGACCGAAAAAAAATGAGACAGTAGAATCAGAAGTGAGGAGAGAACTGAAGAACCTAGAAACATAATGAAATAAGCTGATCTGTGGCTCATTATTATTTATTCTACCTGCATACTGCCAAATCAAAACAGACTCATGGCAGTTAACAAGGTAAACACAAATATCTATTAACAGTTAAAATTACAGAAAATAGAAGTAATTTAAAGCAATCAATAACTAATAAAAGTTATCTTACAAAGATAAATCATTATATGAAAAATAAACAGAACCGAACAAAATAAAGCAAATTAATATATAAGAAAAGTCAAAGTGGAAAAAAACAAGTATGCTGAGAACAAGCCATTTAAGCAAAATGCTCTTGGAAGAGGTCCATCTCTGATAGCTTCTGAGATATGAAAAGGGATGGGTCCAAGAGGTTGATATTCCAAAATGATGGAATTGAGCAGCAACTGAGAAACTATATTTCCTGGTGTCCTCTTACGTCACAAAAATAGAGTATTACCAACAGCTTCTCACATACAAAAAAGAACTAGATAAGACAATTCAGGTAGCAGGTCCTGCAGATAGCCAGGTGCCAATCCATGTATTTGTCATCCATTTGCCATGAAATTGAATGCAAAGATTAAATGTAAGGCTGAATTGTTGTTCGGTAAAAATTAGACATTAGCACCTTGCCTTGCCTTTTAAAAACACCCAGCTATGAACAGTAAATCTACAAGAGAAAAATCTCAATATATTTTATTAAGAACAATACAAGAACAATTATTTTTCCTTAACCTCCGTTGTCATTCCACATGTTATTATTTAATAAGTTAAATTCAAATGCTTCCCCAATTACGGTAATCATGTCTAGAGAACAACTTTGGGGATGCCTATGCCAGTCATAGTGGTGAGGAATAAGATAGATCCTGAGGTGAAATCTAATGGAATTGTGAGGTAGCGAAGTCACTAGGAAAAGGGTATCTGTAACTTTATATTAGACCTGCAATGAGTCCTGTGAGTTACTTTAAAACTTCAAATCACTGCAAACAGAATACCAAAAGCACTGACAAACACAGTTAGTGTCCCACAGATGATCACTAGTTAACGCACCAGTCACCCATGTGCTTCAAGCATGCACAATTTTAATAGATACAGAAAGCAACTAAATAAAACTAAGAGCTAAATGACAAAACTAATTCTAAATGTATAGAGGAAAGACCATTTAAGGAAGAAGCGAAGCCAAACAAAAGACACTAAGCTATTCAAATTATAGAAGAAATATATAAGTGTGGCTCATCTACAGCACGTTGAAAATACCACATATATTTATTAAGCATGCAAAATACTACAGTGTACACCAGGCTGTCACCAAAGCATTGGCAGCTTGCTGAGCAGCCCTGAGCAAACCAGAGCAGAACCAGAGCTTATATAGTCTTGCCTTATTATAGGACAAAGACAGGATGAAGAAAAAGGCAGATACCATGTGAATTACAACATGATGCTAGAAGGCTTTTGATAAACCCATCCACGTGGCATTATTATTTATCCCTTCCTAATCGGTCAGCATGCTGGCCATACTATCTTTGAGATATGAATAGAAACAATTTGATTTGCTGGGCCATTGGTTTTTGATTGAGTTTTCTACCTGTTCCAATACATGGTAAATTCAGCTTGCTATTAAGGTTCTTTTACAAGGGCAGCTACAAGGGCTCTTTTAAGCAGTTCACACATATGGGGGCAGGGGGAACATCTAATAGGTTTGGTAGTAAATGCAGTTCACATGTCCATGGTTGGGGGGAGCAGTATCTTTTACCATCAGAGGGATGACATAGTTTGTTAAACCAAACATGTATCTAAAGTCTAGTTTAAGCATTTTTCCAGGATACATAAAAATCTTGATACATCCAGAGTTCTTTGTAGACTGACAGATTTTAAATTTTTGGATCTTTTTAATCCTCCACTTTTGGTAGTTTAGTATAGGGAATTTATTTTCTTTTTTTCCCAATGTATATTTATTTTTGTGTAATAGGTGAGGTTTCTTTTTAAAAAATGTAATATTTTATACAGTAGCAATACCATTACGTATCCATTTTGCTTATTTGCAAGATTAGTAACTAATAATTGATTTTTTTAAAAAAAATAAAAGTTAATTATAACATTTTAAACAGTAAATAGCATCTCATAAACACATTCAACAGGTCATTCATTATTAGGAAGTGAAAGATTTTTTTTAGAAATGCTTACCCTTTCCTGTTCATTTACTTGATGAAGTCAGCATAGGCAGCACATAAGCCATGAACTTTTCCTTTGTCTTCTGCCCCTGATTGGCCACCCAATCTACTTGCCAGCCATTGGCCAGGAAGTAAAGAAATTCTACCATCATTAAGGAGCCACACTCAATGTAGGTGGGTGTTTGCATATGTTCTTTCTCTAAGACCTTTCTACTCAAAAATCATCAAGGTATCATTCAACTGTCAACTAAAAAAAATACTTCTTTGGTCTTTTTAGTGCTAGCAGAAAGGGAGGGGGGAAAGCAGTGCATTCCTTAAATGCTTGATATAATCGCTGTGGCAACTGAAGCTTCTGGCGCACAAAATTATTACTGGAGAGCATGATTGATGACTCTTGGCTATGAATGTGTCTCATTGGAAAACATACATCCGGGGGCGGGGGGGGGAGACCAGGTTCAAGGGTGAAATAAATGATGTGTCAGAGTCGGCTGCAACCGGAAAACACCAACATGTCAATTCCTAAGAGTTGTCCTAAGAGTTATTAATACTCTTTGACAACAGATCCATTGGAACCTTTCACTATCTGAATGGAGACGTAGGGTTCATGCCCCTGCTTTTCTTTCCAACCGTCCCACCAAAATCTGTTCTAGGCAGCACACCAAGGGGCTCATCACAACAGGAACTGGCTAAAATCAACTCATTTTTATAGTAGAAGCATCCTGAATGAGCTTCTACTTTTATTGTCCCATTAGCAGAATAAAATCTCCTGATCCACTCCACAATATGTGTCGATCTCACACACTTATATATGGTCTCCTTCAATATTTGTCAGTTTAGATTGCTTGATTCTCCCACCTATTTTCATGATAGCAGGCAATATTTTTTGCATTATTATGCAGTAATTTCTAGATTTAAGCAGTTTAAAATGGCATTGACAACATTCTTAACTCAAGCCATACAGCTTAAACCATCATCTTCATTGAATGGAACAATATTCCCATGAACCCCAACTTTCACTCACTCGAGTTCTCTCTTTTTCACAAACAGAGTTACAAAAGGAAGGAAAAAGGGCCTTGGTGGTGCAGGCTGTTAATCATCTAGCACTTAGTGCAAGCTGCCTTCAATTAGTGCAGGTTCAAATCCCACCAGGCTCAAGGTTGACTCAGCCTTCCATCCTCTCGGGGTAGGTAAATTGAGGACCCTAGATTGTTGGGGGCAATAAGCTGACTTTGTAAAAAATGCCGCTTGGGAGGGCCAAAAGCCCTAGCAATAAGCAGGCATATACAATGGAATGAAGGCTATTGCTGAGCACCTAGCATGGTGCTCCATAGACTGTAAGCCGCCCTGAGTCTCTGGAGAAGGGCGACATATAAATGTAATTAAAAAAAAAAAAAGAGGTTGGATACCAAGAAATCATGTCAGCTTCTCTAGAGCATCTCTAACAAGGCATTCTTTCTGATTGCACTGTAGCTAATTCATTTAAAACCCAGGCCCAAACAATTACTAGGTGCCTTATTTATTGTTAAATATCTTTTCCAGTGATGTTAGATATACTTCTGTCAAAATAATGGGCTGAACTTTATTCTCTGCCTACAATTCAAGAAAATTACAATTGATTATTTCAATTTCACAATGATCCTCAGCATGTCTTTACTAAATACATACATTTATAAAACAAGTTTTATTGCACTATTAAAAATAAATATTTTCAAAGAAATGTATTGCAATAAATAAGTAAGTACATTGATCATTGTATTATTAAAATAAATATTTGATTTACATAACAGACTACAATTAGTTATGGATCTTATCCAAATATCCATTTCTGCTAGAATATAGCACATTTCTCTATAATCAATGAGAAATTAACTGCATCACATATTTTTTTCACAACCTGGCACATCACTCTTGGTTTCTTTATTGGGAACATGCCTTAACCAGTTGATTTGTATTAAAACACCATGTAAATTTCCCTCTTCCATTCTTGGATATTGCAATCTGATGCATGTTTGCTTAGAAATACATTTGAATCCAGTAAATGTTTTTGCCAGAGAACAAAGAGATTACCAACTCACTTCATAGACTATGCCTTCTGTAGAGCTTCCATCTTGATAAATAATGTTTTCAGCAAATAACTATGACTCATTACTTTTTTTAAAAAAATCATTTTTCCATCAATGAAAGATGATATCGGTAGCACTATAAAATAAAAGATAGCAATGTTCACAGTGGCAAAACAAAGCTAGCTTCTATTTCCCTTACTCCCTTACAGTTGGATTACCTGATAGGGTACCCTCCATAGTGGCTGTGTCACCTGATTGAGCCCAGAGAGGATCAAATTAGAACAGTCTAGCCTGCACTCAGTTGGCACTCTGAAGCACACAAATTTTTTTTCCTTGCCTCAGCAGCATCTTTAGTTCCTTTGATGGGGAAAGAATTTCTCCCCGTTGTTTTTGGCAGCAGAATTGGCATCGCTTGAAGAAGCAGCTCTCTGAACAGCGTCCACTTATTTCTGGGTACTGCTGTATGATGGAAAAGATACCTTTGGATCTGCCTTCACATCCATTCTCAGCTCAGTAAGCAGCCTGGGAACAATTACTGTTTTGCAGCCTACTATGGAGCACTGTTGAGAAAATAAATTAGGAAATGGTAGCATTGCATGATAATGAGATGCAAGGGTGGAATATTCTTGTGGACATTTATCCTTGTGAAATCTTTGGTAGGTTGACAGACCTAACATGCTTATTTAGACTTAGGAGGTCTAATAAAAAAAACCCTGCACTAACATCTTCATTTTTTTTCTGATGAAAACAGGTTTTACTCAGTCTTTCCATGACCTGCTGTGATTTTCCCATTCTTGTTTTTTCCCAAAGTGTTTGGAATTCAGTTCCAAAATTTCCCGTCAACATGGCTGTCAATTGGAGATAGTGCCTAATCAAAGGCTACAGTTATAACAAAACATGTCATTTAGAAAATAAACACATGTACTTTGCTTAGAAATTTAGCTTTCCCATACTAGCATGTTCCAGATCTTTAGGAATTACAATGCTCAGGATACCAAATCCAAATGGATAAAGTTACATTTTATGTTGATCTCTTGACTTCCATTGCATTTATATTTTTCCATAATGAATTAAGTGAGCTCCCTCTCTTAATGCTTGGAGACTGCTAAGGGCTGTATGGGGAGCGTTCTACATGGGCCTGCCCTTGAAAAGCATCTGAAAGCTCCATTTGGTTCAAAATGCAGCAGCTCACATGGTTTTGTGCAGACTCAAGTGTGCACATGGGTCACCCCTCCTGCAGAGCAGCATTGGGTGCCAATTTTCTTTTGGGTGCAATTCAAGGTGCTAGTCGTCATCTTTAAAGCCTTACATGGATTGAGACCACATTATCTTAAGAACTGTCTCTTCCTACCCAACGCACCAGAGCAGGGAGGCAGGGAATTTATGAATCCCCTCTCCTAAAGAAGTACATTTGACAGGACCCAGAAGAAGGGCTTTCTCATGGTGGCTCCCTCCCTTTGGAACATCATCCCCAGGGAGATTAGACTGTCCTCCACTTTGACACTTTTTTTTGCAAGGCCCTGAAGACCTGCTTTTGCCAAAGGGCCTGGGAACCCCAGAGTGGGATGGAGCCCTTCAAGCAGCTTATTTGATTGCCTGTTATTGCCATGGGATTTTTTTGGGGGGTACTCTTTTTATATTGGGTTTTATTTTTTATAAACCACCTAGAATCACTGAAAGTGAATGCACAACCATATACAATAAATCTTCTAAATAAATAAATAAACAAGGTTTACCTGTATTTCTTCTTTTTCCCCCTCTTATCATATGTCTTTAATGTCTTTGGTTTACTATTTTTTACTCCTTGTCTGCACTTTTGTCTAATGCCAATTTGCATGTTCTGAAAGGGAATGATGGATATTATATATGTTGGTGAACCCCATAATGGGATCAAATCTGTTCTGTGGGATCTTCTGAAAAGAATACTGAGACATGTTAGACATTAGACAGACAAAAGTATGATCCAATACTGCATTATTGTGGCAGGAGAAATATAAAAAATGCTTGATGTGAAAGACTGCTTAATATAAATTGATGTTGCATGGAAGACAGCTTAGTGCAGATTCAATATTTATAATTAACCACTTAGCAGCAGGAGCCCTCATGTTGTTCAGCTATATTTTCTTCATATGGGCTCAGATATCAGGTGTAGTTATCTATCTTTTCCTACATTTTTCAGTTGAAAAGAAGTATTTTTGGGCTGCATACAAATAAGTGACATACTGTCTTCATTTTTCAGAGTATCTGGGGCAAACTATTGTTATGATGAATACTTGGCCACCTTATTGTGTTTTACTGTTACCTTTTCTATCTGTTGCAAAAAAAGTTTCGTTGGCATCTAGCAAATTCCCAATCAATTCTTATAATAGAGAAAAGCAAGTATGTGTGCCACTCAGTTCAGAAATATATGCAGCCTGAGGTTTATTTATTAAACCTCAGTGAACATCCAAAAGAGTTGATGGAAAAATGGGATAAAAAGAAGGCAAGAGCATGAAAAGATATATAAGAGATAAAGGGATAGATGACTTAACAACGTACATTCCCTTTCAATATCTGTATCAAAGGGGCAGAACTATCCAGAGCCACTGGAAACAATATTTTAGGTAATAAAGAAGGACAATCCCAAAAAGCATTGGGTGATTCCAGATTTAACCTTTACAGTCCCCAACTGACAACAGTTCATTTACTGACTGTTCGAAGTTACAATGGCATTGAAAAAAGTTATGAACATTTTTCACACTTATGAAACCTGGAGCATCTCCTTGGTCATGCGATCAAAACTCAGATGCTTGGCAACTGACTCATATTTATGATGATTGCAGTGTCCTGGAGTCATGTGATCCCTTTTCCGACGTTCTGACAAGAAAAGTCAATGCAGAAGCCAGGTTAACAGCCATGACACTTAATTGTTTAGTAACACTTAACAGCTGTGTTACTAACTTAACTGCAGTGATTTATTTAACAACTGTGGCAAGAAAGGTCATATATTGGGAGAAAGCTCACTTAACAAATGTCTCATTTATGGGCTCAATTATAGGAGGACTACCTGTATATGTATAATGGTAGCAGAAGAGAGTTGGAAAGCAGGATATCGCAGAGGTGGTATTCAGCAGGTTCTGACCAGTTCTGGAGAACCGGTAATGGAAATTTTGAGTAGTGGCAGGGGAAGGATACTGGAGATTTTACAGTATTCTTCCCCTGCCACGTCCACCAAGCCACACCCACAGAATCGGTGGTAAAAAAAAAAATGAATCCCACCACTGAGATTCAAGAGATTCTCCTTTCTATTGTGCGCCACAAAAACAACAATTGGATGGAGAGGAGGAGGAGGAATCCAGTACTGACAACATACTGAAACAGTTACATTCCCCGTCTCTTGCCATTGATTGCTATTTGTTTCAAGGAGATCAGACAGCCATTTGCACCAGCTGTCTCCTTTGCTTGTCCATGGAAACTGGTGTTGGCCTTACGCAGTTGCTGACATTTCAGACTGTTTTTTTTTTTTAGTAAACTCCTTTGATTCTAATCCATTATTTTGGTGTTTGTGTGCTTTCAGTTCTCCCCAGCTTCCCCTGGCTGCCTTTAGCCTATTTCAAATTTTTCACACATTCTTCTAATAATACATCAATACTGCTTGGTGTCATGGTTGGATAAGTTGTCAGTTTACTGGAAAGCAAATCCCTTAAATCATTAACTGGTCATACTTCTAAGAAATCAGACATAGGAGTGCACTGTAGCAGATGGCCTTAGAAAGATTAATGCAATGTAACAAAACCAGAAGTGTCTCAATGTGTTTTTGTTGTCTGAAGTCCTATCAATTTTCACCCCACTGTAAACAGCTTTTCCCCAAAGGACCCTGGCAATCTTTCATAAAGAATAGTTATGTGATTTCCCCCCCTCACAATACAGTTGCCCACATAAACAAAAATATAGCAACCAACTAGTCAAATATTGATTAATGAACAACAAGAGAATTTCATGCATTTCATTTACAAATCCCCTTTTTTGTCCACTACTCTGTATGTATTGTATGGAATTTGATCTACTTACTTATATATTAATCTTAATTTGTCTCCAATACATTTTGTATGTATTGTACTATCTGCGCATAATGAATGTTCAAAAAGACAATGGCCAATATTGTGCTTAACAGGCGGTCTGGATAGCAGTTTCTCTGAAGGTTCTTAATTGCGTTTAAAAAAAATCCTTTTTGCTGCAATTGAAATTGCTTAGTTAGTAATACCTTAGTTGTGTTCATTTTGCTACAACTAATAGAACAGAAGAGATTTAAAAATATTCATACTGTTAATAGGCGCATTCTAAACATTTCACAGGTCTCTGAATATTTCTTAGAGATAAATGTCAAGCTGGCAAGAGTTAGGCCTAGCCTAAGAATGACATAGAACAATCCAGCCTAAGTTCAGTTCTTTATTTGCTAATGCCAGATAAACAGAATCTGAGATTCTAAGGAGCACCTATCCTAACTTTCTTCCTTTGATCCAGATCCTGGTTGTGTTACCTCCCTGTCTTAGCCTCACCCCACTCCCGCAATGTCTTCCCTCCTTCCTGAGAATCTGCCACTTCACTGTAGTTTATTGTACCATCTCCCCCTCCCCCACATCAGTAACAGCAAACACATACTATGTGGATACACAGCATGAGTTTTTGTTTGTTATTTCTTTCAAACATTAAAATATATTGCCCCACTGGACCAAGTCATTACACAATTGAAATTTAGGTTTGTTCTAATTCATGGGTGTCAAACTCTATCGCGTCACATGACGTATCATAACCTATCATGATGTTTTTTACCTTTGCAGAGCCAGGGTGGGCATGGCCTGTGTGTGATGCATCCGGCCTGCGTGCTGCCAGTTTGACAACCCTGTCATCTAGTGGGTTGTGAAGATCCAGCCAAACATCTTGTTGCAAATCTTCATGTATCTAAAATTGAAGTGTTTTTATTGTGTGGTATACAGTGGTGGGCGTGGCTTGCTGGGCGTGTCAGGGAAAGGATACTGTAAAATCTCCAGTCAGAGGTGGTATTTGCCGGTTCTCTGAACTACTCAAAATTTCCGCTACCGGTTCTCCAGAACTGGTCAGAACCTGCTGAATACCACCTCTGGTGGTATAGTGTTGGATGGTTCCTCTAATAGTAGCCAAGTGAAGTACATTGAACCTCTATGTGTTAACATTCCACACTGCCAGGCGCAGCTTCATGATTGCCGGCATCATTCATTTCCACTTGCTTGAATTATGTTTATTCGAACTATTTAAGAATAAGGGAGAAAGATTTGGATTTCTCTTATATTAAGACTAGAGATTTATATCACCTGGATTTCTCCTTTCTTTTTAAACTTCGTGATGTGCTGAAGAAGTGGTTGCTGGATAAGTTTAGGACGACCATAAGCTGATTTTGGTAGCCTCTAAGAAATGAAGTTTGAATAAAACAAAGTATTTGACTATATATTTACCTTAAATCTTCTAACATCTGCAGTTATATAAATTTGATTGGACTTTTAGGTTAAGTCTCACAATAGATTTTGCTTTCACATCTTGCAGTCATGGAAAAATCTTGAAAATAACACAGATTATAGGTTACTATTGCAAAACTCTTCAAACTTGGTGTTTTTTGGTTAAGCCATGATTGACCCTAATTGGTGCACTCATATATTTCACTAAGCCAACACAAACAAGTCATATAACAGGTTAGTGTCTATAAGAACACATATTCCAAAGTAGTTCTTAAAACAACCTGCGGCATATATCTGTGCAAATATTCCTGTAGTACTCAATAGGAACATTCAATCATAAGAACTAAGGGATGCATCTCAATATCTTAAAATTTATTTTTCACATTTTTGAACTTCCCATCTCTCTCTCACAGAGGGACTCTGGGTATAATAAATGTTAAAATCTAAAAACAGCATGTAAGAATTTTAAAAATTAAATAGAATTTAAATAAAGTTTTAGGCATAATATGGTCTAAACTGGGGGTTGGTATATTTTCTACTCTATATTTCACCTCTCCCCTGCCTCCTTGGCACAGCTGGCAGATCCTTGGTTCTCGGCTGCACCCCTCATCAGGGGAGTTCAGCTGAGGAATGGGCCACCCTCACATCAATTCTTAGCTAATGGATCTTATAAAAAAGAGTGGATGGCTGGTGTGGCCTGCAAACCATAGTTAGCTAATTCCTGATTAAGCCAGTAGCAATTATCTCAACCTGCAGCAGTAGAATCCATGTGTCATCTCAATATAATGTTTTCACTATTTTCTGAATTACTGTTATCCCTTGCCTTTAAACTATAAGAATGTATAAAGATGGTCTACAGAATGGCACAAGGGTTTATGGAAATAAATAGAGCTTCATTTTGCACACCTTATTATAAATACTTATTATATTCATCTCTTTGATCACAGCCATAGTTTATATATTTGCTAACCTGTGGCATCCTTGGTGCTCTTTAAGCAAGGTGGTTTTGTTGCAGATGTTTCCTTACCAAACTAGATAACTTCTTCAGTGGTCAATCTGCATCAGACACGTTTGACCAAATATATGGAAGAATGCAAAGCATTATACTCTCACCAATTCCTACCTAGAATTAAAGAATCTTGAGAAGACAGCTTTTCTTCTTGTCCCCTGAAGTAAAAATGATTGAGGAGTCTATTTTCTACTGATCTATTATCCAGTAATGTTTTTTCTGGGCAATTGTTTTATCCTATGAAATAGTAATCAGAAATGAGTGTGTGTAAGAAAGAAAATAGGTTCACATAATATAATAAAGCATGATGTTATTTTATCATGTGTGAACCTAGAGACTATGGTCTGCAAAACATGGTGTATGGCTAAATACAATGTGTAAGCCAGTGGTGGGATTCAAATTTTTTTACTATCAGTTCTGTGGGCGTGGTTTGGTGGGCATGGTGTGGCTTGGTGGGCCTGGCAGGGGAAGTATACTATAAAATCTCCATTCCCACTTCACTCCAGGGAAGGATACTATAAAATCTCCATTCTTTCCCAGTCCTGAGGGAAGGATACTGCAAAATCCCATTCCCTCCTCACCCCACTAACCTGCTTTCCAGCTCTGTTCTCCTGTGCAAGGCAACAAAAGAAGACCCAACTGAACAGCTGGGACACAGGAGGCAGAGAATAGATGGGGCTGGGGCCAGTCAGAGGTGATATTTGCCAGTTCTCTGAACTACTCAAAATTTCCACTACCGGTTCTCCAGAACTGGTCAGAATCTGCTGAATACCACCTCTGGTGTGAGGCCAGCTAATGGTGGTTTATTCATAAAACCATGTTTAGGAAAACTATAGGTTACATTATACATATACTGCCACAGACATCATATATCTCACTAAACCATGATTTAATTATGATTTAATAGCAAAACCAGTTAGATTAACATCACACAGTATATACCACATAGTAAAGAGCTAAAGAGCGTATTTCATCAGTCATTCATTTAAGAATCCATAGCTCTTTTTAATGCTTTTTATTTTCTTTATAGGTCCTGGGCTAAGTATGTTCTGAACAGCCAGAAAACTAAAGCACCATTCTGTCTTATAATGTTCAAATTCCACAAATCATAATCATAAAATTCCAGTCTGTGCTGATAAACAGATTCTTTCCACAGAAACACTGGGTTGGGGAGTAAAATTCTGGGCAATCGAAGTTTTCTGAACTATGATGTGGAATTTCTTGTAAATATCCCAACTAAAGGCTTTTTGTTGAACAGCCTGGAGACTTGCTGATTATTTCATCGTTCTCAACTGTGCCTTTGTTTAAATTCAGTAGAGAGAAAAAAAAAACAAATGGCCTTGAGAAGACAAGAACTCATCCTAAATAAGAGAACTTAGCAGCAAAGATAAAATATAGCCTGCAGCTAAAACAGTGCAATAACTAATTGCATTCAGACTTTGCCACTATAACAGCCATCATCAATTTCTACTTTTATTTATAATGGGATACCAATGATATTCATCACTTTTCACCTGATGTCTTCTGCATTGGTTCCAACTTCCATCTTCCAATGAGAGTTCTAATTTAGAATATCTGGAGAAGTGAAGATGGAGAAAGGCTACACTAATTCATACCAGCAAAAAAACTAGGTAGTTAGAACAATCCTAAGTTGCATTAACACAGGGATTCCATCAAGATCACATGAGGTACTAATACCACTCTATAAAGCCTTAGTAAGACCACACTTCGAACATGCATCCAGTTTTGGTCACCACACTATAAAAAAAATATGTTGAGACTGTAGAAAGAATGCAGAAAACAACAATAAAGATGACTAGGAGACTGGAGGCTAAAATATATGAAGAACAGTTGCAAGAACTGGGCATGACTACTCTAGTGAAAAAGGGGACATGATAGCAGGAGGGGGGGACATGATAGCAGTGTTCCAATATTTGAGGGGCTATCACAGAGAGGAGGGGGGGTCAACCTATTTTCCAAAGCACCTGAAGACAAGGAATAATGGATGGAAACTGACCAACCTAGAAATAAGGAGAAATTTTTTGACACTGAGAACAATCAACCAATGGAACTGCTTGCCTTCAAAACTTGTGGGTGCTTCATCACTGGAAGCTTTCAAGAGACTGGACAGCCATTTGTCAAAAATGGTATAGGGTCTCCTGCTTGAGCAGGAGGTTGGACTAGATGACCTACAAGGTCCCATCCAATTCTGCTCTATATACATCACAACCATATCTATAAATAGCATCAGTGGTAGGATTCAAATAATTTAACAACTGGTTCTCTGCCCTAATGATTCCTTCCAACAACCAGTTCACCAAACTGCTCAAAAAGTTAACATTCGGTTCTTTTGAAGTGGTGCGAACTGGCTGAATCCCACCACTGAATAGCATTCATGGGCACTTTTTCTTTCACATTTTAATATCTAACCTCATGCTCTGCCTAAGCAAACTGCACTATACACTTTTCATCTTCTTCATTTTCATCTGAATGCTTTCCTCCATCTGAATTGCTTTACCATTTGTCATGCAGTGCCCTTGTGAACAGTGTTTGCCTTTTTCCTTTAAGAAAAAAGATTATTAGCACAATAACAAAATAGATGCTGTAAATAAAGTTTTGATCCTCCCCTCCATAACAGCTTACCTTTCATTCATCAGCCTGCTAGAGCATTTTTCTTAAGGCTTCCATTTTTTCCTCCTTTGGATTCATCACAGTCCTGCATCAACCCATTGCTAGTGCAGCATAGAAGTGCATTACTCAAGTAAATGCAAAATGTTATTTCATCTACTTGTTCTTGTGCTGGAAAATGGGAGAAAACCAACGATGGTATGTGATATTGGGATGCTGATATTCATGATAGGCAACATTTTTTATGGCAAAGACCACACTTAATTTATTTGAAGTGTCAGGGCTACTATGAGTATGATGATGATGGAGCCGTATCATGAAAACAGAAGGCAAGGATGTCTTGGTTTAGTAGGAAAGCTGTTTTAAAATTTGTGTTTCGTCTATTTTAGAGCTGCTATAACAATTTTTATGCTGTTCCTGTCTCAAAATGATGGAAATCCAGATTGATCTTTAGCAAGTATAGTCAGAGGGTACACCAGGGTCAGCAAATGAGAACCCAAATGAGAAGAAGATCTATTGGACTTCAAACTTTGCTGGCTGAGGAATTCTGGGAGTTGAAATCCACAAGTCTTAAAGTGACCAAGGTTGGAGAAATCTGGTCTAGAATGTTGATTGTCTCATAGCATTTGTTGGAGAAGGAAGTGAAAAGATTCCAAATTAGCTATAAGTATGACTTCTGTAAGCAAATAGGGGTCCCATGTGACCTTGACTGATCTCAAAAAATTAAGCAGGGTTGGAATCGATCAGTTCTTGGATGAAAGAGCTCCATAAAATATCAAGCGTCTAGATTATACAGGTAGTCCTCAAGTTCCTTTAATGAGTGTTCAAAGTTGCAACAGCACTGAAAAAAATGACTTATGACCATTTTTCACGCTTAGGCCGATTGCAGCATCTCCATAATCATGTGATCAAAATCCAGATGTTTGGCAACTGACTCATGTTTATGATGGTTGCAATGTTCCTGGGGCACTGCCACCTTCTGATAACCAAAGTCAATGGGGAATCCAGATTCCCTTAACAATCTGATTTACTAACTTAGCAACTTACTACCCTTAACAACAGCGGCAAGAAATGTTGTAAAATGGGGCAACAGTCACTTAACAACTGTCTCACTTAGCAACATAAATTTTGGGCTCAATTGTGTAGGACTACCTGTACTGGGAGATGGAGAAAACATCCTTGAGAAGGGCAGTAGCAACCCACACCGTTTACTAAAACAGCTTTCTGGATGACTCACAAAACCATCTATAACTGTTAATGTTACATACATAGGATGGCTGGTGGTAAAAATAAAATTATCCAGCTATGAATTTGTCATGTCAAAATCCATGGTGAATTTTGAAGCAGTTCAATTTGATATTTGTGTTGCAATTAGCACCTCCTGCACCATAAGAGTGAGAACTTACTTTATTTTTCCTCTAAATAGCTATTTCTTCTCCTGACAGTACCAAACTCTGTGGCTTCCTCACTTGAAATCTTACATTTTGTTTGGAGGGAGACAGTAAAATCAGGCTGCCCTTCAGATAGCAAAATGAAATAATGCTTATATCCTTTAGTTATTCAAAGAACAGTTCAGGGTCAGGCCTGTAGCATTTGTAAAAACAGAAAAGTAAATGATGCTGTATGGCAGGGGTGTCAAACTCACATCGTCACAGAGGCATCACACGATGTATTGGGACTTTTCCCCTCTTCGCTAAAATGGGCATGGCCAGCACGTAGGCATGGCCAGCACGTGACGCATCTGGCCCATGGGCTGGGAGTCTGACAGCCCTGTTCTATGGTGTTAGGAAAGAAGACAGCCATGTCAACAGAAGCATGTGTGGGTGCTTCTGATTCTTCTCATTCAAAAGGTGTTAATGGCAAGGCAAACATTAAACAGCAAAGCAGCATGGATACCATTTATATCTGAATCCAGAGATTTATCATGCCCAGTTACTGTGCAACATCACACTTTAAAATTCTGGCTGCTATCACACAGCTTTCTAGTTTTTATTACAAAGTGCAAACAATATTATTTACATTGGTATAAAGGAAGAGAATGCCCAGTGGCAGAAACTGATCTCTTTAACTTCCTACACAAGTATATCTTATTTGCTGCATGGATTAACCACTAAACAGATTTATTTTGCATCACTTATCTCTTGTATGAGATTAGTTAGAATTAGCTAATCTAAACCCTTTATCAATGTTGCTCCTGCCCCCATCTGTAATTGTCAGTACAAAGACCAGCAAAATGAAAATGAAAAGCTTTGCCTACATCAACAAAAGTTCCTTACTTAAATGGGGTAAACTATGAATTCTGTTTGGTTCTGGATTTCCTCCAGTTTGGGCTGACTGTATTTTATTTCTTTGCTACAGTTGCATTATCGTACATCCCCCATGAGGCAATGAGATTTATTTGTGGTTTTAAATAACTACATTAATATGATAGGACTTTTTTTTCCAAATCTATATTTTTACTATCACCATCGCAGGTTATATACACTAAAAACCCTCTATCAATTTTTAAAGGGAAAACATATGAAAACCACCAAAGGATATATCTCCAGTAATGTGTGGTGCGAATAGAACCATTTTGTATGGCAGCCATGGCAAGCTCAGTGAGTGAAGAATAAATGCCAGATTATTATGTTTTTAAATTTGAATCAATTGGCAAGGGTGATTACCTCCAATTCAATTGGGATTAGAGGTAGAGATTAATAAATTAGATGCTGGATCTTAAAAACCAAGATACATTCCAATCCTTCAAGATTACATAATATATTAGAATTGATTTTGTTGATAATTTAGAACTATGTTTTCCACTTCAGTCAACTCCACTTTAGTCTCACTCAGAATATGCCAAAATACCTTAGCTGTTTTCTAAAAAAAAACACAGGAAAAAACAAAGAAATAAAGACCTCTTAATAACTTAATAATTGTGTTTAACTGTTGTGTATCCTACATTTTGAGATGGGTCAATCAAGATTTATTCTGAGAACTGTAAATTTAGTGCCACCAAAGTCCTGTTATAATTGATGCATTTAACAGAGTTCTTTATCTGATGTTCTTCTTTAACACGCCACAGTAAAATAAATGGCATGAATCATGCCCTAAACTAACTGTTAGCTATCTTTTTCTTCTTTTCAGTGTCCCACTATATTTTAATTACTAAATGGGATGATACAAAGATAACCATCTGCATCTTCATAGCACCACCAACAGCCAACACAAATCCTTCAATTCAATGGTCTTTAAAACGACCTTTTTCAGGTCTCTTGTTCTTGACCCTTTGGATCTACAAAACTGTAATTATTTTCTCTCCCCCATTCTTTTGGATGCCAGTTCCTCTTTGGATGTCAATTCCTGTCATCCTTCTTCAAGTCTGCTAAATATATGTTACAGTGGTGCTCATGCAAATGGCTTCCAGGCTATTCTAGAAGCCAGGAAATCGTAACCATGCCTTTAAATCATCATTTGAAGGAAAACCACAGTTCAAAGTATCAGTTTGGACATTATTTATTTATCATATTTTGGAACTGCCTGTCTCCCTCCTGTGAGTGGTATATAATAAATTATCAAAACATAAAAATAGTATATAAAAGGTAGAACTTTTTTTAAAAAGGAGTCAGGGATGATTAAAAATCAAATTAAACATTAATTAAAAGGCAAAGGGAGTGCTTTCGGGGTGCTAACTAGCCTCAAGGCTGCATGCTCCTCTGTGCTCAGTGCAAGGCTGCAGAGACATGTTTCTCTCTTCTTTCCAGGCAGCATCTGACAAGGCAAACCAGTAAACTTGTTTAAGTACCGTCAAGTTGTTTTTGACTCATGGCAATCATATATACAGTTTCTCCAAGGTGATCTGTCCCAAACTGCTTTAATTGAGTCCATCCACCTGGCTACTAGTTATCTTCTCCTTCTGTTGTGGTTCGCCGGCAGCAGATGTGGATGGCTGAAGTCTTGGAGAGCGAGCACTCGGACGAGGGGCCTGCGTGTGATGCAGGGATGGGGCCAGGACTATCAGAGAGTGGAGTGCTGCCTTTGGAGCTTGTGGAGGCTGGCAGCAGTGATGCAGAGGACCCCGAGAAGCCTGTGCCCAGTGCGTGTGTGCATGCAGGGCTGCTCGATGGAAAGAGCAGCTGCAGCAGCACGGGTGGCTTGGGATTAAGGCTGCAAGGTGATGGCCCCTCCCTTAAGGGATAAAAGCCAGCCCTCAGAGATGGGATTCTTTGTAGGAAGCAAAGATGTTCTTGCACTTCAAGTCTTGTGGAAGTTTAGACTATCCTGGTTTGTGTTTGGAGACTTTTGGTTTTGATTACTTCCTTGCAATTTAATCTAGTGTTCTTGGCAGCCTTGCACAACCTTGGCATCTGGGACGATTAGTTTTTAATAGCCTTTTACTGTGAATGAACGGAATTCACAGAGAAGCATTGAAAAGGTTTTGCTTTTATCTCTGTTTGGTGTTCCTTTGCTTTGAACGAGGCTTGGGTCAGGACACCTTCCAACTTTCCTAATGTTAGAGCCTTTTTCAGAGTTAGGTCTTTGCAGAATGTCTAGAATAGGACAGGATCAATGGAACCTGATCATTTGTGTTTCCAGTGAGAATTGATTTGTTCAGTGATCCATTGGTTGGTTGGATTTGGGGGGGGAGGGGGAAGAGCTGTCCATGTGAAAAAGAAATAAAATTGAAAGATAGGAAGAAGGAGGGGCCAGTCTTTCTAGTTATGAAGTTACAGGTAATCTTTGACTTATTTCATTTAGTGATTGGTCGATGTTACAACAGTACTGAGAAAACTAACTTACAACCATTTTTCACACTTACAACCATTGCAGTGTCCTCCGGTCACACGATCAACGTTCAGACACCTGGACACCAACTCATATTTATGATGGTTGCAGTGTCCCAGGCTCATGCCATCCCCCATTTGCGACCCTCTGACAAGCAAAATCCATGGGGAAGCCAGATTCACTTCACCTCCTTATTACTCATTGAACCACTCACTTAACAACTGTAGCAAGAAAGGTTGTAAACTGGGGCAAAACTCAGTTAACAAATGTCTCATTTGTTAACAGAAATGTTCAGCTCAACATTTCTGCTCAACAGAAATGTTCAGCTCAATTGTAGTTGTACGTCGGGGACTACCCGTATATGTATAATGGTAGCAGAATAGAATTGGAAAGCAGGATTATCAAAAGATTCCCCTTCCTATTGTGCACTACAAAAACGAATGAAGGTTCGCTTTTTCACATAACTGCTTCCCTGGCTTTTAAGTTTAGAGATTTTAGCGTTAAGTGACTGCAGGATTGCTAAGTAAGCAGCCACCTCAGCTTAGGGCAGAGGTCTCCAAACTTGGCAACTTTAGTACTTGTGGACTTCAACTCCCAGAATTCTCCAGTCAGCATAGAACTCTGGGAGTTGAAGTCCACAACTCTTAAAGTTGCCAGGTTTGGCAACCCCTGACTTAGGAGCTCTAAAATGTCAGAAGAAGCTGGTGGAGCTTCATGAAATAAATAGAGGCACCTACTACGCTCGCCTTACAGCATTATCCGTTTCACTGACGGTGGCGCAATCAGGAACCTGTTTTAGACAACTTTCTTTCTTCCTTCCTTCCTTCCTTCCTTCCTTCTCTTTTCAGGAGGAACAATTGCCCGCAATGGATCGGATTATTTAAAGCGTAGTAGGTGACGCGATTTTGGGATTTGCCGGCGAAGCCTTGGTTAAACGCACGAACTGACTGACGGGGAGCCAGTCACCGTTCGGCGTCCGTGGGACAAACCACAGAAGGCAAACGAAGAGGGCCTGGCGCTTGGAGGCCCGTCCATTACGTGGGCGACACCTGTCCACCCTTAGCTTGCCGCGCTCCTCTCTTATTGGCTGTCCGTGGCCGCTGGGGTGAGGGTCCGTCTCAACACGTGCCTGAGAAAAGCAGCAAAAAGCCCGGCTTTAGCCGAGGCGAGAAGCGCTGGGGAGGCGGGGAGGTGCCCCCTTCCCGGCCCGTTTCCGCGCGCGACGGCCAGGCGGCGCTGCACGCCTCCTCCGCCCTGGCTCAGCTCGGAGGTGCGGCACGTGTGTTTGGCCGCAGCCAGCCTCTTGCGGCGAGAGCGGCGGCGACGGCGCTGTGCAAGTGGCTGGCTCCTTAGCGCCGCGCAAAACGGGCTGAGCTTCCGAATCCCTTGGCAGGCTGAGGATCTGGCCGACATCGGTGGCTCGAAAGCCCTTCGGGAACTCTCTCTGGCTCTCGATGGCGCTGAGGGGAGCGAGGAGCACGTAGCTGGGGTGAGTAGCGGCACCTTCCCTCGCCGTCGACCTCTTCCAGGTGGCCGGTGAGCGGACGGTGCCTGCCGACTGCTATTTCGGGGCGGGCGCCCGTCCACCACCCTTCCCCTCTTGCGCGCATCACTTACGTAGCGGGTGCTAAAACTACCTAGCATCGGTGACTTCCCCACCCACCCAAGGCTCTTTCCTGAGCCGAAGGTGTCGCACTGATCTCCCCTTCAGCCGTGGGGAGGCAACCTTGGCGGGCGGGGACCGCGGGCAAGGCAGCCAGGCGCAGATCGCCATGTCCGTACCTGGCGTCTCGAGGGAGGCACCTTGCAGCGGCTGAGTGATAATCACTGGGCTGGGCATGCCGTTTTTAAACGTTTGGTAGTGCTGGAAGGGAACTACAGTACTTAGATCCCTGGATACACGTGTGTGTGTGTGTACGTGCTGCGCACACATACACTTCCACATACAAGAGGAAGGTTAGGGCCCTGGGATGAGGGCAACCATCGTAAATACATGCTGCTTGCCAACTAGGGTTGGGAAGCCGGACCTAAAACGTGGATCCCTTAGACTTTTGCGATTAACGAGGAGAAACTTTTAATTCAAGTAATGCACTTCCTTATCGATTGCTGGTGGCGTCTCTGGGCTGGAAACGAAAAAGAGGAGCCGGTGGGGTTTGTTTATATCAGTAAGAAAGATTGGGCTGCCTGGGAGTCACCCGAGATGAATGAGGTTGACCTCCTGTGTGTTGTCTGGGAAGGGTGATGGGAGCCCCTTCTGGCCTGCTTGAGACTGGAAAATCACGTTGTATCAATTGAACTGAGTTTAATGGAAGACAGGAAGGGAATCTGGCTCAAAGCTACTAAACCAAGGGTAACTGTATTGATAAAGGAGAGTATTTGTAGCTCAGGGTTGAAATGAGGAATTCTCGGTGCTCTCTGAGCTTCCTTATTTTCTTACAGATGTTTCATTATCCAAAGAAGGTAACACCATCAAGGTTAATCCATCCCTTATTAGCACTGATGATGTTACCTAGTTTGGATAATGAAAGCTCTGCAAGAAAACAGAGAGGATCAAAGACATTTTAAACATGCAACGATATATTAGTTGACATTCTCTAGGCTTCCACACCTCATAAGATAACTATTCTTAAAGAAAGAGAACATTCCCTTTCCTGCCTCCTTGTAAGGGTCACCATTGTTTGGAAATACTGGCCTTTAACATACAGCAAGGGTCTCCAGTCTGGGCAACTTTAAGACTTGCGGACTTCAACTCCCAAGTGTTTTTTAGCCAGTAAAGCTGGCTAAAAAGTCTTAAAGTTGCCCAGGTTGGAGACCCCTGACCTAGAGCACAATTATTTTTTTGAAAATGCTGAAATTTGCAGAGATGTCACTCACCCCCAACCTTTCAAAATGTTTTGTTGCCAAACAGGTGTGTGAATCGTGGCATATTTACTCAGATGTCGTGTGCCTTGTCTATGCTGTTGGTTTGCTTCCAAATAGATTTAGGTTCATTTCGTTGTTAACTTTGTTCATGTGCATTCTTCATCATTATCTAATCCTTTAATACGTGTTTTAAAAGCTGATTTCTAGCCAAGTTAGGCAGAAATAAGCACCTTGCGGTTTCAGGGACTGATCCGTGTCATATGTCCAAAGCAAGAGTGAGATATGCAAATCAAAGCGATAACAAGAAGTATACATATCAAATGCAATTTAAGGTATAATTTTCCATATTTAGTTGGGATTAAATTTTATAAGACATAGTAGGTTTTATTCCAGGTGTATGTGCCATAGGGTTGCAGTGACAGTTGTTAGTTCCTTTTTGGCTCAAGTGTTGGAAACCTAATCATAGGCTTTAGCTTAACAGGATCATCTTGCTGCTTGCTATTGTTAAAATATACCATTATTTTTGCTTAGATCTTAGTGGCAGAGCATAATTCATCTTTGAAGAACTTGTTTAAAATTAATGTCATGTATACTATCTCAGTTCAGGCATATTTCCCAAGGGGAAAATTGGCTTTAAATTGGGAACTGTGCCCCCTTGCATGCTTAGCAAATGTTGTATACCTAGCTTGAACTAGGTAAGAACTAATCCATTGAATAAATAAAACTCCATTTTTACAACCCTGTAATCCCTGTTTGGGGCAGAGTCAGGATGATTGGATAGAGCTGACCATATGGGCTGGATGCCCTTCCAGATGCCTATGTGGAGTTTGCAGCCGATATTTTTTCTTTGCACCCTAGGAGAGAAATATCTGCCACTAGCTAGGATTGAACTCTCAACCTTCCGAGTGGAAGGTGGGCATCTTCACCACTGAGCCATCACGGCATTCAGTCCATTCAATAAATAAAGAAGATAGATTCTTGGAAAAGAACTAAATCATACAATAAAATACTTGCAATTTTTTTCTCCTGAAAATACTTTAAAAATAGAATACGGGCAATATGTGTTGTCATTGCTATTAATTAATTACTTGGTATGGTATGAATTCTGTATATCCAGTAAAGAATCAACTTTACTATATCGCAGATGTTTTCATATGACAATTAAACTACAATGGAACAACTGTTGTATATTCCAAACTAGCTATTAGTTTTAATTCTATGCTTGGAAAATAAATGAGTGCAGTAACATCCTATACAATATATATACATGAATGAAGAAACTGGAATACTGTGGTACATCAACTGTTTTGATTAGCTTCTTCTCATCTTTTACTGGTTGTGAGATTAAAAAGATAAAGATGCTCTCAACATGAGTCTAACTCCTGAGCATTGTCATGGATTCAAATCGGTAGCTTTCCTGCAATACTGAAATGGCCATAGGATCCTGGGATGTTGCAGCCATTGTAAATATATGCTGGATGTCAAGCAGCCAAATTTTGATCATGTGACCCTGGGGAGGCTACAATAATTGTAAATGTGAGGATATTTACAGTTGTAAATCACTTTTTTCACTGCTGTTATAACATCGAACAGTTGCTAAACGAATGCTTATAAGTCAAGGTCTGCCTGTATTCAAGTGATTTGCCATTGGCTTCTTCTGGTGTTCTTTGATTTTGCTAATCCACTTTATGGTCTTGGTATTCCATAGTGATCTCTCTCTTTAATACATACAGCCTACTTAGCTTTGAAGTCCAAATGAGATCAGCCAGATAGTGCCACCTGAATCACAGCATCTATTTAGGAGACACTAAGCATTGTATTTCAGATAGACTTTTTCTTGTTTAAACACTGCGTAATTGATGCATTAACAGAAATATTAACAATTAAAGCGGGTGAGATATTTGTTCATAGTTTATATCTTTTAGATCAGGGGTCGCCAATCTTTTGGACCTCAGGGACCACCAAACTCATAATTTTAGATCCCAGGGACCACTAACTGGTTCTGTGGGTGTGGCCTAATTTGTGGGTGTGGCTTGGTGATCATGTGACTGGCTGGACATGGCTTGTATGTAAATATTATAAATATTTATATAAATATTGAATTTTTTATAAAAAAAGAGAAACTTTTACCAAAATCAGGCAAAGCAGGTAGGCAGATTGAGTTGCTCACAGAATCACAGATTCATTCAAAGATCTATCTATCTGCCATTGGCTAGCTCAGTCTGTCACATAACATTTGCTAGCAAGCAAACTCACAAAACTAACTCACAACACACCATGTATGTAAATATTGAATTTTTTATAAAAAAGAACAACTTTTACCCAAAATCAGGCAAAGCAGGCAAATTGAGTTGCTCATAGAATCATTCAGTGATCTATCTATCTGCCATCAGCTAGCTCAGTCTCTCAAATTTGCTTGCCTTGAGTCTGCATTGCATTTGCTTGCAAGCAAATCTTCAGTCCTAAGGTTCGACTGTACTTAAAAGCAGAGCTGAAGATCTAAAGACTAGCTAGAAAGCAAGAAATCCAACCATTTCCTGCTTCCTAGCTAATCTAAATCTCCCGGCACAGCAGAACAGATGATGGTCAGAAAAAGGAAAAATAGCAATTTAGCAGGCAAGTTTACCAGGTAAGGATTGAGGGGGCGGGGAAGGTTCCCACGGGCCATGTGGGTGGCGCAGCCTTGTGTTTCTTTGCAGCCTCTGGGGGGGGGGTGTACCCTGGGGGTGAGATTTCTCTGTGGCCCACCAAAATTTTCTCACGGCCCACCAGTGGTTGGCGACCGCTGTTTTAGATGGTTTAGGCTATGTTCTTCTTTTAATGTGTTTGAAGTAACAGAGACATTCATGCAAAATGCATATGAAATTTTAGAATACTCTGAACAGTTTTGAGCTTTCCAGGAGCAATAAGTCAATCTAAACCATCCCCCGGCTGAAAAAAAATACAGTGTCGATAGATGTGGTTGGCAATATGCTGCCTTGCAGTTGTTTGAGATTGATGGGAATCAAAATCTAATAGTATAGTAGAATAGATTTATGAGAGTTGCAATGCATACTGCCTAGGAGACAATGGTTGTGCTTCCTTCCTGTATTTATTGATTTCAGTATATGTTTGACATAAAAAAATCACTCCTAGAGAGATAGCCCTATGAGTCTTGGGTTCCACAGGATTCAGCCTGTAATTTTAGACCTTAAACCCTTTCAGAGTTTCCTTCTTCAGGCAATAACGAAAAAAATGGCTTACACATCGTTTTAGAAAAAGAAATACTACATGCATATAGTTCTGCATTTGACTGAAGATATGTCATTTTTGCACGTGCTTTGAAAACTTATATGAAATAAAGGAATTCTTACTTCATACCTGTAACCAAAGGCAACTCAGTGTAGAAACAATAGATTGCAACTAACGTACCTGAAGACAATGAGAAAGATTGTACAACATGCAACAGTTTTTCATTTGTGGATTTTGGCTAAAAAAAAAAAATCCCTTTAGCTTTTCTGGTTCTACTACTATATAACCTTTTTATTTACTTTATCAAATTTCTAAGTTCCCTTCATCCCTTAATGACTCTAGATATTGTACAATGTTTTAAAAAACCCAGTTTAGAACAATATAACAGATGAAAGGAATGGCAAACATCCAGAAAGAGCAATAAAGCATATGATTGCTTGATACAAACAGTTCCTACAAGAAGCCTGCCATATACCCTAGTCCAAGGTCTGGAGAGAAAGCCAGGATTTTATGATTCTTTTAAATGAGTTTGAGGGCAGACAAATATGTTGCAGGGACATTGTTGCCCAGGACATGCTCTAGAATAGAGAAGGCTTTCTGGATTCCATCAGATGACATTGCCTAATCAATGGGATCTAAATTGCTAATGCTGCTCATACAGATTGGGCAGAATCAAGATCACATGAAGTGTTAATACCACTTTATAATGCCTTGGTAAGGCCACATTTGGAATACCGAATCCAGTTTTAGTTGCCACGATGTAAAAAAGATCTTGAGGCTCTAGAAAGAGTGCAGAGAAGAGCAACGAAGATGATTAGGGGCCTGGAGGGTAAAACATAAAGAAGCGTTGCTGGAACTGGTATGTCTAGTCTGATGAAAAGAAGGACTAGGGGTGACATGATAGCAGTCTTCCAGTGTCTCAGGGGCTGCCACAAAGAAGAGAGTCAAGCTATTCTCCAAAGCATCCAAGGGCAGGACAAGAAGAATGGATGGAAACTAATCAAGGAGAGAAGCAAACTAGAACTAAGGAGAAATTTCCTTACAGAACCATTTATCAGTGGAACAGTGTAAATGCTCCAACACTGGAAGTTTTTAAGAAGAGATTGGATAACCATTTGTCTGAAGTAGTGTAGGGTATCCTGCCTAAGCAGAGGATTGGACTAGAAGATATCCAAGGTCCCTTCCAATTCTGTTATTATATTCTATTCTTAACTTATGACCATAATTGCAATCAGAAAGTACAGGAGCAGGTAGCCAGACCATGGGCCATCAGAGGCTTTATTGGTAATAACCAGCACCTTGCATTGTACCTGGAATCCACTGGTAACCAGTTCTGTTCACAAAGCAGAGGGATAGTATTAATGTGATCACATTGTGGCATGCTCATAATTACTTATGCTGCTACATTCTACACCACTTGCTGCTTGTGCGTGGTTTTCGATGCAGTCCCATTGCAGTTACTATAGAAAGTAACCAAAGTGAGTGACTGTCTGAAGACCCTCCAAACCACCAATAGTTGCAATTGGTAGCATAAAGGGTCTTCTTTATTGCGAGGACTTTCTTGGCTCTCCCCTGAGCAGTAACTGTAAGATCAGGAAAATTCAAAGGGAAAGTACAGAACTAAATTCTATTTAGGACTAAAGAATCTCTGGGATTAGTAGCCCAAATATTCATCAGATTAAGCCTGAGTCTGCTCCCTCCCATCTAGATACACACATCCTTAGACACTGAGTCAAGATTTTGACATCATTATTTGGTTACTTTGGGATTGAGATACATAAATCTATATCAGTGAATTGATGATACCTGACTCCAAACTAGTAGATGACCAGACCCAGCAGCTTCATGTGGATGTTGAACAGGAAAGGCAAATGTATAGGCGCTAGCACTTATATATCACTTCACAGTGCTTTTACAGCCCTCTCTAAGCAGTTTACAGAGTCAGCATATTACCCCCCAACAATCTGGGTCCTCATTTTACTGATCTCGGAAGGATGGAAGGCTGAGTCAATCTTGATCTGGTGAGAATCGAACTGCTGGCAGTCAGCAGAATTAGCTCACAATACTACATTCTAACCACTGCACCACCACAGCTGTTTAAGACTTGTTTCACTCACAAGTGTTAGAGCTTCAGGGTTGATCTCTCTCCCCTCCTACCATGTTTCCCTGGGGGAAAAAAGACCTGTCCTGAAAATAACCTCTAAATTGATTTTTACACGTGTCCAATATAAGCTCTACCCCCCCCCCCCCCCAAAAAAAAAAAATAAGCTGTAATTAAGACCCAGCCCACTCCAGGGTGCCCAGGGTGGAGCAAGACACATGGCTAAAAATTAAGCTGGAGTAGGGTTGAGGGGGGGTGGAGCTGCCCTACTACTTACTTTTGGGCAGTTGCAGCCAGGCCTCGCACACCCCGACCCCTGCCTTACCAGTCCATTTCCTCTGCAGCCTGAAGGCCTCTGCAACCAATAACAGAGCTCTGGATCGATCCAGCGCTCTTTTATCCGCTGCAGAGGCCTTCAGGAAAGCCTTACCAGCCACAGAACAAGTTCCTGAAGCCCTCTGACAGTGATAAGGAGGCCAGGGGGGCGACACGTGCAAGTAAGGTGAGTCAGTGGATGACACACACACACCCCAAAAATAAGACCTGGTACTTTTTGGTGACAAAAAATAAAACCGGGTCTTATTTTCAGGGAAACACGGTAAGTACCACATAAAACTGATCATAGAGAAAGGAGGAATAGCATTGCAATTCCATGCCCCCATTTCTAAATCATGTTTAAATGGGGATCCATTTTTATAGGGTCCTCTGGTGCTATAGCTGCCCCACCTTCAACAATCCCAAAGGGGAGATTGGATGAAAATTGTCCAGGATGGGTGGCTCCAGTAGTGATTACTTGAAGACTGTCCAATGGTGTTCAAATGTGGCATATACTATATTAATTAAAATGGGCCTCTTTATGGGGATTATAAAACAACCACATTTTACTTTCCCAGGTAATTTTTTCATAATGATTTACTGCTGAAAAGACAGTAAAATCAGATTCAGAAGTAATTAACAAAAGAGTTTTTTAAGAGGCCTCTAGGCATAATTAAGCAACATTGCTCAAAGTTTTGGGCTATTTCCATTGCGTATTTTTCATTTGTAAGTTATTTATAAGTTTAGTTTATTATATTCTTACATAATTTATAATGTTTACAGATTTGTTTTGTGATTAAGCTTTTTTTCTGCTGTCCATTTAATTTTCTTTTTTCTGCTGTCCATTAATTTTATTTTTATCTTTGTTCATTGTGAAGTCATAGTTCAAAGCCAGCTTTCTATATTTAGTATTAATATTGATCTGATAGGGAACATTGATTTTACTAAATAAGTTTGCTTTGATAGGAATGCATAATTATGCTTTGGGACTTAGTAGAAAGTGCTGGCTAAGAAGAATATTTCTGATTCTGTAAATATTTTTTTCAATACTATGCATAGCCAATCATTTAACCAAGTTTAACCACTGTTACACAGAACACATGAAATTGCTCATAAGGCCTTAAGTTGCTGGAAAATAGCATTTGGAACAAAACTTTGTATTAGCCTGGAAAAGAATAAACTGCTTTAATTCTTAAACTGAAGGCAATCTAGGGACATGCTATATGAATGCAAATGCAAATGTAATTATTGCCAACTAAATATCTCTTAAGGATTAACAAGCGTGGCAAATGCAGAGGTACAATTTCTAATCCATGTTTGCAGGCTGCCATTGTATATAATGTATTGTAATCAGGCAGCACACAATAACCCTAAAGAAGTATGTATATAGGAGGTTTAGCTGGAATCTTTCTTGAAGATCCAACGTTTCCCAACCTGACTCAAAGAGACAGAGTATTTTGTCACTCTCACTGGAGAAGAGGGCAATGCCAACTTGGGAATGAGCGTAGGACTCTCACACTGCTGTGGAGACAAAGGTATACTTTAGAGACGATCTTAACAGTGAGAAAGTCCCAAACTTTAAAACTTTCTGGTTCTTCTGAATGTTTAAGTATTGCCCAATTTAAATTTATTTTTCTTGGAGGCTGTCCATGATCCAAGATGCCATTTTTCACTGGTGGGTGACTCCTGCTCTACATTACCTTCCTTCCAGCATCTGTAGGCCTTAGTTTAATGAGAATATGAAGTCAGATCAAGAACTGAAAGGAAATATTAGCATGTTGGAGAGTTCTTTGAAGGTTTTGACCACATCTGTTTGTGTTCCCGAAGGCAAGCTACTTACTTCACACTTTGAAATCAAGCACATATGGCACACTGCAAAATTAAGAGTAGCCCTCAATGTATATTGGGGGAGAGGGAAGAGATGGTGTCAAGAGAAATCTGGAGTTTTCATTTCTTCCAAGAGATGTCACTCTATCAAACTCCAGTCTTTTGAGTGATTCTGCCCTAATGGCAGTCATGTGGGTCATGGATTGAAAAGTAGAGTATTTGTTGAGCAGCTTTTGCATATTACAACCATCACGGAGAACAGCTTCTGTGCAGAACCTTTCAAGTGGCTTCCCATGTGACAGAGGGAGCAGGACAGCTGCCTCTAAAGAACACAAAACTAAGCTATTTCTTATTTAAGGCTTTCCAAGTGGGAGCTGTAACAGATCAGCCATTTTTCTATTGGAGAAAAATTTAAAAGTTGATCTGTGCAGTTCACAACTATCCACATAAACCAACTGTTTATATTTTACATTGGAGTATTTTATGTAACATAATCATGCAATACTTGGACTATCATTTCTTTTTCTGAATTATTGGGACCAATAGTAACTTACCTAACTTTCAGAGGTAATGTGAAACCTAATTACTTTTGTCATTTTTTTGTAGATGAAAGGCAATCCTTAATTAGAACAGTATTTCCTGATGTGTATAGAGGTAGTATGAAACATCTTGATTAAAAACTGCATGTGTTAAAATTACTGGGAAATTTTGCTTCCTCCATCTGAATTTCTGATTTCATCCAGACAATTTCTAGGAGCTCTGGCTTTAATTGATTTTCATGTAGTTGCCTGTAGATTAAACCTCATGCTTAGAAGCTTTGTTGCTCCTGCAGAATCTGAGTATTCAAAATATGGTAAAGATAGTACAATTGTGCTGTTTGGAGATAATTCCTTGGGAAATGCCTTATGGAGAGAGATTGTTGCCAAGCAGTTAGAGCCTATGTCAAGGCTATAAATATTGAGATAAATAAATAATGCAACTAGGTGTCTGGGGATTACAGAACAGGCTTATGATTGAATGGAAACAGTCTCAAATACAGCATTAATAACCGTTGCACTCTAGAGTGGCAAGGTCTATTTGTACTTCCATGTTTTGCTTATTAATTATTGTTGTGTGTTATTTTGTACTTTGCAGAAAGGCCCATAATACTAGAAGGCTGCATATGTGCAGTAATATGGATGGGTTTGGGAACTAATGGTGCAGAACAACTTTATGGCCATAAAGGATTGTATTTAATGGATATTCACCCAGCCATAACTTCTATTTGATCCCATGCTAGCCTGAAATGTTTCATTTTATTTTTGAGGGGAAAAAAAAGAGAAGCGTAAGTATTACAGCAAGCAGAGGTTGCTACCTGAACAAGGAGACTTTTTTTGGGGGGTGGGGGTGGGGGTGGGGTCAAAGGCTGGATCAAAGGTGGTTGACACATGACAGCCTTAGCAAGCCACACGTTATCCAGCACATATCATAATATTGAGCCTCGGCTTATTAGGCAAGTAATATTTAGCTCATGTCTTTTCTGACTCAGATGTTGCCTTTTCTTTCTGGGTTTGTTTAATTTTATTTAAGCATATTTCCAGCTGTATATAAATAGAGTCTGCTTAGCATTTAAATCCATAAATATTCAGTTGGAATCTTACTAGTAGCAGTTCAGGGCCAAATTAGATGATAGGAGAAATGTGTGATCACATTTCAGGTGCTCTTTTTAAAAAGGCATGTGGTAATATGCAAAACAGAGTTAAATACTCCTTACAGCTATATCTGCATTGGTATCCCAGAAAAAAATTTTTTTTTCTGTTCTGCCAACCTTAACCTTATGAAGTGTTTATGGAGATTCTCAGTTATCCAGGTCATGGTTGTCCCAAAGGTGCTTTTTCAAAAGGCAACTGGACTTCCTTTGTTTTTTCTCTTGAAGATGTTTCGCTTCTCAGTTCTGAAGAAGTTTCGCTTCTCAATCTGGATGCATGCTTCAAGTCAGATGCTTCCCATTTGTCCACATCATACCCAACAGCTATATAGTGTTACTGAAAAGTTCAGCTGTTGTCCAATCAGTAGACTGGAAAATGAGTTAGAAGGATAAGAACAGCCCAGCAGAGGTTGCACATATGATCTCACCAAGCCTGGAGGAACCTATCTTGAACAAAAGCCAAGATTTCTACAAGGTGAAAACAGGTTTTCAGAAATAGGTGTAAGTTCTACATGACATGTCAGAGTTCCCAAGCTCAGCAGATGCTGATTTTATAATGAAGAGAGTCCAACTTAGGCCTAGTTCTCAATGATGTGGTAAATCTATATGTGTATCAGTTCCAAATTGTAATGGAAGATCATATGATTAATGTTCTTCCACATAAAATAACATATAAAGCAACCTGGAACATGAAAGAAAGGTTTTAAGATAGACGTCTTAATTTATATTGTTTCCCTCCCTAATTTTCTATTTTGTAGGAAGCAACAATCAATAATATGAATCTTTGCCTGCACTGATACTATACACCCTAGAAATTGATCAACAATTTCATTGCACTAAAAACTACTAGAGCCTAAAGAGGTGAGAGCACTTAACAACATTTCATAAGTCTCAAAGGTGCTTTTTCAAAAAGCAACTGGACTTTCTTTGTTTTGTTTTTTTGTTGATGACATTTTGCTTCTCATTCAAGAAACTTCTTCAGAACTGAGAAATGAAACTTCTTCAGAACTGAGAATCTTTGTGTGACTTTAGGAAAATGTTAAATTAAGCAACTCAGAAAATTGTTTTCAGGATCTGAATTTGTTTCTAGCATCATGCTTGTACCTGTTGTTTAGCTGCACAATAGCTTAGACAAACTCATTAACAAGTTATACCAATAATGTATGAGATTTTCCATACAGAAACAGAATGCTTTCTTGAAAAAAAATCTTGACCTTACTGACTGTCTAAACCTTCTGTTCTTCTCATGAACTTTGCTGCTTTCAGCACTGCCTGGAAATACCTGTTTATTCACTATCTTCATAGTTCCACAAAACTTCTTGGCAAGCTAGAAAAAAGTGGGATAGATAGCATCACCACCAGATGGATTCGCAACTGGCTGACAAACCATACTCAACAAGTAGTCCTTAATGGGTCTAAGCCTACATTGAGGGAAGTAAGCAGTGAGGTACTACAAGGTTCTGTCTTAGGCCCAATACTCTTCAATATCTTCATTAACAACTTAGATGAGGGAATAGAAGGGGAACTTACCAAATTTGCAGATGATACTAAGCTGGCAGGAATAGCTAACACCCAAGAATTTAGGCTCAATATCTTGACAGACTAGAACACTGGGCCGTATTTAACAAAATGAAATTCAGTGTAGAGAAAAGTAAAGTCCTACATTTAGGCAAGAAAAACCAAAAGTACACCTATAGATTGGGTGAAACCAGGCTCAATAGCAGTAACTGTGAGAGGCATCTTGGAGTCTTAGTGGACAACCAGCTAAATATGAGCCAGCAGTGTGCAGCAGTAGCCAAAAAAGCTAATGCAATCCTAAATTGCATTAACAGAGGGATGCAATCAAGATCAAGTGAAGTACTAATACCACTCTATAAATCCTTAGTAAGACCATACCTAGAATATTGCATCCAGTTTTGATCACCGCACTATAAAAAAAATTGAGGCTCTAGAAAAAGTGCAGAGATGATTAGGGGACTGGAGACTAAAACATATGAAGAACGGTTATAGGAACTGGGCATGGTTAGTCTAGCAAAGAAAAGGACCGGGGAGACATGACAGCAGTCTTCCAATATTTGAGGGGCTGCCACAGAGACGAGATCAAGCTATTTTCTAAAGCACCCAAAGGCCAGACAAGGAATAATGGATGGAAACTGAACAAGGAGAGATTTAACCTGGAAATAAGGAGAAACTTTCTGACAGTGAGAGCAATCAACCAATGGAACAACTTGCCCTCGGAAGTTGTGGGAGTGTCATCACTTGAGACTTTCAAGAGATTGGACTGCCATTTGTCAGAAATGGTGTAGGGTCTCCTGCTTAGGTGGGGGGGTTGGACTAGATGACCTACAAGGTCCCTTCCAACTCTGATTATCTGTAAATCTATAATAATAACTGCAGTTTTGCTCAAAACCACATCAATTGTTCTGGTTTAGGGTACAAGAATATTTCCTTTAACTGTTGTTGCGCTGCAGAAATTCAACAGCTTATACATTATATCTTTTTACTTTGCTTGATGGAAATGGTGTCAAACTAATTCTCTTTCTAGAAGCACTCCTTTTATAACACTTTTGAGATTACCTACTGTAGCTTGTATGCATCATATCTGAGAAAACTAAAGAGTAGTTGCCTATTTTTCATCTTATTGTGAGAGGTCCTTGGTGCTATCTGAGCTTGGTTGTTTTCTTCCAGATGTTTCATTACCCAAACTAGGTAACATCAGCTGTGCTAGTTAGAAATGGGGTTTGCTTTCAGTTTATATTCTATATCACTTTATATTTTAGTGGCTTAGTCAGGGTTGATGGGGTGGTCTTAGAGATTCTTTGGTTGGGCTGTTTGTTGTTTGACAGTTCCTTGATTGGTACACTGGTATTGGTAAAATATGTTTATTTCTTGATTGTTGGTCTGTTGTTATTATTATTATTATTTGCTTTCGTCCACTGATGGCAACTTTGGTCCACTGATGTTTGTTCATATCAGCACAAAGGCTATTCATTTCTTATGTTTCATATATGAAGTGATTTAGTCCTTTTTAAGATGGTGTTTCTTTTGAGATACATGATATATGCATTCCCATATGAATCTTTCTTCCGGGAACTACCCATAATAATAAAAAATAAAAAATAGATTTATGAAATGTGACAGCAGCTTTTGCTAATAGATCGGCTTCTCCTTGTTTTTGCTGCTGATGGGCTATAGAATGATAACAGTGTGCATCTGGAAGCATTTCTGATTTGTTAAAAAATATTGAAGAATTTCCAAAGAATCTAATATGAATTCTAGGCAAAGAGATTACTTTTCTTTCCTTTTAGACATCATGGCTCATTTCTATGAACATTTGTGCTTGCTTTAAAAAGTAGTATACAATATGTGTTCGCTTGCATGCATACATATATCTTTATAAAGATAAAAGTGTACGCTATGTTAATGTATATTGGAAAAAAAATTTTTAATGTAATATTTAACAAATGCCTTGATCCCTCTTTTAAAAATATGCAAAGTATTTCCAGCAGAGCATTAACGGAAGTGTTTGTTAAATTTGCACACAATGTGATAATATCCTATGATTAAGACAATAGCAAAGTCTAGTGACTTTAGAGGAAGATTGGATGAGATATCCAACATCACATGCAGATTTTCTAATGTACACATGCTAAAAAGAATGCATATATTATAGTAATTTTAGATGATTGTAAGTGTGGAGATTATGGCAACTGCTGTCGTTAAAATGACATTTGTTCCCAGGAACAGATGGTGCTTGGGTGGTGACAAATGGATTCACTTTGGGTATGATTCATACATGGCATTAGTTAGTGAACAATAAAATATCAAGGAGACTTTTGAATTAATACAGTTACAGTTATGTTTTAAATTTAATATGTGTATTTATAATAGCAGCCTACTGATGCCTTGTCACAGCTGAGTCTTTTTTAATAGCCATATCTAAATATCAAACTCAGAGCATGTAGTTTAGAACTTAAATACTTATTTGGGATAAAGGTCACCAGACTAGTAAAAATGGGTAGCACTGATGGGGAGAATCATAGCCCAATAAATACAAAAGACAGTTTTCTAGGCACCTATGTAAGCTTAGAAAACCTAGTGAAAAGAAAGTGGCATTTCACCCACACCTTGTTGGTGGGTTCCTCCTTGATCATTGAGAGACTTGTAGCTCCAACAGCATTGTGTCAGACGAAAATCTCTGACAGCTTCTAGAATTCATTCTATTTAGCATGAATGCCCATAGAAGGAGCAGTTACTTTAGCAGCCAATTTTTGAAAGTCCTGTTAGAAACCCTACAGAGTAGCTGCCAGTGTATGGCAGAAAGCTGGTCATAAATGCTGTGAGCAGAAGAAAATCACCTTTGAAATGTTTATGATACTTTTATAAACTCTACGGTGGTTTCCTGTTAGTCAGTAGTTTGCTGTTTGTCATTGCCTGCTGAGTTGTGACTAGTAGTGTAGATGTATAAAATTATATACCGCAACATAACAAAGAATAACCTCTCAAATTAAAAGAAAACGTAACAGTATTTAGCTGCTTTGCAAACCAGATCCCTCATAATCAGACCTCATCAAAATGTAGACTTATTGCTAGTACAGGATGAATAATTGAAGTAATTACCTTCCCTGTAATATCTGCCTCAAAATTGTTAACTTCCATATTGAAGCAATCACAAGTATACACTGATTTCATAGTTGGCATTTTTCTTATAGCTGGAAATAAATGGAATAGAATATTTAATGAAGTCTCGTAGCGGTCATGCTTTTTTATAAAATGGCCTGTCATACCAGATTTGCAATTTAATTTCCTGAAAGCCATTTCAGTTTGCCAGGTTTAAAAATTAGCCAGATTGACAAAGAACATTTAACATAGTATCTCAGAAATTCCAGGCATCTCTGAGTCACATTTTTTAAGCTTTGGGACTCCCATTTCACTCCCCATCTTGCTTTGAGATTCTCTCTGGCTGATGCTAAACTAGAAGCCTTGCTGTCAATATTTCAAGAACACACCTCTTTAGATAGGGAGGCTTCTTTGAGGAACTAGAACAGCAGTTAAAAAGAAAAATGTAGCTGCTGCCAAGTGTCAGTGCAATCCCTGTTTTCAATAGAAACAAAGTTCGATATTTACACCATTTTCTCTCTCCTATGTCACACACAAGTAGCCAAGAGATTCATGATTTTAGTTGAGAGGAACAGTGATTACTTGTCTGTTTATCCATCAGGTCTCAGGCTGTTTGCCTCTGACTTTGATAAGCCTAGCCCTTATACCTGGCATATTATCTCTTTCCTGCTTCTTCATCTATAAACTTCTGTCCCAAATTTTTCTTCCATAATTTTGTGTTTCCATGCCACATTCAAGCAATAGATTCAGCAGTGTCTGGAGTTTCCTGTTGAGCTCTGTTGTATTTGAGATCTGCCCAATTCATTTCTAGTCAAAGAATGCTGCAAGAACAAGTTATGACCTATGTCATTAGTGGCCCTGTCATAGCGATGGAAAGTGTCAATTCTACAATATGAAAGTGGTTCTAGGCTTGTTTGGGAGATCCAATTTGTGGCCCAGTAGCCAGTGGTAGGTACTACTTCCCATCAATCAATTACCGTACCTTCCTGAGGCGTGGTAACTCAGTGGCTTAATGTTGCTAGAGAAGGTCTATACTCTGGTGGTTCAAGTCCTAACACTGCATGATGGAGGGGACTCCCATCACTTACCTTGATTTTTTTTGGTATATGTGGAACTTTGCAGCTAGGGCAAATATTTTCCAGATGGGCAGAAAATGATGGGCACATATCAAATGTTTTAATAGCTTTCCAGGTTTAGAAAGGATGGATAGGCTGATCTTTCACTAGCCCCACTTGTGGGAACTCTGATGCCAGTAGTGGGGAATATTTAATGTTTTGAAAAATAGAGATCAGTGTAACATGTAGCCAAACCTTAATAAATACAATTGTTTCAAAATTCTTCGTGCAACCCAAGAACTGATTTAGAAAAATGCATATCAAGAGTCACATTGTTAGTAGGAAAAAAATTAGTAACAAATAAGCCAGTCCTTTTGTAAGGCACATAGGTGTTCCAGGATCATCTACCTGTTTTGGTTTATGAGTCAGATTGTCTACACCCTTTCATTCATCTAGCACTCTAATCTTAGAGTGGGATCAGCATCTTTAAATATCAGCAATGTCAAAATATAAACTTGGGTACCACATATATGCTGATTTTAATTCCTCATTCCAAAGCTGCAGAATATGTCTTCTAACAATGTGACACCACTCATAAATGGCTTCAGAGTGAGCATCAAGACTTGCGGGGTCTGTACTATTTTTGTCCCATTGGGACCATGTTAAATTCCTTAACCATTCCTAAAATCTCCTACTCTCATGTCTTTTCATATGGAAGAGTTTTCACTTCAGAAGCGGATGGAGATGGAGCATCTCCAGTGAGCACTGAATCTCAGCATTCCTTGAGGGTTTGAGGAAATTAGGATCCAACAATTTCTTGATAGCCACAAATTGTGCTCCAGAAAAGAGATCCTTTGCTCTTAAGAGAATAGCATCACCAGACCGGAGAATGGTGGAAACTAAACATTCAGCACTATGCAAGCTGTCAGCCTACAGCAGCTCACAATTTTAGCAGTAGTCTGCACTTAATAAGCCTCATCCACAGACATCTGCAAAAGGAGGTGAGAATGAAATGTGTGTCATGAGACAAATGATGTGACTAATATTGTTGCATCAGAAATGGTGCAAGTGCAAAATTGCATCTTTCGTGTGATGATATCATAATTGCATGTGTCATCATTTTTATGTTGTGATTTTAGGAACATTGGCATACTTAACCAGTGTTGTTTGTTAGCAAAGATCATTATTATATTGTTAAGGATTGTCATATAAAAAAAAATAGAAGAAAAAATGTTGGTCCTAGATGAACTTACCACTTATGTGTCAATATTTTTAAAAGATCTAACTTTGAGCTTAAAGACTGCAGGTGATGAAACATCTCATTTAATTCATTTTATAACATCTACATAAAAGCACAACTTTCAGCTAATCATTCAGTGGTTGATGTTATTTGGCATATTACATTCCTCCTGATACCGAGCCATGGTGGTACAATGGTTAGAATGCAGTATTGCAAACTAACTCTGCCCACAGTTAGGAATTCAATTCTGATGGGCTCCAGGTTGACTCGGCCTTCCATCTTTCTGAGGTCAGTAAAATGAGGACCTAAATTGTTGGAGACAATATGCTGACATATGTAAATATTCAGAGGATGCTGTAAAGCACTATGGAACAGTATGTAAATCTAAGTGCTATTACTAATGCTCTTGCTGTAATGATGAAGTCTTTTTATCAATGCTTCCAACTTTGCTTTTATTAATGCTTCCAACCATTACATTCTACTCATTCTGCACTGTATTTTAGTGTGACAATATCCTGCTATTGGAAAATAGTAAAAAAAAATGCAGCGATGCATGATGTAACCTATAAAAGATAGTTCTGTGTGAGGTTCATTTTCTGTAGGGCCAACCACTCCTTTGATACACACTGATTACATATGAAGCAACAGTTCTAAAATTATTTACTCCAGGCTGCATATTTTTTGAATATTATTATCAGTTAAAATTAAATAAACATTTAATTAGGAATATCCAAATCAGGGCAAAACTAGTTTAGGGAAAATTATAGTAGCAATTAAAATAAATGTTAATGTGTACAGATTAGGTGCTTTGCTTATGGAACTAATGAGTCACATAGTTATTAAAAAGCAAGGGTGAAAGTGGACATCCTTGTCTAGTTCTTCTGAATAGTGGGAAGGATAGGTGAAATCTTTTAAGCATTCCCAGAAGAATCAAGTCTTTGACCCTCTAGTGAGCAGAGTTCCCAAACTAGGGGTTCATTGCATATGTACATCTTTTATACAGATAGTCTTTGAGTCCCAACACAATTGAGCCCAAAATTTCTGTTGCTAAATGAGACATTTGTTACGTGAGTTTCGCCCTATTTTATTACCCTTCTTGACACGCTTGTTATGTTGAGCTGTTGACTTTGCTTGTCAGAAGGGTACAACCTGATACTGGGATACGCAACTGTAATAAATATGAGTCAGTTGCCAAGCATCTGAATTTTGTTCCCATGACCATGGGATGGTGCAATGGTCATTAAATGAACTGTTGTAAGTCGAGAACGATCTGTAGGTATGCTAAGTTCATTTTCTGGATGAAACCTGCAGAGTATGAATGGAACAGAGACATGTGGGGAAAGGATAAGTCATTCCTTCCCACACCCTTGTATGAGGTTCTGTAAAGGGATATATCTGATCTCTTGCCATTGCATAAGTCTCTGTATTGAGACAACAGGCGGCCAAGTGCTTAAGTGGTAGAAACTTCCTCTTTGTCTTTGTCCTATATGCTTTGGGCTTCATTTATTTGTGGCTCCTTTCTATGCATCCAGTTATTATCTTTTCTCCTCCATGCTTTTCCTGCCTTATAGACAACTTGTTACTTTTTCGCTTCCACTTGTTACTTCAGCCATCTTCCTCCTCCTCCTTTCTGTTTTCTATTTCTTACCTGTTCACTTGCTCCTTTTTTTTTTCTATATGCAGGTTCCAAACAGTTATAGAGGTCAAGAATTGACCATCTCACAGCAAGTGTGGGAAGATGCCTGGAATTGTAAAATGCATAGAGAACTTGGTTAGCTCAGCTGATGCTCCTGAGATACCAAGGCTATGAGGCTTAGGCAGATTTCTGGTCTTTACCTGCACTAATGATGGTTATGATGACCACTTTGGTGTAGTGAGCGTATGGTACCGTAGAATGATGAATGGAAAGAAAATATGGTTCTGTGGTTCCAAATTGGAGAGAAACGGTTTCTTGGGCTTCTCTTTAAATAGATTTGTTCAAGTTTAACAATGTGGCAGGTAACGATTTGTCATTGCTGGAGGCACTCTCTCAACATTCTCATTCTTTTGATTTGATTTATTAGATTTGTTATGGCTGCTGACTCCAGAAGACTCTGCCCTTATAAAAGGGGGCTGTTTCCTTGATGTACAGTGGTAGCCCAGCTTATCATTCCTCATAAATATTATAAAAATATTATTTCCATTCTTGTGTAGAAGGAGGGGGGAGGAGAAGATCCAACAAACATATGGAAATTATTATACTGGAATAGATAATTGTATTGCCAAATCAAAACCTGAGACACGCCTGGAAAAAACATGGGAAAACTGTCTTTTTCTTGCCCGTTTTTTGTCTAAGGTATGGATATGCCTTATAGTCAATTCTGAATAAGATGTAGAGGTTTTAAATTTCCAGGAGAATGCAAACTATATAATTCAGCCTGAGTGTCATTGATTGAATTTTACTTCAGGCCATTACAACTTAACTAGCCTACCTTGTTGAATTCCTAATTAAGTGGCTGGTTTTTTACTCACTATTCTGCCTGATGAATGAAAATCTATATATATAAAAGCAAAATAGCACTCACGTATTATCACAAAATCTCCAGAACCATAAAGCCTACAAATTTGAAATTTGGCATGAATGTTCCTCTTGGTTTCTAGGTGCTCATTAAGAAAGGATTTTTCAAAATAACCATCAGAGCATTAGTATTTTGTATATACTGATGTTAAGGAGTTCTACTCCCCCTCCCCACCTGAAAAGAAATCTGTTCCAAATGCAAAACACAAGCAAAGGAGAGGCGTTTCAGTTTTAGTTTAACAGCAGCAACCAGCTTTAGTACTGAACAGTTGAGCTAAGCCACGCCCAGGCTCCTTGCTGTCTCCTACTTGCTCACACGGCAAATACTGTTTCACTTTCCAAACAGCCCTCAACTCTTACACACTGACAGGACACCAGCCAGATGAATGCCGATGGATGCTGGTAGGCAGAGACATAATTTTTTTCTCTTTATTTTCCTCCCCCAAAATTAAGCCCGATCACATAGTTTCATAGCGAAACACGGGTATAGAGCTAGTATTTCCCCCCGTTCCAGAGTCTGAGCTTTTAACAGCAGTGGACAAATAGGAATCTAACAATAGGAATTTGAAATGCACAACAAAGCAAATTGGTGGGATCTGCCAAAATTGACTGTGGTGTGGCATGGTTGTTGTGCAGTTGTTCTTTCTTTGCCCCAAAATACACTTGTGTTTGTGACATTTTGCATGGTGAAGAACACTTGTTTCTGAGAGGTGCATGTAAAAGAGCTTTTTACATGTTTAAGAGCTTACATTAAGGTAATTACTAGGGTTTTAAATTTTGGATATTTTTAACTTTTTTACCCCTTTTATTCTGCTTTTATAATATTATTCCAGCCACTAGTTTAATTTCTTTTAAATCTCTTTTAAATTTTTTACTATTTATGTCATTTTTATCTTTTTTTTTTTAATTTGCATTTATATGCCGCCCTTCTCCGGAGATTCAGGGCGGCTTACAGTCTATGGAGCACCATGCTAAGTGCTCAGCAATAGCCTTCATTCTATTGTATATGCCTGCTTATTACTAGGGCTTTTGGCCCCCCAAGCAGCATTTTACAAAGTCAGCTTATTGCCCCCAACAATCTTGGGTCCTCAATTTACCTACCCCGAGAGGATGGAAGACTGAGTCAACCTTGAGCTTGGTGGGATACGAGCCTGCACTAGTTGCAGGCAGCTTGCACTAAGTGCTAGATGATTAACAGCCTGCATCACCAAGGCCCTTTATCTTGGCTGTATACCCCCCCGAGTCCCTTTTTTGGGAGAGGGGGCGGTAGAAAAGTGTAATAAATAATAATAATAATAATAAAATTCTCCTTTTAAAAGCCAATACTGAAGAAATTTACATAACAAAAAATTTGATTGCAGAAACTTGTGTTTAAGAAGTTGTTCAGAGAAAAAAAATACATATATTAGAGGGAGTTGTAAAAATATGCATTGTTAAGGAAAATCATGAACGAATATGGATGAGTATTTTTATCAAATCTTTAAAAAGAATTGTTAAAAAAAAAGAAAGAAAACATTTGCACAGACATCCACCTGACATATCTCTATTCAACAGATACAGACTTCCCCTTCATTCTTCTTTCATGCCAGTGGGCAGAAAGCTTTCTCTACTAGCAAATAAAATTTATGTAATTAGTAAACCAAATCATTATTCAGACATAATCATAACCACAATTTGGTTTATTTGATTTCATGTTAGAATGTTGCATGAGCCCAACATTGCATGGTTATGTATTTGAGCCACAGTTTCTGACATAGTGTATTTTGGAACCCTAGTAAATTGTGGTTTATGTTCGTTATAAGCCCAATCAAGTGTTTGTAACCCTGGAGTGGTAACATGAAATTTGCTAGTGGTTTCATCCAGGAACTCAGTCATTCTCATCCATGTCAGACATTTCTTGTTGTAGCAAGCAATCTTATTGATTAAACTTCAGGGGGAAAAATACTCTTGAGCCAATTTGTGATTGTTTCCTGCTGCTTGATTATCGGTGATAGACACAGAATACAGAACCATCAGACCAAAAGCAGAATAAATAGGGAAAAACATTTCTCAGAAGAAACAGAATAAACCAAACTTGAGATTTAAAACAGGAGAAATCATTTAGGATCAAATTAATAGGATTGTCTATGCTTTATTTAATCACCATACATATCTATCTATATACACACACTAACAACAACAACAACAACAACAACAATAATAATAATAAAATAATAATAATAATCTGAGGCTAACATACATAGAAATAAACCAGGGGTAGGCAACTATGCCCCCTTTGTGACCTGTGACTTGTGTTGAAATTCACAGGTTGTAAAGAGACCATAGTTGCCCACCTCTGAAATAATTAACTTTCATCTGGCATTTAGGACTGATTGCATAGGGACTCCTTTGATCATGTTAAACTTTGTTCTAGTTTTGGGATTCAGTATTCAAGATTAGAATACTTTATTGGCCAAGTGTGATTAAACACACAAGGAATTTGTCTCCGGTGCAAGATTGACATGAAGTATTAATATACAGTCTTCTGCCATTGGCTTCTACATTAATTAAAATTATTCTGTATTTAGAGTATGTGTGTGTGTATATATACGTGTGCATGCATGCACACGCACATATAGCACACAACACTGCACATACATGTATATGCAATGCATTTTTATTTGTAGAAGCTACAGGGTCTTTTGTAATGGGCAGGAAAGCTTCTCATTTCTGCAGTTTAACATAGCATGCTATGTGATGAAAAAATAAAGCAGCCGGTTTCTGGGTAGTTCCTTCGCTGCTTTTGGAGTGGCATTTGATTAATCATCAGACAGCTCGTCTGCCAAGCCACTGCCAGAGCAGGAGATAGCAAAGCTCAGCAGTTTGCAATGTAATGAGTGTTGTTCTTGGTGTCCATTATCTCAACAACTGGGTTAATTCCAGTGCCCCATCATTCATTTTTCCCATTTATAATTTCCAGGTCACTTTCATTTTCTAACCTTCTCCTTCCCTTGCTGCTTAATAACATCGCTTCCTGTTGATTTGTTAATAATAGCTACCACTCAGACTCAGGTGGGCATATTGTAATGAAGAGCCATCCCAGCACCATGAGGAACAAATAGGGTATTATTTAGGGCGATACTGTCAGCAGACTTTGTAATCTTCTGTGTTTATGGTTGTTCCCTCACAAATGTGTAGTTGGGGGTGGGATGGGTGACAGCAAGGGTGGGCAAAGGCAACACATGCATAATGATGCAATCATGCAAAAGCTGTGACTTATGTGCTTGGTTTGATGTCCTAATACAGGTATACAAACTCAGCATTTGCACAATTGTGTCATAAGATATCTTATTTATTTATTTATTCATTCATTCATTCATTCATTCATTCATTCATTCATTCATTCATTCATTCAATTTATATACTGCCCTTCTCCCGAAGGACTCAGGGCGGTGCACAGCCTACTAAAACCACATATATATAAAAGTTAAAATAGAATTAAATAAGGGCTGTAACCGAATCTAAAATCCCAACCTTAAAATTCATTACTTAAACCCCATTAAAATCAATTTAGGATCAGCCCAGGCCAGCCTGCTCAAAGAGCCAGGTCTTCAGATCACGCCTGAACACCCTCAGGTCAGTGATCGTTCTCAACTCAGGGGGGAGCCCATTCCAGAGAGCGGGTGCCCCCACAGAGAAGGCCCTGTTCCTCAGGGTCACCAGGCGGCACATAGAGGCCATCGGGACCCGAAGGAGGCCCTCCCTGTGGGAGCGCACAGGTCGGTGGGAGACTACTGGCAGAACGCAGTCTTGCAGATAGCCTGGTCCGATGCTATGGAGTGCTTTAAAGGTCAAAACCAGAACCTTAACGCGCACTCGGAAGGCAACCGGCAACCAATGCAGCTCGCGCAGGAGAGGCGTCACATGAGAGCTTTTAGATGCCCCCATAACCACCCACGCAGCCGCATTTTGTACCAGTTGCAACCTCCGGGTGCTCCCCAAGGGGAGCCCCACATAGAGGGCATTACAGTAATCCAGGCGGGAGGTGACCAGGGCATGAGTGACTGCGCGTAAAGCGTCCCGATCAAGAAAGGGCCGCAACTGGCGCAACTGGTGCATCAGGCGAACCTGATGAAAAGCCCCCCTGGAGACGGCCGTAATATGATCTTCTAATGACAGCTGTACATCCAGGAGGACGCCTAGATTGCGAGCCCTCTCTGTGGGGGCTAAGATCTCACCCCCAATAGTCAGCGATGGAGTCAGCTGACTATATCGGGACGCCAGAAACCACAGCCACTCAGTCTTGGAAGGGTTGAGTCGAAGCCTGTTCTCACCCATCCACTTCCGCACGGCTTCCAGGCACCGGGACATAACCTCCACAGCATCGTTGGGGTGGTTTGGAGTAGAGATGTAAAGCTTGTGCTGACATCATTGCAATTTGCATGTATGAATGTTGAGTGGCTGAATTTGCATGTTACATCAAGCTATAATGTGTTTGATTTTGGGTTCGTATATTGCAGCATGCACTCAAATGCTGTGGTTTCATAGTTGTAGTTTATAGCTTAATGTTAGGGAACCCAACCTATTATGGTGAAGTTGATTTAAAAAAAAATGCAATGAATATATCAGGTCCCTGGCTTGGTTCATATCAAAGCTGTTATGTATTTAATAAAACTTCAGTCAATAAACCAAGTTTTGGGGTAGTTAAACACTCAGCCTGAACCACATTATGCCTCAGTTTAGAGTTATATGTGGAGAAACATAGTTGATAATAAATAGAAAGAAGCTTACTTTCATGAAGCATCTTGTTATTGTATCTAGACATTACATTGACTATACATGAATTGTAAAGCCCTTTGGGTTTATGACAGTACAGTTTTAATAAATAAATAATTTAAAAATAAGATGATTTTGTTGAAGCATGTTTGCATTTATCTTCATCCATAAATTAACATTAAGTGAATTAGGAAATTAAGACACGGCTAGACTGAAATCTTTTGTTGCAAAGATTTTTCTTTTGAAATTCAGGATAGGTTTTTCTGGTCATCAAGATAACACAGTGACTGATTAATTCCCAGCATTATTATTATTTACTATAGCCAATTATATGCTGACTAGTTCATAGTAATTTGATTTAACCATCCAAGGTTCTGACTACCATTAACTGCCAAGCAGTTTTATTTTTACAAAGGAGGGAATTCTAATCATAAAAGAACAGTAATTGTAACATATATAGAAATATATATAAACAGTATTTTCAGAAATACATTCTTTACATCTCTCAATCTATTCCACATTTTTAGTCTAAAAACTATTTTAGTCTGTTGTATCAAATTTAGAATAGAATAGTAATTTAAGTATTCGTTCTTTATTCAGAAATGCATTATTGTTAGATAAGATTATTTATTTAATTATTTGGATAATTATACATTTTAAATGGGCCCTATGGATTATTTTAGCTCAGATCATAATTTGCACTGCATCAAATTATTATAGTAATTATGATATCCAGTTCTATTATTTTGCTTTGGTGCATGAAAATTAAAAATATTATTATGAAGAAAATATAAGAATATTTCTTTTGAAGGGTCTGAAAATCTGGAACAATAAAAAGTGTCAAAAAGCCCATACGAACTTTGCTAAGGAAAGGCATGGTACACATTTCATGAAACAGAACAAAAATGTTTGAATTCTGCCAATTATCATGATTTGATCATTTTGGTTGCCGTTCCTTAGTAAGATGACTAGGGGACTGGAGGCTAAAACATATAAAGAATGGTTGTAGGAATTGGGGATGTCTAGTTTGATGAAAAGAAGGACTAGGGGTGACATGATAGCAGTGTTCCAATATCTCAGGGGCTGCCACAAAGAAGAGGGGAGTCAAGCTGTTCTCCAAAGCATCTGAAGGTAGGACAAGAAGCAATGTGTGGAAACTAATCAAGGAGAGAAGCAACCTGGAACTAAAGAGAAATTTCCTGACAGAACAATTAATCAGCCTCCAGAAGTTGTAAATGCTGCAATACTGGAAGAGATTGGATAACCATTTGTCTGAAGTGGTCTAAGGGTTTCCTGCCTAAGCAGGGGGTTGGACTAGAAGACCTCCAAGGTCCCTTCCAACTCCTATTCTATTCTATTCTATTCTAAGATGTTAATAGTGGATTTTGAGAACTGAATTGACAGTTTGAAAACAGTGATATAGGCTATCCTGAGCTTAATAAACCTTCTGTGTGTGCTTTATATGTTTATGACTGAAGTTTTATGGGCTTGATGAAGCCTATTGGTATGAAGAAACAGACACATAGACTTATTCATCATTTCTAGCATAAACCATGTCTGAAATACCTTCCCTTAATCCAGATTGGCAATTATATTAGTTCTAGTGATGTCTAATTATATTAGAAAAATAGAATCTGGAGAAGCTTGTTCTGTACATGTGGAGACTTGAATAATACAGACTAAATTTATTCTGTATTGATGTCTGGAACAATTTAAATAGCTTTTCTCTCCACACCCCAAAACCCCCTTTCAATTATTCCCAATATTCTCATATCTGTTAATTATATTGTTTCCCTTTGAGAGACCTTCTGGGACCTTGTGAAAACACAGCAGATAAAAATTCCATTTACTTTTTTTTACGTCTTGATGTGCTTTTGGAGGAAAAAACTGTTTTCTTCAGTGCTGCCCTTTTTTGCTTAGGCGATAGTGCTTGAGGCAGAGCATTTCATGAAAGATTTATGTAAAGCAGGGGTTGTTCTCTGAGGCGGCAAGAGAAAGTTCTGTTATGGCATGCTAATGTAGAGTGTGTTTTGTTCCAGTGCCTTCTGCAGCATAAGTTGGCACAGTCCAAGAGACGGCGGCGGTGGCTGCTATTCCTCCAGGGGCATTTATAAACATGCATTTGTTTGTTTTATTGCAGATTAGAAAACATACAAATATGGCATTAAGTTTGTAATTACACAGACTTTATATTATCTTCGTAATATTTATAACATTGAAAGGACAGGTTTGTGGATATTTTTGCTATGTATTTGGCTCCATGGTAGATATGAGATTCAGTGGTTGACTTGAAAATACTTCTTGATTTTGTAATGGTGCCTGAAGAGAAACCTAGATCAACAGAAGATAGAAAAACTTTACTTTGCTGTTGTTGTTCTGTTGAAATGTCTCTTTGACCATTGTTCCATGCCTCAGGAGTTTTCTTTAAGGATTAATGGCAGCTGCAAGTTACTGCATGGTGTTTTGTTTTTAAAAAGTCTTCAAAATTGGAAATTCTTTAGTCCGTTTGACATCAAATTTAGACCATAGTCCACAGAGTGCCCCAAGTCCCTAGGTTTGAGGAATGATCTTACAAAATGAATTGACATTTTATCACCTAAAAAAGTGGTGAAATATGGTATCAGGGTAACTGGCTAGTTATACTGTGGTACCCAAGACTTTGATCTTGCTTTTTCTAACTTCAATCCCAGTCATGCCCTAGGATCTTCTGCCTGCTTGTACTATGACAATATGTCTTCACAGCTCTTTCCATGCCCTCAAATGTTTTAGAAAGTCTGGTCCTGATCTTATCCAGCATCCTACAAATTCATCTTTGGTACTAGCCATTATAGCAGTCTTATCCACTTTAGTGATGATAGAATCTTTAGGCTAGGACTTCTATACCTCACTTTCTTCTCTCCTGAATCCTGTCTTTTGTCTTAGCATATCATCATTTTAGGGCTCTCCACTTTTGGCAATCTCTGTATCTGTCCCTCCTTCTCCCATGAGTGCTATATCCTATGATGTATCATTCATTCTCAATTTTTTTTATAACACAACCCCTAGTAGTGTGTCTGTATGGACAAATCTGTGAACAGCTGAAGCAAGAAACAAGATCATCACATAATCTAACCTAGCGGCAAAACTATTGTCTTTTTACTGATTTTTAGAAAATATATAATGAATTGAATTAAATAGTTTTTAACAGACATGACTATGGAGTAAAAGAATTGATTGCTGAAAGTAATAAGAGCAATACATGATGGAGGTTAAATGTCGGGAATGTTTAGGGAGGGTCCAATATTGAACTGGAAGTAGTACAGAGTTGTGTGATATTCTCTTAGTTGTTTAATATATTTATGGATAAATTTATTTAAAAATGCTGGCAATGTCAGTAGAAATGCATTGACTGAGAAAGCAAATTTACATCTACTTTTCTGTGCAGATAACGTCGTGCTCTTCCCTGAGAATACAAATAATTTAAGGTGAATGCAAGATGAACAGTGTGATGTTGACTGAAAATGGGGAAATGAAGAAATTTTAGGATGCTAAAATGCTGCTAAAAGGGTGATGTTAGTCTTTCTGAGGAATGAATGTGTGCCAAAAGAAGTCAAAATGGCTTTTCTCCCTGCCAAGCTTTTTCCAATGTTTAAAATTACTTTTTTCCCTCTTTCTGGTGAGAGCAAATAATAATTGTAGCAAATTAAGTAGTTTGGAGAGAGAGAAATTAAGGGAAAGAGCAGGCATTATGTTTATAAATATCTCTTGCCAGAATATGCAGTCCTCAAACCAATGTATGTCACTCTCCATGTTTGCCAGTTTATCAAGAGTGTTTGTATAAAACACTCAGTTTAGATTATATTTTTATTGGGTTTCTGGTCAGGAAAATGAACTGTTATGGTGGAAACAATGTCTTTATTGAGACTCTGGAAGAAAAAGTGGGTGGTATTGTTGTAGTTGCAGGCACATAGCAATAGTGATATTACTAACATCTATAATTATTCAGATCAGATTCTTGCGTTATCATCTTAATCAGAAATGTCTACGTGTCTCTCATTTCATAACCAACCTGTCTGCAAAACTAGTCTGACAATGATGACAGCTGTGTTTCTTTCAGGCACTTGAAGCAGTTTCATCAGTGCTCTTGTGGCCATAAACATATTAGTACCTTTGAAAAAAAATCCATATGTTGTTTCATGGAATAGAAAGAGATAAAAAAAGCATATACAGTGAAGATGGCACTGTCTTTGGAGGTGTGGTGCAAACTAGCCATCCTGTTTTACAATAGCAGCTACTGCCACTATTACCACATGACTACATCCAGTTATAACCCGTTTACATCAGAATCCTATGGCATTCTGAAGTCATAATGGGTTTAAAGGAAGGATTACAAACCATTTGCTCTTTCATTGACGTAATTGAGAATGCAACAGGACTTAAAACAAGGTGAAGGTGGAAATGGGAGGGGGCATAAAAGGGATTGTTTACTAATTAATAACAGTAGGGATTCTAGGATAAGACAGAATTCAGAATCTCCAGGAAGAAATGAGTATGGCAGGAGTGACTTGCTTCAGATATCTACTACAATTCTCTTTGAAGAATGCAATTCATCCCTCAAAAAGAAAAAAGAAAAACCTATTTCAGTCTTCTGTCAGAGTGCAATTGCTATTGCTAAGAATAAAATAAATTTACAGGAAGTGTGGCTGTTACAGAATAGAGGTATAATTTTTTAAAAAGCACTTCTGAATTTTTTCAGATTGTAGGAACAACTAGAATAAGGAGGTATTTACCACCCAGTGTTCAAAAACATGATCTGATTCGTATTATGTTCATATCAAACCTTACATCTGTTTCTCAGCACTCCTCTTTAATCTGGAAATGGACAGCTCCATGCTTTTGCTGGACAGCTCCTTGTGTCTAATACTGTACTAGCTTTTATACTGATTCCCCCTTTTCTTCCTTTTGTATATAGATTAACAGATTAATTCTGTCCAGTGGCCCATCTTCATGAGGGCCAACAAATGCTAACAATAGGAAAAAGGGAATAGCTCTCTGTGCTGCTGATTTTTCTCAAATTTTCTTTTTGGTCCAATTTTGCTGTAACCACTCATACCTTGCACACATTCTATTAGGGCAGCACGAAGACCACTTTCTGAAAACTACGTTTTGAGAAAAGAAAGGTTTGCTTATGCCCAGTTCACAGACAGACAACATACATACCCTTTTGATCTGTTCTGACCTGTGCATACTCATCACATTCTTTCCTTTTAGATTAACTAACTTCAGGCAGGGTGCAGACAAGGAGTAAGACATAAAAGGCAAATAAATGAAAGGCATAGGAAAAGAAAAAGGAAGCAGAACTAAAATTATGTCCATCCATCAATTTATACATTGCCCTTTTATTCTTTAACCTAATCTCCCCTCGAGTTTTTCAGGCTGTCATCAATTAGCAAGTCTGTCTTGGTCTTCCCCTCCTCTCCATTAATCCATTATTTTTTTTCTGTATTTGTTTTGCCATTTGATCCTCTTTCATTCCATATGATCCAATTTCCTCAGTGTTCTTCTTTCATATCAATTACCCACTTTTGCGTTTAATCCACATTCATCACTCATTCAGTTTTGATCCTATCTCTTCCTGTTTTACTATACACACTTCTGAAGTAACCCATTCCCACTGTGTTCAATTTAATGTCATGTTTCTCTTGCCTCCTTTGTCTGTTCATACAGGGGTAATGGTATTTTACAAATTAATGCAGTCTTCATACATATATTTAAAATACCATAAGTAAACCATAAGTTACTCCATAAGTAAATCACATTGATTTTATTTTTCCAGTTACAGAATTTACCCTTGCAATTTTACCATTTTGCAACATTCCCACAGCATTTATGACTTTTTCATCATTTTGTCTTGGATATTAATATTGCTCTATTCCATTCTTCAAAATATCAGTTTCATCCCCTTATCTTTCCCCCCCACCAAATATTTCTTTCAGTTCTTCCCTCAGTTCAGGCTTGTGCCAAATAGAAAGCCTATGACCTGGTTATTCTGTAATTTTACCACAGAAAATAAAATACAAAAAGAACAGCTAAATATGCCAGGTACTCTTATCTAGCAATGATTTGCAAAAAGGCTATTTATCTTTCTTTTAAAATTTCAGTTTCAGTGTTTTGAAATGAGTATAGCTGTAGGCTTATCATACCAGCTTTTTGCAAGTTCTCCTTTAAAATGTAGATGCATGCTGAATGTATATTATTAGGTTTTTGTAAAATAGCTGCTGCTTTTCCATTTGCATATCTCCTTTGATTTGCCCATAATCCATTATTTTGTGAACCCATTAAAACGGTGGCATCCTTCCAAGAGTGGAGGGTTGCTTGAATTAATATCTTTGCTCAAGTATCTGTTTCATGTTATCATTCCCTCCTCTTTGTTTGTTTGCTTTTAACACCAAACCAATAACCCTTCATTATTTTTTTCTTTTGAAGTAACTGAAGCCTTTTTTGTTTTCTTCACAGAACTGTTTGCAATTACTTTTTAAAAGATCTGAATATTTATTTACAACGGGATTCCACTTATTTATTCCTTTAAAAATTATTAGGACTTCATGCTTGACATCTCTCTCTCTTACTCACTCAGTCTCTCACACAAACTTTTCCTATCGCTGCTTTCTTGATGATATCTGATTAGTTAAGAATTTAAGTTAAGAATACACTTCCTCCTACTCTAACTCCCCAGAAGCACTCCATAGCTATTCTCTCTCCCTCATACAGAGAGTGATAGTCTTCCAATTAAATTAAAGCTTAAAAACTGGAAGAACTATCACTCTGATCTCCTGGAGTCCAGAAAAACTGCTACAGCTTGCCAAAGTCCAATTTCCCCCAGAAAATACTTACTCTCCCCAAAATAGTAAATAATTTTAAACATTGCTCAATGTTCACCTGGCAGTATAAAAAGAGTGAATCCGTTTTTGTAATGGACTTGAGAATAACCTTGGGAGACAGGAGGAAGAAACAAAGCTCAGAGAATAGTTTGATAAATAAAATCTGAGTCTAAAGAAGGAATGGGGCTAGAGAAAACATCTCAGAAGGGGATCTCTCCTCTCTCTAGTTCTCTGAAAGGTAAAGGCAGGGGACGGAAGATGTGCTTTCAGATTTTCAAGCCATTTGAAGAGTCTAGACACAAAACCATGAATACCAATACTACTTTTACTATAAGGTAACAGTAATAGAATCTTGTTCTGGTAATTCTCACAGAATCTTATTAAGGTTTTTCTCATAGTTCATTTATAAATACCCTTTTGGAAAAATGAGTATATAACCATTTCTCTTTCTTCTTACACCTGCACATTTATTCATTTTCTGAAAAGCTCTTGAAACATGTGCAGTCTGTGAAATTTTATCTGAATACTGCTTTCGAATTTGTATATGTCACTGGTGTACATCCATTTTGTGCATTTTCAGTTCCCAGTGGCACTGTGCACAGACATGAATTATAGATTAGAGATAGGTAATGTGCTATGCCTGGTTCACTTAATTTTGGATAGTGCCTATGGCCCATATAGTTTGCCTTAGCAGCTACAGACCTGACCCAGAATGTAAATTTTGGCTCTGTTCTAAGCTCATCACAGATAGTGCTTAACACACACTTCTTCAGCAGCCATTTAAAGTTACGACAGTTCTGATCAAGATGTACTTATCACAGGCCCTACATGTCCTCATAGCTGCAACTGAACACACCACCTCTGCAATCGTGTGAGCATGATGTGTGTACTCAGCAACTGGTTCACAATTACAACATTGCAACATCATGGAGCCATATGATTGCCATTTGTGACCTTCACTGACAAAATCCAACAACCAAAGTCAACGGGGAAACCAGCAGGAGCCAATCATGTGACAAGGGGATGCTGCAACCGTGTGGAATTCACCTAATGATGGCAACTGGAAGTGCCACAGCTGCCATCATAAATCACCATGGTCATAAGACATTGTGCCTTATGACTGCTTCACTTAACAGAGTTCCTAATCCCATTTACTCTGGTCAGTGAGAACTGCTTGAAATAAGAAGTGGTGATAAAATGGCTAAGTCCCTCCTTCTTTTCCTACTTTGATTCTGAAGCTTCCCACCATTCTTCTTGATTGTCTGCATTTACTTGTTTTGGACCACAAAGTTGCTTCTGCTTTACTTATTTTCCATCAGATCCTGAAATTTGACCTTAACAGTCCAGAGAAAGGAAGAGGCTTGCCTTCGGCTTTTCCTATTAGATACTCCTCAGGAAGAAGACTTCCATATTTTTAAACTCAGGATCTGCAGGACATATTTTTGAGCCCAGACCAGTGGTGCTATTCTATCAGTTCGGCATGGTTCTAGCGTACTGGTAGCGCCGAAGATCATTGGAGACAGAACCAGTTCTGTCTGAGGAGCTGCTGTTGGACCCACCCGGGCTCCCATACTGACTGCAGCTGCTTTGCACAGCACAGCAGATTGCTGCACATCAGCTGCTGAAGTGACAGGGAGAGTGCAGGATTGCAGGAGGTGAGTAGGAAAGCCTCTGTGCGTGTGCAAAGTGTGTGCACACGCACAAAGCGCACCCCACCAAGCCACGCTCACCGAACTGGTGGTAACCTACTTTGCAACCCACCACTGGTCCAGACAGTTGGCAGGAAGAGAGTTGGCTTTACATGGTGATCGCATTGGTTGCTACCATTTTTTAAAGAAGATTTTATTTATTTATTTTATTTATTTATAACACTTTTATATACCGCCCTTCTCCCGAAGGACTCAGGGCGGTGTACAGCCAACTATAACACACTACACTTTACAAAAGTTAAAAGAATATTAAATATATTAAGGCTGCTACTAAAATTTATACCTAACCCCAATAAATTACAATATAAAATCCCAAATTTTAAAACCTCAATATCTAAAATTACACATTAAAACTCCCATTTAAAATCAGCCCAGGCCGGCCTGCTCAAAGAGCCAAGTTTTCAGCGCATGTCTAAATGCTCTCAGGTCAGCAGTCTTACGTAGCTCAGGAGGCAACCCACAGAGAAGGCCCTATTTCTCGGGGTCACCAGGCGGCACATAGATGCCGTCGGGACCTGAAGGAGGCCCTCCCTGTGGGAGCGCACGGGTCGGTGGGAGACTACCGGCAGAACGCGGTCTTGCAAATAGCCTGGTTCAATGCCATGGATTGCTTTAAAGGTCAAAACCAGAACCTTAAAGCAAACCCGGAAGGCCACCAGCAACCAATGCAGCGTGCGCAGGAGAGGCATCACATGGGAGTTTCTTGACGCCCCCATAACCACCCGCGCGGCCGCATTTTGCACTAGTTGAAGCCTCCGGGTGCTCCCCACAGGGAGCCCCATGTAGAGAGCATTACAATAGTCCAGGCGGGAGGTGACGAAGGCACGAGTGACCGTGCGTAAGGCGTCCCGATCCAGAAAGGGCAGCAACTGGCGAATCAGGTGAACCTGATAAAAAGCCCCCCTGGAGACGGCCGTAATGTGATCTTCTAAAGACAGCCGTGCATCCAGGAGGACGCCTAGATTGCGAGCCCTCTCTGTGGGGGTTAAAATCTCTCCCCCAATAGCCAGCGACGGGGTCAGCTGACTATATCGGGCCGCCGGAAACCACAGCCACTCAGTCTTGGAAAGGTTGAGCTGAAGCCTGTTTCCGTCCATCCAAATCCGCACGGCCTCCAGGCACCGGGACATAGCCTCCACAGCATCATTGGGGTGGTTTGGGGTGGAGATGTAAAGCTGAGTATCATCAGCATAGAGATGACACTGCACCCAAAAACCACGGATGATCTCCCCCAGTGGCTTCACATAAATGTTGAACAAAAGAGGGGAGAGGACCGACCCCTGAGGCACCCCACAAACAAGGAGCCTAGGGGTGGACCTCTCCCCCCTGTCAACACAAATTGTGAGCAGTTAGAGAGGAACCGTAAGACAGTTCCTCCAATTCCTAACCCCTCCAACCGCCGCAATAGGATACTATGGTCGATAGTATCAAAAGTCGCCGAGAGATCTAACAGGTCCAGGACAGAGGAATAACCCCTGTCACGGGCCCTCCAGAGATCATCAATCAATGCGACCAGTGCTGTTTCGGTACTGTGCCCGGGCCTGAAGCTCGATTGGAAAGGATCAAGGTAAGTCGCTTCCTCCAGGTACTGAGGGAGCTGACGCGCCACCACACTCTCAACAACCTTCGTCACAAAGGGAAGGTTGGAGACTGGACAATAGTTATTTAAAACAGCCGGGTCCAGGGCAGACTTCTTGAGGAGGGGTCACACCACCACCGTTTTCAAGGCAGTAGGAAGCGACCCCTCTCTCAACGAAGCGTTGACAATCGCCTGGAGCCAGCCTCATGTCACCTCCCTGAAGGTAGAAACCAACCAGGAGGGGCACGGGTCCAACAAACATGTGGTGATATTCAGCCTCCCTAGCAACCTGTCCACACCCTCAGCGGTCACAGGATCAAACTCCTCCCATATAACAGTCTCAAGACTTGCCCCGGACACCTCCCCTGGGACCATCCAATTGGAGTCCAGCCCGCCCCGAATCTGAGCGATTTTATCATACAGAAATCGGGAAAACTCCTCTGCCCTGCCCTGCAAGAGGTCCTCCCACGCTCTCGGCTCAAGCAGGGAGCGGGTCACTCTAAACAGAGTGGCAGGCCGATTTTCTGCCGACGCAATAAGGGCGGAGAAATGTAAATGCTTCGCCACCTCTATCGCCACAAGGTAGGTCCTAATATGGGACCTCACCTTTGTCCGGTCAGACTCGGCGCGACTGGCCCTCCAAACACTCTCCAGACATCTTTTCCGGCACTTCATCTCCCTCAGCTCCTCCGTAAACCACAGAGCTGGATGGGATCTGTGCCAGGTCAGAGGTCGCAAAGGCACAACTCGGTCCAGAGCCTGGGCGGCCAACCTGTCTCAGGTGGCCACCAAGTCTCCGGCTGAGTTATGAGCCAGAGTCTCAGGAAATGGCCCAAGCTCCATCTGGAACCGCTCGGGGTCCATCAGGCACTTGGGGTGGAACCATCTGCACGGCTCTGCCTCCCTGCGGTGGGGGGTGGCAGCACAGAATTCAAGCCTAAGAAGAGAATGATCAGACCATGATAAGGGTTTTATAACTAAGTTCCCAAAACTACAATCATTCAACCACTGACCAGAGACAAAAATCAGGTCCAGCGTGTGTGTCCCCGTGTGAGTGGGGCCAGAAACTAATTGGGTCAGGTCCATGGCCGTCATGGAAGCCATGAACTCCCAAGCCACCCCAGAGGTTTCACCGAGTGAAGGAAGGTTGAAATCCCCCATGACTAAAAGCCTAGGGGTCTTAACTGCCAGCCTGGCTATCACCTTGAGGAGTCCGGGCAGGACCGATGATACATGGTAGGGAGCCAGGTACATTATCAAAAGGCCCATCTGAACCCCCTGACCCCACTTCACAAAGAGAGACTCACAACCAGCCGTCTGAGGAACAGTGGCCTCCCTAGGACAAAGAACTTCTCTAATAATTGCCACCACACCACCACCCCTTCCCTGGGACCTTGGCTGATGAAATGCTTGAAAACCTGGTGGGCACATCTCCTTCAGAGGAATACCACCCTCTGGGCCCAGCCAGGTTTCAGTGACACCTGCCAGGTCCACGCCCTCCTCCTGAATAAGGTCGTAAATCAGGGGGGGCTTGTTAACAGCGGACCTGGCATTGCACAACATCAGCCGGGTATTTAGGGCCTGAGACTCTGCACAACCAGGCCTGCAAGACGGGTGAAAAGGGTCGGAGCGTGCTACCGCTTGGAGTCAACGGCTGCACAATCCCATAGCCTGATATGGCCCTCTACCCCAGCCATATCTCCCCTCCCACTTACAGTGCTGATGGACCCCCCCTCTGGTTGCCTAATCTCCATCCGCCTCCTCAACCCACAACCCTCTGAGCCCTCCCAGACGTGCCTCCAAACCCCCGCGGGCTGTCCCCCAAACCCGGTTTGGATTTCCCTAACCCCAATAAAAACCTATCTAAAAACTTAAACACCCGGGAACCCTCCCCAAAACGTTTCCTGTGGCCGTGCCATCTCTCAGGATCCGTCATTGAGATAAGTCTTTGATACTAAGGGAAATGAAAAAATCTTATAAATGCTGTATGCAGTATGTAAGAAGTCACTCACTTGCGTGCACACACACCTTGCCCAAAAGCCATGATGATAATCTGGTTTGGCACTAAACTATTTCCTAACCTTTTCTATAGATTTAATTTTGTTCCATTGCTGTATTGTAAGATCAAATGGTTTAGTTCTCCATCTGCTAGCTGAAGTTGTTGGGGTTTTTTTTAATTGCTGGTGCAAACATAAAGAAGGAAGTTATATGAGATAACAGATTAAATGCTCAGGAGAACTGTTCTGCGGCTGAAATTTTGATTGGTATTTAATGTAATTGACCATACATCTTCCTCTTGCTGTTTATATTCTACTTAGGACTTATCTTCCAAATTCATGTTAATTACTTCATTGCCCCCTTTCAAACAAAATTTACAGACATGAACAAATGCGAGCATTCTGCTAAGAAGGTGACCTTGCTCTCACAAAGAGCATGCTGGCAATTAATTTTAATGTAACATTGTGTATGCCTTACACAACTTCCAGGACATAAAGATGGCAGGGTTAAGGGGAAAAAATGGATGAGAATAATTGAGAATAAGCAACAAATAGATGTCTTTGCAAAATATTTTTGAAGAAATACAAACATTATAATTATCTGAAGTAAAAGCTGGTAAACTCAGTCTGAGCCTGTCTGATAATCCAAGCCCTTTCATGTCTACTTAATTCAGAAAGTATTCTGTAATACATTTCTGGTTAATCTACTTCCAGATTTCATAGGTTGGCACTATAGAGGAACCTACTTCCAACCTGTTAGCCTCTTTCAGGATTCTCAGCTGATGTACTCAAAATAACCATGTTGCTTGGAAGTTTTTTAATTCACCATTTGGCACATTTGGAAGAGCAACAAGTTAACTACTGAACTTTTGCAACTTTTCCTGTTGTGTAAATATGGTAGCATGTGATGTGACTCATTGTGCATTTCTCTAAGAATATGGCAGTATTTCTTTTTCATCTCTGAAAAATAATTTTCTGGTATTGGAGAGGGACCCATACGAATTAGAAAGGTCACAGAAGATGGGGAAAAAGGTCCTAAATAGACATTCAACTTTTGTTTTCTTCTTTTAAGTACTGAGCTAGACATATTTCTGGCTTGTAACTCTTTGCCAGATTTTGATTTCATTTAATTGCTTGCTCTTCTGGAGATTAGAATCACTGGGATTTTTTGGAGATATAAAAGGGATAGATAGTCTTTCTATATATACATATGAAAGGTTGTCACATAGAAGAAGATTAAGTTCCATTCTCTCACGTTCCACAATGCAAGACATGGCATAATGGACTGAAGGCTAAAAAAAAAAACCATCTCTGGATAATAAGAGAAATTCAGCTTTGGTACTAATTGCTCAGAGAACTGTTGTGCCATTTTTTTTCACTGAATATGGTGAAGCAGAGCGTAACAGCCATGCTCCTGAGATGCTACACTTTGAATTGTTGTATTGAGCAGGTTGGATTTGATCTTGATCTCTTGCCACATGATTTTGTTGGTCTGTCATCTTGCCCATATGGTTTCTTTGTTTCTTTGAATCTTGTTTACTTTCATGGAGCAAAATGTTAGCTGCTGTTGCTGGGTGGATGAGACAGAGAGCAGAACACATTGAGCTTGTAGGAGTACTGAATTGAAGGTATGGCATGTAGTCTCCTTGTTGCAGACCTGATGTGAAATTTCCAAGTTCACTTTATCACTGTTAGGTCTGTGGATTGATCTGCTAGCCCCAAAATATTGAATGTTTCAGGAAGTCAGCATTATACAAATTAGATCATTTAAATAAAATAATTATGTTCATTAGTCTGCCATTGTACCCCATTCTAGTATAATTTGAAAATTTGGGTGATATTTTTTTAAATTTAATTTTCATAAGTCTGTTTACATTTTAAAAGCTGAACAGCAGTACTTAAAATATGACAGATTGATTTAGATGGCCAGTTTTTCAAAGATCAGAATGCTTGAACTCATTTATATATTCACTGTTATAGCACTGAATTCCAAATAATTACTTCAACTCGATAAAGAATTCTTGTCATTAATTCCTAATAGGGATCCAAGGGATTTTCCTAGTTCTGAATAATCCAGGCTGTTAATGATATACAGCTAGTTCTCGATTTATGACCACAATTGAGTCCAAAATTTATGTTGCTAAGTGAGATATTTGTTAAATGAGTGTGGCCCCAAATTTTACAATTTTTCTTGCCATAGTTGTTAAGTGAATCACTGCAGTTGTTAACCTATTAAGATGGTTGTTAAGTGAATCTGGCTTCCCCATTGACTGCTTGTTAGTCACATGATCCCGGGACACTCCAACCATCATCAATATGAGTCAGCTGCCAAGTGTCTGAATTTGGATCACATGTCCCTGCAACAGTCATTAATGTGACTTTTTTCAGTGCAGTTGTAACTTCAAAAGGTTATTAGATAAACTGCTGTAAATCAAGGACTACCTGTAATACTAGTGCCAACTGAAAGGACAAATCTGTTTGGTGAAAAAGCTTCTGAGTTTACATTTTGCTATATTAGTGAATATGATGTTGTTCCTGTTTATCCTTCTTTATGATTTATCCTTCTTTAAGATTATTATGTCACATAGGTTCATTATTCTGCTTGTTTGGTCACTCGTTTTTTTTTTATTGTGACTGACAGGAAGTATGTGCACTTGGACTATTTTGTGGGCTGCAAATTACATGTTTAACGCCTACTGATAAGGTGAACAGAAAGCAATTCTGCTACTAGCTTTAAATACACAGGAATATTCTGAATATGTTGAAAATAAATGTATAGAGCTTTAAGAAGAGGGAATAGTTTCACAAGATACTAATAGCTTTTTTTTTCCTTTGTAAGAAAGTTTTTTTTTAAATTAAAAGGCACATTTTAACCCGGTTAGACTGTATACAACATTATGTAGTCCCAAGTCTGTTGTGCAGTGGAACTTAGTCCTATTGCGATTTCTGCATCTCCTAAAATACCTCACCGAGGTACTCTAAGCCTCAGGAGGAGGAGAGAATAGCTGAAAATCAAGCAGGCACAGTTTGCTGGAGTCCTTTGGCAAAGAGCAACAGATATATATTTTTATTTCTCATTAGCTGAAGAAGATTCACAGCAGCAGTCAAGCTTTCCACTTCCCAGATGAGCCAAGTGTGATTCCAACTTCATTCTTCTTGTAGACAACATGAATTATTCGCTGTTCCTGTAATCACCACTGTGGTTCCATCAGTGCCTGTACTGCAGATAATTTGACAGCTACTAATGGCTATCTTTATCAGGTACTTTAAATAGGCAACTTGTTAAAACCGGGGAAAAGGCTTCATCTTCCTCCTGTTCTCAGCAGTTGTAGAAAATGATGTACGAGGCAAAGATAACTCAATATCTTTATGAGTAAACAGAAGCAGCTGTTTTGCTCTGAGCAATAAGTCACTCATGGTTTATAGTAATAAAATAATAGTTCATTGGGAAATGGAATGACAACCCAAATCAACTATATTGGCACCAAACAGCTACAGTTTGCCGTTAAATAACTTGGTGCACATCAAAATATACAACTGTGCCTACATGTGTTAAGCCAAGAGTGAGCAAGTGTCAGCATCAAAATTAGTTCTTTTTTTTCCATATCACTTTCAGAATGCTATTGTGCCAAATCATAGCAATTCAGTCCTTGCAATGCTTTTTTAAAAAATATGAATTCTTTCATCCAATATTTAAAAATATTTACATTTTCCTGGTCATAAGCAATAGATTATTTGATCAGTTGACAAAAGTTATGCAGCTGATCTTTACCTGGCACTAAACCCCACTGAGCTTTGTCAGGTTTACTTCTGAATAGATATCCATAAATTTGTGCCAGGAAAGCTATTAACATCAGGCCCTGTTGCTGATTTATGTCACCACCAGGTAATGAGTTTCCAAGGAGTGTAAACCATCATCGCAATTGTGTTTTGCCACACTACATGTGTTAATTAGTTCACCCCTGCAAGAATGCCTCTGTTAAAATCCCACAATTGCTTTGTGGTGAGCCTTTGGAAAGAATACAAGCAACACTGCCTGAACCTTTTTCTATTCTCCACCCCAAACCTTATTGTTCACTTCTAAGAGCAACTTTCCAGAGAAGTCGCAAAAGCTTTTTAAATGACTTTAGTCATTTTACAACAGATGTTTGCATATGTTCATTGGGAAGCCTCCTTTCAAAGGCTTTTGCACAGCCTTAATCTTACTGTTTCTAAATTTTAATTCATAGAGAACGTTGCTTTTTCGTTTTGCATACCTCCATCCATCTTCCAACTTACTTTGCTTTCCATTGTCCATAAAGTCATTTCAGTATAATTTTTTCCACATTGTGATATCTTCAATGTTTTTGCAGATAATATTCTTCATTCACCTACTATTGTTTAGCTCTGTGGGATGATTTCCAGCTTTGAGTCTTTAAATACTAGATTATAACGTTCAGCAGCTCTGATTAGGAGAGAAATCATATTTCATGTTGCATTGACAACTGACTTTTATGGGCAGGATGTATAATGCTTCCAAATAATATTGATACAATCTGTTTTCAGTTATTACTTTACTTGTACATAATACATCATGATATTCCGCAGCAAAACTCAATTCATATCTGTTTTAATAGCATTAGCCGCAGGCAACTATGATAACACAGCTATACTATAATTTAACTGAACATAGCAAATAAAAGGGTATGGAATAGGAAGCACTGATAAGAATGGAAAGATATTACTGAGCCTTTTATATCTTTTCTACATGCCAGAGCCATCTCTCTGTCCATAGCTCTGCAGTATTTCAGAAAGAAAAGAAAAAGGACTTTGCACTTTAAAGCAGAATAAGAACAAAGAAAAACTTCAAACATTTCCAGTTTGCCCTTTGATCAGGGGATTCAGAGAATATGAAAATATTGTGTATATTTATATTTTTACTAGCAGTTTCCACAGCCTGAAATATTTACTGAAACCCTGATCTCATGTACCGTGCTACTATCCTTAGTATGAAAATATGTATTGTAAAAATAAAATTTATTATTTTAATAATTTAGCTTATTTTTACTTGGTTGTAAGCTACCTAGAATTATCCCTTGGTGACATGAGCAGCATATAAATTTAATAAATAAATAATGTAAATAAATCAACAAAATGTTGATTTATTTATAGCCAAAGCTGGCTATATGATAGGTAATTCTTTTGCAGCAAGTGGAGGAGCAGCTTCCCAACAATTCTATTTTCAATTGTGTTACGCATGAAGGTTTTCTAAATTTTCACTGTGATAATAGTGGATTGTGAGATGAAATTGGAATCAAGACACCTGAATTTAGAGTCTTACTCAGCTACAAAATTTGCTTGGAGTAGTTACGCATCAGACTAAGCTGCAGGCCATTTAAGCCAGGACTCCTCCAACTTTTCATCTGATTAACTCCTTCATGAAGGTTCTGATTGTTTAATTGATTATATGAATATATTTTAATAGTTGGTGCTTTAACTAATAATACTTGAGAATAGTAATAATAATAGACATCACTATTGTGGAAAAGAAAAGTTGATATTGCAATACCAGGTGATGCACGAATTGAAGAGAAACAGATAAACATTTTTTGAAATATTATGACTTGCAAATTGAAGTTGAGTGATTATGGAAGAAGAAATCAATGGTTCTACTAATAATAATAGGAGTTCGTGGAGCCATACCCAAGGGGTTACCTAGATACATGGAAATTTTAGACCTGAATATTTTGACTTTGCACCAAAAAAATCCCACCTTACTTGGAAGTGCCTATTATACTCAGACAGTACCTTAACAGCTCTTAGGTCCTTGGTTAGGACTTGAACTGTTAAGTTTTTCCCAGTCCCAGACTGTGAATCCAAATTAAAGATTAACCAATAATGGAGATAATTCAAGGCTATTCTTACTGGTGGCTGACCATTCAACTCTGGCTAATACTGTCTCTCCTCCAGCCATTTCACCTTCAGGGTTAGGAAGTGGTGTGGAACTCGAAAGAAACCCCAAAAGGTTAATTGACCGCAATTAACCTTCCATCATTTATCAACTGCCTTTTGACCTTCACCCTTTTATTGACCCCTTGGACAATCCCATCAATTTCAGTGATACTCTTGATCACTTTGGGGGATCCTGGTTTATATATACATTGTGCAGCTGGATTTGTGAAGTGCAGTGATTGGTTTCTCATAATATTCTTAAGCCTCTATCAAGAAAATCTACTAAACGGACTCATACATTCCTGAATTTCTTGGGAGAAAAATGAAATGCCAATACAGAAGAAAGATGAACAGATTAGAAATGCTGAGATAACTATAAGCAAGACTACAAGCTATTATAGTCTAATATAGAGCCTACTATCCCTTCTGCATGAATTCAGTTTTTAATAATTCCAACTGTATATCAGTTTTTGGCTAAGTTTGTATATATGCTAATATATGTGAACCTAGCTAGTGTAATTTGCGAACTATGATTTATGGATTTGTATCAACCAAAAGAAATTAAGCAAACCATGGTTCAGCATCTTGTGTGAATATAGCTTGTATGTGTCATAGTTGCCACCAAACAGGCTGAATGAATCAGAAATCAGCAAAAAAATTATTCTGCAGAAGAATGAAAGCATCACAATAGATTTTTATTATGATGACAGTTCAGAGAATAAGGCATCTAATGGTATATGTTCAACATGACTTGGAGTTATTTTTATTATAAATAGCATATTATTCCAGTGATCCTCACATGTCAGTTCTTGTATTTCAGATATGAGAGTGAAAGAAAGTGCTTTTCTCAAAATACAAATAATTGAATTGTTGCATTTATAGCCAAAGTACTTTCTGAATTAAGGGGTTCCACATTGTCTTAAGTGTTATGCTTTGTAACTCCATGTATGCTACACAGCAGATCATTTTAAAGCAGTTCATAACAAACTGGGCACGCTCAAAAAAAGTGATAAGTTCTGACTAATGCATGACTGAAGTAATTTTCTGGATTCTGGACTGTTTTATTAGCCTTATACAAACAAATGAGAAAATGTTCAAGTAGATTATACCATATCTTTGCATTGAATCTAGCAAATGTTTTCTAAATAGCCAGGTTTTGGTAACAGCCTCATCTGTTGGTTGTTAGAAGATTGGTGGATGGATCACGCTTGACTTACCACTCTGAAAACACTGCGTTAACGTAGATATCACCATAGGCGATTACATTTCTTGACAATTCTGAAAACTATCCATCCATTTCCTCACATATTTTGCAAGCTACATTTAAAAATAAAGAAATACAATTCCAATAATAATTCGATTGTGCTTATATTTTGAAAGAAATTGAAGTGACAGAGGGACCCCTTAAGTTTCTCATTGTCTAACAAAACTAAAAGTGGCATGGAGACATAATAATTTATGGCATCAAATAGGATAGGACGACAGAGGTCTGTCATTTTTATTAAAGAATATATCGTGTTAGTATGATAGTTCAATATCTGCAATTTGTTCTTGATTTCGTATATGTTTGTAGATAGCCCAGCCTTCCCTGATCTGCTCACCTGGAAATTTAAAATCTCTTATCTATTCAAAGGCAGTAGGATGAAGACAGCTATCCATTTCTGCAATCTTTATTGTTTTCGTGTAAACAAAATAATACATTATTGAGAGAATTGGAAATTAGTAATGGGAATTGGCCATTTTTCTAATGTTCAGGCAGTACGAAATCTAATGTGCATATAATATTAGAAATGAAAGGCAGCCAGATTCTTAGTCCCAGAATATCATGCATTCAGCCACCGATTACAAGTATTTTGTCCTTTGAAATTAAGAACAAGACTGCATGTATTCTGCTTGGATTTTTAATTAGGAAAGTGCTGTTTTATTTCTTTTCTTAGGACTTGGTAATTCGTAAGGCAGCCAATACTGACAAGATCATTATCAGTTGCCCCAAGACTTTCTGTTAAATGCAAAAGTGCCAGTGACCAAACTTTACTGGCCTTTTCATTGAATGGTGACATAATGAGCACTCTGCAGCTGTCCACACAGTTGGGTCCTTCCAACGATTCCCATGAAATAATTCCTGCCTTTTCCCCCATTCCCTACATTGTTTTATTCTTAACCTGACAATTGTTAGCCAATGGCCTAAATCTAAAGGAGCATTAGGATTGATGTCTTTATTAAATTGTACCTAAATAGAAAATAATATATAATCTGATTTTGTCGATGCATTGAGGTGGACGATATGTTGATAACAATTGTAGCAGCCTAATATATGTCAGCAAAATCATAACATCAAAGGAATGTGCAAAAGATTGACTTGATTTTTGTTTGTACTGTCAATTTTCTTTTTAAAAGCTAATTCTGCTACTTCTATGTTCTTCAGGCCAACCTCTTGATTTTTGTCACCATATGGTATTCACTTTGATTTTTCTGCTTTGAAATCCCTCTTCCTACCAATTCTGATGTGCCTGCGATGCTTATTTGTAATTGTTATTTATTTCCACTTGTCTTGATGACACAGGCAGAAAGAATGGTTCTGACTTTAAGCATTTATTTAGAAAAAAAGGACTGAGGATAATGGATGTCAACCAATTAGAGCAAAATATTGCTCCCTAATACTACCTAATACTCAAGTTATTAATTTGCCCTGGGAAACTAATGTTCTGTCCTTTTGTGGGAATTCCTTAACCTAATAGGCCCTATGTACAAAGCATTTTCTGGTGGCATCCCTATAAGCTTTTAAAGTATTCTGTCTTCTGCTATATTAATACAATATCCATAGTTATCCATAGATAACTTTTGTGTTATCATCTTGATAGTCACTTTTCAATTTAAGGTGCTGCTTATTATTTACAAAGCTCTTCACAATATAGGGACTGGTTTCGGAGAGACTTCCTATTTCAAATTACTTTTTGCCCATCAGGAAAGATTAAGATTGCCACCAGTGAGGACTAGAAAGCAACCTTCTCTGTCCTGGCACTTGGCATCTTAAGCAGCATCCACTCATAGATCCATATGATTCCCATGCTGATGATGTCTTTGAAGACGTAGCAGTTCTCTCAAGTGTGAAGCTAAGAAGCCTTTGTCAAATGCTTTTTTTTTTTTTGTTATAGTGTATGTTTTCTGCATCTGCGTTGTTCTTGCTTGCTTGATGTCACAGTTCTTTCTTAGTTGTTAATTGTAGGATACCCCAATCCCAGAGTCTTGCAGCCTCTAGATCAGGAGCATCAAACTCACATCGTCATGGCAGCGTCACATGACATATCAGAACCTTTTTCCCCTTCACTAGTGGGCGTGGCCAGCGCGTGACGCATCCAGCCCGTGGGCTGGAAGTTTGACAGCCCTGCTCTAGGTTTAATAGAACAATAATAATTAAAGTAACCACGCATTTATTTTTAGTATCTTCAGGTTTTTTGCTTCTTACCAAATCTTTGCTGCCAGTATTGCTTTTAGACAGAAGGTAAATGAAAGTTGAGAGAAAACAGTGGCCTACTAATCCCAAGGTAGATTCAAATAGAGGCCCTATTACAGCAGGATGGCAGCAGCCGGTTCTCTGGGCTGATGTGGGATAAAAAAAGCTAAGATGTGTCAAAGCCTAAAGAATGTTAACTAATATGGTGATGGCTTACAGGTTTACATAGATAAACCAATCAGCATCTTGGCAATGGGAAATCACTTATGTAATGTTAGCAAAGAAACCAACTTTATGGGACCAGGTATTTACTAGCAGCACAGCTCCATTCAGAGGAGTCTTTATTTTTTTCTCTCTCTCTTTCTTTTCCAATATTTCAGCACAATATACTTGAGCATGATCTTTAAGATATTTCCCATAAATAGCAGGTAAAATCTTGGTATTTTAGACTTGAAGGATCCATGATAACAGCTTATGCAGATTTAACTGGCTTCTAATTGCACTGAAATAATAGAAGCCCTGCGGTGATTTGTTAACCAGGTTGGGTGAACGACAAGGCTTCATTCACTTCAATCAAGAGCAAGGAAAGTAGTATTTAGGCAGTTTGACTTGGACTACGGACAGCAGCTCATTAACTCAATCTGAATAAATTGACTGAGGGAATCAACAGTCATGCTTGGGCATCGGTGGGAAGGCAGCAGAGAGGCTAGCGTGGCTGTGATCAAACAAGTGTGCATCTATTCAAAAGAAAAGGTGGGAACACTGAAAAGAATTGATGAAGTATTTAGAGAGGTATGAAAGTCTTCACGTAATAACCACAGTTGAGCCTGTAATTTTGGTCATAAGTTGTTGTGGTTATTTAAGAAAGTCACCACACAACCTGTCTCGATTTTACAACTCTTTTTATGATGGTCATAAAGTGTGTCACATATGTCAAAAATGGACATTTTTTTGTCCAAATCCAATAAACCCAATAAAGAATGCTGCAACTTCTGCTCATATGACCACCGGGGTACTGCAACCAGTTGTAAATGCAAACTGGTTGCCAAATGCCCAAAATGAGATGATGTGACAGTTGTAACTTTGAAGATGGGTCATAAGTAACTTGGAGGGGGATGTCTGTTATCACCGTGAATGGTTGTTAAGTGACCAATCGTTAAGCAAGTACTACCTATGCTATTTTAAAAAGTAACAGCAATGCATGTTGGTAAAGGTCCTCATTATATCCTTGACAAACAGTAAGATGGTAGTTGAGAGACTCTGCATTATGCCAACTTTACAAGATAACCCATTGTGCTGAGGGCAGCGTGTGTGAGAGAGCGAGCAGATTGGTGTGTCCCAAAATGTTCGAGCTTTTATGTCACCAGAAGGGTAAAAGGTATTTTCCTTGTAATTTATTACAAAGGCTATTGTAAAAAATAATAATATTCTGTTATTAAAAGACAGCACTTCTTAACTCTTAAATATGGTTGAATCTTTTCCAATAAAAAGATTAAAGCGCAGGATGAAAGGACAGCATTGAAGCTTGAGATTGAGAGAAACATATTTCTTCACTTTGAATAAGCTTAAATCTCCAGGACTATATTATTTGCATCTTTGGAAACTGAGGGAGCTGGCTAGATTTTGACCAACCCCCAATGTATTATCTTCAAGAATCTGGTAAAGTGCCAGATGTCAGGAAGAGCACAAACATCCCTATCTATATAGAAAGGGAAAAAAGGAAGATCTAGGAAATTATTTAATTCACTATGTACCTTGCAAGCAAAGATAATAAAATTCTATTCACTTAGCAAAACTAGTGGATTTGAAAGACCACAAACCCAATATGAAACTTTCCAAGAGTGTAATTAACTTCAATATTTGCATTTCCCAAATGTCTTTGCATTAATACAAAGATATGTGTATATTTGCTTTTAAAAAATAGAAGTTTTATACAGAATATATTATGATACGTTTAATAAAACTGAATATACAGGTATTCACATTATTATTTTTTGCCAAATTCATAACTCTAGCATTATTTGAATATAAACTATAAAAAATAAATGTATCTATCTTTTCCTGATCTTTTCCTGTTGGCTGCAGAAGACATTTTTATTCAGATTAATTTTTTTCTTTGAGTAGTTTGCTGATGTTCTTTGTTAATGATGATGATGACATTTTACTTGTATGATTATTTCGTATGTTATATTCCCCTGGTTAGAGTTCTTCAGTGCAATCGATGGTGGGAAGTTTTTCAAATGCAAGTGTTTCCTTACATTCATTCATTCATTCCCAGGCTCTGTTGTAATTTTTGGGTGTACCTTTGATGTTATCTGTGCTTCCTTTGTTCCAGAAAGGCATGACCCAAATGCTGAGCTCTGCCAGCATGTTTACTTCCTGTGGCTTCAGTCCTCATCACCTCCATCCCTCCAAAGAAGATGATGAAGGAGGACTGATCTTTCAAGATGGAAACCTTACCTCAGCATCTCTTGATGCTTTAATTCAACACCTTATACCTACAGCTGACTACTACCCTGAGGTAAACGTTTGGTTACTGTAAATTGCCATTTGTTCTGATGAACTGGACCATCAGTTTTTGCAAGCTTTCAACAATTTTTGAATTAGGAAAGCTTCTTTTGATGCAGGTTACAAATAAACAATATTTTCTATATGTAGTCCTCCACTTACAAGCTCTCATTTAATGACAACTCAAAGTTCACAATGATAAATTCAAAATGATAAATTAATAAATTATTTAACTAGATAACACCTTAAATAGCTATTGTCCTTATGTTCAGTGGGAACATTGCCAAAAACAAATAAGTTTTAAAGTAGCTGAACTTCCACAGTTCAACAGTTGATGTTATTCTTCTGTGTTAGCTAAAACACAATCCCTATTTCTGAATAGATATATACAGAACATAGCATGATTTATTACTCTTAAAAGACTTCTGTATTGAGAAGTACTGTAGATATCTTGCCCCTCCATTTTAAATATTGAAATCTGTTGCCCGTTGGTTTGCTTGTTTATTTATTTATTTTATAGTGCTTATAGCCTGCCCCTATCTGAAAAGAGTCTAGGTTATAGAGAATGCCAACAAAAAGAAAACAAAAATTATAACAAGAATTATGCCTAATTGTTAATCCTGGTTTTTATTTCTTTATTTTAAAATCTAACGTTGCTTTAAAAAATATACACCAAATACATCAGTCCAGTATCCCCTGTTTATATATCATCCAGATGGATTGAGATTGCAACCACTGTATTCTGTTTCAAAATGAATAAATGAACTACCTTCTGTCTTTGAGAATGAATTTGGCATATTTAGTTCTCTAGCCAGTTGTTGTTAGATGAATGTTCCTGTTTCCTTTTCTTCAGAAGGCCTATATCTTCACGTTCCTGCTGAGCTCAAGACTGTTCATTGAACCACACGAACTTCTGTCCCGTGTCTGTCACAAGTGCATCGAGCAGCAGCAACTGGATGACCCAGTGCTGGATAAGGTTGGTATGTTTGATAATTGCAGGTGCTAGGATGAGTAAGGGTAGCATTCAGAGTGTGACAACAGGATTACGGTGCATTTGGAGAAAGCTTCCTATAGCACCTGCTCTCTCTTTATCTCCCTTGCTTCATATGTCCCTCTGTCCCCATGGAGAGTTTTGTAATCCTAAGGGTTTGGCATGTTCAAACAGGACTTTCATGCTTGACAGCAAAACTCCACATAGTAAGAGTAGCTGTAATTCATGTATCCTTCTTTCTTCTTTTTCTAATCTTCAATCTTCCCAGGTGGTGATCCTTTCATTTCCTGGAGCCTTTAGGATGCCAGGGAATAAGAGTCAATTATACTCTTTCATGAGTTGGTGTTACTGTGCCACTCTTATCTCCTTTGCCTTAGGTTTTGATTACAAGATGGCTTTTTTTAGACAACCCATCACTCTCAGCTCCCAAGAGCAGGATACAGTCGCTCACAAAAAGTGCCCATGATGCTAATACATCTGTATTTGGAAGTACTGCTCTCTGTCTGGTGCCTACCTAAATAAATGCATTTGGGAATGGTTTGGCTGTAATTGTCAGACGTGGAGAACCAGAGCCACAGGCAGCGGTTTTTTCTGTAGTTGTTGGAGTCTCTCCTGACTGAAATTGCTGAAAATTACTGCACTGTTTCTTGCCATTTTAATAATGAAATTGCAAGCAATATAATAAGGTAAGCCCTCAAGTAGGCTTAATATGCTTAAAACAAATTCAACCCAAAATTCCGCTTCTCAAATCTCAGGGAAAACAAGCAAAAAATTCCTGTCCTGTTCTGTACAGCCCTGGTGCTCCCCCAAAATATAGCCTTGTTCTAATAGCATGCAGAAGGCCTATGTTGAAATTGTCTCATTTGCTCCATCTGTCTGACTATAATATCCTTTAGCATTTTCAGCAATACGGTACGGGTACTCCTCAACTTACAACCATTCATTGAGTTGACCGTTCAAAGTTACGATGACATTGAAAAAAGTGACTTATGACTGTTTTTACACTTATGACTGTTGCAGCATCCTCATGGCCACATAATCAAGATATGGACACTCGGCGATTGGCATGTATTTATGACGGCTGTAGTGTTCCAGGATCATATAATCACCTTTTCTGAGCTTCTGACAAGCAAAGTCAATGGGGAAACCAGATTCACATAATAACCATGTTATTAATTTAATGCCCGCAGTGATTCACTTAACATCTGTGGCAAGGAAGTTCATAAAATGGAGCAAAACCCACTTAAACAACTGCCATGCTTAGCAATGAAAATGTTGGGCTTAATTGTGGTTGTAAGTTGAGGGTCTACCTGAACTTGTTTCTTGTTGCATTCTGAAAAACACAATGCAACCAACCCAAATTATTTCTATGCATATGCTAACTTCTATAAGAGCTAATGGGGTGCTTGTCAAACATTGGGAGGAATTGTTATGTTACCTCCTGCTGCAAAAATAACAAGCATTCTTGCAGAACTTTAAAGAAAAATGCATGCCTTGTGACAAAGGGCACCATGGACTATCTTCAGTTTATATAGCTAAAGAAGTGGGCTAGAGTCCTTGTAGCAGTATTTGAAATAACAGGAGACTTAACTGCCCTTTGAAATTATAGTTACAGACATTTCTCCTCCTGCCACTCTATTTAAGAGTCAGCAGTACGTTGCTAACAGAAACATTTCTTCTGTAAAGCTGCATGCAATGGCTGGCAGACTCTGCATTCCCATTTGGCAATTCTGCCCCTGAAAATAAGGATTGAGATAAAGAGTAATAGTAAATTTTGTACACTCTACCTACAAATCTTATAATCATTGTTCATATTTAAACAGGGTAAACTCCTCAGGAAATGTTAACAGCAGATCTTCAAGAATCACCTATTGTTAACATTTTATTCATTTTTATTATTAATTTATTAACAGTCTCCACTTCTTCTGTCTTGATCATTCTATTTATTCCCTCCTCCAGCTTATGCAGACATACAAACCTCTACATATAATCTTTGAATAGAAGAAATGAAATATAAAAATATCTAAAATGACTGCACACTCATAAAGATACTAAATCCCTAAATCTTGCAGCCTAGACCAAGCAGCTGTACTCAGATAGCAGAAAATTTTATTTTCAGCAAATGAAATCCCCAAGAGAGGGAGAAGAGTCAGCCCCCTTCTAAGCAAGATGCAGCAGGATAATAACAAATGCAAAAATAGACTAGTTGCTAAATTGTCTTTCTGTTAAAAGTCAGCGGCAAAATACGTAAATGTGTAATGCATGGGTACATGATTTGCAGTGAGGTTTCCACCTGCCCCCTGTTCCAACACTCCTGGCTCTTTACTTTGCTCTCAAGAAGCAACAAATGGTAAGGCACCCAGAAATGTGTTATATGATCCAGCAAGAGATCTTTCCAAAGGAAGAGATCTGGCAAAGGATCTGGCAAGAGATGCTTTCCAATGGAAGTGTGATGACCCAGAGCGTAACACAAACGTAACAAAAACCAAAACGTAAATAAATGTCCTTTAATGCCTCCAACTTGGCCCTACTGTTCAATAATACTCAGTTGGAGATAAAACATACTCAAAAATAGTCTTCAAAAGAAAGCAAAACAGTCCAAACTTAATGAGCAGATAGAGGTGAAATAAAAAACCAAACAAACTACAACGATGAAATTTCCACAACGGAAGAGAAGTATTTACCAAATTCAAGGAGATAACAAGGCACAGTCTGTTGGAAGGACGCCAACCAAGATAACTTCAGACCAAAATAAAACACGCTTTGTTTCCAGCATTTGTCAGTATGCAGGTTCAAACTCTTATGCAGTTGTCACACCTGTAGCCCGTGAAGAGGATCAAGGCCCTCTCCTCCTGAGTAGACCACATCTCTCCCTTATCCTCTCCTCCCTGCGTGCCCTAGAATGGATAGGGGATAGGCCTGGGCCCTTCTCTGACTGCTCAGCTGGCCTCTGCCCTTCCCCATCCTCCTCCAGAACCTCTGGAGCCACACTTCAACTCCCTGTCGGCTGTTCCTCCTCTCCCTCAGAGTCAGTCTCCACCAGGGGCATGACAGGAAGGTGTACATACTCATTAATATTGTAGCTTAGGGCAAGTGCTGAGTGACCCTGTTCACAGTATGATAAGAAACAAGTGTTTCACTGGGATAGGAGATTTCAGTGCTTATTCTCTGTATACTAATATGCCCTGTATTAGCAATACAGGTAGTCCAGTTTGCTTAATGACTGTTCAAAGTTGCAACGGCACTTATCTGGGTGTTGTCTGCTGAAGAGGATGTGTTCTGGCATTTTTGTTTCCTTCTTAGCTTCATTTGAATCAGCAGGGATTTATATACAGGTAGTCTTCGACTTACAACAATTCATTTAGTGACCATTCAAAGTTACAACATCACTGAAAAAAGTGACTTATGACCATTTTTCACACTTATGACCTTTGCAGCATCCCCATGGTCATGTGATTTATATTCGGATGTTTGACAACTGACTCACATTTAGGACAGTTGCAGTGTCTCAAGGTCACATAAACATCTTTTACAACCTTCTGACAAGCAAAGTCAATGGGGAAACCAGATTCATTTTAACAACCATGTTACTAATTTAACAACTGCAGTGATTCACCTAACAAACGTGGCAAGAAAAGTCATAAAATCGGGCAAAACTCACTTAATGATATTGCTTAGCAATATAAATTTTGGGCTCAAATGTGGTTGTAAGTTGAGGATTGCCTGTATTTCATAGACAACTTGAAAAAAGGGAGAAAGAGAATGCATGGTCCCTATTTTCTAGACATTTTCAAAAGTCTTTAACTGATATATTACGTCCAGTGATAGTTCCCTTGAAACCTATTTTGGCCAAATACTAAAATAGCCCTACTGACCAGTTTTGTGGAAAAGGCAGGAAGCTTCAATACACACAATATAATTTTGTTTGATTAAAGGGTACCTTTCATTTGGAGGCCAATGCAAGGAAAATTTCTGTTCTCATCTAGAGTTTCTATTACTATAATGGGTATGTGTGCTGTTTCAAAAGAACTTGCTGAAATGACTTCTAAAAATACTTTGGAAGTGACAATGCATCATGCATAATCACACACAAATGTATTAAAATAGAGACTAGGAAAAATACTAAATTGATTTATATCAGCAATGGCTTGTTGGATTAAAACTAAATCTTTTCAGGCAAACTTATAGCTGTGAAATGTGAACGGTCAAATATTAGGTATAACCAAAGAAGCAATGATAGAGAAATCATTTTTGCTAAATCCAATACTCCAAAAATGCTGATTTAAATAAAAAGGCAGATTTATTTAAAAAACCCAATGGTTTAATGGAAAAATGAATTGACATGTGATTATAAATTACTAAAAAATTAAGCCTGGAGAAAAATTGAATGATTCACTCATCCCTACCTAGAAAATTTATCAGGAAATTTACCTCAGGAAATTTATCATCCATGTTAAGATTATTGCACATACTGTACAGTTTGTAAGCTTTCCAAGTATTCTGCAAATGCTTTAATTTTAAATTAAGATCCTCTTTTTTATCTGCTGATATACATCCCTTTATTTTTGATCTTTAATTCCTTAAACTCTATTTTAGGCACGGATCAGAAAATTTGGGCCCAAGATTTTACAGTTATTAACAGAATGGACAGAAACCTTTCCTTATGATTTTCAGGAAGAAAAGATGATTGGATGTTTGAAAGACATCATCCACCGGATAGCTCCATGTGATGAGGTGAGGATGATCACAGGTAGGGATATGCTGGGAATTTATAAAACCAAAATATGATGGATGGATGGACGATGTGATGGAGGACAATGATGGGGTGTTATTAACTATTACATGTATTATCATCATCCTCTTTTAATGACCGCATAATTCCCTGCGGGTTGGACTCTGGAGAACTGAATGGAGCTGAGTGTTTACTGGCCGGATGTTTTTCCTGTTGCCAATGCAGAGTTTTTTTTCAGCAGATATATTTTCAGTGTTCCCAGAGAGAGATATTTGCCTCTACCTAGGATCCTGATTGTGAAGCAAGAGCTCCACTCTTTAGGCCACTGCACCACTCTATTAACCTGTATGCTACCCCAAAGTTTAATAAAATTATTCTGAACAAAGATTTATATAGGGATGGTCAGACGTTTTCATGTTATTTTCAAAAGTATTTTATGACAGAAAAAAAGGAAACTGCCCTATGCTTGCTGACCACTGAAAGGTTTGAATAGGCTGGATAATTTCCACAAATGGTAAAACAAATATGTTGTAAAAGCAAGTTTCTAAGTCGAGTGATTTTGGATCTTAGGGAACTTATTCTTTGACCTTTGATTTTAAACATTCCTCATCTAATTTTGCTTTTTGGGGAAAATAAGACAGAAATAAGATATTTGCTGTTTTCCAGTAAAATAATCACATTCAGAAGAAAATAAACCAATAAAATAAAATAATAAGACATGGACATAATACAATTGATATTACCATTTTATAAAAAGAGGCATTTGGAACATATACAGGGGAGATGAATCAAGATATAGTCTAGACCCATGATGGTGAACCTATGGCACGTGTGCCGGAAGTGGCACGCAGAACCATTTCTGCCGGCATGCAAGATGTCGCCCAGAAGAGCCGCGCTACGTATGCAAACGCCCCCCGCCAGCCAGTTGATTGTCGGGTATCTGTAGTGCATGCGTGGGGGAGAGACACGCACACAAGCGCAGAGGCACGTGTGTGGGGAGGTCACACATGCATGCACAGAGGTTCATGGTGCAGGTGGTCGCACGCGCATGCGCAGTGGGGCAGTGGGGGGTCACCCGTGCATTGCATCTTGGGTACAGGCATGCAAGCATGTACGCACATGCACTTTTGGCACGCAACATGGAAAAGATTAGCCATCACTGGTCTAGACAATGAATTTTACATTAGTTATACTCAGAATGAAAAAGAACTCCTTAAGGAAAGATGTGATTTCCAGCTTGAAAAAGCTGTACGTTGGATGGTGTAAACTTGTTTGTATCACAAAGTAACAGAACTAATGAAAGAAAACTTCTATACTGTACAATCATGCTTTTTCTCTGGTAATATTACACTACTAACTAGAGCATACAAAACATTTGTTAGACCAGTACTTGAATACAGCTCATCAATCTGGAACCCGCATTACGTATCTGATATTAACACAGTTGAGAAAGTCCAAAAATATTTCACAAGAAGAGTTCTCTACTCCTCTACTCATTGCAGAATACATATGCCACCAGACTCGAAATTCTAGACTTAGAAAACTTAGAATTACACCGCCATTCCATCACTTCTCAGTATTTATTGCCAAAACAAGCAGTTAATTTCTGGGATCTATAGAGCACAACAAAAGAGATAGATGGGTTACATGTTGCTTTAGGGCTATTTTCTCCTTAGATAAATTAGTTTCAAATTGCTTTCCCCTCCAGTAATTTCATCCTTTCAGTTTGCAGTAGTTTTCTTCTTTTTTGTTGGATCATTCATGTTTAATTCTACTACCAGGCCATAGCCTTCATTTTTAGTTGTAATGTTCTATATCAAAACCTGATTGTGGAACTTGAATATGGAAAAGTGGAAACAGACATAGCTGCATAGGCACATAGATAGATCATGTCTATGATTGTTGGACTGATTGACTGATCATTACAATTGCAAAAAAATGCAAAGCCAAGTGTGAGAACCTTATCATGTAGTCAATTACCAGTTTAAACTATAAACAGCTAGAGTAACCATCAAGCTCTCAGTAGAAGCTAAAGTGGCTTAATCAGGAAACGTCCAGTCCATTATATCAAGGATGGTGACTTGGAAATGTGGGTGTTTGATTTAAGGTACACTAAAACTAATTGCATCCTTTATTATAAATAATACGATCCAATCTGAGTCAGTTACCAGAACCAAAGGTTTATTCCTCCAAGTTTTCGGGCTTTTGCTGAAGCCCATCACCAGGAAACTTTTCTATCTCCAAAATATGAGAGAGAGATTTCCTGATGATGAGCTCCAGCAACGAACCTGAAAACTTGGAAGAATAAACTTTGATCCAGTGACTGACTCAGATTGGATCCTATGGTATTAGCCTGGAACACGTATATTTTCCTTCATTTGTGAATGTAAGTAGTTTCCACCTCACACAAATTAATAGTTGTACTGCATAAGTCAGACCTACCTTGTCCAGTTTGAGGCAGAAAAGAGTAATAAGGATGATCAAAAGATTGGAAGTCGTATCTTACCAAGATAGATAGAAGAAATTGGATATGATTAGCCTTAAGAAAAGACAGCTAAGAACTGTCTAGAGCTGAAAGACAGTGACTGGCCAAGTTGAAACACTAGGGCCTGGATCACTCTGCTTTTAGTACAATACCTTGACCATTATACTACATGATTCTCTATAGAATAGAATAGAATACTTTATTGGCCAAGTGTGAGTGGACTCACAAGGAATTTGTCTTGGTGTAAATACTCTCAGCATACATAAAGAAAAGATATATTCATCAAGAATCAAGAATCATAACGTACAGCACTTAATATAGCCATAGGATACAATCAACAATCAAATCATACTAGGAAACAGTCAATATAAATCGTAAGGATACAAGGGGCAAAGTTACAGTCCTATAATCACAAGTGGGAGGGGATGGGTGATAAGGAGTGATGAGAAGATTAGCAGTAATAGTAGTGCAGACTTTGTAATAGTTGAACAGTGTTGAGGGAATTATTTGTTTAGCAGAGTGATGGCTTTCAGGAACAAACTGTCCTTGTGTCTAGTTGTTCTGGTATGCAGTGCTCTATAGTGTCGTTTTGAGAGAAGGAGTTGAAACAGTTTATGTCCGGGATGTGAGGGGTCTGTAAATATTTCACAGCCCTCTTTTTGACTCGTGCAGTATACAGGTCCTCGATTGAAGGCAATATATAAGCTTATTTTATGTCAGGTTCCAAAAAATAAGCAGACTGTGATTCTTCCAAGCAGATGTCTTTATTATTCCTCACCTATAGACAGTATCCTGCCAAACTAAAGCAAACTACCCCCTCCATAAAACATATACTCTGAGAACTATTAAAGAGGAGCTGTCTTTACCCTCTTTCTCTCACACAAAGTATCTGTTCTGAATTGTTTCTTGCTCCTCTAGAATGCACCCCGTTCCGCCTGGGAATCCAGACTACATTCCATCACAGATTTGCATCAGTAAGAAACTGGGAATATTACTTAATTAAATGCTTTTCTCCATCCTTATGTCTAGCAGCCTTAATCATATTAAACTAGTTGTATCTTTTTTTGGCCCAGGTGGTATAATAACAATGTTTTTTTTTATTTTTGTATTTCAAGTATTTTGTATTTTTGTATAAGGCTTGTTCAACTCAGACAGTGCGCGTCTGGGTGTTGTACAACATAAATACATAACATCAAATACCAAATTTACCAAATAAATAAAAATCTAAATACTGAACTGTCCTAATCAATGTTAGAATTGATCCCCAATTGAACCATCTTTTGTTTACCTAACAATACCATTAGCATGCAATGCAATGTGTCTCCTCACCTATTTCTATCACAGTTATTTTCATAGCTGGTTGCTTTCATCTCATCCATCTGGCCCACTTACCTAGTGATTTTCTGACAGCAGGAATGAAATGGAGAAGAGGTATAGATAGTTACTGCTTTTGAGGTTTGACATTCTTTTATGTTTGACACATGTTGATTCAGAAAGAACAGATAGGAAAGAAAGAACAAAAGAAAACAGTGATGAAAAGGCCCAGCTTTATATTGGAACTCCTCAATCTTTTCAGTGTAACCATAGGAACATGCATAAAGAAGTGCATTTTCATTGGCTGCGAGCATGATTTCTGCAGTTTTGGGCTGCAGATATGGGTCTAGGATGATTGGCGTTGCTAAAAAGATTTGGCTGGCATTATTGAAGCCAACACTGGGGAGAGAGAGAAAGAAGGATACTGAGACTTTGATTATTAAGAACTAAATGAGATGGGCTCCTCTGAATCCTTGATAGGACCATTTTTTTAAAAAAAAGAATATACATTTCTGTGTTTTTACATTTTTTTGTATTATAACCCTGGAAATTGAGCAATTTATACTTCACTCATTCGGTGAATGAAAGCAGAAAGAGTGACTAGAATGAAACGTATCAAATTTATCTTATGCCCTTTTCTACATTGGCTTTCACTGACTACACTTTCTGTTCCTGCTGTTTTTCAGACATAAAACAGACAGGGTTTCCTTCTTAAGTACATTTAATTCTGTTTTTCTTCTTACTTTGCCAGTCTTTTGGCAAGGAGGACATTCTTTAATGCTTTCATTTTGGATCCTTTTTTCTGTTATTATATACTCAATATATGCCGTTTCTTGTCCCAATCTACATAATTATCCGCTTTTCAAGATTTTACCTCTTTCTATCAATCTCCATTATCCAATGACATTTTAGAAAGATCATGAAATACTGACATATATTTTTGGTTTATTTAATTATTGTTTACTCTGCCACCAATAGAGGTGTTGGCCTTCAGGTTTATTAAATTCTGATTTCCAATCCTGCTGAGTAAAATAAAAACATGTTAGTTTTCTGCTTTGGGTAAAATGACAGCCTTTGATTTACATCGAAGTAGAAACTATGGGAGGTGATCCCCACATGTGAGAGAAAGAACAGGAAATAAATTTTTAACAACCGGTAGCAGCAACAATAAGTGGGTATATTTTTAAAATGTAAATTAGGTTAGCACACAAGTCTTTTATGACACATATGCACACATATTCATATATGCGCATGCATACACCTATTCCTAAAGTTGAGTTCGTTAGAAAAACTATTTTTGGGAATTGGGCCAGATATAGAGATATAGATATATACAAGCTGAATAGTCAAGACCTTGTTAATGATCCAAACTCTGTCAAGGACCTTGGAGTTCTCATCTCTAATGATCTAAGTGCTAGAGTCCACTGTAACTACATAGCCAAAAAGGCATTAAGAGTTGTTAACCTAATCCTTTGTAGGATTAATCCTTCTAACGAGAGCATACAAAACATTTGCTAGACCAGTACTTGAATACAGTTCATCAGTCTGGAACCCGCATTACGTATCTGATATTAACACAATTGAGAAAGTCCAGAAATATTTCACAAGAAGAGTTCTCCACTCCTCTACTCATTGCAGAATACCTTATGCCACCAGATTTGAAATTCTAGACCTAGAAAACTTAGAATTACGCCGCCTTTGGTCCGATCTAAGTATAGTTTATAAAATTATACATTGCAATGTCCTACCTGTCAATGAATACTTCAGCTTCAACCATAACAATACAAGAGCACACAATAGATACAAACTCAAGGTAAACTGCACCAAATTTGATTGCATGAAATATGACTTCAGCAACAGAGTGGTCAATGTCTGGAATACTCTACCTGACTCTGTGGCTTCTTCCCCAAACCCAAAAAACTTTGACCTTAGACTGTCTACTATTGACCTAACCCCTTTCCTAAGAGGTCTGTCGGGGGCATGCATAAGCGCACCAATGTGCTTACCGTCCCTGTCCTATTGTTTCTTTTTTATTTTTCTTATATGTATCCATTTCATGTATCCATAACTATGTTTATACTTATACCTGTTATCTTATAATTGCTTGACAAAATAAATAAATAAATAAATAAAGGCCAGCCATTAAACAGGATCTGTCAATCTGAACAAAGAAAGGATGCAAGCATAATTATAAGAGTTCAAAGGAAGCAAAATATGCATGCTGCCAAAGATTTATTTGCTGGGAGCTATTTGGGCAGAAAGAAACCCAGATAAAATTATTCCAATTATTTCTTTATGGCTAGAACATCTAGTAAAACCAAAACAACACCTATATACCTGGCCATCTCCAGGCAGAATAGACAAAAAATGAATTAACTATATTGATAAAAAGGGATGGAAGAACTCAGTTCTAATAACAAAGACACGTCCAAGGGCCAAGGTCACAAATCACTCAGATTCAATTTCCAAACCAAGCTAAAGCTGGAAAAGTAAACCAACTGGTTTCACACTTGAATGTTGGGCATCTCCTCACCATTGTTAAGGAGAATATTAAGAATCACTTTGAAGTCTTGAACCTTATGGGAGGCAACTAGGGAGCTGTGGGGTGAATCAAAGTCATGAAAGAAAGATTGTCAAAGGCTAAAAATCAGAAGAAAGCAAAATTATGTCAGTACATACTAGGAAATGCCAGAAAGAGAAGAGAAATTAAAACTAAGAATAAGTTCTTAGGAAAGAATTTAATAAAGAATTTCAGAGAGCTGGCAGAAGAGATAAAATCAATATTATAATGATATCTGTAGAGACAGGGAAACAATCATGGAAAACAAGGAACATCTCCCAAAAGATCTCTGGATTCAGAAGGACGTTCCAGTCTCCAACTGGAATTTGAGGATACCAACAGACAGATAATAACTTATTCAAAGAAGATCAAAATATAGAAATGGATTACTGATATGCTGTACAGTAAATATATCGATATTCTACATACCTTAGTATTTCCTATTTCCAAAAGTCCTTACTACTAAATGATGTTATGTCAGTACTCTGGTCATTACCATGTTGAAAGGGTCCATAAAATATACATACAAAAATAGCCACCAAGAGCAGAAAAATCTGTCAAGGTTCTAGCAATCCATGCTAGCAAATTCAAAGAACAATACAACAGCCAACAAATGGGAAGAGCTAGACTATTTATAAGTACCAAAAAAGAAGACTTAATGGAGGTTGCAAGTACAGTACCTTTAATTGGGAAGCCCCAAGAGTCCTACCTTTTTGTAAGAATGGGGCTTTGCCAATCAGCTTGGGGCACCAGTAGGGGATCAGCACAATGGAGGTGGTTGATTGAGTAATAAGAGATCCCATCTCTTCTTCTCCACTCAACCCCCCTTGTTTGTTTTTAACATTTTATGTTTTAGCTTTTATGTAACTGTAAGGCACCCAGAGTTATCCTATGATAACATGGGCAGCCAATAAATAAATGAATAAAAAATATAAAAAAATAAAATTTCATATACTATGAAATATACTTATTCATATAAGTAATTTTTAGACATCATCTGATGCAGGTTAGAGCCAGATGTTCTGGCTAACTTTAGAAAAGGCTAAATAACATGAGACATAATTTTGAGACATGCTTGGATCATTGAGAAAGCCAAAGAATATCAAACAGAAGTCAACCAGCCTCTCCCGCCTTCCCTTCTTTCATTTGGAATAGCAGATATATTTGTGGGTTAAGAATGTGTCACTTTCCTTGATCAAAATCAGTAGTTAATTGGCTTTGGCAGACCTATACTTATTTGAACAAAAAAGTGCAGTCCAGAATCAGATGTGCAGAAAAATCTTAGGGTCATTGAATTCGTTATCTCTCTAGCTGATGCTATTTTATAATAATACCTCACAGCAATATTTTTTCCTGCTTGTGGTCTTACCCATTTCTTGAGGCTCCTTGCAGTGCTTAGAAAGGTATGTAGCATACTAAAAAGGTTCTCTTTTTTTTGCCAAGAGTTGTGCTTTGCATTTTGAAAGAAAAGACTTAATTAAAATGTGAATTCCTAAGCCACCTGCTGGGGCTTGCCATCATCTTTAAATGCATTGTTACTTAAGAATGATGTGCTTTGGCTTAAAGTACAGAAAAGAAAAACAGCATCCATGTTTTTTTTTTCCTGCTGTGATGAATACTTTCGTCTTATTCTGCCCACCCTGTCACTTTCTTCCCCAAACAGCACGGAATTTCTCTTTTTTGGTTTAATAACATTAAATTAATTAGATTATTCTACATCTAGTGTTTTAGCATTTTTGATCTGGGGATATTCAAAATTATTAAAATGAAATTGGATTTTATATGATACTTTTACAGTAATACCTGACATGAACTATTTTTTAAAAAAGACAATACTGTGAGTTAAATTTTTTTGGCCACTGGGATCGTTCAAGGAAAAGGACTTTCTTCATAGAATAAAAAATAAAGCTCACCCTGAAATTGAACAGGAAACCAACTCCTGTAGAATATTGCTGATTCAATTCTGACCGATAGATTCATTGATATGAAAACACATTCATGCCTCATTCAAGGTCATGCTCTGCTTTTGCCTGTTTGAGAAGCCCTGCAATTGGTTATGAATAGGCATGTAAACAACAGGTTGTTCATATGCCATTCCTATCCAAGTATATTCCATATATGCCTTCTCTATCCCCTTCCATAAGCTTTCTCTCTTAGGGATGGGCAACCTGAGTTTCAGAACCAAATTGATCCTGATTCCCCCCTCAGGATCACTTTTTTGCCCCCTCAGATTACACCCCTACCCCCTGCAGTACATTTTTGGACATGTGTTCTTATTTGCCATTTTGAGAAAGAAAACAGATGCTGAAGAGTTTTTAAAACATTTTTTTGTCAAGCACTGGGGATATCAGGAGATTCAGGTAGTTCAAATGAGTATAAAGATTTGTTGCAAATTTAAGCTCTCTACAAGAATCTGAGCTACTAACAATCAAGGGAAATTAACAGGAATTGAGAAGGGCATTCAAGGCGGATTGGACGTAGATCTCTTAGATCTCACATGCAGGGACTCATGATTGGTGGTGTATTTGACCCCCTCCCTCAGGCTCAGCCAGGTCATCTACGGTTTTAAAAAGCATGCTTTACCCTCTAATCCAAAAAAATGTGGGGAGAATCCTGTTCCCTCTGTGATTATTACAGTAGCTTCCAGTCATCCAAAGTTTGATCCCTTGTGCTACACATGATCTTTATCAGACTGATCATGTACAAGAATGTGCCAATAGAACATAACGTATCCTTCAACATTTGGCACTCAGCAGAATTGAAGGTGAAGGCCAAAACATACCCTATACATTAATATTCAAGCTCTCTTTGGTTTTTATTGCTGAACAAGGCCCTTCTTTTCTGTCTATGTACTTCTTGTAGAAATTGGTCTCAGAGCAATTTCCATCCGGTGGGATTTGGGGACTGTGTCTAGACTAGACCCTGACACTGCTCCCATCCCTTCTTAAAATTTATTTGGCTCCGTTCCTCCTGACTTTCAGGAAAGCGTTAAAAACTTGGCTTCTTCAGGAAGCCCTGGGCTGGGTAATTTGTGAATTCATTTGAAAATAATTTTTGTGTGTTACTCCCCATGTATTTTTATAGCATTAAACTTGAATGAGAGTGAGTGTGCAAGACAGAGGCTGGAACTATAGGAATCAAATTGGAGAACAGACTAATAACTTAAACATTTCATAAAACATTTACCACTCAATGAAGTGTTAACATGACTGGTTTTTATGGATACGTTAAGGCAGTGAAACTGTTGGAGAGAAATGAAGATTAAAACTTGAATATAATAGTCAATTTAATGTTAACTTTAATACAAACTTAAGTGGACATCAATTTTAGCTCTGAAGATACCTAGATTAGAATTAGAATTCTTTATTGGCCAAGTGTGATTGGATACACAAGGAATTTGTCTTGGTGCAAATGCTCTCAGTGTACATAAAAGAAAAGATACCTTCATCAAAAGTCAAGAATCATAAGGTACAACACTTAATAATAGTCATAGGGTACAATAAGTAATCAAATTATACTAGGAAACAGTCAATATAGATCATAAGAATATAAGCAACAAAGTTACAGCCATACAGTCACAGGTGGGAGGGGATGGGTGATAAGGAGTGATGGGAAAATTGATAATAATAGTAGTGCAGACTTTGTAAATAGTTGGACAGTGTTGAGGGAATTATTTGTTTAGCAGAGTGATGGCGTTTGGGAAAAAACTGTCCTTGTGTCTAGTTGTTCTGGTATGTAGTGCTTTGTAGCGTCGTTTTGAGGGAAGGAGCTGAAACAGTTTATGTCCGGGATGTGACGGGTCTGTAAACATTTTCACAGTCCTCTTTTTGACTCGGGCAGTATACAGGTCCTTGATAGAAGGGAGGTTGGTAGTAATCGTTTTTTCTGCAGTCCTAATTATCCTCTGAAGTCTGTGTTTGTCCTGTTGGGTTGCAGAACCAAACCAGACAGTTATAGAGATGCAGATGACAGACTCAGTAATTCTTCTGTAGAACTGTATCAGCAGCTCCTTGAGTAATTTGAGCTTTTTGAGTTGGCGCAGAAAGAACATTATTTGTTCTGCTTTTTTGATGATGTTTTTGATGTTAGGTGTCCATTTTAGGTCATGTGATATAATAGAACCTAGAAATTTGAAGGTCTCTACTGTTGATATTGTGTTGACTAGTATTGTAAGAGGTGGTAGTATGGGAGGGTTTCTTCTAAAGTCTATCACCATTTCTACGGTTTTGAGTGTGTTCAGTTCCAGATTGTTCCAGTTACACCATGAGGCAAGTTGTACTACCTCCTATCTGTTGCGGATTCATTGTTGTCTCGAATGAGATCAATCACTGTTGTGTCATCTGCAAACTTTAGTATTTTAACAGATGGATTAATTAAATGAATAATCATAATATTCCAAAGTTAACCAGTGTCAGTAAGAAAGACATAGAGCCAAAGGAGCTACTTCTGGCTCCGCAAAAATGAAGCCTTAAGAGTAAATGCATATAAAACCAGAGCAGAGAAATCAGCAACAGGCAGCAAATGCCATCTTTGCAAAGAAGCTGAAGAAACAGTGCACCACCCAGTTAGCTGCCGCAAGAAGATCACACAGACAGTCTACAAACAAAAACATGATGAAGTAGCAACAATGGAACGTTGGAATAGATGCAAGAAATACTGCTTGCTTACAAATAAGATCTATTCCTGGCCCACAAAATTAAAAAAGTAATAGGATAATGAAGACGCTAAAATGCTCTGGGGCTTTAAAATTCAAACAGAAAAGCACCTGCGAAACAACACCCCAGACTTAACTATTGTTAAGAAAATGACAATGTCTGGAAAGCGGATGTTTGTAATCCTTGGAGACAGAATTGAAGAGAAAGAACTGAGAAAATCACAAAATATAAGGACTTGCAAGAAGAATGGCTGTGGCAGAAAAAATTGCAAAGATAGTACCAATAAAAATAGTGCAATTCTAAAGCATCTGAAGCATCACTCGAATACCATTGGCATTGACAAAATCATCACCAGTCAATTGCAAAAGGCAGCTTTACTTGGAACTGCTTACATCCCACAACTATCTGTTTATTATTAAACAACAACGTCTGCCTATTCCAAGTCTTTGGGAAGGATTTGACAGATGGACAAAAATGCCAAATCCAGTCAAAATGTTTGATTGAAAGTCTGGCCAACAACAACAATAATAAAATGCTCTATAGAGTTCTGGGTAGGAAAGTATAGCAGGGTTTTTTCATGGGCCATCTCAGAGGAAGAAATAACTGAAAATAGTTTCTGAACTGACCCTTGTTGCTCAAAACTATGTTAGTTGCCATTCCAGCTGGAAGCTTTAGTAAAAACAAACTGTTTCTAGGAGCCAGGAGATTTCATCACATTTCCAGGAGAACATCAATACTGCTGGCCTCATTAAGTCTTTCTGGAAGTTGTGATGAGCCATCCACAGTTATCCATTTGCAGTCATCCAGAGCATCAGCAGCTCATGTCTGCAGAATGCCTGTGCTAATATTTTCCTGTGTTGTTCTTAGTCATATAGCTAGATGACATAATCCACAGATGTTTTCTCTGTCTGTGACCTGCCTCACTAGTTATGTTGATCTGGTTGATGGCTTCTGTATCAATTGCTCCACATTGGCTCATGTCCACTGTAACAAGAAGGCTCAAAGAGAGCTGTCTGAGCCACTGCTTCAGAAGTGAATTTTCTTATCAGTGTCTTCCCTTCCAACACTCAAACCTTGTTAAACATCCTTCAGAAATTTATGGACAATTCAGAAGACTAAATGTACACAGGCCAGTATTAAGTAAGTTTTCTTAAGAGTCCAACATTGTTTACTCTTCTGTTCATAGGTCATTTAGAAGCTTTGAATGATTCCCTTTCCTTGCAATTCAGATTTTTCAATCACCTTGGTAAATTTTACCGTTGAGCATAATGTAAATGCTTTGATCAGCCTCATTTCAATGAAATAGCTTCGGGGCAGTACACCTTTACATATCCTATATGATAGCAATTATTGACTTTTTTGAAAGACAGGCAGACGGACAGATAATAAAACTATAGCAAAAGTCAATAATGTATCTTCTCGAATGCCAATTTCCATAACAGGTTTGTAGTTCTCATATCTTTAAGGCCAGTGTATAATTCAATAAGTAAACAAATGGCTGATTGTATTTTTTACATCCCTATGTATCTTCCAGATATTTTGTAATGCAGATCTATATATTAAAATCAGTTAAAGGACAGATCAAAGACATCCCACTAAAGAGATGGAATGCATGATGAAATTACTGAAGAAATGTGTCTCTGGTTTTCCAAACCACAAATATTTCATTTATATGTTTAGTCTGGATAGCTATTATCCCTATTCAATCTTTTCAAAATATTGGGCATACTTACATCTGTAATCAACAGCCTATTCAAAACAGAATTGCTGCCCAATTTTGTATTCTGATCTTCAGCACATCTTAAGAACCCATACTGATAGAATTAACCTCAATTAATTTGGTTTTTTGTTGTTGTTTTTGCTTCATTGAGAGCAACTGCTGTATTAGATTAACTTGAACATCTCACTAAATAATGTGTAACCTATACCACCTGTGATCTGTTTCATCTTTGTTTTCAAAATAATTTCCTGATAACTGAGAGCATCTTCAGTACCACGGTGCCATGAGTCATAGGACAAGTAATTTAGGAGAAGTGTTGTAGAGGTTTTGGTCATGTCAATACAATGCTACATTGAATGAACATCATAAGTAGTATATGTGGGTAAAATGCTTCAAAATGGCACTGTTGCCAACATCATGAGACATTTTACAGATGTAAGTATTTGTCATTGGAATACCGACAACTCTGTGTGAAGCATATAAATCAGCCATGACAATCTAAAATGATAGTATTTCACTGGCATTTCTTTTTAAAAATGAGAAGGACTCATGAGATTGGTAAAACAAAGGATATTGGGGGGGGGGGGGGGAGAAGCTATGTTAACTTATGTGGTCAGTGAGCTCAATTGGCAGTGAGCACAAACTCACAAATGTTTTGGCTAGATGTTAGTCCTGTGGTGGACAACTGTAGGATGGAGCTTAGGGTGGAACTGTAATTAAATTGACTGGATATTCTAGAATAGATGGTTGGAAGTAAAATTATTCTAATCTATGTCTGATCATTCCATTCTTGAATAGAAACATTGATTCAAAAGATTTGTTCCCCAACATTTAAAAATGTTTTACTTGGAGCATGTAATTGTCCCTTTCCTCCTTTTCTTCACATCAGGCATATTGGAAAAAGATGAATCAGCTTCTTCAAACCTTGAATCAGAAGCTTGCAAGTCTTAACCATGGCCAAGAAGGGATAGTCAAGATCAGTGCAGCTGTTTCAGATAAAGTGGTAGCTTTTAAAAGTAAGCCTCCATCCATCCAAAGAGAAATGCTGAATGTCTGCAGTGATCCATATACTTTGGCCCAACAGCTAACTCATGTAGAACTGGTAAGTGGATAATAAATACTTGGTTTCATCTCCTAGTTATTTATACAGAAAAAATTCTGAAAAATTCTTGTTGAGACTTCAAAACTTATAATCCAGTATGAACGTTTGAGTCAATTGCATGGTCATTCATGTTTGACTGCAGTCCAGGAGAGCTCATTTATTAACAGTGAGATCCACATCTTTTATAAGAATTTAAATATTGCAATATCAGTATTGCCGATATTCTCTGAATTCTATCAGCAAAAAACTAGGACAGGAGCCAGGAAGGAGCAATTGTGGTCACTCTTCCCACCTTTTTATTTAAGAGTCAATCAAGGAGTCAAGATTGTTTAGACTAGATCATACCTAGTCTAGGATACCAACTGATACCAACAGATGCAATTTGGAGCATGAACAATTAAATCATGTACCACAGGTGATTTTTAATGGTATCTATTATGTTTTTAAGTGTTTGCAAAAAATACATAAAGATGGGTTCTTGTTGAAGAGGCCCTCATAATCGACCCATAGTTGCTGATTAAAAGTAACAAGCTCCCAATGGAGAAAAGTGGGGGTATAATGGGAAAACTTTGTGAGGAGACAGTTTTAATTTATATTTACTTTAAAAAATAAATTAATTTTTTAAGCTTGTATCTCCTCTATTATCTTTTTTTATTTGGACCTGAAGCATTTTCTTTTTTAATTAATTTTTCCTTGTTGCTGTAAGAAAACCAATGTAATATTACCAATTCATGTTTCTGTATACTTGTTCTTTCTAATTTTCTTCTTGAGAGAACTAGACAAAAGATTACATTGTGGTGATATTATATAAATTTTGAAGGACAGATTCTGAACATTTATTGTCAACAGATCCAGTAGCTTTTTGTTTAATTAATGCATCTTATTTTTCCCCTATAAGTTTTCATTTTGTTTTCCAGTTGAATTGTACAGCTTATGTGTTATATTAAAAGTGGAAAAAATTCTGAAGGGATTTAACTTGATCTGATTTTTTTTTTTACTTCTTAAAAAACCTGGCATTTTAGTATGGGTGTATAGACTTTCTACATCCACTGCAGTGGTGGGATTCAAATTTTTTTACTACCGGTTCTGTGGGCGTAGCTTGGTGGGCGTGGCAGGGGAAGGATACTGTAAAACCTCCAGTCAGAGGTGGTATTTGCTGGTTCTCTGAACTACTCAAAATTTCCGCTAACGGTTCTCCAGAACTGGTCAGAACCTGCTGAATACCACCTCTGCATCCACTGTACATATGAAATCCTTAAGCTCAAAAGTATCAAGACTATCTTAAACTTAAAAGAAGCCAATCTAAAGCCCTTAATCTTCCCTGCTTTTATGTTTATTTGTTTTTGTGCCTTTGAGGCAGTTTTTGACTCCTGACGGTTGTCTGGGCTAGTTTCTGCAGGTTTTTTCACAAGTGGTTTGCCATTGCCTGCTTCCTAGGTTGATTGGAGTGAATGGCTAAAGGTTACCCAGCTGGCTTTGTGCCTCAGACAGGACTAAAATATCGGTTTCCCAGTTTCTATTCTTAACCACTATACTAACATATTTCTATGGTTCTTTATGTCATAATTCAGAAACATCCTAGTATATGTCCATTCTAGTTCTGAGAAATTTCCTACGCTGAACTCACATACATAACATTTCTATAGGGATACAGGAAGTAATATAAAGAAGTGTGGTGTAGAAAAATGGTATACAACCAGATGGGTGCAAGACACTTGGACCGAGGACCTGGGCTGCCCCACATTAGTTTATACTTTAATACTGTCCATAAGTATTACTTAGAGTGATTAAACCAGAAGAGACCAATCAGCCAAGGGTGATAAATCACTTTTAAAATTTTTCTTCCAATTCTAGATGGTGGTACTTTAGGGACTGTAAATAATCAATGCACTTGATTCTCAGGGGTGCTCTTTTACTCTCTCATTTTATCTACTGCAAAAGGAAAGACTGAGTCATATTGGTCCTGAAGAATTTGTTCAAGCATTTGGCCATAAAGATCCCTTGGACAGCACAAAGGTATGTCTGTCCATATTTTCCTTTTTGTCTAATCCATGTTACTCCTTTTAAACGAGTGTTTATGGTCTTTACAACTGCATGAATGTGTGATTTCTCCATGGTGGCAAATAAGTTAGGGCATGACTACAGGCAAAATGAAATGAATCTTCATTTCATTTATTCATATGTGGGAATAGTGAAATATATTTCATTATTCCCACATATGTAAACTCATACATGTGTAACTCTGGATGCCTGGACAAGGTATTGTTTTCTATACTGACAATGCATACATGGCCCTGTTTCATTAAGTTCAAGAATAATTATTGATGACACGTAATCAAATATATTTGTATTATGTATTTTAATTACAGTAGTAAAAAATATAAAATTAAACTTAGAACTAGAAGAGAGAATGGAAATAAAGAATAAAAAGAGCAAGAAAAGAAAAAACTAAAAGAGAATATAACAAAAAAGAGAGAAATATATAAAGAAGTAGCTACCAAGCTTCATTACAACAATAAAAAAATGTAATAACTCTTCACACCTTGTAAGGGTAAACAGGTATCTCTTCATCCCATATTCCATTGCTTACTTATAAGCAGTTCCATAAAACATCAACTTCTCAATCCTGCTATCAGCAAAAAGTCTGTAAAGGGTTGCCAGAATATTGCAATAAAATGTCTTATTTTAACCTTGATCAAATAAACTAACCTTCTATTCCAGTGGTTCCCAAACTTTTTCAGTCCACCGCCCCCTTGGTGCTACAAACTCATCCTCAATGCCCCCCATCCAGGGGCGGGATTCAAATTTCTGTGGGCGTGGCCTAATTTGAGGGTGTGGTTTGCTGGTCATATGATTGGGTGGGCGTGGCTTGCTGGTCATGTGACTGGGTGGGCGTGGATTGCTGATCACATGACTGGGTGGGCATGGTTTGGTGACTGGCAAACCAAATACAAGTGGTCCTCACTTAATGACCGGTTGCTTAGCAAATGTTCTAATTTATGACTGGCCTCCCCAGAACTATTTGACCTGTTTTTGGAGTTTTAACACCCATGCACACACAGACACACACACACACTCTCTTCTAACCCTGCTGGAGCAGGTCATTGGACTAGAATTGGCAAAGCATCTCTGATTAGATTCTAGAAGTGAATAGAATCTTATCAGAGATGTTTTGTCGATTCTTGTTGATTTGTTTTATTTGTATTTCTTTATTTTATGTTGCTGAATTGCACTGACATGTGCACAGCCCAGAAGCTTTTGTGATTCTTTGCAGCAAAAATTACTGACCTCTGGCTTTGCTCTACTTTTCAAACGCGCTGCCACTGCCACTCTAGGTGCCGACCCCACAGGTCCACCCCATTGAACCCGCTGCATTGGAAGGACCTGCCCAAGCAAATCTGAGTGGAGTGGTGCACCAAGTCAATGGGGTGAGCCTGGGAGAGGGAAAGAGAGAGAGAGAAAAGAAAGAGAGAGAGAGAAAGAGAGAAGGAAGAAAGAGAAAAGGGAAAGAAAGAAAAAGGGACAAAGAAAGAGTGGGGAGAGAGGGAAAGAGAGAGAGACCTGATGCATCAAATTGAAATGAGGCCTAGTTTAGAGGCCCTTTTCCACATTGAAACATCTTTGCCAGCACATTGAAACATCTTTGGCTTCTATTAATTAAAAGTTTTGTGGACGAAACATGGCCAAGACTATCAGGAAGCTCTCACATTTTGTTGAGGCTTTAAACAGGATCCATTGGACCAGATGTCCACCTTAAAATATTACTTTTTCCCAATGTATTACAGTGCCAATTCTGAAGAAGGCAAAACCAAAATGTACTGGTAAAATACAAGGAGAACACACACACACACTCCCTTCTAACCCTGCTGGAGCAGGTGATTGGACTAGAATAGATATCTCATTATATTTCTCCTCCCTCCCTCCCTCTTTATTTCTTTTTCTTTCTGTCCCTTCCTTCCATTTCCCCCCCTTTCTTTGTCTGTCCCGTTTTGTTTCTGTCCCTTTTCCCTTTCTCTTCTTCCTTCTCTCTTTCTCTTTCTCGCTCTCTTTCCCTCCCCATTGACTTCGTGAAACCGCTCCGTTTGGACTTGCTTGGGCAGGTGCCTCCAGTGCAAGGGGCTCAATGGGGTGATCATGCAGGGCCTCGCCCCAAATGCAGTGTCGGGAAAGGAGAGCAAACCAGAGCGGCTTTGTTCTCCTTTTCAAACACCCCACCGCCGCTCGAACGCAGCGGCGGTGAGATGTTTGAAAAAGAGAACAAAGCCACTCTGGTTTGCTGTCCTTTCCCAGCGCTGCGTTCAGGGGAGACCTCGCGGGATCACCCCATTGAGCCCCTTGCACCAGAGGGTGCAAGTCAATGGGGTGATCCTGTGGGGCCTTGCCTTGAACATGGCGGCGGGGGGATTTTTTCTCATCCCTGAATTGTGCCCTGCGAGGGACCCACTTCTAGCTCCCCCCTGCCGGCTCTTAGCACCCCCCTGCCAGCCACCTTGCCTCTTAGCACCCCCCCCTAACGCATCCCACCACCCCCCAGGGGGCGGTACCACCCACTTTGGGAACCACTGTCCTATTCCTTTCTTTCATATTTAACAATCATACTGTTGTTGTAGGATTTGATTTCTCTTCAGTTCTTTTTTATATCCTTAGAGAGATTTCTTCAATCCTTTAATAAATAATTTTTGTAGATCCAATAAGAAAATATTTTCTAGGTCATTCACTTATATTTCCCTTTTAATTTTGAAAACTAGCCAGTTTCTTTTGTATATCCAGTAAAACATTCTTTTTCAAATGATTCTCTTGCCCTGTCATTTGTAGTTCCATATTCTATGTTTTCTCTATCTTATCAGATAAAATTTGTTCCATATTTGTCATTCCTTCATTAACCTCGTTAGACATAATCTATCATAGATGCAGAGATCATTACTGGCATCACTGATATTGCAACTACTAACCTCTGACTCCATTCTTAAAAGATCTTTAATATTTCTGACATAATGTTTTGTATCAATCTCTAAATCCTAATATAAGCAAACATTAGGCTTTGTCATTTTTTTCTTCTGCTTAAAATCTTTACCCCCATCTAGTGTTCAGTTTCTAAAATCATCCCTTCTCTTTTGTTACTATGTGCAATTGCCAAATAACCAAAATAACTCTGTTTCCCACAAGAAGCTATTTATTTTTTAAAGTTAATTCCAGAAATCTTATAGTAAAAGTCAACATTCAAAATTTATCTTGAACCATTATTTTATTATAACTTCTTAGATTAAAATGTTGTTTAGTATTTTACTGTTTATTTCAAATTATTTAAGTTCTTCAGTTTGTAATTAATTTTTCTTTTGTTCAGAGTAGAAGATTTTATCTCAGTGGATTTTTTTCTACCCTATTGTTCCAAAGATCTCTAATAGCTTAGAAGTAACTAATAAGCAATTTCCAAAAGTAATTAGAAAATGAAGTGTGTGAACTTAGTGTCCTTTAAAAGTCTCTGCTGTGGTTTCAGCCCAGATACTGATTCCATTGTCTCCTGGTGCTCAACCCTTTGGAAAACTGTTGTTCTGCAGTTTCCCCCTGAGAAGCAGCCAACTGAAATATATGTGGTGATTAAGATTCCTTCCATTATCTTGAGAGGTTCCAGGGAACCTGTCTACTCACCAATTTCTTAGTCTTTGCCACTGATGGCTACATCTTCTGTATTTTGATTAATTGACAGATTATCTGCCCTCAAGGACTTCCAGGGGAGATACAGAGAACTCAAAAACAGAGCCAACAACCATGGCAAAGGCCAATGAACCAGTGAGCAGCTCAATTTAGAATTTAGAACCACCTAGTAAATTGAATTAATTATAAAGAACAATCAGCTTCTTGTTGAAAGAATCTTTCACTTATTTAATTTCTTCTGAAGAAAACTGTGCCAATAAAGAAATGGTTGAAATAAGCAGAAGCCTTCCCGTCTCTGCAATCCATTTTCTATGGAAGTTTACAGCAGGAGCCGGGTATGCAATAGTTCAATGTAAATTTATGTATTTATTTATTGGCTTCAAATAAACTTGAGATCTGTCTTTGTAGATGGCTAGGACTGGCCGGCTGTAGTCCTGTAAACTCGCTTCTTCTCATAGGCCTGCAAACTTGCCTTCTCGCCAACAAGAAAGGAACAGTGACATAAAACAGGATTGGTGGGATGCAACACAGGAGAAATACTGCATTTAACACTTCCTCTCCTAACTTGTCAAATATAAAGATTCAGTACTGATATTTATTATTATCTAGAAATTCTGTAGCCCAAAATTCAGCTTTTTGATTAAGGCATAGATTTTCATTTAAAAAAAAAACATTTTCAGTTAGAAAAATGTTATCTACCAAAAAAAAAGTTTTAAAAAACTTTTAAAATGTTTTTTAAAAGGTTAAAATGTTTTCTAACTAAAACAAAGTTTTTTAAAAATCCCTAAAACTAAAGGAGAAATTTCCTAACAGTGAGAACAATTAACCAGTGGAACACAGCTTGCCTTCAGAAATTATGGGTGCTCCATCACTGGAGGCTTTTAAGAAGAGACTTGACAGTTGTCTGAAATGGTATAGGATCCTTTCCAACTCCATTATAAAATGTAGTAATACCATGCAACAAACTGCAGCTTTTCTTGGCTTCCTTTCTGTGTTCTTCACCCACCTTTTCCTGACTTTCTGAAAGGCCATGCTCTGTCAGTCAGCCAGAGAAGTGAAGAGATGTTATACTGCCAGGAGGAAGTAGTGTGTCAGCTGAACCCTCCACCTCCTTCACAGCAGCCACATTGACAAGATAAAGGCAGGAGCTCTTGGCAGATTGAAGAGGCCATAAAAATGACAGCTAGGGCAGATTGTGCCAGTCTAGTCCCCTATCAAAACCCAAGAGACAAAAAGCTAGGGATCATTTAGGAATGCTTGTTATTCAAGTCAAAACAGCAAGAGAATTGAAGAAATAAAGAGATGGTCGGGAAGCATAAAGCCCTCTTCTGGTCTAAAATCTGTTGTTTTGGTAACAAGGTCACTTCTTCATGCATTGGGTTTGCCTTTCCTGCAAATATCATAAGCCTTTTCTGGTCTGGAATAAATGAGAAATAAAAAGGTTGACCAACTACATTATAAGACAGTGTGCCTAAAGGCTTCAGTGGCAGATCAGTTGTAGTCAGGTTAGGAATCTGTCTTCTTTAATAATCCATTTGAAATAGCTCAGTTGTGAGAACAATCTCAGAGAAAATCACAATGATTGCCATTCTTTGTACTAGCTTTTGGTTTTCCTTCCTTTTATCCTTTCTCACAAGTCTGCCAGCCTCTACATCATCCAGGAAAACTTCAGGTTCCAAATGCAGCTGGAATACTAGACTGGTCCAGCTACACAGGCATAGGCATATTTTGCATATGCGGTTGCACTGATATAAAGAGTGGTGCAGTGGCCAAGAGGTGGAATTCTCGCCTCACAATCAGGAAGCTGTGCGTTCGATCCTAGGTAGCGGTAGATATTTTTTTCTCTGGGCATTACATTGAGTAAATTTCAGCTGTGAACTCTGATTGGCAACAGGAAAGGTATCCAGCCAGTAAACACTCAGCTCCATTCAGTTTCCCCGACTCCACCCTAATGCACAGGGTCATTAAAAGACAAAAATAGTTGCACTGATATAATATTAAATTAGAAACTTCAAGGAGTGGATCGTTAATTCTGCTATGATTAACTCAGTGTTTTCCAACCGTGGCAACTTGAAGTTGGTTGGACTGGGGAATTCTGGGAATTAAATCCACCCTTTTTCAAATGGGATTGCCAATTTGAGACCACTGGATTAGCCTATTAAGAGATTGTTGATTGCTCTGTACATGATAGTACCATGATGGCGAACCTATGGCATGCATGCTGGAAGTGGTATGCAGAGCCATCTGGGCACACCATCCATCACCCGTTGCTCTTCCAGGTTCCGGCATGCGCATGCGCACCAGCCAGCTGATCTTTGTGCATGCAGGAGCAGCAGAAACCAGAAGAGCAGCTCCGCGGTGTGCATGCGCATGCCGGCCAATTGGCCTTTGCGCACACATGCGCACCAGAAATTGGAAGACTAGGTGGTATGCCGAAAACCAAATGCTCAGCTTCCTGGCGTGTGCACGTGGTTTCCGGCGCTCTCCTACGCTTGCACACGCTCCTGTTTCAGCACTGAAAAGGTTCTCTAACACTGTTACAGTATCTTGGAATCCTTTGGAAATGGTTATGAACTGCCACCTAAGAACGTGTATTTATGTGTATGGACAGGGAGAGGAAGAGAGAGCATGCACAGGCTGTTCCAAGGAAGTTGGCTTAATTACATTTTACGATTGTTTATAAACCAAAATCCATGCCATTTTTTAAAAATGCTAATAAAAAAAGATAACAATTTATTTTATATTTAGGCTGGTGGACTGAATATAAAGCATTTGTAATGTTTCAACACCTGGTAGCTTCCATTTGGATCAGAGGCTGTGTCAGCCTAACTATAATGTCCCTTTAAATGCCTCTCTTTCATCTCTAATTATAACTGAAACATATCAGAAGTATAGGGTTGTGGCAGTGGAAGAGATCATGTACCAAACAACAGGTGTGTGTGGGGATTGCCTTTCCTGCACCTCACTTTGGCTATAATTTCCTTATCTTTCTGTTGTTTATTGAATAAACCTGCTAAGCATCTGGTGGTTATGGCTATTATTGCTAAAAATAATGTTAGTACGTAGTTGGCATGTCAAGGATCAATGAACTTTTTCTGGACCGTTGTGCAATTTCACACAATTTCCAACTCATGGGAGGCAGAGGAGCTTGCTTATTTGAATCTTGTGAGCAGCATGTTGCTAAAGCTGATCTATTGGTGCAAAGAACAAGTCACACTGTGCGCTGGTAGAGTCTTCCTTGCTTATACCGCCGCATGTCCTTTTATTTATTTAGCATTTGCAAAATCTGGCCATTGTATAACAATAGTCAAGACAATACGTTTAGTTGGAGGCCTGTGTAATATATAGAAAACAAAGTGGACTTTGCTATTAAATGAAATAAAAATAGATGAGAAGTAGATGTTGGTGGAAATTACAAAAAGAATGTCTGGAATGAAATTAAGTTAGATTAGTCAGCAAGTTTTAAGAATCAAGGAAAAGAGAGATAATGTGTTAACAATGTAATTCAGCACTGAATGTTATCTAGATTGAAAAGGAAAAGCTGCGGCAAAGGGAAGAAAGTAAGGAAATAATTAGGGATAGCATATCAGATAAGAAAGAGTAAAAAACATTCTAGAAAGTGAACAAAAAGTACAGGTAATCCTTGACTTGTGACCAAAGTTGAGCTCAAAATTTATGTTGCTAAACAAGACTGTTGCCAAGTGAGCTTTGCCCCATTTTACAACTTTTCTTGTCACAGTTGTTAAGGGAATTACTGTAGTTGTTAAGTTAGTAACACAGTTGTTAAGTGAATCTGGCTTCCCCATTGACTATGCTTTGTCAGGGAGTTGCAAAAGGAGTCCGGGATACTACAGCCGTCATATGAGCCAGTTCCCAAGCATCGAAATTTTGATAACATAACCATTGGGATGCTACAATGGTTGTATGAAAAATGGTCATAAATCACATTTTTAGTCCCATTGTAATTTTGAACGGTCACTAAATGAATGGCTGTAAGTTGGGGACTACCTGTAGTAGGAAATAGAGCTCAAAATAATTTGTTAACTAGACAATATCATTCTAAGCAAGATTGCTGTATATGGAAACGGATGCTTAGGTCCCTTCTTTAAATGACTTTTGCCTCTCTTGCCATGAACCACAACAGCAATGTTATTTTTTTCTAGTTATATTCCATCACACTGAATTTGCTTCAGGCTGCTTGCATTTTAAAAGTACTTCCTGCTTTACATAAAATTCCATCATCTCTCATTAATCAACTTTAGCCTTAGGGAATGTTTTCTGCAATGGAGAAATTTGCAAATATTGTGAAATCCCAATGGCATCTTTTTCTATATTTATTCCACTTATGGGAATCCCCTTTTCTCTGCATAAAAACTTCTTCTTCATTGATTTATTGTATCCTTAAGGCCTGAGCTAGAAATTATAATGTTAATAAGAAATATTTGTTTTAATATTTCCTGATACCCTCTAGTGGTTGCTAAAAGTTGTACAAATATTTCAAACTACAGATTCATAAATACTTTTAAAATACTCCGTGGCTGCAATCATTTTCAGTGGTGTAATGTTGCAGAGTGTGCATACCATCTTGGGAACAAATCCCACTGGACTCAATGGGAATGTCTACAGAATAGATGTTATTGAATTGCACCTTAAGTCCCTAGATTGAAATTCATTTGAACGAGAGCTGGGAGGTCCCAGTGCTGAGCAATTGCCTAGGAACTCTGTCTAAAAAGTTTAGGTCACAAGAATGACATTTGCTGATGAATTTTGCCATTTGGGTGACTTGTTTCACAGCAACTGATGATATAGAGGTAGAGCAAGATAAAGAGATCAGTAGCAAAGGTATTATCTTCTGAAAGAAACAATTCTTCAAAGCAAGTAACATTCCAATCAAGAACCAGGGCATTTGCTGCCATGTCTTCCCCTCTCATTCTCAGAAATATTGTTTTATGTTAGACAACTCCGATGACAGCGTCAGCCATTGCATTTGTCAATGTTGGAGAACTCTGTTAAAGGCATTGATGAAATGCGATTGTTACACAAAAAAGGACATTCTTCTGATTTCATTTCCCAGATTCTTTGCTAGTAGTACTATCCTGCCTGTTAATATTTCAGTGAGTATAGGAATGGGGAGGGGGTGGAAGCCTTCTGAACAGTTGCTGTTGGCAAAACAGAATTGTTCATCATGCATTGATTTGATTTGCAGAAAGGGCTGTAGGCTGTGAAATCAAAGACATCTGACACTTCCCATCTTTTTATATTTGAAACAGAGTTCCACGTGCCTGGTCTATCAGGCAGCCATGTGTACATACCCATGTGCACATGTTCAAAAATATACATGCTGTTGTCACTTGAGCAACACTTTTAGATAGCTTCGATAATTTAAAACAACCAAAACTCAAAAAAGGAAAACCTGGAGGATTTCGCGTATGTCATGTTTTGTCTTTTTTTGTTTTTTTTGTTTTAATTTTCCAGCCTTGTTTCAGTGAACAGAAGAAGACTAGTAATCTTGAAGCTTACGTGAAATGGTTCAATAGACTCTGCTATCTTGTAGCAACAGAAATTTGTATGGTAAGTCAGATCCTGTTATACTGATGGCATGATTATGACATTTCGAAAGCATTTGGTAATAAATGCTTTGGGGGATTGTTTTTTTCTTCTCTCATTAAAAATAATTGTTCGAGCATGTTTGTCTTTTTTAAAATGAATAAAAGCTTTAAGTTTGCATGCATTTCATAGAAATGTTGCAGTAAATCTCAAGCAAAGATTAGGTCACAAGTATCTGTCTGAAGAGTCCCCGATCTAGAAAAGTAAACAACTGAGATATCAGATGAAGTTATGGAAAGGCTTTCCTGATTACAGTTGCCATCCATTCATTAAGCAGGAACTCTGAGCCCAAGAAGAATCTTGCTCTTTAATGGTGAAATAGAGTCCCATCTACCATATACAACGGAGAAAAAAAATGAACTTATTTGTGGTTTGCAGAACTAAGACAGACATTGAGGATGCCTTTGCTGTCTATCTATTTGATTCAAGCCTGGAAAAAAATAGTTATAATAGCTATCATTGTTTTTTTATTTTTTATTTATTTATTTGTCAATTGCTTACAAGATAATAGGTATAAGTAAAACATAGTTATGAATACATGGATACATATAAGAAAAATAAAATATAAAAGAAACAATAGGACAGGGACAGTAGGCACATTGGTGCGCTTATGCACGCCCCCTACAGACCTCTTAGGAAAGGGGTGAGTCCATACTAGACAGTCTAAGGTTAAAGATTTTGGGGTTTGGGGAAGAAACCACAGAGTCAGATAGAGTATTCCAGACATTGACCACTCTGTTGCTGAAGTCGTATTTCCTGCAATCAAGTTTGGTGCGATTAACCTTGAGTTTGTATCTATTGCTTGCTCTTGTGTTGTTATGGTTGAAGCTGAAGTATTCATTGACAGGTAGGACATTGCAATGTATGATTTTATATACTACACTTAGATCGGACCGAAGGCGGCGTAGTTCTAGGTTTTCTAGGTCTAGAATTTCGAGTCTGGTGGCATAAGGTATTCTGCAACGAGTAGAGGAGTAGAGAACTCTTCTTGTGAAATATTTCTGGACTTTCTCAACTGTGTTAATATCAGATACGTAATGCGGGTTCCAGACTGATGAGCTGTATTCGAGTATTGGTATATTGTGCTGATAATTTGCTAGACAGAATATTTCTGGAATTAATTGTCTTTAGCATGTACGTTTGTCAGATCAGCGATGAAGACCTTTTTTTTTTTTAAAGATATACTAGGCTTTGGTCACTATCTAATGAGAATTCTGATTCCTGGAGCTGCCAGGAGTGAATGCCAGTAATCAACGTGATTAGATGAGATTATCCAACATGTTAAACTGTTGGACTGAGCAGTAAAAATAGGACATTTCTTATTGGTGGAGTGATGACATTTCAATCATTTTTTTTTCATTTTCATCTGCTTGTTTATTTGTTACAGCCTGCCAAAAAGAAGCAGAGGGCACAAGTCATCGAATTCTTCATTGATGTTGCCCGGGAGTGCTTTAACATAGGGAACTTTAATTCACTGATGGCAATCATCTGTAAGTGTGCCAATGTCACTTCTGTATCGCTTTAAGGATATTCAACAATTATTCTGTTTCTTAATGTTCTCCTCCATTGGTCATCTTCTTTCCTTCCAGCTGGAATGAACATGAGTCCAGTATCTAGGCTAAAGAAGACCTGGTCAAAAGTGAAAACAGCCAAGTTTTTTATCCTTGAGGTAATACGTTGAGAATTGTACATTTGTTGAGACTTGAATGTTCATAATTGAAGGTCATGTGATTAAATGGAATTCTCAAACCATGTCAGATTCTTGATCCAGAAATCCCAGAATGGAAATGTTCCTATAGAAGAGTAAATTCATTTCAATCCAGATACAACCACAAAATGAAGTAGGAACAAGCCACACAAAAAAATTAGAATTGGGAAGCCTTCTACATGCATCCTTACGAATTTATTCCATAAAAACATTATAAACTTAAGGAAAGAGAATAAAAGGAGATAACAGAAAGTGACTGACCTGCAGGGGGAAAAACCCCAACTTATATTTTCAATTCACCTGTGTCATTTAGTCTATTTATCAAGTTATAAACTCTGTGATAGAAAGATAATACCAGCTTTTATCTGACTTGAGAACTTACACATGGCCCTTCTCTCTTCACATCTCACCATTTCCTCTTATTTCAGCACCAGATGGATCCTACTGGCAATTTTTACAATTACAGGACTGCCTTAAGGGGAGCTGCTCATCGGTCCCTAACAGCACACAGCAACAGGGAAAAGGTACCATTTTTATTATAATTATCAACATTTTACATGCCACCTCCAAGAATTCATCCTTGCCCTGCGAAGTGAGGGAGGCTGAAAGACAGCTGCTTGTGATAAAACATGGGCTTCTATTTGGATGCATCCAATTTTAGCTATGCATTCTAACTACCACATAATATAGGTAGCCCTCGAGTTACGACCACAATTGAGCCCAACATTTATGTTGCTAAGTGAGTTACGTTGCTAATTTATTTTGTTAAGTAAGTTTGCCCCATTTTATGACTTTTCTTGCCACAGCTGTTAAAGTGAACTGCTGCATTTGTTAAGTTAGTAATGTGGTTGCTAAGTGAATCTGGATTTCCCATTGATTTTGCTTGTCTGAAGGTCACAAAAGCTGATCACATGACCCTAGGACACTGTAGCCGTCATACATATGAATCAGTTGCCAAGCATCTGAATGTTAATCATGTGACCATGGGGATGCTGCAATGAGTGTGAAAAATGGTCATAAGTCACCTTTTTTTTAAGTGCCGTTGTAACTTTGAATGGTCACTAAACAAACTATTGTAAGTCTGGCGCAGTGGTGGCAAACCTTTTTTGGCTCCCGTGCCGATAATTGCTTGTGCGCGCATGCTCACGAGCCAGCACCCAGAAGGCAATGCGTGCTGCTCCCCTGCGCATGCACGTGATCCCCTGCAGCATGCTGCACCTCTGTGCATGCGCGCGCGATCCCCTTGCTGCGTGCCTGTGCATGCACACGTGATTCCCTCGCTGCGCACCATGCATCTCTGCGTCTGTGCATGAGATTCCCCCTCCACGCGCCGTGCATCTACGCATGCGCACACGATCCCCTTGCCATGCATCTGCGCATGCGCATGCAATCACCCTTTGCGCCATCCATCTGTGCATGCACACATGTCTCCCGTGCACCCACACACACATGCGCGCCTGATACCCAACAATCAGCTGTTGGGCGGTGGCCGGGGGCACGCATGCATAGTGGGCCTCTTCTGCTGTCGTGTGCCAAGGGAAATGGGTCCGCCTGCCACTTCTGGGACGCGTGCCATAGGTTCGCAAACACGAGTCCAGAACTACCTGAAGTGGGATTTTATCAAGAGGGGCAGATATAGTACCGCACACTCATGAAATCCTTTCTTCTCTAAGTCTTCAGTGGTTTCATAAGCCCTTTTTGCACATTGCATACAGAACCATGATAAAATTGACATCAAGGTGATGGTCTGCCTCCAAATTGTGCCATGCCGTCCCCTACTGCTGCCAAGGGGATTTTTGCACTTATTATTTAGAATTCTATTAGACAAGTGATGAAAAGAACAATGGCAAAAAGGCTGGTGCAGTGTGAGTGCTCATACACACTAGGATCCTTCCTACCTTTGCCTTCTAATTGGAAGTCAGTCAGCACTCTGCTTTAATTCATTCTCTCTGCTTGCTAAAGACACATCATTGGTCTTTCCTGTATATTCTAATTATTCCAGAGATACCCGTCATTTCAGCCCTGAGCTACAAATATTCTTTATTTAAAAGATTCTTTGCAATGCGCTGGATATTCTTCATGTTAGCACATCTCCATTACTCTGCTGTATATCCACATAACTGAGAAAACAAATGTTTGTTAAATGCCTATGGAGATTCTCAATTATCCAGGTCATGGTTGTCCCAAAGGTGCTTTTTTCCAAACGGCAACTGGACTTTTTTGGGTTGTTTTTTTTTTCCCCCCTTTGAAGATGTTTCACTTCTTATTTGAACTGAAGAAGCTTCTTGGATAAGAAGTGAAATGTTTTCAAAGGAAAAAGCCAAGAAAATCCAGTTGCTTTTTGGAAAAAGACCTTTGGGAAAGTGTGTTTTAGTGTATTTCGCTGTCAGAAAACATAAAATATAGATAGCAGTGATTGAAAGGTTTCCAAAGGATACTAATGCAGGCTGTCTAGATTTAGATTTTCTCTTTACTGAGAATAGGCAGTTTCACATGAACAATGTTATACTCGGGATAGCTTAGGGACAATTAAAGAAAGCTGAAATAAATTGTACCTTTGTTGTGTGTGTGTCCATGTGCACGCGTGCGCGCGCACTCACATGCACACACACGAGAATGTGCTTTCAAGTTAAACCCTGGCAGCCACCTGGATAAATTTCTGCAGCTCTCTTGGCAAAATTTTGGGAGTGCTTTGCCATTCCCTGCTTCCTAGGGCTGACAGTGAATGACTGGCCCAAAATCACCCAGCTAGTTTTGTGCTTAATGTAGGATTTGAATTCACAATCTCCCAGTTCCTGGCCTGGCACCTTAATAATACACCAAACTGGCTATGTTTTCTTTAGAGACATTGAATATCTAAAACAGTATTTCTCCTTCCACGAAGAAAAGCTGTGGGGATGTCATACATGCAGAATTACAAGATTGTCATGTAACTATAAACAGCACTTTCTATTCCTTTATGAATATCCCAAACATTCCAGTTTGGGCTAGTGGTTACAGCACCAGACTATAACCAGGAGACTGTGCCTTAATCATGAAAGCCAGCTGGGTGCTTTTGGGCCACTTACTCTCTCTTAGCTCATCTCACAGGATTGTTGTAATAAGGAAAATAGGAGGAAGAAGGAGTATTAGGTATGTTTGCCACCTTGAATTATTTATAAAAATAATAAGAATGAGATAAAAATAAGTCATACCTTGCCAAGAAAATTGTGTTCATGTGTAACTTCATGTGAGGATTTATTTAAAAAGATTTTCTGAGTAGATGCCATTAAACCATAATAGGTAGGTTCACATCTCAAAGTAAAAATGAATTAAATTATATCATTACTATACGTGAACCAGATGTATAACTTCCAACATCCCTCATCATTTAACATGCTGCATGGGGAAGATGAAATTGGGAATCTAATAACATCTGGGAGCAGATGTTTTACCCCTTTCTAAAATGTTATTTACCTCTTAGAAGGATGCAGTAGACAATACCTTTATTCATGCTGGGAAAAATGTAATAAAATCTTATGATTACTTATTTAAGACATTATTCATTGCTGATCCTATAACCAAATTCAATTCTTGCCTTTTAAGAGGTATGTATAAAATATGGTGCTTAGATTTGTTGGTTTGTTTGTTTATCACTTGAATAAAGAAAACATAATATTTTTCTGCATTTCTTAAGTTAGGCAGTGACTAATTAAAAAAAAAAAACTGTTAAAAATTGTCAGCTTAGAAGCTTTGAGTTGTGAACTGCCGGAAGCAAGAACTGTATGGACAAAGATAAAGAGACTGTAAGAGACAATCTGCTATTTGAATGGAGGCATATATAATATCATGAAGTGAATTATTTTAGGCAAATGAAAGAGATGAATATCTTAACACTTTAATTGGCAATCTTATTTGCCTTGCAAATTGTCAACACATTCAAGCATGTGCATTCACATCCATTGCATTTTAAAGGAGCATTATCAAGAAGCAACTGCCTGATGAATTTAATTTGGGGCATTGAGAATAAAGGAAGCTAAACAGGAAAGCCAAAATGATGTCATAGAATCTTGGCCATCAATGCTTTTTGGAGGTTGGCATCCATACCCTTTACAGTTTTATCTGAAATTATTTAATTTTGTTACTTCTATCATTTATATCAACATACATTTGCTATGAAGCAGTTAAAAAGCAGTAGGAATTTATCGAACCAGTGTATGAAAAAAAGAAGCAATAAAGGGCGGCATGGATACAGATGAACTCAGTGTGACAGAAATAAAATCCAAACTTCTGTCAATTAAAAGTGGTTGAATTAGCATGTTGAAAACAGAAATAGCAATATTTTACAGGGAAACTAATTAAGGGTTTCCCTGCAAAATGGTATGCTAGAGCTGCTTGTGTGGAATGATCCTGTTACCCTGGGCACACAGATACAAGAGACTTCATTGAAAGTGTAATTTGATGTTTGAGAAAAATCAGATAGATTTATATTTTCAGTCAGTGAAAATATAATCTCTGAGCATTATTTCAGTCCTCTGAAGTCATCAGTCAATCAACAGACAAAAAGAGGAAAAATGAAAGGAAAAGAAACCACCAAAATAAGATGCAATGAGAAGGGAATGGTGGGTTATGAACATTATGCCTCTTTTCTTTCTCAAGAGTTTTATAAAACAAGGGATCTATTCTTTCCTGCTACTGGAAAAAAATTATCTTATTTCACATGATTTTAGAGTCACAAAACGGTCACGATGGATGGATGGGCTCATGCAGGAAACAGCAATCCAGTAGATGTTTTGGTCTTGAATCTTGTAGCTCTGAAGGTTAAGATCAACAATCTGAATTGAGTTCAGAAACTTACTGAGTCCATGCAGAGTTATTCGATGTCTTATTGGGAGCTGATGGATATACATTAATGTAACTATTAGTAAATAAAGGATCTAACATCAGTTTATAATACAGTCATTGTAGGGCTTTTGTGCTTCCTGCATACTTTCTTCTTACTCTCTAAAAACCTCTTTAACACAGATGGATAGAAATGGAGCACCAGCAAATTTTCATATCTGCTTTTCTGATGTTAAGACAGAAAAACTGGAAGACCAACTTCCACAATATTTCATTATGCATTTCCACCACAATTTTGCCCCATCAGGGTCAACTTTGAAATTTGTTTAATCTCCCAATATTTTAAGGAGCTGAGTCAGCCTTCTGCAGTGTGAAATTTCCATTAGATGCTCCATGAACTTTGCTTCAGGATAATATTTGCATTGGCTGCTAAGCACAGAGGCTACACACAACATAATCTGTAAAAGAGTCCAAAAGATTGTCAGTGGAATTCTCGTATAGCTTTTTCAGAGGCTGCTAATTAAGTTTTATATAGGATTTCGTTGCAGCTAATTGTTACCCATGTAGTATTTAGTAAGTGTATAGCTATAGAACAGATACTGGTGTCCTATTATTGCTCTGCAGTTTGTGATAATGTATTCCATTTTCTCTTTTACAGTATTTTAAGGCAGAACCTTTACTAACAGAGCATAATGGGAAGAGAAACTGCGCAATCTATTTATTATGTTCATCCCAAAGAAGGCAAATTGCTTGTTTTCTCTTTCAGATACAGAGTAGAGAAAGAATCACAAATAACTTAAAGATGTATCCAAATGAGTCACTTCTTTATTGATATCTTTGGGCTCTGGAAATTTGATTGACAGCATTCCAGTTTTTATCACCAGTCATTGAAATTGCTAATAAAGCAAACTTGGGAGAAGAACATCATACCTTCAGTTTCTCAGTTTCAAGCATAGCTGATTTCACTGCAGGACAATATGAATGATTTCTCCCTCTTCAGTGCATTGATAGGAAAACCATTTGCCTGAGCAATGGTTTCAGATCTCAGAATTTCATATTAAGCAAATCTAAGATCTCCTTTCTCTCTCTTTCTCTCTCTCTCTTCTTTTTCTTTCCTTATCTTCAGCATACTTCATCAGATTAAATTGATAAAGGCTGCTATTCTCTCTCTCTCTCACTCTCTCTCTCTCTCTCTCTCTCTCTCTCTCTCTCTCTCTCTCTCTCTCCCTCCCTCCCTCTCTCCCTCTCTCTCAGATGGTGACTTTCAGATGCTTACTGTCTCTTGAACCAACCCACCTCACAGATATTGTTGGGAAAATAGAAGGGAATATTATACACTGCCTTACGTTGCAAAAATAAATGGACATGAATCTAAGATGGATGGATAGATAGATGGATGAATGGGAAAGAAGGAAGGAAAGGAAGGAAGGAAGGAAGGAAGGAAGGAAGGAAGGAAGGAAGGAAGGAAGGAAGGAAGGAAGGAAGGAAGGAATGTCAATTGTACCTCTTCAGGCTAATCTGGGAAAATGGCTTTTTCTGTAATGAATAGTCTAGTATTCAAAGCGCATTGGGTGTTGGACTGCATCTTTGCGTTCCTTTGCGCTGGTTTCTATATGAGCTTATGCACTCCAAATTATGTAGTTAGTTATAGTTAGAGGAGTTCCAAATTCAAAATGAAACGATACATGTAAAGGATAATATAGCTAAAGTAAACTCATGTTGTTTTACTTGATTTCATTGGTGTTGATCCATGACAAAATCCAGCTCTGTATAAAAAGCATTTTATCCATGGGTGCCAGTGTTGCAAAGTAAGTGAACATATTTTATTCATATGATTGGAATTTCTGCTGCATGCATCACAGGCTTTTGTCACAAATATCTATTCCATATGTTTGCTAAAGGGGATTAATTGTAAATGTTTACTTGACTTTGTAGATCTCTCTGTAGATTGTTGATATTTACTAAATTCACATTAAACTTTTTCTTTGCATAAAATGATCTTATTTGCCTATACATATTATCCCATTAAACAATAATACCTAATCAGTCAAACACCTGCAATGTATTTAGTGTTTGTGGAATTATTGTACTTATGTTTGTGACCTTTGCCTTGGTGTGCGCAGGGAAGATTAGTTCAGCCCTGCAGATATTTCATGGAATCACTAGGCCTAGCTCACATTACTGTTTGTTCATTAGAATTGAAAAGTTAATCTCTTTATTTTGTGTGAGTTGTTTTTTGTGCGTCAATAATAGAATGGCGGAGACAATTGTTATGCCATTCTTTTCACAGATTGTGATCCCCTTCTTCAGCCTACTGATCAAAGATATTTATTTTTTGAATGAGGGATGTGCAAACCGCCTTCCAAATGGGCATGTCAACTTTGAAGTAAGCACAGCAAGTATTATTTATTGAGACAAATGTTTTCTGAGCTATGGTATTTTTGTTTCATGGTAAAGAAACAAAGGGAGTCGCTATGTAAAAAGAGATCTTTGCAATCTTATTTCAGGATATATTTTTTTTGTCAAAGCACAAATGCATTGCATATGTACAAGGTCTGCACTCTGAGAGTTAGCTACACAACAGAATTTTCTCAACCCTTTTCCCTCCTTTAAAAAATATCCTCCAATATCAAGGGGACCTGTTCAGGTGATAGAAGAGGATGTAGTCAGAGGCAGAAATATGGATATTTACATTGCCTACAAAAATATATTTTACTCCTTATGAGGTTCTTTAACTCCATTCTTCTCCACAACTATTTTGCTGATATTACCCTTTCCTGCTCTGGGTATCAGACAGGACCTGCTTTCTTCCAGTAGAATTTTTTTCAGGGAAGGAGAATCACAGCAAATTGTTTCTTCCATCTTATCGCTTAAGAAAATGAGGTATTGTGGGGAGGATCATGACTTGGGAAGCAGCAGTAGCTGCCCTGCAGAGCAGTTGGATTGGAAATTAGCTGCTGTGGCAATTTGCAGAACTGGGAAACATCTCCCACCCCCCAAAAAAACAACAACCCAGGGGCAGAGACCCAAGTCTTAAGGGACAATTTTGTTTGCAAAGGCCACTTGAGAATAATACACATAATTGACAGTTCATGTTCCTGGCATATGTTATACATATGCAATATCAGTATTTAATTTTTAAATAATATTTTACAAGTTCAAATTGAATGGAGCACCCTTGGAATAAAGCTTTGCATCAATATTCACTACCAAAACTGTAAATTCCAAGGATTGTGTTAACGTAATGACCCTAATCAGGTTAAAATGTCAGATGAATATATTATTCTTTGCTTTATGATTAGGTATTAACACCAATGACTATTTAAGAATAATTAATCTGTCTAATATATATGATAAACGATTATTCAAATAAGATTATTGGTGGTGAATTTCAGTTATTGTTACTGTCTATGTTTTTTTTCAATATGTTTATAACTCTGATATTTTATTGTATATTTACTTAGTCTTTGTTAAGAATTTAGCCATTACTGTCAAGTGAGAGGTAATAATAAAGAAGGATTCTGATTTGGAATTAATGATGTATTATTATAATTATGTCAATAGTTAGCAATATTCATATATTGTATAAGTACTTAATCTTAATTAGTGAGATGCCTAATTTCAGAAGGCTGCCAAAATAGTCTAAAGCAAATTTATGTAAAGAACGTAAGCTGTTGAATTCCAGATCAGAGTATTTTATCAGAGCTGCAAATGAATGTATTTCATTCCACATTGCAGAAATATAGAAAAACTTCATGGGGATCACCTACTCTCTTTTTTTTCAGACACGTTATCAGATTAATTTTGGAGTATTCTGGAGCCGCAGTCCTAATTTTACTGGAAAATTATTTTCTTTGATCTAAACATTTCTTTTTAAAATTGATACAGAAATTCTTGGAACTGGCTAGACAAGTAGGAGAATTCATAACATGGAAGCAAGTTGAATGTCCATTCGAACGTGATGATAATATAATCCACTATTTACATACTGCCCCTATCTTTACCGAAGATGGTAAGAGCACCCTGATTTCATGAATAGATTATTTGCTACTGACATTATTCCATATGATTGACTGAAAATGTTTTTCAGAATGTGCTCTTGTACAAATCCACATTGTCTACAATTGGTAGCAATTAGGATGATTATGGAGGACATATTTTTATAGTCAATCATTCCACAGAGCAATAGACATGAGGGCCTTACTGTGCTAGTGTTGCACAACATCCAAACAAATCTATTCTTTTGCAAATCATGTTCGTGATTGTTTCAGGCACAGAAAGTAGAGGCCAACTCATAGCAACCTATCTTTTGTGCTACACTTGAAAAAAACCAAAGTTGTTTTGGATGCAGTTAATCATGCCCATTTGATATGGAGCTTTTGTCTGATTTTATTTCCTATCCTCTTGATAGTTCATGTTGTCCTATGTCCTTTTATAATAAATTAATTGAGTCATATCCAATTATCCTCATGTCAGAGATGAGGCTGGATGAATTAACAGGCTTTATAGACTTTTGGTATGTTTCTGACCTTTGCAGTTTTAAACAAAAGTCTTTAAAACTTATTCACAAAAATTGTATGAAACATTTGGGACATTATTGGTTATAGATAAGTTCAGAATACAACAAGGAAAAAATCATTTTCAAGACCCGTCAGAACTTTAAATGAACAAATGAAACAATAACCATTAGTCTCATAAAAGAGAAAGATTCAGATGGTTCTGAAAGTTGTTGCATTCTGGAATGACAAAGGGCGCTTCAGCAGATGGGTCACTCCTCTTAGGCATTGAGTTTTGGGTCTGATGAAGTGGAACCCTGGCATGGAAATACAGGTATGTTGAGGCTACTTTAGGGACAAAGAATGGGCAGAAAAGCTTACATGGCATCTATGGGCTTCACACTTCCATGTTGTTTCCCTCATTATTGTGACTTCTGCATAGAACAGTAGGAGAAAAGAGCACTATTAGCAGATTCATGTGAATAGAACTGAATTAGGCAAAAATGGGGACACCCTAGTAGGTCCCAGTTTCTTAATCAAACCCCTGTCATCTGAGCATTAGATGGCCCCTGGAATGGCTCTCTCATGCTTTAAATGCTACCTCCAGTATAAAGACCAAAGTACAACAAGCTTTATATTGGTCTTCTAGCACATGGAGGAAAGCAGGTACACAGTAGAAGTGGAACCTGTAAAGGCATCTTTCTTATGCCCTCATCATATAATCTTCGGTGCTTGAATATGGCTCATAAATGTAATTATGTAGTGGATCCAGACACAGCTTTATTTTTATTAAATGTATGAAGCTAATTATTATCATTTTAAGGTGTGTGGATTGCTCCAAACACCCGTTAATTTTAAGCTGTAATTACAAATACCTATGTACTATATCCTTGTGCAATATGATCCTATGCAGATTCCAGATGGGCATGCGTGGGATAAACACATGTCCATACTCTGGCAAAAAAATTAAAAAATAAAATAATAGGAAAAAACTCAAAGGGCAGACTTGATGGACCATTAGATCTGTTTCTGCTGTCAGTTTTTTTGGGTTTTTTTATTATATATTCCTGAGCTAATGCTGGCTTTTCTGGTAAATGAGGAATTTCCAGTACTCTATCAGGAAACATCACAGCAACAGCAGAAGTACCTTTTATGTACTAGGAAGTGTTGAGATATCTGACTTGCTGGGCTCCCATATGCTACCTCTCTGTATCATCATGGTGGCTTGAAAAGGAGTTCAAATACAGAATCCAAGATGTAAAAGGCTGTGAAACAATAAGTTTACTGGTTCTGTTTTAATATAAGGGAAGACACCACTGCCTAGTAACTGAGCTGTTATTGGATTTGATTATTACAAAGGGTAGAGTATGGAAAGAAGGAAATTATGATGCAGCCTTAGAAATGGTAAAATCTCAGTGGATTTATAATCACTGTTAAGATCGGAAGCCATTTCTTTAAAACCTTTTTTTTTCTTATTTCTCTCCTTTTATTTCTTCTTTGCCTATTTGGTTTTTTTTATTCCTATTTTCAACTTAAAATTGGTACTTTTTAAATTCTGTTGAAAATCTCATTAATAAAAATTATGTATGTATGTAATAAGGCCTTAACTGTTGTAAGAGTACATGGAAAAGACCTTGGGAGACAGGGACAAAATGATGCTGCCTTGGGAACAGCCAGATAAGAGACTGCATAGACCTCAGCTGTAAAAGGAAAGAATAAGACACTCAGCAAGGACCCTTCCTAAGTTTTCGGACTGTACAGGTGACTCTGGCAAAATTTTACTTTCAAACTTGCAAGATTTATGTCAGCCTTACCAGGCAGACCAGTGAGAAAATATGACCAGATAAATTAATTCTGTTTTATTGTAAAGCTACATTAACAATATCTTCAGAACAAAATCCATTAACAAAATTCAGAAGAATTTGTGAACAAGGAACTTGGCCTGGCTGTGCAGATTGTTTTCTTACTTTCAACAAACATCCTGTTTTGTGAGACTGTTAACCTTTTAGCTATTAATAGTAATTCGGTAATGAATTTGTCCTCTTTCTCTCTCAATTTCATTTTTTAAGGTTTGTATCTGGCTTCCTATGAAAGTGAAAGTCCAGAAAACCAAACAGAAAAAGAGAGATGGAAAAACCTAAGGTACTTACAGTTTTAATCCAAGTTAAAATTTCTTATTGGTGTAGCAAAGATGGATAGTCTGCTGAAAAGATTATGTTCTCTCTCACTCATAAATAATAACAAAATTGGCTAGAAATAAAAGGCTACCATAGGAATTAAAAGATCTGTGGGGACAAACAAGTGTAATGATTGCATGATTGATTACAATCATTGTTCACTGCTGGTATTTTTATTGCTATCTTTGTTCATAACACATATCTAAACATATCTACACAGTATGTTAAGAGTCTCTTTGGACATATAAATGAAACCCCATAGATGATGCTGGACACCTTACTTGTGTTGCACACCATCCAAACAAATCTGGTGCTTCCTGAGCTTGGTTGTTTTCTTGCAGACATTTCATTATCCAAACTAGGTGGCATCATTAGTAAGGACGCCAGCAGGAAGTGGGGTTTGCTCTCAATTTATATTCAAGTCACTAGTGGCTGAAGCAAACCCCACTCCTTATTAGCACTGATGATGTTATCTAGTTTGGGTAATAAAATGTCTGCAAGAAAGCAACCAGGCTCAGAGAGCACCAAGGACCCTCATTTCAACCCTGAATACAAATATTTTTCTTTATTGGTGTTGAAATAGGACTAGGGAAACTCCAGTTCAGTCCACCTTTAACCATGGAAGCTCAGTAGATGACACACTGTCAGTCCGATCCATATCACAAGGATTTGGGATTGTGGGAAAAATGGCGGAAAGCATATTATAATTATAATACACAACCTGATAAACAAGATGGGCAAGTATGAATAAAATTGTCAAAACGAACTCATTCAGTTTTGTAAATTAGAGGAAATGAATCGTGGTTTTCTGTTGCCAGCATACTTTATTTACAAAATAACTAAGAAACAAAGAAACAGCAGTACCATTCTACTAAGCAAGCAAAAGAAACCATAACGAAAGATGAAGTGGAAATAAAACTCCTCCCCTGCATACATGCGCAGTAAAACAGAACTTCACAAGACACTCATATCTTGTTACTATGAAAACTTGATAACCAGTCCAGCTCATTCCGTAAATTTCTATGGAAGCTCCTCAGACAAACAAAATAAATGCAGTGACAAAAATAAAATAATTTAGTATGAGCACAATGTCTGTTGAAGGTATTTGAGAGGTAAGATCAGAACGTTTGCAAAGCAATGGCTATTTTACATATTTCTTTATTGTGTGGTAAGGCCATTTAAATTCCTAATTATTCTGGGCATCACATATTAAAAAAAACAGTTAAAATAATACAGAAGAACAATAGGCATCCAGCAGCAGCAATAAAATTATAATCCACATATGTTCAGAAGGGGCCCATCACATTCCCTATCTCAGAGCTTGAGGAAAGGGCCTGGTTTTCAAGGCTTTTTAGAACAAGGTGAAGATAGAAGCTATTTGGATATTGTGGCGGGGGAGGGATGTTAATGAAAAAGCAACATTTGAATTTTCAAAGCCCTAGAGCCCCACTGCTGCTGAGTTTTATTTTCTTCTTGGAGACATTTATTTAATGGAGCAAGGGAACTGGGCATGCTGCAAAGCAGTATTGCAAGTTCTGGACCTTCATGAAACCAATAGGGGTTTCAGGAAAAACCTTTGCCATCTGTTTAGTAAAAATTTGTCTCTTGAACTTGCCTTATTGTCTTCAAGCTATTTTGATTGATTGATTTTTTTAAAAAATATATGGTCACCCAACTCACCCTCAGTGACTCTAGGCAGCTTACAAAGATGACATATTTGATAATGTATCAAGGTAACATGATCAGAGAAAATAACAAATAAATAAAATAACAATAATAAGTTTTTATGCATAGTTATTCTCAACTGTCTTTGGTCTCATGACTTTGTAATGTAGCTACCAATTGTGATGAGAATGTACACTAATTGTTGCTATTCCTGCCTTGAACTGCTGTTTTCCTTTATAAATCTGCACTTAGATGAGTGAGGCCAAATTAATTCTAAATAATTTTAATGCCCTATTTGTTTCCCCTCTTTTTACTGCATTCATGTTTTTGTTTTGTAGGTCAACTATCTTAGGAAAGACTTGAAGACAATAATCTATAAATACACTAGAAGAAACTAACTCAGCAAAACTACTTTGCACTATGGATTCCAAAGATGCCTATTTGGGATTTAGAATATTTTATTCTTTATTTTTGTGTGCATTTGTGGGCTCTCTAATGCGATTAACTGGATTCATCAAAAAGACTCAAGTGAGTAGTCTTTTTACTGCACACAATATTGTTGCTACAGCCAATATGGAACCTTATAGTGAAAAGCCAATAGAGATTTGATCTTGGCTTTATCAGAACCAAGTCCTTATTGCTATTTAAACTTGACTTTATAAAAGAAAAAGCGAGAAGAATCATGGTGCTGCAATCCAAAACAGTCTCGACGGAAGAGTACAGGGTTTGTATCTCAGAAGCAGGGTGTATCTGACAATAACTCAAAGAGAACTGCAAAAAGTAGATATTGCCAATTACATTATGCTACTACATAGAGAAGGGACTATTTTTCCTCCACAATCCTCAGCCTCAGTGAAAAATATTCCAACATCAGGAAATAAAAGACTAATAGAAAACCATCTTAAAATGAATAACCCACATATGCTACTTTTTTTAATATTGAAAGATTCGAGCTGTGAACATTTGCTATGTCTCCTTCAATCTGGAGTCCAAATCATCTTTGATCTTCATAGTGAACTCCTAAGCTCTTCAGATGACTTCTAGCGTGATCCTTATGATATAAAACATGTAGCATATTCTTTAGATCTATTGATTGTTGAGAAGCAGTCTTTAAGGAATCTTGCATCATTAACAGAAAGGAAATCTGTTAAGGACTGCAACAGTTGTTTTCACGTACTTATTTTCTCTTTATCAGAGAAAAGAAATACTTTAGAAAAGATAATCATGTGATAGTAGGGCTCTTATTTCTCGTGTGTCTTACAGTCTTTGAATTGTTGCACTGAAATTGCCAATAATACGTTCCTAAGATGGGTCCCTTATTTTATGGTTCCTCTGTGTAGGCGATGGTCGCTGCCTCCCAGCTATGGCATTTTTTCTCAAATTCCTGACGTACAGATTTGGGAGATATAGTGAAAGTTGAGTAATGGAGAATGAACAATCAGGCATTAATATGTCTGCCATAATGCTTAGTGGGAGGGCAAGCAATGGTTGCAAATTATACTCAAATTGCCTTTTTATAAATAATGGGAATAAAACAAATCCACAGCTTACTGTATAGAATTGCAGTAAAGTACAAATCTTCATTTTAATAACTGGGATGTTTTCATAATAAAATTGTATCAGAAAGACTCATAATTCAGATTCTGACATTTGCAAGTAATATCTAGCACAGCGTGGGCTTGGCTTGAGAATTATAGGTATCTGATGCCACATATATTATAGGTACCTGATGCCACATATATGAGACTCATACCAATGTACATATTTTATACATCAATTAAATGAATTCCATGATTCATCCAGTTCCAACATAGAATGACCAGTAGGTGGAATTTAGAGAGTTAACTCTTGCCTTCCATCATATGCAAGAGTTTAGCATGCTGATCAAAGTCTCAACTGGCATTACATGAAGAGTAAAACAGTCATTAGGCACTGGATAGGTTTGAATCTTAATTTAGTTAGGCTTTTGCTTCTGAATATGTCTACAGTGAAATTCTATGTTATTCCTTCTGGGTATTCTCACAAAGAGCCTTTTTGTTTGTGTAAAGCAATCTTAGCTTCTGGAATATAATTTAAGTTATTTATCTGCACAAATCTTCTTGACAACCTATTTCTTTCCATCACATCTATTCCACAGTAGATTACACACACACACACACACACACACACACACACACACACATACTATGTATGATTAATTCTAAACATTCAACAGCTTCTGCACCAAATATGTCACAATGTATTACAAGAGACCTACAGTATTTGAATTATCTAGATCATCAGTGTCAAACTTGCCATGTCATGTTGCTATCATGCAATGTTTCATGATGTTTTTCCCATTTGTGGAATTGGGATGGGCATGGCCTGCGCATGATGTATCCAGCCCATAGGCTGCCAGTTTGGCACCCCTGATCTAGATGTATTCAGACCGCTTCAGTAATAGTCTCAACATCTGAATAGGAAGCAAGATAAATTTATTTCTCAATTCGTTAGCTCCTTTCTAAAGTAAATTTTGAAAAATGAAGGGATGCCACAAAAATATAGTGAGGTTGATATCTAAGATTTTAAACAGGATAAAAGAAAATCCAAGCTGTAAGAATGGTCAGTCTGTTGGAACTAGTAAAGATAGGAAAACAGGTTAGAAATATGTAGAAAGGAAAATAGAATGTCAAAAATAAATCGAAAATTGTTTTTTGGATTAGGTTACTGGCTGAATAGATAAAAAAGTACAAGAAATAATGTTTCTTGATTTCAGCAAAGCATCTGATAAAGTTCTTCATATTTTGTAGCAAAATGTCCTAATTGTGTGTTTGCTGGCAGTGACATTCATAGATGAATTCACAGTTGTAAAATAATTGAGTTCTTATCAATAATTCTTCAATAAATCAAGGAAACTTTCAAGTGAGATACCATACTAGGGGAGTATACTTTAACCATTGGTCCACCATTTAAATGCAGAGAAATCTTATTTCCAGGTGATCCATAATATGAATAACTGTTACCTCATAGCAGTAACACATTCAAAATTCCATTGATGTAATGGAAGGTTGAGTAATATCATATAAATTACAGCACAACACAGTGCAAATGTCTGCCTTTAGGTGTGCTCAAATTCAGAACGCTAATGTATGATAGACATCTGGTTTAGCAGAGGTACATGAGGTTTCCAGATTATAACAAAGTGAAGAGTTGCCAGTGTGAAAAAGCTACAAAACAATGCCATGAACATTAATAGAACCATAATGTTTAGCGAGAAGAATAAAACACTTCTTCCTTATTTGGGACTAATCATATTTGTCCGGTACTGTATATATTTCTGAATAAGACACAAATTGGAAAAAGTTAAAGAAGAGGGCAACAGTGATTAGAAATAATATGCCTGTAAAGAAAAGTTAAAGGAACATTTAACTGGAAAATACTGAGATGGCCACTTTCCAAATACCAGATGGTCCGATGTAGAAAACAACCAGTACTACTTCGCTTCTGCCCAGAAAACAGGATTAATCTAATGGGCTTAAGTTGGTAGGAAGAATGATAGGAAGAAGATGAAAGAACCATTTTAAAATGGTTTAATGATAATTCACTATTCTGCATGAGAAAATTTGAAAAGCAAATTGTAACTTAGAAGTGCAAAATGCCTAATTAAACCCCAAAACAATGATAATACAAATCTTAAAAACATAATAAACATAACAAAAAAAGGAGGGCGAGGAAATATTCTGGCTGCCTTTGAACTAAGACCAGAAGCCCATCCCGAAGATATTCTCATGCAGGATTTCCTGCATTTACAAAGGGTTGAATTGTTAAATATCCCATAGTTGATACTAATGGAATTATCCATTAATAATAACTAAAAGATGACTTACACTTAATAGACCAAGTATTTAAATTTAAAATACTGATGTTTTCTTTTGCTGAAGAGAGCACAGTTTTTCTCCTTAAATGCTACTAAATAAATCCAAGGATTATACTAATGCACCTTTGTCTGAAAGTAACTTTTAACTGTAGCCAGGATTTTAACAATCGAGATATTTGACTTTCTGAGATCATGATGATCAAATGTATTTCTACTTATTTAAATAAGAGAGATAAAATATTACATGTATTTTAAAATGTTGAGATTGATTTCTTATAAGCAGCTAGTATCAGTTGCAATTATTTCATTATTTGTATTTGCAAACACTGCTATGTGTAAAAAACAAAGCAGATCTGTATTTCAGATACATAATATGAACACATTGTGCACATTCTTTCAGAAAACATAAAACACAATTTATTGAATGAGTAGTACATACTAAGTTTCACAGGAGGAAAATATTCCAAATAATTCACCTAGATTTCATCAGAAATTATTATAAATGAATTCAGCTCTGCATACTGAAAATTGCTAAGCTTATGAAAGAATCCTCAGTCTTCTGCTGAAATTGAGCCTCTGGTCTGACCTTATACAATGAGCACGGCAGTCATTTTATACCCAGTTATGGACATACTGAATGCATTTTTAAAAAATGCAGCCTGCCTTAGATTGGAAATGCAATTTCTTATTCATTTAATAGAAAAGACACTATTTCTTTCAGCTGTAGTTCTGGAATCATATTCACAATATTACAAAAAAATAGAATCTTGAGATGAATGTAATTACTTCAATTCCATTTAAAATGTTTCGAATGAGATGATCAAAAACCTAAGCTACGGTCAAATATATTAGGAGCAGTGCTGCTATCACTAAAAATATATAGTAAGAATCAATTATGGGAATGAATAATTTTCATGAACCACCACTGGAATAGTGGGAAGAACAGTCTGCTTCTCAAACAGGTGAGGAACGAACAGCACAATCAAAACAAAGCTTTCATTGATCTAACTATTATTATAATAGCTAGTTTTAATAACCAGCAGTCACTAAAATGTGACTGTAAATGTGACTCTGTGTAAGATACCTGATATTTTTAAATTTAAAACTTGATGCGATGCCAGTTTCCATTTAATAAAATAATTATTGAAGCTCACCTATGATAACCACATAGCATGTTGTATGTGTAAATACCAAATCATAATTGGTGCTATGGAAATGCCTGGCACTCTTGTTATCTCCTACTCTGCTTAAAAAGTTATTTACTTGTCCTAGTCAATTCTCCTTGAATGAAAATCCTATGAAGGAAGAGGGATGATTGATATACAGGTAGTCCTCAACTTATAACCATTTGTTTAGTGACTGTTTGAAGTTACAAGGCACTGAAAAAAGTGATTTATGACCAGCTTTCACACCTATGACCATTGCAGCATCCTCATGGTCACGTCATCAAAATTCAAGCGCTTTATGATTATTTATGACAGGTTCTAGGATCATGTGTTCACCATTTGTAACCTTCCCAGCTGGCTTGCGACAAGCAAAGTCAATGGGGAAAGCCAGATTCACTTAACAAACTCATGATTCACTTAACAACTGCAGTGATTTGCTTAATAACTGGCAAAGGGTTGTAAAATGGGGCACAACTCACTTAACTGTCTTGCTTAGCAATGGAAATTTTGGGCTGGATTATGGTTGTAAGTAGAGAGAACTACCTGTAGCTCTGCCAGGCTGCCTTCTTTGGCAGGCTCACACACAATAGTTTGCAAAGCAGAGCTCCCCAATCCCTGCAGGATTCTCAACAAGTATTTAGAAGCCCTGTCATATACGAAAGAAAAACTGCATTATCTTAAATGTTAAAGCTTACTCTGAGTCAGCCTACATTCCTGGGGACATTGTGGACACGTTGGGCTTATGAATTCAGCAGCTGAAAGCAATATGTAAAGTATTACCTACCTACAGCAGTATGAGATCAATTTGGTACTGATAATATTAGTGGTAGACGAGGGCTGTCAAACTCTCGGCTCACAGGCCAGATGCGTCATGCACTGGCCACACCCATGCCCAATTTAGCAAAGGGGAAAACAGTCCCGATATGTCAGGGATGCCGCCATGACGACGGGAGTTTGACACCCCTATGAAAGACCAAAGCAGGAAAAAAATAAATTATTTTATACTGAACTTCAGCAACACTGGTTAAACATTTCAAGGGTTGTATTATTTTGGCAAGAGAAAGTTGCTTAACAACGCTTTTCTTTTTATTGTTAAAATGCTTTTTTGAAAAATAAACTGTTTAGCATATTTAGATACATGCGCATTACAAGAAACTACTATTGAAAAATAAGCCTAAAGGTCTCATTATCTATTAATGGATAATCTATTAATGGATATATAGCCCTCAAATGGAAATTGTGTTACAAAGACCTTTAAAGACAACACTATGCCAAGCAGTATTATGTATATTCAAACTACAACCTGTTTCCAAACTGTGTTAAGTCCAAATAGCATTCCCCCATTCCAACCAAGTCTTGTAATTTGTAAAAGCAGCTCCCCCTACTGTGACTTAGATTTCGAGTCAAACTGGAATGTATGTATCACGGAGAGCATAGAATTGCTGTTGCTGATCTCAGTTCTTAGCTCTTATTTGGTCAGTCTGGCAATCAAATGTTAAGATTACTTGAAAATAAAGAGCATTGTGGCTTTGTGATGTTACCTATCTTTATAAAATGATAATGGTGATGTGCTTGCCACACCTTTCATTAATATTTCAAAACAAGGTGGTCAAAAGTAAATGATAGTTGTTAGTGATGAAAAATCCCATTATTCATGTTTCATGTTATCAAACCCTTCAGTCAGTCATAAAAGCTAATTTACCTATGTACAGAATTTATACAACCAATTTAATTTATACTGTGTTTTAACAGTGCCTGAACTGTTTATGGTTTCTAAATTTTGTAATGTGAGTGTAAAATTAAAAATATTGATATGGGGTTAGCCCAGATTTGGAATGTTTTTAATATGTATATATCCATAGTGTGAAGGGTTTTAGATATATTGTATACTTACGGTGACCATACTTTTTTGGAAAAAAATAAAGGACAAACCTGAAAAAGGAGCAAGTCTGAAAGAGATTCGTATTTTTTTAAAAAAAAGATGTTTTAACTTTATTTTACAAAGGAGAATTCAATAACAAAAGAAAGAAAACCATTTAAAAATAGTTATTTTAATAAAATTATCTAAAACCAAATAGTATATGTAAATTTATGTTAAAAATACAATTCAATTTTCAAATTTGTCACATGAATGGGAAAGGCTGTACATTAAAATAATATTTCTATGATGAAAGTTCAGTGATGAAAAAGGGACAAAACTGAGTCTTTGAAAAACAAATCTAGGTGGCTTTCTGAAAAAAAGGACTGCCCTTTACAATAAAAGTCACATGGTCACTGCATGTATATCAGAAGGTTGGGTTATACCTATGATAGAAGAAAAACTTTGGATATTTTTCTTTCTATGTAACATGCTGTAGCTAAACCCTCATGCAATCTACAAGGAAAACACAAATAGGAACAGTTAAAAAGCAGAAGCAAGAAAACTGAATCAACATAAAACCTCAATTGAGTTGATCCACAGTGATGGTTATTTACTTCCAAATGGGCACAACCTGGGAACTGAACTCCCACCTCTCTTGATAGGTGGTGGTCAGTTAACAACTACCAGTACTTGTTTAATGACCACTGTGACCATTCAAACTTAACAGCACTGAAAGAGTGATGGCCGCAGCATGCAACAAGTTCTCGTGATCATGATTTGCACCAATTTGGTATAGTGATTAAAATGATGCCCTACAAGCCAAGTTAGTCACTCTCTCTTAGCCCAACCCAACTCACAGAATTATTGTGGGAAAAACAGGAGGAGGAAGGAATATTAGGTATGTTTACCAGCTTGGGTTACATATAAAATAATAAAAGTGAGATTTTTTTTAAAAAAAATTGTGGCTTTCCCTGATGGCTTCCCACAAGCAACGTTCAGTGGGGAAGCAGTCAGAAAGTCAGCATCATGTAAGGTCCTCGTTTAACCATGACAACCAGGATTGCCAGAAAAAGCATCACTAAGTGGTACAGCCAATTTATCAATTCATGACCACATTTGTGATCACATTGCTTAATAACGGTTTCTGATCCAAATTAGTGCCATTAAACAAGGACCTTATGTACATGTATGCAATGCTTGTGATATACATTAAAAAGGCAGATCTTTTATAATCAGTCATGCCTGCCATTATGAAACCAGTGAGCATCACTCTGAAATCTTTGATTGCACTGCAAATGTAGTGAAGACTTTTAGTGGTCAGGTTATTCCAGAGCTGAGGAGCTATTATTGAAAGGGAAGTTCTGGAGGGGGACAGGTGCTGCTGAATCCCTACTTGTGAGACATTTGGAGCGAGGCTGCTACAAGTGATCTTATAGCTTGAATAGTAGTATACAGGAAGAGATGCTACTTCAAATGAAGGTTTTTTTTAAAGACTGTATGGTTGTATTTTGCCCTGATGTGAAAATGGAGGCAGTGAAGAAGATAGGATCCTACAATATAACCATGTTACCAGATGAAATTGGCCCATTCCACCCAAGCTGGCAGAGGAGGCATGCTGCATGTCCCACCATTAAGGAATTTCAGCTGGGAGGGTCCAGGAGAAGGGCCTTTTCTGCTGTGACTCCTGCCCTTTGGAACATCTTATTCCTGGAAGTGAGACCTGTTCCCATCCTTCTGATCTTCCATAAGGGCCTGAAGACTTGGCTCTGGCACATGGCTTAGGGCCCAATGGGGGAGCATCTCAGTGGCCATCGTTGATAAATTAAGAGGTAATTCCCACCTCCCCTCCCCCATGAATCCTGCTCCCTTCTTTGCTATATTTTAATTATAATTCTATTTTTTTTTTGTAATTCTATTTCTATCATCTTAGGGATATTTACCATACAGTTTTAATGCTTTTAATAGTGTAAGCCACTCAAAATAGCTTCAAAATGAGATGGGTGGCAAATAAATTGTATAAATAACTATAATGCCCACCAAAGTCATAGTGTTGAAAGAGCCTTGGAGTCAATCTTCTATCACATGCAAGAATCCCATAAGTACAAGGTGCCCAACAAATGGCCATCCAGATTCCTTTATTTCTAGTGAAAGAAAGCCCACTACTTCCTGGACAGTGTGCTCTATCATGTCATATCTGCTCTCAGTTTTATTTCCCAAGGGAATAATACTTTAAAAATAATATCAATGCAGGAGATACATCTTTATAATTAAACTGCATTGCTTTATCGCAACCACTTTTCAAAGTATTCAAAGCCTTATTGAATGTCAGTACCACTATTGCCACCTGCTGATCAGAAAAAATATATACATTTAAACTAATAATATTACCATCATTTTATCGTCTATATACCACTAAAAAGTTTGTGTCTATAACGTTTAACTGGGTGAAACAGTACATCATAGGGCAAAACTTTTTCAAACAATGTACTTCAAGTGGGCTAACTTACAGAATGTGACCAAACTCCAGGACCCATAACTCCCTTGGAATTGAAATTTGGATAAAGCATTTTATGGTATATTATAATACTTACTATTATAATAAGATTTAATATAATTCAAAGTAACATGTCTTTAACATGAAATTTTTACCAATGGATCTATTGTTATATATTATAATATTATTCCAAAAAGAAACAACAGAAAATACCAAATCATAAAAGGGACAACACATTTTCTTACATTGCCAGCAAAAGAAAAATGAACAGTCCATGCTTTCTGATGCATAATTTATGCTAATAAATGCAAAATAAAATATTTTGTTAAACTAATTTCAACCAAGTCCAGAGGAATATGGGAAGACAATAAACCAACTCCCATTCATAGTCTCAAAATAAAACTTACAGTCTTCTAAAGACTGGAATGTAGAAATTAAACCAAAAATATTAACATGAACTGTCTAATTACAATCTATAAAATAGTTTGATTTACTTTTTAATTAAACACCCTGTGAAATGAAAGGGCACATGCCAGGGAAAATATACAGGATTTGTCCTCTGGGCATTTGCCTCAATATCAGAATCAGATCATGCTTTGATGAGGGAAGTCATACTTGATTTAAAGAGATAGTAAATACCATGATATATGCCACTCAAAGTAAATTAGCTTGGATTTCCAGGCACCCTTTTAAAGGACGGCAGATTTGGGAAGCAGATGATATAAAGAACAACCAAGTGTTTACATTCATTCAGTTTATGGATTATGGCAGAAAAAATGTGCTTACGTTATTTGGAATTCTATGACCTAAATTGAGTCATGTGGTTTTGAAAGCCTTAATGTCTTAAGGCTTCCTCTTGTCTGCAGGTAGTTTGTTCCATATATATTATCAAATACCTATGCTGGACTACCATCTCAAACAAGGATGGGGTCATTTTCGGAACTTATTCCACTCTGTCTGGACCAGTGTTTGTCCACATGTAGTTGGAAGCCAATTTGGTAAGACTCTAATATGGTCTTGTGGGATCTAGACATGGACACATCAAGGACTGGATCACTATCCAAGCAAGACAGGAGGAAAATCTCACAACATGATCTTTCTGGGGAAAGTCATATGCCCAGGACTTGAATACTTATCCGAACTAGACATTTAAAAGAAATTATTTATATACTACATTATTAACCTAAAGCTCTACATGTTCACCAATTTACTGGCATGTCCACATGTCTTATAAAAATACTCATAATTAAAATACTGAAAACATTAAAACCCAAGGATATCCAAAGGATAAATGTTTGTTAGCTCTTTCCCAAATTGTAAAAAGAAAAGGATTTGCTTCACCTTCAATGTGTCTTGAGATAGGATGCACAATTTGTACTTTCCTGATGACAGTAGAATGGACTTGAAGGCCGGAAGCAGTCTAGGTAGGCAGACAGACAGACAGATAGACAGACAGACAGAGTACCCTCATGGTTACAGTGGATTGTAACTACTACAGTGCAACTACTTCAATAAAGGAATAATGAAGGATCTTAGAGATTTATCACTTACTACTTATGCTGCCACCTTCAGGGCCACCTACAATTTTTAGACTGACTTCAAGGGCTAACCCATAATGAATGTATTCAAATAATCTAGTTTTGAGATAACTAGTATATGACTAACCAGTCAGGATTCTGTCTTCCACCTAGGAATGCATCTGATTGATCAACTAAAGCTAATATAAGGCACTATTTGCCATAAGTGTTTTACTGTTTTACTCTAGTAGTTGGTTAATGCTTTTTCTCATCCTCTTCATATGTATGAAAGCAATAAAACTATTTTTTAAAGATAGAATACTTTGAAGATCCTGTATGAAGTGCCTTGAGAAACTTTGGGATGTTTTCTCAACACAGGAAACTGATTCCTGAATCCTGGCTGGTTGCTGTCATAGTTGACATATGAAATACCAGATATGCCTCTTAGAGCATCTGTCTTTTATTCCCAAGGAAGAAAATGTATTGCAACAATCCAGTCTTAACCAGTTGAAGGTCCTTCCTTGGCAAGAATGTCACTTCTGGGACTTCCGTAAATACCTACCATCCAGGGCAAAAAAGAAAAAATATAACCAATCCCATGTAACATTAAAGATATAACCAATTCCATAAGGAAATTCTGAAACAATCTGTATGAAGCCATTGAAGTCTAAACCACACTCTTTACATGGCTTCAATCTGAATTTTAATGTCTCTCAAGATCAAAAACTATGGAACTTCCAGCATCCCTTCCAAGATCAATTGCATCAGCGATTCCGATTGCACACAAGCCGGATCCACCTTCATCTGAGCATTCAGGAAAAACAAAATTCTTTTAATTTCTTGGCCTTTTTCTCAATACAATTGGAGTGACATTTTGGAGATTACTGCAAATAACTCCATGTTTTAACGTTTTTAAAAAATCTGCTTATGCATGGCTCTCCTATCTTTTTCCCTATTTTCTATAAAGATAGAAGAATGCTTTTAAGTAATGTACTGCGGTTCCTATGCGGGAAGTGCATTATATATCATGCTACCCGTCTACATGTTGCCTCCGCGTTTTCAATCCACAAGAGGACTCTGCAACGTCTTTTAAACAGCCCTTTTCCCAGTTACGCTGGTGGCAAAGCAGCATCCATCTTTCCAGAAACTTTAAAAACAATCACACGTACAGTAATTTATTTCCCAGCTACGATCAGCAGAGAAGCGTTGTCACCTCCCTCGAACATAACAAAAACATCAAACCAAACACGCCGCAGAGAAGTATTTGTGGCAAGCCACAAACATTAACCAATGGCTGCTTCCGACGTCATAATATCCGCAACCAACCCCTCCCTTCTCCGGGCTATATGTGGGCGGAGCCTCCGTTTTTACAGTGAACTACCCTGGAGAAGTCGGAGGATGTTGACCGCGGAGGGAAAGGCGCCCGTCTATTTATTTCTCTTAAACTAGGAACTTTGGAGAGAGAAATTACTGTACGTTAAGTCGCCGGTTTTTTAGGCTTGGCTCTGAGGGAAAGCGGCGTTCTTCTGAAGCAAAAGTGAGAGCTATACTGCACGATATAGCTTCGTTCGGATTTCAGGGTGTCTTACTCGAAGAACTTTTTAAGGGTAGTAGCTTAGTTTCACAGAAGAGAGTTGGAAGGGACCTTGTAGATCATCTAATCCGGACCGACATCCCCACCCAAGCAAGAGACCCTAAGCTATTTCTTTTGCCAACTTAGTTGCCAATTTAAAAGCAGTAACAAATTAAACTCCCCACCTAATACTTTTTTGTAATCCAGGTCCCTCTGTGGTGCGGAGCCAGGATTACACCTTCATTTTCTAAAATGCTTTTAGGGACTCCAGTACAGTACAAAGCGGGGGGGGGGGGAAGCCTGAAGGCCACTGGCCTGCGACTACCCCACAATAGATACCAATCAGAATAGAGCTGGAAGGGACCTTGGAGATCTTCTAGTCCAACCCCCTGCTCAAGCAGGAAGACCCTATACCATTTCAGACAGGTGGCTGTCCAAGTGGATACTTTGGAACCACTATGGTTTTTTTTAAAAAAAGAAACCTTGTTACCATCTTTAAGCCGCTTTTAACGTGACAGGTTGGACGCGCAGCTCTGGAAGACGGCGCTGCTGCCCCTGACCCCTTTTTCCGCTCATTGCATTCAGCATTTGTTTCCACGGAAAAGGCCGCTCATCCTTTTTCTTGGCTACAGAAGCACTGATGTAAACACGCATTCAAAATCCCGGGAGAAATAGATTTAGAAACACTTGAAAGAGCACAATGCGTGTTCGCCGCCGCCTGGAATTATTTTATAAAAATAAAAGGCGGAATATAAAGAAACAATTCAACATTTTGGGAGCCGAAGTCACAAAAGGCCAAGTTTGGATATTCTTGATGTAGATACAATTCCCACGCTCATTTTCTGCCTTTCTTCCTTCCACTTTCAGGCTGTGGTAACAAAACCCCTCTATTCCTCCCCACAGCCGCATATTCTGAAGTTCTGCTCTAAAAGTTCCCGATCTAAACATTGCGACAACCAGTCCGCTTCGCCACGACGCTCAAAAGTTTAAATAAATCTGGAGGCCACGGCCGATCTACAAAGGAATCCTGCCGTGAAAGAGGCAGTCTTCTTCCCGCCCTCGGATATGTGACGTCATTCCAGAGGTAGGAAGGGAAGACGCCATTTTGTTTGTTTGGATACTTGATAACGGCCCAAACCGTCAGCTTCCTACCTGCTCGTAGCCGAGAAGCGACCAGGAAGGTCACCTTTGTGGAAGGGAAAAAAGGTAGGAGTCAAGCGGAACATCTTTGAAACAATCCCACGGTTTGGGCAAAAAAACCTCGGAACTCCGTTTGGGAAAATGGGAGAACAAATAGACGATAAAAGTTGTAATTTCAAATTTTCTTTCCCCCCCCTCCACCGAGGTACTTGCACAGCAGCAAAAGAGATTTCTCCAACCTCAATACTTTCCCTGAGATTCGTTTTCACGCTAAAAGAATACAAAGCAAACGATGTGACTTAAATTTAAATATACAAATTTAGATTTGATATATTGGTATGATCTACATTGCGCCTCAGCAGCCATCCCACGAGTAGAGAAATCCGTTTTTCCAGGCTTATCTGGAAATAACGGGGCTAAATATGGGGCTGGGCGTATGTGCTGCACCTCTGTTGGGTGTGGAGGCGAGATAGTCGGATTTTTGACTGCATAAAAAAGTATCTTTCAGCATCGAAGAATCACAGCCGAATGAGTGTAATATCGAAATAGATACACCCCTCTATTGCTTTAGGACTTCACTAATTGCCAATAAAATAGATCCCCGAAAGATGGTAATAGAAAGTCGATTTAAAAAGGGACACTGGTTGCACTTAATGTTGAGAAGCCACTGTCTTAGTATACTATTGTTCATTGCAGTGCATTGTCTGGAATGCATGTTGCCCCTCTTTCCCAGTTTAAGCTGGAACATGCTCTTCAACAAAAGGTAATGAGACATACAGTAGAATCAGACAACATTGATTTTCAGTGAGTTTACACATTACAGCAAATCTTGATGGGATACTGTTCCTTTTGGTTTAGCATGTTCTGAAAACACAGCCATCGTGGTTTATTCATAAACCATAGGGTAACAATGTTTGAATGCCATCAGCATCTTTCATGCCTATGTTAGATATGTACTTACTATAGGCATGCCTTATGGTACTAGTGCCCCATCCTGGACATTTTAGAAATGTTAACTTGCTCATGAGAAGATAGATGTGTAGAATTCTCTAGAAATATAAATAGTGATGGTAAATTGTATTAGTAATTCTGAAGGTTGTTTTTATTTAGGAGAGAGCAAGAATGTAATCGGCCTCTTATTCAGATTTATCTGCGTGAGCCTGGAATTTACGTGACTTGAAAAAAACAAATGTAAATTGAGGGATTGATTGTAAGCATTCTCAGAGATGTCTTTAGAACTGACTGAGCCAAGGGGGTCACTCATTTTTCCCTTGGAATAAATTAAAAGAATAAATTTCTTTTATTCAAAATTTAGTAACCTCTGGACTACTAAACTGATTGCTTTTCTACACATTGAAAGAAATAAGATCACACTGGGAGCTTGCTCTCTTGCAATCCCTTCCTCTCCCTGCAATCCCTGCTCTTTGCAAGGAAGAGGGACAAAAAAAAGAAAGTACTTTCTGTAAGTAGTCTCTCCTTTGCCTGAACCTTTTGCTGTGCCTTTTAATCACTCCCCCACTCTTTGGAATCCTAGAGTTCCCTGCTTAATGTTTTATATGCATCAAAAACAGTGTGATCATAGTTGCTTTCAATGTGTAGAAGAGCAGACAGCTTACTCTCTTAAAATCTATTCCTCTCCAGTTTTTCTAATCCTCAGTGGGCAGGGAAAAAAGGTCAAGCAAAGAGAGATCCACATAAATTCCTTGCTTTCCTCCTCCCCCCATGTGACAACTTGTAAAGTAAAGAGATTGTAGAGAAAGGGATTTGAAGGGAATAAGTTTCCAGCCCTAAAAAAATCTAACCTAAAATGTTTTTAATATTCATTCTGTTTCTTTGCCTTGATAGAAAGCATATTGGGTTCGAGTGATGAGGAATGGAAGGGAATACAATAAGTGGACCAAAATTCTCTTGCATTTAAATAAATGGTTCTGTATTTACAGATTTTAAAATTTTTTGTAAACTGCTCTTTGTTATAGTAACTATGAAGTAAGTCTCATTGTCTAATGAGGTTTATTTCCACTAAATAGAAATTAGAATATAACCTTACTTTCATTTGCCATATTCAAGTAAAATCAACTATTGAAATAATAGAAGCCTGTTTTGACTAAATTATTTCAGATTGTATTTTTAATTTGTTTCAATTTTCATTAAACTAGCATGTAATACTTTTCTCCTGATATATTTTCTTTTAAAAGATGAAGCACTCAAAACAAGCTTGTTATTCTGAAGAAGATGACAGAGGAGAAGAAAAAACTACAAATAGCAGAAAGCATAGGAAGAGGTCCCATAGTAGTGAAAGAAATGACAGATACTATAAATCACTTAAAACTGCAGACAGGTATTTAACTATAATTTTCTAATTATAAATATGGTATGGGATAATTATGTAAATAATTATATAATCATAAATAAGGTTTAAAGAGTTGAGAATTTCTCTCACCTTTTTGGCCTTGTGGAAGGGTCTTAAAACTTGGCTTTTCCAATTGACTTGGGCATTGCTTACCACTGGAAGTAGTTGATGGGATAAAAAAAGTTAATCCCTGTGCCACCCATTTCCTTGGATCTAGATTTTGTATAATTTTTTAAAAATTTAATTTTTTTTTACTGCTTGTAAGCCTCTTATCAGGGATATGGGTGGCATATAAAATTAATAAATAAGTACATTTATAAAAATGTTTTATTTGATTTAGTGAATTATATATTTTTGCTCTATTTCATTTTTTAAAGTAGTTTAATTAGTATTATAAATTATGTTCCTATTTTTATTTAGTGAAGAAAGGATAAGAGTTCCTTTTATACTAATACAGTAGAACTTCTGGTCCCGAATGCTTCTATTCATGACCAAATCGGGTGACAACCAAAAGTTTTTACCTTTGGTCGCGAACGGGTGCTCGTATGGCAACCAAACACAGCTGCACCGGTTTCCCTTTCCGCACCGTGCCATTTTTTTTAAGCGCATGTACTTTGGTGACCAAATCAGGTGACCGAATTCTCAGAACGGATTACGGTTGTCACCAGAGGTTCTACTGTATTGTTCACTGGAGTTCTAGAAGGTAAAATAATAAGGAAAGGAAGCAACAATTTATTTAATGACTGAATACATTTGTGCAAAGTTTTTGTGGGCTAAGCTTGCAAAGTACATTTCTATGTCTATTAATTGGATGCTTTGTCCAAGAGAAGGATTATATTGGTGGTACTTTTCATGTAATCACCTTCATTATAATGCTGATTTTCTATTTTTAAATGGCTGTTTTTATATTTCTATTTTTTTCTACTGACTTGTATGTCACTCAAAGTCACTTCTTGTTAGATGGGCAACTATATACATTTAATTAATTATCTGAAGTTGGGATATTTACCCTGTATGTTTTTAAACTTGTTTTATTGTTTATTTATTTGCTGTAGTACCCCTGTTGTTCTCACAAACAGAAGAGGGATATATACTCCCTTCCTACCATTGTTCCCATATGCCTTATGTTGTCCCAAACCTGGAAGTAAACTGAGATTTCAAAATTATTAACCCCTAGTAAGCATGTTCTTTGTTAATGTATTTGATATCCTTTTGAAACCTTCCAGTGACTATCGCCATGTAATGAATTATGCAAACTGATTCTGAACTATGTGAAAAAGTGCTTACTTTTACTTGTTTGCTTATCCTTCCAGTGAGATTCATTGGGTAGCCCCTAGTCCTAATTTTGCTATGCAACTGTCTTTCAGCTGCTCAGTGCAGCAAGGCTAAAGTTTGTACTTTGGAGAGATCCTGTGGATTGACAGATAAGTTGAGGATGTTTGACTGTTATTGTGGATAGTTACGTTAGCTACTTCCCAAGACCTGAGAAAGGAATTTGGTAAGTGTAAGAAGGTAAAATTGATGGTGGAGAGAGAGGATGGTTGCAGTTGGGCTTTATGGAGTAGTGTGTTTGTTACTGCTACATAGCTTGTGCTACTTAACATTGTCTTTGGATTAGTAGTGGAATCTCCAAAAATGATAGTCTTTGGAGACTTTATCTACTGATATATAGTTCGGGGCCACCTGAAACATGAACCTGATCCAAATAATTAAAGGATCAATATACAGAAATAGTCATGTGTTAGATCTAGTTTTTATCTCAGGGTAGTCATGACATGATCTGAAGGTTCTATCAGTCCTGTGTCATGGTCAGACTGATAGTTTTTGGCTTGCTGGTGGTGTCTTACCCACCCACCACCAGAAAGAAGTTGGATTTATTGGAAACTACTAGGTAAGAAATGGACCTTGAGTTAGAATCTGACTGGCAGTCTAGTCACATTTGCTAAAGCATGGCCTTGTCCTAGGCCTTGGGAATGCTTAATCCTATGACAGCTGAGGAAGAGAATATGGCCTTTGGGATTGTTAACCTAGCTGCCTGTTAAATCCATTCCCCTTCTGGTTGGATTACGTGAATGATGAATTCATTCTTGAATGAGAGGATACTTTTGCCTATCTTGGTGATAGTGATACACCATCTGAAAACGCTGGAGCCTATGGTGGTAGCTCAGTCTTCATTCTTCCTATCTAGAAAAATTGTTGAAAAGGTCATCAAGTTGCAACTTCAGAAGACACTGAGATAATCAGATTATCTAGGCCTGCTTCAGTCAAGTTTTAGGCCTAGGCCAAGTATAGAGACAACACTTGTTGATAAGAACTGTCAGTGCCAGGAGACCCTGATTCTTCTTGATGTCTTTCAATACTTTTATAGTATCTTTCTGGATTAAAGGATTGAAAGTGGGAGACATGAAGTTGCAGTGCTTCTTCTCCTTTCTCCAATATCAGTTAGTATTGAGGAGGGGGAAGAATAAATTGAAGACCCTGCTTTATGAGATATCACAGGCTCAGTGTCCGTGTCCTTCCAGTTTAACATCTACATGATACCTTGGATGAGATCATTGGTTAGGTTCAGGTAGCCCTCGACTTACAACAGTTCATTTAGTGACTATTCAAACTTACAGTGGCACTGAACAAAGTGATATACGTTGTTTTTTATGCTTACTATTGTTGCAACTTCTCCATGATCATGATCAAAATCCAGATATTTGGTAACTGACTCAGTTACTGTGTCCTGGGGTCATAAAGTCATATTTTGCGATATTCTGACAAGCAAAGTCTATGGGGAAGCCAGATTCACTTTACTATGTTACTAACTTATCAACTGCAGTTTTTCACTTAACATCTATGGCATAAAAAGGTGTAAAATGGGACAAAATTCACTTGTCTTGCTTAGAAACATAAATTTTGGGCTCAGTTGTGACCATAAGATGAGGACTTACTTGTATTAGTTAGGTAATACCTAACAGAGTTGGATATTGTTGGAGGTCGGGATCGGGAACAACAGGTTTAAACTACTTGCCTGAATCAGAAGGCCCTTGAGATAGTCACTCATGCTTTGGTCACTGCCTACATGGGATTGCCTTTGAAAACCACTCAGAAGTTGCAACTGGTCCAGAATGCAGCAGTGCAGACAATTATGGGCATGAGTCATCACATCTAGCTAACAGCTTTACTTTATTGGTTTAAATTTAAATAAGCTTCTGAATGCAATTTAAAGTGCTGATTATTATCTATAAAACCCTTCATTTATCAACCTGTTATTTAAAGGGACTGTATGGCTTCCATCTTGTCTGTACAATTGGGCAGAGTTGGAATGCTGCATGTCCCACCAATTAAGCAGTGTTATCCAGTAAGATATAGGAACTGTCACAGCACCAAGAAAATCAGGCCTTGGGCTATAGTGCTCCTTTTTATCATTTAATGTTGTTGATCTCCCATTTTGGTGTTGTTTAATTGTATTGAATTATTGGTTTTAATTGTACACTGTTCATAGTTACTGTAGAGTTGAGAAATACATTTCTAAAATAAATAAACACAAAATTGATTGACCATGGCTTCATGGTTCTATTGCCAGGAATTTTCCTACTTTAGGTTTGAATGGATTATACTTTCTCAACAGAACTGGTTATAATATGAAGCTTTCCTGGCTTCACATCATCTGCTTGCAAAGCATGTGACTGGGAATATCTTTGCATAGATTAATTTAGTATGACTGGGAGTTGCTTTGCTTTAACACTATTCAAACCCTTTGCTAGTAATCACTTTATAATATTATTCTTGAGGGTATCTTTCATGCCTTTATTGTTTAGTGGCCAGCTTTTTAATTATTTTTTTCTTTGAATGTGTTTAAGGATATTTTTATTCTTCTTTATGTTTTTTGCCATGTGCTTCTCAAAATTCTTGTCTACATTCCTTATCATATATGTTTTCAGTCAGGTTTCATGTTCTTTTTCATTCATATCCTGAAGGTAGCTTTCTTTTGCATGTCCTAGACTCAACTAGAAAGCTATTTTAGCCTCTTCCTGATTTTGGTTGAACCTTTCATATATTGTGAAATATATATATATATAGTTGAGCATCAGTTATTGTAATTTTAAGTAACCGCTATGCAGCATAACTAGTTTTTGTTTATATTCAGATGTGACTGTTGGACACAACAGCAGTTGCCCATGTGATAAATGTAATAATAATAATAATTATATTAGTTCTAGACAGTTACATCTCAATTGAGAATATGGCCACTACTTAAAATTGAATCTAAATTTATTTCCAATATCAACTGTTCTATGACATAATTATTTAGAATTTTAAATATTTGATTTTTTTTTGTTATGCCCAATTATGTACCAGTAATCAAATGACTTCCATTGTTACAAGAATTTATCTTACTATGCCTCTGGAAATTATTTCAACAACTCAAGAACTCTTCAGTATTTTGATTAGCTGAGCAATAGCATATCCTTAGATCTAGTTCACAATTGTGGCCAGATATACTGGCACCTTGGTGATTCTATGAAGGTACCTTGTCCTACAATATTTTTCTAGTACATTAGATTTGAAGCCTGACTATATATAAAGACAGATTCTTTTCCAAGGCATCCTGCTGTGCTAAACATATGTTCATACTTGGAAATTACTATATTCCATTGGTTGTCACCAAATCTCTATTCTCTCTATTCTACCTGTGTTTTTTGCTTGGAGACTGCTAACAGATACATGTTGGTATTCAAATATTGGTATGAGTCCTTTTCGTAGCCTTTTCATTTCTTTCAATTTTTCAACTGACATGACTACTCATTAGTTTACTCCACAGTGGTCCTATTTTCTTACAATATTTCCTACACCCTTCCAAATCAGATGCTGTCTGGAATCAGCATAAAACTGCTCCACTACATCTGTAATGTTATATATCTTCAGCCTGGTTCCATTTCAGTTCAGGTGAGTCCTGTCTTTCCTCCCAAAACATTCCCTGGTATTGAACAAATTTAAATCTCTTCTCCTGACATAGTCTCATTCACACATTCAGACCTCTGAGCATTGCTTGTCTAACTTGTTCTGGATATAGGGCAATTAACATTTATAAGAATGCTGACTTTGCAGTCCTGGATTCAGTAAGGAGCCTAAATTTTGCTATTATGATTGGTATAATATAATATGATTGGTAGCAGTATATTATGGACACAACTACTGCCTCCTCCCCAGCACTGTTGAGCACCTTATCTACATAGGATATGAAATGTTCAAGTTTTGCATCATATAGGCAAAAAACCGTATCAATTACAAACACATCTGTTCTTCTAATTCAGGGGTGTCAAACTCAAGACCTGGAGGCCATATCCGGCCCACGGGATGCTTAGATTTGGCCCATAGAGTCACCCTGGAAACAGCAGAGGACTAGCCCACAGTGCCTCTGCCAGTGAAAATGGAGCTTGGAGGGCCGCAGGCCCACCCTGCCCACCGCCACCACAGCCCCTCAAGGACAAACAAAACCCTGATAGAGCCCTGAATGAAGTTGAAGTTGATACCCCTGTTGTAATTGAATAACTTACAATCAAAAGCTCCCAAAGAAATATTCTCAATCTGAGAGGATAGGGATTCATCACTGGGGTCATGGGAACATCTTATCTTCCAACTAGTAACTTTCTTCTCCAGGACCTTTCTTCTCCCTTATAAGGAAAATCACCATGTAAAATATAACATCTCAGAAGGTTTTGTCTACATTTTCTCTGTCTGACCATTTCCAGTTCCGTCATGTTAATTTTAAGAAAAGTAGTTCATTCCTTTGACTCAGGAACATGATCGATTTGTACATCTGATACCACTCCCTCCCCTGATGGCTTTTTATCTGTATGCTAATTATTGTTGGTAATTTAGTATTCTATTTTAGAAATTATTTGACCCCAAAAGAGTTTGAAGCCCTGACTTCCTTACCCAATAGATATACTCACAGTGCAGTTTGGTCTTTGAAGATAGTGGTCATTGTACTTTTCTTTTACAAAACCGTTGTGCATCTCTTTGTTCATTCTGGTTGTGAGCTCTCAATTGCCACTGTTTTTTCCTAAAAGTCCTATTTTCAGTTAAATTGTTGGCTAAAAAAGTGACTTCACTGCTTAGTTACTTGATTTAATTTGTCATCAATTTACAAACATATTTTATTGTAAAAAACAACCTCAAACTGCAATTTCAGTGAAATTATATAGATTTTTGTTGAGATGGGGTTGTGGAAAGAACACATCCTCAGGATAAAAGAGAATATTAAGAGGGCCACTTGGGAAAGAAACTGCACATTAAAGCTTCCAAAATCATGACTGTATTTTTCTGAAGTGCTGGGCAATTTCTCCTTAGCATTTGTGTTTGCTGAATTCAGAAATGCTCTCAACTTGCCCTGTATAATGGGTTTGTTGATTTAGAATATCCTCAGATGAGATTAATTATTAGAACTATTTAGTTCTTGTGTTGCTCAACATAAGCAATCCATACACACAGGTGGGATAGTTCATTATGACTTTTTATAATTATAGTAATTATTGTAATTGAAGTTTCAATTATGTTTGCTTGCTGTTTTTTTTACTAATGCCCTGAAGCTGCTATAATAACTTTCATATGGGTGCTCTCTACTTAAAAAGCTTAATACTCTCATTTCTATAATAAAACAATATATTTTCCATCTGAACTAAATAAAAAGGAATTCTAATAAAATATTATGCATTTTGGAAGTTTATTAGAATATAGAAAATGTTACTGGTGTGCAGAACTTTTAAAATCCAAGCCATCTCAAACTCAAAACAGCTCATCTGATTGAAATACTGTATTTGTTTTGAGTTTGAAGCAGATGTTTCACATTCGAAACAGGTTCTTTTGATTCCTTTGAAAGTATTTTAAGCTTGAATGCTCAAGCATGGAATAGCTGTTCTGAACATGAAAGAAATATTTTGAATTTGAAAAAGATCAGGATGGAAATACTTTGCACACCTTTATAAAATGTATTTGTTTTTTTACTACTTTTTTGAAATGGGGAAATAATGTAAATATATTTTCAGTAACTACTTGGATGATACATCAACACATGAGAGAGACCATCATGACCGAAGATATGTTGAGGAATATCGAAATGACTTCTGTGACGTAGATGACCATAAGCATTATTACAGACATGAAAAGAGCCATTGCCATCATTATAGCAAATCTTCTGGTCGAAGTGGGAAAAAGAATAATAAACGAAAGCATAAGAAACAGGATCCCAGCAATAGCTCACATTCGGTATGTATGCTTTTAAAAAGAATAAAAATATATTGTTTTTAGGTTACTTCAAGGAATATTAAATTCTCTGGATATATTTGCAAGATTTGATATGAAATCTGCATTTTATTTTATTATTTCTGTATGATGGTGTGTGTATGTATGTAGATTCGACTATAATGAAGGGTACCAACTATATGAGTTTTCATTTGGCTTAATTTGTTCAAAACAGGAAAACTCGTTATTTTGTTGCCTTTTGTCTTGCAGCTCAAAAAATAAAAATAGCTGTCTTACCCTTATTTGAATTAGTCTTACAGCATGGTGAAGCAACTCCGTCTAGCTTGTTCTTTGTTCTTCAAAATGGATCTGTTTAAGTGAAATTAGTTTATTAATACGATGTCTGTAATGAATTCATCGTGTTTCTGTGAAATAGTTTCAAGCAAATATTAACCATTGCATGATTTTATTATCAGAGAATGAATAATTTCAACAGCAAGATCTGAATATTTTACAAATAATAAAAGTACTTTTGTTGTGTACATTCAAATTTAAAAATGTTGAGATGCAATACTTTGTACTTACAGATGTATATCACCAGAATATTAGACAATTTTACAAATCTTACTAATATCTTTCTCTTTAGCTGATCTAATTATGGAACATAAATAGTTGAATGAATAATCTGTTGATAAATTGAATTACATTTTTTAAAAAATTCAAGAAGATCAGACCTGTTTTATAAAGATAAAAATTGTTTTCGACTAGCAGAAATCATTTAGATTGTAATCTTAGTTTCAATCTTCTGGTAATGTAAAATTTAAGAGACAAAATTGTGTTGTGTTTCTGTTGTCTTGCAACTTTAAGTATTTATCTGAAAATCTGTTCCTTGCCATGTTTTTCTTCTGTAACATAAACTGTGCCCTGTGAATTTCTGGGGACTGAATTTGAAATTGCTCCTGCCAACTGTTCGTGGCCTGGTGCGTAACTGAATGCCTGAATATCCCCGCTGAATGAATTGCGTAATCTACCCTGAATTCACTCTGATATATTGATTGGCTGGACGATCTTGGTGCCATTTCCAGAAGAGCCATCGAAGGAAAAGATCCAGGAGTGTAGAGGATGATGAGGAGGGTCACCTGGTCTGTCAAAGTGGAGACGTACTAAGAGCAAGATGTATAGAATATTTTTCAACACTTTTTAAAAAAATGTCAGCAAAAAATCTGTTTAGAATAGTATGTTAGATGAGAAGTGGGGGCGGGGCTAAGAAAGCTTCATTGCTCTCTTTTATCTTTTGTTTTGTCTTTGTATTCTATTTCTTTTTTTTCTTTTTGGACTCTTAAATGTTGCTGTTTAGACAAGCACAACAGTAAATAAAGCTTAAAGTTAGATTGATAGCTAGATAACGATTTTGTGACACCTATCCAATAAAAATAATACATTCTGAAACAGACAGTAAATGTTGTAATGATAGACTTAATAGTGTTCAGCTTTATTCAGCTAGTTCAATAACAGCTGGAATGCATTTCTTTTTTCTTTTTAGATGAAGTTATTGCTACTTTAGGAGAAGGCGCCTTTGGGAAAGTTGTAGAATGCATTGATCATCACATGTATGTATCCTGTTTTCTCAAAAGTATTATCAACTGAAATGTGTTTATATGATGGTAGAAATCCTTCTGCACATGCTATTGATTTAAGCCAGTTAAACTTCAGAAAAACAGTTCAAAAATAATATGGTAGCCAACTATAATAATTTAAATTTTTCTGCATCTTCTGTACTGAGTGTATAAATGTAGCATGTTAAAAAATTTTCAGTTCAAACAGTAGCTCAGAAAAGTCTTAATGCAACATGCCAATCCAAGGTAGATGTAGTCTTAACTGTCTTATTATTCAAACTTTAATTTTAATCATTTGTAGTTTTTGGCCTTTTTAATATATTATTTAAACCCATTCTCTTTACTATTATGTTGATACTATTATGTAGTCCATAATAACAAACTTTAAAAAAATAATAATAGAATAGAATTCTTTATTGGCCAAATGTGATTGGACACACAAGGAATTTGTTTAGGTGCATGTGATCTCTGTACATAAGAGAAAAGATACATTCATCAAGAGTCAAGAATCATAAGGTACAACACTTAATAATAGTCATAGGGTACAATAAGCAAACAAACCATATTGACCATATTGGGTCAATCAATCAGTCAATAAAAATCGTAAGGATACAAGCAGCAAGGTTACAGTCATACAGTCATAAGTGGGAGGAGATGGGTGAAAGGAAGGATGGGAGGATTAATAATGATAGTAATAGTAATGTAGACTTAGTAAATAGTTTGACAGTGTTGAGAGAATTATTTGCTTAGCAAAGTGATGGCGATCGGGGAAAAAATGTTGTGTCTAGTTGTTCTAGTGTGCAGTGCTCTATAGCGTTGTTTTCAGGTTAGGAGTTGAAACAGTTTATGTCCGGGATGCGAAGGATCTGTAAATATTTTCACAGCCCTCTTTTTGACTCATGCAGTATACAGGTCCTGTAATTGGAAGGCAGGTTGGTAGTATTTGTTTTTTCTGCAGTCCTAATTACTCTCTGAAATCTGTGTCTGTCTTGTTGGGTTGCAGAACCCAAAAATATGGTTGGAAGATACGGAGACAATGTTAACTTATTTTCCTTTGCCTGAATCTCCATAAAATACTGCTCAAATGCTTTAGGAGACTCTCCGGTTCATTATGGGAAATAATGCTGACAATTACAAAATTGGTATAAATTTTCTCCCCTGCCAACCCTTGACTTGAGGGTGCAACATCTGGACTTGATTAGTATGTAATCATTGTTGTATTATTTTGGTAGATTTTGATGGTGATATATACAAAATGACCAGATTGTAATATCTGAAAAGGTTTCAAATATTACTTACATACAAGAGAAAAGAATGTTCAAAAGTTATACGTTTTTGTTAACTGTTGTACAAGATTTTGATATTATTTTTGAATCAGGACATGCCAGAATTATGTGATCCCATCTATCAGTTATCAAGTATCAGATAATAAAGGTTACAGAAGAATCTTATATGCTTGAAAAAGGCTGTACTTAAATTGCAGTATTTTATTTTATTTCTTAGGAGAAAGATGCATGTAGCTATAAAAATTGTAAAAAGTGTTGGTAGATATCGAGAAGCAGCTCGTTCAGAAATACAAGTATTGGAACATTTAAATACCTTGGATCCTAGTAGTACATTGTAAGTATTAACTGAAACAATACTATGTTTTAAAAAATAAATAATTTACTGTTTAATTAATCCCTTGTTTTGATAATATTTTTATTCCCTAGTCGTTGTGTACAGATGTTGGAATGGTTTGAACATCATGGTCATGTCTGCATTGTATTTGAACTGCTGGGACTCAGTACTTATGAATTTATTAAAGAAAATAGTTTTTTGCCATTTTCTATTGAACTGATTAGGAAGATGGCTTTTCAGATTTGTCAGTCCATAAACTGTAAGTATATTTAATAATTAAATAATTATTTATATCTAAAATGTTATACAGGAATTTAAGTATTGAATTCCTTCTTTTTTTTTCCAGTTTTGCATCACAATAAGTTGACTCATACAGATCTAAAACCTGAAAATATTTTATTTGTAGAGTCTGATTATATAGTAAAGTACAATTGTAAAATGGTAAGTGTTAAAATATATTTCTCTGTAGGTTGTTCCTATGCATTTTTTATTCTGTACAATGTATTCAACTGCCATAACATTTTTTTTAGTATGAGATTCCTGTATAAAATACTTAGTAAGACCACAATTAGTATAAACATTGCATGAAACACTGGAATTCTTTAAGAAGTTTATTACTTGGATCACAATATATTTCAATTATAAGAGATTCAAGAAATACAACTAATTTTTTAAAAACTTTGTTACAGAGGCGAGATGAACGCACCCTGAAAAACTCGGATATTAAAGTTGTAGACTTTGGTAGTGCAACATATGATAATGAACATCACAGCACTTTAGTTTCTACACGACATTATAGAGCACCTGAAGTTATACTTGGTTAGTAAAAAATTTCAAAGCTGATTTATTAGTTTAATCTTCTGTAAATAATTTAAGAATCCTTTTCATACATACATTTATAATATGCATGGTGTTACTATTCCTCTCCATCCTTTCCTATTTTTATAAGTAATGGAGAAAAGGCTGATGGTTTAAGAAGTCAGGTAAGTATTTTTCATTCATGATTTTCAACCTGAGTGTCATGAAATAATCAGCATGTTGTGAATTGTGTTACAGCGCTTGGTTGGTCTCAGCCCTGTGATGTCTGGAGTATAGGCTGCATTTTGATTGAATATTATCTTGGTTTCACTGTCTTCCAGGTATGCATATAACTTTTTAGTTATAATTCTAGAGTTAAATGGAACATTGAATCTACTTGGCTTTGTTAATCCTTTGATGTGAAATCTTATGGAATGTGGGTAAGATTTATCGGAACTTTATATCATCTAAGACAGGTGGCATATATATTTAATAAATCATATTTAGAGGCAAAAATTGCTTACTTTAGTACAGTATGGCTGAATTGTTCCAGCCTTATCTAAGTGCTTCAGTGCTGTGGTTACTATTCTGGAAATAATCAATTTCTGAGTATTTCTGGCATGGTCAGAAGACTGTTGGAACATTTACAAGGAGTTCAGAACAATCTGTTACTAAAGCCAAACAATCATTTTGAATTCAGAACTGTTCCAATGTAAAATGTTACGCACACCACTAAAAAAGAGTACACATTGAATACAGGTAATAATTGCTTAACAACCACACTTGGTACCCACAACTCCACTGGTAAGTAATGTCTTCTTCATTGCCCCCTCTTGTTGGAAGTGGACTGTGAAACATGCAAGTAGTGGTCACAGGTCATTGTTATGGTCTGAAACACTTGAATTGCAATAACATAACCATGGGGATTCTGTCACAGCCATTGTATCTTTAAATGGTCTCTAACAGGGCAATTATTCAACAGAGACTACTTATAAAATGTACAGTTGAGGAACACTGCATTCCAGGTTTTTGCTTGGTTCCAAGTTCCAGAACCCTGGAGATTAAACAGTTGTCCTTTTTCTGTGGAAGCCTGCTGATATGGGCAAATAATATTCTGATCATTAATGTTTACAATTTGGTATATGCTTAATTTCTTTGGGCTGCTTTTGTTTTTTACAGACACATGACAGTAAGGAACACCTGGCAATGATGGAGAGGATACTTGGGCCTTTACCAGTGCACATGATTAAAAAATCACGGTATGCTTATTTTAAATTATGAACATAATCTTTCACCCCAAAAAATTCAAAGCAAGCTTTTTTTGGGGGGGAGATAAAAATACGTGATGCTTGTAATATTTGCATAGGATCATAAACCCTGATTCTTTTGTCTGGTTTGATGCAAATAAATTGCATGTTTGTGGATACAAGCCTGGGCTTCATTTTCCCTTTGCATGAGCAAAGAAAACTAGGTAGGAATGAATGCTTTATCGCCACATCCAATCCCTGACTTGTTGCTCCAAATAAGATTACAAGAGCAGCCAGAAAAATGTTTTTTCTAAACCATCCCAAGTTAAGATTCGTGAGTTGTCGCCAAACAAATTGAAGAAAGCTGCCCCTGAAAGTTAGAATTCTTAATTGTTCCTTTTATCATATACAAAAATGTATTGTTACAAACATCTTGGGCAGGGCAAAGTTTCCCTTCCTTTCCAATGTTAAGACTATATGCTTAGAACTGCTGCAGACATTAGCCCTACAGCAAGATAGGTGGCAAATGAACTTAACAAATAAATAAACTGATCCTGGGAACTTTTATTTCCAAGTTAAAATACACAGCAATAGTTCTGGATGCTGGATGCCAAAATAACTAGCTGTAAATTAAAGGGCATCAGTGACCACATTTTTTTTTAAATTTGGAAATTAATGGTAGTTGAGAAAAGTAGCTGAAGCCTATGTGCAACTCTGAAAACAAGCATCAGGAAGAAAGATGAAGGAAAGATATCATCCCTGAAAGGAGCTTGAAAAAAGGAAGAGTACAGGAGAGCTTAGAGGAGAAAACATAGGTGTTTGAAATAGTTTTGATTTTGAAAAGAGTTGAGTTTGGAACGCATTATTCAAAGTTCAGACATTGTTTCAGCCACTTCAGAAAGTCCTTTAAATTCACAGCAGTGATTTTTGAGCTAAAAACTGTTTTGAAGAAGCTTGACAAACTTCAGTATGGTCAGAATAATGCATTTTAATTTTTAATAGATTTGTACATCTCTTGTAAGCACATAGGAATAGCCATCATCTCTTACTGCCTTATACGGAAGGCTGAAGTTGAAATATATTTATGTATACTTTGAGTATAAGTTTCAGTTGAATTTAATATAGTATTTTACATAGGATTGTATTAAGGGTATTATAAATATTGAAAGAGAATGAAGCATTTATGTACTATATTTACTTACGAATGAATAAATTATATTTATAAACTGCAGAATCATACTGATAGCCCAAAAATGGAGATCAGCAAGTTATAGTTAGCCTTTTTGTATATAGGAAATGTTACTTTCATCATAACCAACTGGACTGGGATGAACAAAGTTCTGCAGGCCGTTATGTTAGGAGACGATGCAAACCACTAAAGGTAAAAGAGGTGGGAATTCTTTCTCCGTTTAATTCTGACATTCTAAGAGAATTTTTAAAAGTTAGCTTTTCTCTCTTTTCTCTAGGAATTTATGCATTGTCACGATAAAGACCATGAGAATCTTTTTGATCTCATCCGCAAAATGTTAGAATACGATCCAGCCAACAGAATAACTCTAGATGAAGCCTTGCAGCATCACTTCTTTGATCCCCTAAAAGCTAGATAGCTTTTCTTGTCTTCCTTAAAGGAGATGATATGGACTAGGTCTGTTAACATCTGTTGTGAGATGTTGTAAATAATAAATTAATTTGTACAGTTATTTCTGTAAATATAACCATTATGTGTCTATACTGATGCTCCTGTATTATCTGTTTGAACAGTTACAGCTGATCATGGATGTTATGTAAACATTAAAGGAATGTTTTTACAAGTGACTGTACTTTTTTGAGTTAAAGGTGAAAATAATAATGGACTTGCAAAACTTAAACAATAGGGACATTAGGAGCAAGAGTTTTCAGAGGACAGTCAATATTTCAAGAACGTAATCTATGCTCTTGAAATTATCCAGTTTTAACAGAATAATTCAAAATTATCCTGCTTCTCCAAATTTTCACATTGAGGCTTACATTTTAAAATATTACAATTTTTAATGTGATTCTTAGATTAATTACTTCTATATTGCAGAAAGTACGAAAGGTAATCCTCAAGTTATGACAGTTTACTTAACAACTGTTCAAAGTTACGACATAGCACACGCACACACACCAAGTACTAATGATACAGTCCTGAAGTTACGAATGTTCCAGCACCATGTTCACCCCTAATCTTAAAAGCACTGCAACATTTGCCCTGCCTATTCTCCTCCCCCCACCCCTGAAAACTGGGTCTCCACAGACCCTGGGCCTATGGAGACTCACTCACCTTGTGAAGATCTAGCAAGCTGTCTCCTCCAGCCTCTACCGCAGTTTCTTTACTCCCAGCACTCCAAAAGCAGAGAGATGAGAGCAGAGGGAAAGACGAGTGCACCCTGCTCAGATTGCAATCTCCCTCTAGGCTTTTATTGTCTTTGCAAAAAACAATAGTATATATTATTAGTATATATACTAATATATATAGTATTGCAAAAAATCCGCAGCCTTCCAGGCTCTGTTATTGGCAAAGGCTTTTTGCAAAGGCTTGCTAAAGCCTAGAGAGAGAATTTGTGTCCCTCTAGGCTTTGATCATCTTTGCAAAAAGCCCTTGCTGCCAAAAACAGCCTGGGAGGGATGCAAACCAGGGCAGAGAAGACAGGTCACTAGATCTTCAAGTAAGTGAGATCCAGTGTAGCAGGATGGTGGGAAGCAATTGTGGGAAGCATGAGGTATCTCAGTGGGTTGGGAGAGTCCTTGGGTGCCCCCCCCCCCAGCCTTCCCCACTCGGAGGTATCTTGAACATGTTACTATCTGCATTCAATTAGCAAATGTGTGGGAGTTTTCAGATTCACTACATGATTCACTCCCAATAAATTCTTGGGTTACAAATGTAATTGGCAGGCACCATTACATTCATAACCTGTATTTCAATAATATTAAGATCTGCAAAATCATTTGATTTTTTGTGAAGGCCCTTTTAATGTAACCAAGTTACTTTTTGAATGGTTTTATAACCATAGCAACAGTATTTACTGTATTTTGATATTCTTGATCCAAATAATTCAATTGGGGTGCTTCTCATTTTATTCTCATACCAATATTGTGAACTAATTATAAAAGGAGACAGTTTGAACCAAGGTCATCCAAGAATGTAACAAAACAAAATGCTGAGTCAGATTAATTGTAAATGACTATTCAGCTGACCATCAGTTATTATCAATGTCAGATAGGTATGGTGCCAGAAATTCCAGATTAATTATGTTGCCTGCTTCCACTTTTAATGTTCATAAGTCATTACAGCATTTACAGCAATTTCATGAGGCATTTTTATAATTACATGCTTTGGCCAACAGCCCATATTTTATCTCCCATTCATATTTCCCCTCCTTCCTCTGGAAAACTATTCAAGAATGACACAAAGAAGTTCACATTTCAGAAGAAATGAAAGCTCCTTAGCAGTTCACTTCCCATAAATTTTGGGAGATGTGTAATTAATAAAAGCATTAACACTCTACCTCTTATTTCCTTATCTTAAATACCTAATTTACATGAGTTGGCTCTATATTTTCCATCTTTCCTTGCCAGTTCAGAAGTGTACTTTTAATTATTCTGCATACTGTTATTTTGAGGGGTTTTCTCATGAACACAGTAGATTTGCATTTTGGACATCTAGAATTCTTTGAAAAGCAAGCAATTGGAAAAATCCAATTGCTTGCTTTCATAGAAATGATTTTTCTTATAGACAGGACAAGTCATAATTCCTTTCTGTAATTTTTTTTAATAGTGCTAATATTCTGCAGCAGGTTATGAGAAGCCTGCAGAGGGAACTAAGGAGTGAAAAGTTTCCAGTTCATATGATACTGACTGCCATTCATAATGTACTTTTATGGCAGTCAAGCATTTATTCCAAAATTCAGTGTTACTATTGCTGTTTTTAAAGTAACTTTATAAACTGAAGAACTGGCAATTAGTATTTCTGGGAGTTAAGATGAAAAGATCAGAACAGAGGAAGCTGTGGAACTTCCATGCTATTAAAAGGACTGAAGTGGGTTGGACATGTGTGTATAATAAAAGTCAAGTACCACTCATCACAATTTGCTAATGGGGGATGAACAGGCAACCAGCTTTGAAAATAGGGAAGTTACTGATTCAAGTAAGGTATAGGAAATACTGCTACAAAGGAGACCTATTTAGTCACTTATATTAACAGATCTTTATTAAAAATGTCTATTTACATGGTTCTTCATGGACAAAAGACAATGATATCTGTGATTACTATGACTTGCTAGGATATTGGTAAATAATTTACAATTTTACATATTTTAGTGAAATGCTTTTCTATTTAATTTCTACAACATGAATACTAATGGTGCTTTGAGTTCAATAACTAGTTACAAGGTTAGAGATTATTACAATAGTATTGTTCATATTTAAATCAGAAGCATCCAATCAGCATTTTCACCAATTGGCACAAGGTGAGGTTACATCAACATGCTGATGATATCTAGATGTAAATCTCTGTCCTGGGCAGATGCAGTGGAAATCCTGACCTGGTATTGTATATGGAGGTGGTTAGGTCTGAATAGGAAGAATCAATACCAATAAGTGGGTTTTTGCAAATGTTTTGGATTACAAGTCCCATAATCCATGGTCATTGGATGTATAGGAGCAATGGACCAAAAATGGAGGGCACGTGGATTTGCTGTTAATTATACTCTGGCTAGTTTATCTTAAAATTGTTGGGATATTGAGAACTACACTAGATCTTAACCTGGCTGAGACATTAGGAAAGATATATTTATAAAAAGTGATTTTCTTTCTATAGTGAAGGTGCTAATAGTTGAAAAGTCTTGGGTTGTATAGAAAATAAAAAAATATTTTTCAGGTCCATTTATCAACTGGTCAGTTGCCCAACTACTGTAGCAACAAACTAGTGCAGATAAGTAGGAGTAACACAAGGTCTAGTGTGGAGAAGTTGCTTAAGTATACAGATATGGAACTTCTATATCTACTCTGGAAATCTATGTTATCATTTTAAGTGAATGACAAGAAAGCAAGATACAACAGCTTCCAGATCACAAAAGCTTTGCCCTACTCCTGACAAAACATTGAACAGTGACACAAAAATATTTGAAATTTAGTGGCGATGTCACTGAATAATGACACTGGCAGGTATAGAAACAAAGTTAATTAGTATTTAAAGTATATCATTTTTACAGACCTGGTATGCAGAAGACTGAAACAACTCATGTATATTGCTATAATCTGCTTATCCTTCTTTCTCCTCCCTGCTTGCAACATTCCTCAGCAATTCAAATGAGTCCAAGAGAATTCCTCAATTCTCCAGAGCAGATTTTTTTTTTTAAAGAAAGGGAAAAACACTCTTAGCAATCTAAGTTATCCCATCCAGGATAAATACAGCCCATCCAGAATAAATAGCAATGATGCTCTACTACTAATGTATAATTTCCTTTGTGAATGCTTTTTATTGCATTTGAAGAACCATAGTTAGCCAATGCCTTTATTAGGAGCAACAAAAATAACAAGTTTTAAATTCCGAAAACTGCATTAACCCCAATAAACAAACTTAAGGAATAAACAAAGATAGAGGAATAGCTAGAGAAAAAGGCTTAATGTAATCAAGTGCCATTTTTTGAAATTAGTATGTTACAGCCCTACAGCACAAACTGCATTACAATATAGCCAATGGATCTTGTTTTTGGATGTAAAGTTGGATTCCAAATTCTTAAACTTTGATTAACTGTGCTTTATTGAATAAACCACAATTGCCTAGATTTATATAACACATGCCAAAACTAAGCTAACAATTTTAACACTGAAGTTTAAGAGGACATACCATTAAGAATATTAGTTTCTAATTAAAGTAGAAATAAAGTTTGTGCTGTAAAAATGAATAATGACAATTCAGCAGGGTGCTATTTCAGTGTAAGGGTATTTTAAATATATTATGATGATAAGTCTCACCAATGGGACTATTATATGTGTACAGAATAGACCAAGATTGTTTTAATGTCTCAAAATTAACAAAGTAAGCAAGTTCCAGTAGGGGGCATTATAAGCTAAAGGTAATTACATAAATTTATAATTTCTGAACCAACAAAAGAAATATACTATAAACTTTAATGCATGCATATTAAACTCATGGGTGTTTAATTGCAATTTCAACTGATTATATGAATTCTATGTTAGAATTAGAATCTTGTTATTTTATAAGCAAAAGGGAAGATTTTTTTCCCCTGTAGTTTAACTCATCAAGAATGGACGTGTAGAAGGCAGATGGAAATAATGCATAAGAATGCATCAAGGTACTAACTGATACTAAAAACAACAGTAATAGAAAAGATAAATTAGAAAATGATGTGCAGTTTTCTGGAATAATTGACCATTTTTGGAATTTTTGAAAGTATGCTGTGGACATTCTCCCAAATTTTACCTTAACTAACAGTCACAAAACACGCTAAGACAAATTAGTGAAGATGCTTCCTCTATCTTCTTGGAATTCTCCTATCACTCAATTTGCTTTGTCTTTTTTTTTTTCAAACTAGATGGACTTCTGACAAAGCATTCACCAGTACCTTTAGGTGTATATGATTTTTCTATAAATATGATGATGTCCTTGTAGCTGGGGCTTTTCAGCATTTCCATTTTTTAAATTAAAATTTGTAAGAACAAAGCAGATGCAACTGGGCATCAATGAAAATAGCTCTAGCCAGACTGGTACCCATGGAATTGAATTATCTCCTGGATTAAATCAAATCTCTCCAACAGGAGCATTAGTAAGAATCTTGAATTTCAGGAGAAAATTCAGCCCTCAGATTCTTCGACGGTGGATGCATCTAAAGTGGCTCTGACAGCTATTCTTGTTTCCATATCTTGGTAGCTGCAATAGGATTGAATTGTGCAGTTCACAGAAATTGCCTAGAAGATTTATTTTATTCAAAATACACCAGGCAGGTTGATAAGTAGAATAGTGTATCAATAGCCATTTCTCTTTCCCTGCCTTAATTTTTTTCTGTGTCTCTCAGAAATATAGTATTGTTATTAAAGCTCTTCTTAGTTGTTTATTTTTGGCTTAGGAGCTGCATAATGCACACATTTTAAAATTGAAAGAGACTCCTCTTTCATCTGTTGAAGGATAACCTCCACTAAAGACAACTGGATATTTATGAATGAACTGTCATATTTTGAGTGACAAAGAGCCACATTATTGCCTATATTCCTGATTCAAATTACTTCTCCCTTCTCACACATCTATATTCTGCCAACACATAGTCCTTAGGAAGTTGCTTGGCATACTTTAGTTTTTCATGTAGGGAAACAAAGTGCATTTCTTAACTTTGAAAACACCTGGAAAATTCACAACTCACTGCAAAGAGATTTCTATAGTGCTTAATTTATATATAGAGTACAAGGGTAACCTAGAAACTTGGTCTCCATTGTTCTTGCAGCTTGGCCCTGATTTCAGATTACTACAAATGTACAACAGTAACACAACAGGAAATGGCACTCTGTGGGTACTCAGAAGCAGTCAGTATTGTCTCCAGTCAAAAGCCAAATATATTAATTTTGGGACAAATAGTTCGAATGAGAGAATACAGGCAGGGATATGATAATTTGCTGGTCAATTATAGAACAGTTTGTTCAAAAGTAAATTCAGTTGTCTTTGATACATTTAGATTGCAGCGATTATCCCACAACTATAAGTAACATTCCACAAAGTTCAGTATTGCATTTCTGAGTAAAACGCATAAAACTGCACTGTGTTTGTTATTCTAGATTTTCTTGTACAGCCCAGTAAATAAAAAAACCCTTTGCAAGTCAGCCAATTAAATTCCTTTTCTGATTGGTCACAACTGTGCCTTAAATCATTATTTTATATGTAAAGTTAGGCATTTTATGTTTCAGAACTACATTTGCTTTTTAATACCGTGTCCCAGTCAAAAATATCCATTTGAAGCCTTTCACAATGAAATGATCCTTTGGAACTAGTGCTTTTTATCATTTAAATGTGTGAGTATCTGTGTTTGTGTGTGTTGGTCCTGAAGCATCTCTTCATTGCTTACATTTTCATTATTTAGATGTATTCATTGCAATATCTGTTTATTCCTGCTTTCTTTAGCCAGTTCTAATAAAAAGAGAACCTCTCTTCTTATTCCTTAACTGCTAAGTTTGCTCAAGGATATTTGGTGATTTTATCAAAAGCCTTTTGAAAGTGCAAATAAAATTAGATTTCATAGAATTAAAAAGGGCCCCTTAGAACCATCATGCAACTGAGTTCAATTTATATTACCTTCAAGTAAAAGAATGTTTAAGATTGAAACCTAATGCAATTTTATATTAGTATAAGACCTACAGACTCAGTGGGACTTATGCTTGAGTAAATATGCATAGGATTGTGTAGGCAGGACAAAGAGGTAATGTTAGATGAAATTATGAGCCAAATTGACACACTAAAAATAAATAGAACCTCAAATCCAAACAATAGCCACACAAATTTTTTTGAAGAACTTTAATATGAAATCATTTATCTTTTTTCAAGAACACAGAACTTCTAGAGAACTGGAAAAAAGCCAGTGTGACTCACTTAAGGGGGCAATAAAGGTATTAGGCCAGTTAGTTTTGTTATCGATTCTAGAGAAAATTATTGAAAACGTTATTAAAAATAAAATAAACAAATGCAAAAAAGAATGAGGCTTGATGAAAAGAAACCAAAATAGTTGTTGTAACACTAAATCTTATTTTTATAAACTTATTTGAGGGTATTAACAAACATGTGGACAATACTGAGTAATTTTTTTGGAAAAAAAAATCAAAAATACCTGAACAAATTTAACTATACGAGGAAGAAGCAATCATTAACTGACAACTGGTGAAGAACTGGAACCAAGATGAATGGCCAATTTTCACATTGATGAGATGTGTAAATTGGAATCCTCCAGGGAGTGTTGTTGTAACTGCTATTGTTTATTTGCATGTGTGATTTTATGGAGGACTTGGGGAAGGAGGAATGTGTGTTAAAGTCAAATATCTGTTGAATCCAAAATAATATAACTGATATAACTTGTCTCCAACTTACATCTCTTATATAATGTAAAATGACTGTAATTGGGGGGATTTAGTTATTACACCCTTGTCATGGACAGATCATTCCCTCCTTAGGCTGGATTTCTGTTCCGCTACCCCCCACCGCAGGGAGGCGGAGCCACTTAGATGGTTCCGCCCCAGGCGCCTAATGGATCCGGATCGGTTCCAGAGGGAGCTTGGGCCATTTCCTGAATCTCTGGCTCTCAGCTCGCCTGGAGACCTGGTGGCCACCTGGGAGGGGTTGGCCGCCGGGGCCCTAGAGCGAGTTGTGCCTATGCGACCTCTGACTCGGCACAGATCCCATTTGGCTCCGTGGTATACGGAGGAGCTACGGGAGATGAAGTGCCGAAAAAGACGTCTTGAGGGCATTTGGAGGGCGAGCCGTTCTGAGTCTGACCGAACACAGGTGAGATCTCATATTAAGACTTACCTTGTGGCGATAGGGGCGGCGAAATCTTCGTATTTCTCCGCCCTTATTGCATCGGCAGAAAATCGGCCTGCCGCCCTGTTTAGAGTGACCCGCTCTCTACTTGAACCGAGAGCGCGGGATGACCTCTTGCAGGGTAGAGCAGAGGAGTTTTCCCGATTTCTGCATGATAAAATCGCTCAGATTCGGGAGGGGCTCGACTCCAATTGGGTGGTCCCGGGGGAGGTGTCCGGGGCAGGTCTTGAGAGTGTTATCTGGGGGGAGTTCGATCCTGTGACCGCTGAGGGTGTGGACAGGTTGCTGGGGGGTCTGAATGCCACCACCTGTTTATTGGACCCGTGTCCTTCCTGGTTGGTTTCGGCCGCCAGGGAGACGACACGAGGCTGGCTCCAGGGGATTGTCAACGCTTCCTTGAGAGAGGGGGTGCTCCCTACCGCCCTGAAGGCGGCGGTGGTGCGCCCCCTCCTCAAGAAGCCTTCCCTGGACCCAGCTATTTTAAACAACTATCGTCCAGTCTCCAACCTTCCCTTCGTGGCGAAGGTTGTTGAGAGTGTGGTGGCACGTCAGCTCCCCCAGTACCTGGAGGAAGCAACTTACCTCGATCCGTTCCAATCGGGCTTCAGGCCTGGACATAGCACTGAGACGGCATTGGTCGCGTTGGTTGATGATCTCTGGAGGGCTCGTGACAGAGGGTTCTCCTCTGTCCTGGTCCTATTAGATCTCTCGGCGGCTTTTGATACTATCGACCATAGTATCTTATTGCGACGGTTGGAGGGGTTGGGGATTGGTGGAACCGTCCTTCGATGGTTCTCCTCCTTCCTCTCTGACCGTTCGCAATTCGTGTTGGCGGGGGGGGAGAGGTCCACCTCTAGGCCCCTGGTTTGTGGGGTGCCTCAGGGGTCGGTCCTTTCTCCCCTCCTGTTCAACATTTACATGAAGCCGCTGGGCGAGATCATCCGTGGTCTTGGAGTGAGGTGTCATCTGTATGCAGATGACACCCAGCTGTACATCTCCACTCCGGACCACCCCAACGATGCTGTGGGGGCTATGTCTAGGTGTCTGGAGGCCGTGCGGGACTGGATGGGCGGGAACAGGCTTCGGCTCAACCCATCCAAGACCGAGTGGCTGTGGTTTCCGGCGCCCCGATATAGCCAGCTGACACCTTCGCTGGCTATTGGGGGGGAAGTTCTGCCCCCCACAGAGAGGGCTCGCAACCTGGGAGTCCTCCTGGATGTACGGCTGTCGCTTGAACATCACATCGCGGCCGTCTCCAGGGGGGCGTTTCATCAGATCCGTCGGATCTACCGGTTGCGGCCCTTTCTGGATCGGGACGCCTTGCGCACGGTCACTCAGGCCCTTGTCACCTCTCGCCTGGACTATTGTAATGCCCTCTACATGGGGCTCCCTGCGGGGAGCATCCGGAGACTCCAGTTGGTGCAAAATGCAGCCGCGAGGGTGATTATGGGGGCGTCGCGTAGCGCCCATGTGACGCCTCTCCTGCGCGAGCTGCATTGGTTGCCGATGGCTCTCCGGGTTCGCTTTAAGGTTCTAGTTTTGACCTTTAGGGCGACCCATGGCATGGGACCAGGTTACCTTCAGGACCGCATTCTGCCAACGTTCTCCAACAGGCCGGTGCGTTCCCACAGGGAGGGTCTGCTCCGGGTGCCGTCGGCCGCTATGTGTCGTCTGGCGGCGCCAAGGAGTAGGGCCTTCTCTGTGGGTGCCCCCGCCCTCTGGAATACTCTGCCACCGGAACTCCGTACCGGCACGGACCTGAGGGCCTTCAGGCGCGCGTTAAAGACCTGGCTCTTTGAGCAGGCCGGCCTGGGCTGAGATAATGATTTTAAATTTGATCTCCATTTTTAACTTTAAATTGGGTTTTTAAGGGTGGGGGGGGGTTTCCTAATTTTAGTCTGCAGCTGATTTAAATATTTAATTACTTTTTAACTTTTGTATTTTTGTGGGGTTTTTAGATGAGCTGTTCACCGCCCTGAGTCCCTTGGGAGAAGGGCGGTATATAAATGTAATTAATAAATAAATAAATAAATAAAATGATGCAAATTGTGTTAATTTATTATTCAGAATGTGTTAGACTTTAATCTGGTAAAGTCTAAACTAAAATGAGCAGTGTTGGGCTTCTGAGTTTAGTGACTGAGGTCTAGACAATAGATGTGTGAACTAAAATGTCTACTGCAATTGAAGTCTTCTAATTAGTAGTCTGTAAATTTGAGACAGAAGATCAAATCAGTCAGTACTAAAGGAAATCAACCCTGACCGTTCTTTGGAAGGACAGATGCTGAAGTTGAAGCTCAAATACTTTGGCCATCAAATGACAAGAGAGGACTCATTGGAAAAGACCCTGATGTTGGGAAAGATGGGAGGTAAAAGGAGGTTTGATAGTGTCATGGACGCAGAGAAGATGGATTTGGGCAGGCTCCGGGAAATAGGGGAGGACAGAAGGGCTTGATATGTTGTGATCTGTGGGGTCACAAGGAGCTTCAGACACAACTTAGTGACTGAACAACAATCACTAACTAAAATTAGGGCTGAACAGTTGTAGCTGTGTTGGTTGATGAAATCAAATTATTCAGTGTGGTAACATCAAAAATGAACTGCAAAAATTTCCCAAAGTCTCCAAACTGAGTGAAATGTGTTTATAAACCACTTTTAATGCATCTGTGAAGGAGATGGTTTCTAAAAAACAGATGACAGATAGATAGATAAAATTAAATTCAGTGTGAACAACTGTGAAGTGATATATATTGACATAAAATCTCACCAGTACATTAATGAGTTCTTAGTAGTAACACCAGGAAAGAGATCTTTAGTCAAGGTGGGCAGCCTGATGAAAATGTAACGATGTACAGCTGCCACAACAAAGGAAAATTCAGTTATTGGAAACTTTAGATATTTTAGCACTCAGAGCACTGATCATTACACTTTGAAAGGAATTATTTCAGAATTAGGAAAGGTACAAAAAATGACAATCAAAATTATTAGAGCCTAGAGAAACTCTTCTTCAAAGGCAGGCTACAGTACAACAATCAAGGCTCTTAGAGCAAAAGGAAACAAATATAGAGTGCATCAAATCAGGCAGTGCTTAGATAATGAGATTTTCTCTCATTACCTTAGACTTCAAAATCCTCCATTGAAATTGAATGCAGAGAGATTCTGGATTGATAGAAAGAAATATATATTTTAAATGAGACTCAGTTAAATTAGAATTTGCGACTAGCATTGTTGAAGGTCATAGAAGATCAGGATATCAATGGCTATGATTGTCTACTACATCCTGAATTAAAGGCAGCCCTAGGCAGTAACATTGGAAGGGGGCTCTTGACCTCCAGTCTAGGTTTAAAGAGCTTTCCAATTCAACCAAGCTGCCCACTCTGGGACATAGAATGCTGGACAAGCTCTTCTTACAATTCCATCACAGTAATATGACCTCTTTAATGTATAAGTTATATGAGAATAGAAGTTCATTCTCCGAGCTTGTGGGTTGGTTTTCAAACATTTCATTACCAGACTAGGTAACATCTTCAGCAAAATTTAGGGAATGTCAGTGTTGGTGTTCTGCTTATAAGGGCTTTGAATGATCAGTAGGTCTTGTGAGGGGAAGGTCATGTCAGGCAAGGGTCTTAACTCTCCCATTACATGATCTACTGACCACTCAAAGCCCTTATCAGCAGAAGAACACTAACACTGACATTCCCTAAATTCTGCTGAAGACTACCAAGCCTGGTAACGAAATCTTTGGAAATCAACCAACAAAGCATGGAGAATGAACTTCCACTCTCATCCTACACCTGACCTACAGATATTTGCCACTATTATATGTTATGGGTTATAAATTGCACCTGGTGTCTTGCATTGGAGTGGAATGGAGCCATTGGGAAATTAAAGACCGCAGACCCTATAATATATAAATAAAAAGTATTCAAAGACACAACTTCATAGGGGTACAAGGTAGTTATCCAAGGTAGAACCCTTATGAGGTTGTACCTTCTGATATTTCTTGGATGGAAAGTTCATTTTTGGACTAATTATCCCTTCCATCCCCTACAAAGCAAAGCCAACTCAGAAGTGAACCTCACCTAAATTCAATGGCATATATCCCATGCCACCGAGAATGGAAATAGCACTGAGAGATAGCCACATTTACACGCACATCCCAGCCTTTCGGTAACACTTTGACACGGCTCTACTCATCCATTACTCAGGGAAGAGGGTTTTAGCGCCCTCGCTGTCCTCAGGAGCAACCGATGGGACGACTGAGGAGATCCCACCGCAGCCCATCAGCTGAGAAAAATCCTTCCGCGGCTGAGCGGGACGGCCGGGCGGACAGCAACAGAAAGGAGGGGAAGGGGTCCCATTCGCAGCCTCGAGCCCTCTTTCCATTTCTGAGCTGCGGGGCTCGGCGCAGCTCTGACCTGGGCTGGGAGGAGACCGCGAAGGCACGGGTGGCGGGGGGGCGGCTATCCGTTTCGGAATCCCCCCGGGGAAGAAGAGCTTCGAGTAGTGGACGCCGCCCCCGCCTCCCCAGTGCCAGAGGGCTGAGTGAGGAGGGGGGAGAGAGGCAGGCAGGCAGGCACCCACCTACCCTCCTCCCTGCCCCCGCCCCGCGCAGCTGGAGGGCCATGCTAGGGAAGAGGCCACGCTTCCCAAACTTCCTGCCCCGCTCGCTCGGCCAACGGGTGCCAAGAGCTGCCGCCGCCGCGCCCGCTGTCGAGGGAGCGCTTCCTCAGCCAGGGGACCGCAAGAGCCGCCGCCGCTCCCCGAGGAGGACCTGAGCGCTCGCCTGCTTCTACCTCGCGGAGCGCGCTCGCGCGCGAGAGATGAGCGGGCCTCGAGAGAAGGCGCCCGAGGCTGCGCCCCAAAGCGGCGGCCGCTGCGCCGGGGGCGTCGGCAGGGGCCCCGTTATCCTCTCGCTGCTCTTCTCCCTCCTCTCGGTGGGCGCCTGCTTTCTCCTCAGCGCCAAGACCTCCAAGCTGCAAGGGCGACTGGTGGCCCTGGAAGAAGAGTTGGCCAGCCGCGCCTGGAGCCCCGGAGAGCAGCTGGCCGCCGAGCCTTTGCTCGCCGCGCTTCAACCTCAGGTGGACGACCTTCTCCGGGAGGTAAGGGCTGAGAAGGGCGGAGTGGAGGCCAAAAGGGACAAGGGCGTGGCGGCGGGGCCGGAGGCTGCCTTATTCGCCCGCTTCTCTCAAGTAAACTTTCGAAGAAAAGTCTGGCTTTTCCCCCCTACCGGCTCTCGGAAGGGGCTGCGAATTGGGAGGACAGGCAGGCTGGCGTTTGGATCCGACTCTCGGCCGCGGGCGTCTTTTGATTGACAGCGCGGGGCTCGGACCCGAGAATGCAGGCAGAACCCCGTCGCACCTCACAACTTAATCCAAAATTGAGGGGGCATCTGAAGGCGCCGCCGCCGCCGCTTGCGATCTGCTGAAGCGGCGGAACTCTGCATAGCTGTGGGTCTTCAAAGTGCCTCCCAGGGCATCGGGTGTCGTTTCTGCTGTAACTGGCCGAGACCGTTACAACTCGGTACTGGAAGCAGGCGGATAGGACCCCGCTCTCTGGCTTCTCCAAATGATAACATTTGTGGGGGTGTTTTGCATTGTGGAACTCCATGCTTAACCTTTTAACCTACATTTCCTGAAAGAGCTTGGGACCTGGTGAAAACCCTATCCTCAACACCTGCTCCGTGTTGTTGTCACAGCACTCCCGGCTAAGCTAGAGCAAGATGATCCATTGCTTAATATATTGTGAGAACCACAGCGATTTTAATTAGTTTAGTAAACCATTAGCCTGTTGCAATGACTTGCCCTAGGAGCATCCTCTGATCTAAACTGTTTGAGCAGGAATTCAGATCTGGCTTTAACCCAGCTGTTATCTGCCAGGATGCACTGGTTTAATTACTGGATTGCCAGCGCTACAATATATAAGTAAAGACATCCTCTAGTTGAGGTTAACTCTTGGTGGCCATGTTCATGCCATTTTCTTAGCACCATTTTAGAGCTTGGGTGCCTTTGTTTTTCCTGCGATTATGTTTGTTTTTTGTTTTATTTCGCATTTAATCAACTCCCTTCAATCAATGTAAAAGGGATGTATATTTTGAGCATATACAGAATGTTTCCTTCACTATAGTTCCAAAATTTAAAAGTGCTTTGAGGATGTCAAGATCCAAACCTCTTTTAAGCTAGTATTCTCCAGAAATGTTGGACTGCAACCCACAAAACTATAAAGGTTTAATCAATCTTGTACACTTTTGTAAACATACATTTGTGAAATCTAGATTTCTACTTCATTACCTTGTATTTTTAAAATCTGTGACAGCAGGGCTCAAAACAGTCTCCATCATAGTGATCAGCTGACTTTCCAGAATGCCAAATTGGCATTGCAATTTAAGACATACCTGGAGGGTTTCAGGTTAGAGAGAGGAGGTTTGTTATAAATGGCTGAAATATTTCAAACTTACTGATTATCATATTGTGTAGAATTGAGAAAAGCTCCAGTAATAATCTTTCTTAAAATCAAAAGCACTTTAAGAATATTTTCCAGGAAAGGAAGAACCTCCTAGTAAGTGTAAAATGAAGCTAATTTAATTTATGAAGTGTGTTAAATAGGGTTGCAAAATGTGCAACTCATGGCCCATATCTTGAACAGATAAACAGATTAAAGATAATCAGAGTTGGTAGGGACCTTGTAGGTCATCTAGTCCAATCCCCCACCCAAGCAGGAGACCCTACACCATTTCTGACAAATGGGAGTCCAATCTCTTTTTGAAAGCCTCAAGTGATGATGCTCCCACAACTTCCGAGGGCAAGCTGTTCCATTGGTTGATTGTTCTCACTGTCAGAAAGTTTCTCCTTATTTCCAGATTAAATCTCTCCTTGTTCAGTTTCCATCCATTATTCCTTGTCTGGCCTACAGACACTTTAGAAAATAGGTTGACCCCTTCCTCTCTTGGAAGCCCCTCAAATATTGGAAGACTGCTATCATGTCTCCTCTGGTCCTTCTCTTCACTAGAAGATTGCTTGGCAATTAATATACAGACTTCATTGGCATGGTGTTCACACAAATCTTAATCTCAGTTTAATTATCTGTTATAGTTAAGACATTCCCCTTTCTAGCATTGAACTGGGCTGATATGGAACAAAATATGGCATGCTTGGATTAGTACTTGGATGAAAGTCCAGTAGAAAGTCCTTTGGTTGTAGCGTAGATGACAAAATTAGAAAAATCATCTAGAAGAATGCAGTGGCAAACCACTTTTGTATAGTTGCCAAGTAAACTACATGGACATGTCTATACAGCCACCAGGATTAAGCTTGACATGAGGGAAGCCAAGGGAACTTTCTAAAATACCCAGTTATTTGTGCTGTGCCTTCACAAAATGTTAGATACCACTGACAACTTGATTCTGCTTCTTCATAGAGTAATTGCTGATGTGAAGTGAGGACAAAACTTGTGACACTGTAAAAACAAAGACATGTATTATACATATGAAAAGAGAATTAATTTGCATGCTATAGTAAGGAATTACAATTTCACAGTGTTGATTTTTTTTTCTGCAGTAAACCAGGATGGCTACTATTCTAAAATATGAGGTAAAATTCATATCTGGAGTTATACAGAATAATAGTCCTTCTCAGTGGTAGTCTCTTCCCTCTGGAATTCTTTCTTTCCTGAGGTGTGTGAAGCTTCTGCTTTGCTGACATCTCAAAAATCAGTTATATATACTTTATTCCAATAAACCTTTGATCCTAGCTGATTGATTGATTGAGAGCGTTTGTCTAAGGCAGGGATGTCAAACTCACAGCCCATGGGCCAGATGCATCACACTATGGCCACGCCCACAGTTAGTTTAGCAAAAAAAAAATGATGTGTCATGTGACACTACCATGACGACGCAACTTTGACAACCCTGGTCTAAGGTTTTTCATTGGATTGCATTTCTGTTTTTTCCTTGTTTATTTCTGTTTCCAGATTTTTGTTTGTTTTGATCATGTGCCTGGTTTCTTTCAGGATCGGGGCAGATTACAAATATTGATAGATAGGTAAATAAAGTATTGTAAGTTTTATCTAACAGGTTTGTAGTATTTGAGTAGTTTTGCTCATTAAATTTCACTGTTTGCAGCCCAATGGTAGTATTCAGCCAGTTCGCAACGGATCGGGCGAACCGGCAGCAAGAATTTGGCGTGGGTTGCCGAACCGGTAGTAAGTTCTGGCTGGCCACGCCCCCCACCAGGTCGCCCTCTGGCCCGATGCTCGTTCACCCTGCCTGCCTGCCTGACATTCCCCACCCACCTGCCTGACATTCTCCTAAGGTATTTCTTTTTTTTCCCTCCCGACAATCAGCTGTAGATAAGATCAGCTGTGCCAGGATTCCTTTGCTGAGGCCCAGAAAGCCAAAAAATGAAGGAAGGAGCTAAGCCCCCACTCCATTTTTTGCCTTCCAGAGCCCCAGAGGAGCCTTAAGGGAACAAAAACGCTCCCCCAGGGGCTTCTCTGAGGCTAGGAAGCTCCCAAAACGGAGCTTGGAGGAATGCTGCATGTTCCTCTCATGCTCTGTTTTTTTTCTTCCTGTGCCTCAGGGGAGCCTTAGGGGAGCAAAAACGCCCCCCCCCAGAGGCTCTTCTGTGGCTAAGAAGCTCCCCAAAATGGGTGGGGACTGCAAAAAAGAAAAGCCACGCCCACCCAGTCACATGGCCACACCCACCAAGCCACGCCCACAGAACCGGTAGTAAAAGTTTTTGAATACCACCACTGTTGCAGCCCACTTTGGGAGAAGAATTAGAAAGGCTAAGCATCTCTTTCATGGTATGTTTTCTAATCCTATGCAAATTATCCATAGTTTGCTTTCTTTAAAAGACCAGAAGTGTGTGGGATATAGATACATGATGCAAAATCCATGTCAAAAGAGGAAAACAGTTTACAGTGTTTTTCAGTCTGTAGCTATATCTCCAAGACTGGAAAATTGGCATGAAATTGCTTAACATTTAAACAAAACCAGGACAGAATCTGACAGCAACATCTATATGCTGTCTAACTTCACAATGTTGGTTGTAAGTAGCCAAGAAATAATAACAGAGAGTTTAAATTTTATTTCAAAAGCAGAATTTCTGCAGAACTACAAAATTGATTAAACATAGGTACTGTAGTTCCAAAGGATATGGATAAATACGGCCTTTGATTCTTAATTTTGCTGTGTTACTGACAGAACTTACTGACTCTGTTACTGACTCTGTGGTTTCTTCCCCAAACCCCAAAACCTTTAACCTTAGACTGTCTACTATTGACCTCACCCCTTTTCTAAGAGGTCTGTAGGGGGTATGCATAAGCGCACCAACGTGCCTACCATCCCTGTCCTATTGTTTCTTTTTATTTTTCTTATATGTATCCATTTCATGTATTCATAACTATGTTATACTTATACCCATTATTTTATAAGCGATTGACAAATCAAATACATTCTAAAAAAATTCTAAAAATAAGGTAATTGTTCAATTAGTCTCAGATACAGTTCTTCATGACCTCTTTAACTATCATAAGATAACTTGTAAGATATCCTGGAGTACACTGTCTAGTTATAAATAGCACTTTCCTACCAATGTTTTGAATTTTGTAGCCAGTCTATACAATATGATTAATTCAGTCCAACTTTACTGGCTTGCGATTTGGAAATAGAGGAACACAAGCCAACAGAAATGGGGAAATTACTACTGTAGTACAATAGTATAATTGCAGCATAATGAGGTGATATTGCAATGAAAAATCTCTTCTTGAAATAGTCATTATGAAAAAAGGAAATTCTAATATAAGCAGTGGATGCTACAAAAATACTCAAAGACAGTAGATTTATTTTTCTCATTTATCTGGATATTGCAAACCTATCCAGCTATAATTTGGATTTCATTTTTGTTTATGATTGAGCATAGTTTCTTAGTCACTGACCTTTTAAAAATTTGGATTGGTTCAGCCATATAGTAATGTTAAATCAATGAACCATTGGTATAAATCTTACATTTATTAGGTTTCCTGCTGAGTTTATTTTCTTTTTCTGAGTGACTACAGAATTGGAATGCTTTAACTTTTCTAAAACATTTTTAAACTGACATACAAAGAAGAACATTGGGATTAATGTATTCATTTGAGAATCAAGTTTTAGTTATTTGCTAAAGTTTGAAACTAAAAAGGACACATATGGAGGATTAAAAGAAAGGCTAAAAATAGATAAAATTCATAATTTTTGAGCTAGTGTTAGGTAGGCTAAAACTCAGAATAAGATGTAGTTGGTGAATGATAATAAACAACAAAAGATTTTTCAGATACATTAAAAAAAAGGGAAAAGATTTATACTAGTTGCTCAGTAAAGATGGCAAAATGCTATATATTAGCAAACGATGTTAGTACAAAGGTGAAACTACTCAATTCCTGGTCTGATTCAGGCTTTATCAACAAGGAGGCAGGTGTTGTACCAGGCAGAATGAAGGGGCAAGCCTGAGGCTTGAGGTTGAGGGAGATGGTCAGGACATATCTGTTTATTCTGAAAGAGTTTAAATCTGCAGAGCTGCATGATTTACATCCTACCATACTATAGGAACATTGTTCTATAGAATTCCAGACACAGGAATGGTCTGGCTGAACTTTTATGTATTACTTTTGAGAAATCCAAGAAAACAACTAAAATGGTCTCAACCTTGGCAGCTTGAAATTATGTGGGCTTCAACTCCTATAATTCCCCATTCATCATGCTGGCTGAGGAATCCTGGGAGTTGAAGTCCACATGTCTTCAAGTTGATGGTTGACAAATATAGTGATAGACAATAAAAAAGGCAACGTCACAGGAAATTATGACTTCAAAAATGGGAAAAGGAGGATCCAGGAAACTTATCAACCCTTCAATGTAGGAAATCAGGAAACAGATTCAAGGTGATTTGAGTTGTATTAATATAGACTATAGTAATAGAATTTGAAAGCCTGCCTATGTTTTTCCTAAAACTTTGTTTCCTTGTCTTAAAATATGCTTCTCCAAGGTCATTTCTGTGACTCTCTACAACTTGAAACACATAGATTCTCCAAGGTCATTTCTATGACTCTTTACAATTTAAAACAATTAGTCTTATATCAATACCTGGGAAGATTTGAGAACAAATAATAAGACAATCAGTTTGCAGATACCTTGATAATAATGTGATTATCAAAAGACATTGTGGATTAGTCAAGAGTAGGTCTTGTGCAGCTGACATTTTTTTAGATTGGTAACATTCAATATTGATTGTTATGGATATAAAGAATCTTGATTTCAATAAGCAAGTGATAAAGTACTCAAGAACATTCTGGATTGGGAAACTATGTGGGTTAGATAGCATGACAATTATAGAGATACATAGCCATTTAAAAACAAACTTCCATCAAAAGAAAGGACCTGTTTCTATCATCCCAAAGAATGACCCAGAAGAATGATCTTGAGTTACAGGAAGAAAGCAGCTTGACTGTGGAGCTAATTATCAAGGGAAGTGGTGCTCGTGTTCACCGAATATGTTCAAGGAGAAGCTGGATAACCTGTTGCCTGGATTATTGATTCCTAAACTGATTAAGTATTGGGTTTTAAAAGGAGGTTCATAGTGTTATAGATTGTAAGGTTGAAATAAACTTTGGGTGTTTAATACATTTTCCAGTTCAATGAAGGAATCACCTCTCCAGTTCTGATACATGCCCTTCCACAGCTTTTCCTCCTCTAGGGAAAGAAAATCTATAATCTCCCATGACAAAACAGTTTCAAATACCTAAAATAAAGTTTCATGACTTCCTGCACGTTTATCTTCTCCAAGCTAATCTACCAAACATGTTCAGCTGTTCTTCATGTAGTTTTCATTCTTGATTCCTTATTATCTTTGTTGTTTTCCTGCGGGCGTGCTCTGTTTTTTTAGTGTTATTCCTAAAACGAGATGCTCAAAACTGAATGCATCAATGCTGAATAAAGAGATACAATGATTATCATTAACATTATTGTAACACTACTTTTGACGCAGTCTAGGAGTGCATAGTAACTTGACCTGTATCTTCTTGCATAAGTTCTATGCTCACTTATGTGATGGATCTTTTTATAACACACTTGGTGAGACTAACACGTGGAAATGTCTTTTTAGCCTGTAATATATAGTTTGAAAAACAAATTTTATGTACTGTATTTAGAAGGTGGCACACATTCCTTGTAGATGGCATTTTATCAGATTTGGGACCCACAACAAGCCCTTTCTGACAGCCAAAGGAGAATATTCATCTTGGAGAAGGTGATATGTATGGTTTTAAAGGTGATAACCTGCACTTAAAGCTGCATCTGGAATTACCTGGCAATCATTGCTGCATCTGCAGTAGTGATGTCACATAGATGTCCTGTAACTATTCAGGCCAATTACAGAACCAAATAAAGTGACTGACCAGTCCTCAAAGGCAGCCCCACTTGTGAAGTACAAAAGCATGCAGTAAAACCCCTCTTCCAAAAATGGCTGCAACTGATATACAATATGCAATTGTTCTATGATCTTCCATCTGCTGTTTAATCAGGAGGTCTGGATGATTTGTATTATTTGACTATATAGTGTAAAGACCTAGTGTAAAAACAAAGCTATTGTCTCTAAATTTACCTCATTCAGTGGAGGACTAAATAAAATTTGATATATGTGCAGCTCTTTTTGCTAAAACATGTTAATGTCTATTTTCTATATTACCAAGCTGTTATTTTTAGTTGCCGTAGGTCAGTGCCAAATAAGAGAATGGATGTCATTGCAGAGCCATCAGTGATGGCATGCCAGTGAAAGTTGAGAACTCCAAAGGAGGGCATCAGAGTATGATACCTCATTCTTGTGCTGCACAAAATGTCCCAAGAGCACGTCTCTAAATGACACTCCACAGTTAGAAAGTTCTCAAATGAATTTGCCTTGAAAAATGCTTAAGGGCTAGAACAACTTGCAATTTGTTGTGTTTTTCTCTTCTTTGACTTTTCAGCCTTAGTCCTAAAGAAAAAAAAGTTACTTTATTGTATATTAGAGAAGATGCTTCTGGATTCAGAGGAGGAGCATATACGAAGCTCCACTTTTCAAATAGTTAAAGCAGCCATATCTTTTTCCAAGCCTGCACAACTACTTTAGGTACTGCTTCCAGATGTTCCTGCATCTTCATGCATTCAAAATCACTTTTCTTTGCTGGGAAAAAGGCAGGAAGGTGACTGACTACATGTATGCAGTTGAACCCACAGCCCAAAAGAAATGATCCCTTGTATTCAGCAGCATCTTTTGGAAGGATTTATCCAGTCCTAAAGTACATTATATAAATTGGATTCCCTACAATCCATGGAAACAACTTCATCAATCCATAATGCAAGTGTCAACATATTTAAGAGCTGCATTAAATATATAAGTAGAATTTTCTTTGTAATTTTCTAAACCTTCCAACCTAACTGCTTCATTCTAGGGAGCTCCCCTGTAGATTGAACTGAGCTACTCTTATGATGTATGAATAATGTCCCATCTAGTTTTCAATAGTATCCTAGAGATAGGAAGGATCTTAATTTTACAAAGCCTTTGGTATTTCAAATATGCCCAGAATCTTTGTTCTGAATCTGGAAATGAAATTTTTGGGGGCTTGTAGTACAAGCTGGAAAAACAGCATTGCTATTCCCATCACAATAACTAGATTGGAGTGGTTGTGTTCTTTTGTTAATTCTATGGGAGGAAGAGAATGAGTAATTTGTCCCAACTCCTTTTTAATGCCTGAATAGACATGAGGTGGTGCAACAGGAAGTTATAAGTTACTTTTTTCATGGGCTGCTGCATTGTCAGTAACTGCATAGTTTCAATTTGGCACAAATATTGCTAGTTTTCAATCTCTCTTCTCTTCTCTTATTTGCTTTATTGTTTGCTTTATTTGATTTAATGTTTACAACTCATCTACTCCTGATGCTGCATAGAGCCTCAAAAGTGAATAGAAACAAGTATTCTAAATTCAACAGTGCAGCCTTGTTTTCTAGTTTCTTCCTTTTTTAAACATGAAAGCTGAATACTCCTATCTACAAACAGACAATTCTCTATAAAGGTAATTCCTTTAGTTTAACAAATGCATACCGTTTTGTGCATGGTATGCATATATGGATACCATTGCTTTATTTGGGTCTCAGTCAATGATTTTATAGAGTCTCTAGGGGAAAACTTGTGATGAATGGTTAAGAATAGATTCTTTCAACTATTACTAAATAATTTTGCAGATTAAATATAAAATAATTGAAAGGAACAAAAAGATCAGGGTGTTGGTTTGTGTAGTTTATTTGGCTTGAAGTACTTGAATTATTTTAAAATTAACTAAATACTGGTGTGATCCAATCAAAGCTGAACAAGTCTTGGAATTTCCAATGGGAGAGATCTAAATATTTCCTTAATTTTCTCATTGAAATCTATGAGACTTGGCTTCAATATGGCTAGGACCAGAGGTGGTATTCAGCAGGTTCTGACCAGTTCTGGAGAACCGGTAGCGGAAATTTTGAGTAGTTCAGAGAACCGGTAGCAGAAATTTTGAGTAGTTCGTAATACCACCTCTGACTGGCCCATCCCCATCTAGTCTCTGCCTCCCTGAGTCCCAGCTGATCAGCTGGGTCTTCTTTTGTTGCCCTGCACAGGAGAACAGAGGTGGAAAACAGGTTAGTGGGGTGGGGAGAGAATGGGGATTTTACAGTATCCTTCCCCAGGTGTGGAGTGGGAATGGAGATTTTACAGTATTCCCCTGCCATGCCCACATAACTGGTAGTAAAAAATTTTGAATCCCACCACTGGCTAGGATTTGTATGTTTAACAATAGCAGGGATCACATTTGTTGGCTAGTTTTTATTTATTTTTATTTATTAGTTTTTATTTATTTATATGTTTGTTTTCTTGACAGAAACTGAATGAAGGATTAGCCAAACTACGTACAGCAAGAGAAGTGCCCTCTGAATGTCATTGCCCACCAGGTAGGTGAATGAGAAATATATATATTTAAAAATAGATATATTGCGCTATTAAGTGAATGTGAGAAATAAATATATGGTAGCATTGCTTGAAAGATTGGAGGTGGGTGTCCTGGTTTGAATATATTTACATGGAGTTTTTGTTGTATGGGCAGGAGATCTCTGTTTGATTTTGTTCAATCAATAAGAATAGCACTGGAAGGGACCTTGGAGGTCTTCTAGTCCAACCCCCTTCTTAAGCAGGAGACCCTATACCATTTCAGACAAAAGTGAATAGTCAATGAAATTAATTGGTTCATTTAGTTTTGAAGTATCTGAGTCTTTTCATAGCAGAATAAATTATTCCTTATTAAAACATATACCTAAATGTTTCTTAATTTTTTTTACCCCAAGCACCCTTTGCTGGATGAGTAAGTACCTTCAGTATGCATGGTTGTTTAAAAACCTTTATCTATAGATTTGTCCCAAAGATAATTTTTCAGATGAATCATTAAAGTATTTTGTTAGCTTTTGTTCGGCTGCATTTTGTAAACTTCAGTGTGATTCAATTAATAAATGTCTAATGATTTCAGTATGATAAAAATATACAAGTATTTGCTAGTTTCTTTCTATAAATATTGCTGATCACATTTGGAACACTACAAAAACAGGGCATCTTGTATTTGAAAAGCCTGGAGCTACACAAATGGATCATTTTTGTAAAGGTTGAGGTGAAATGTTTCCAAGTGGATGTTTTTGTTTTGCACAGAAACCAAAGTCATTTTACATATACTTGGATCTGATATTATTTTCTAATGAAAACCTTGTGGGGCCCAATGTTTAGAAGTAGTCAAAAGACTGTAAACCAAAATTATGCTAACATTAGTGCATGTAAACTTCGCAGGTTGTTTTTGAAATCCTGAGAAAGGTAGTATTATTTTACCCTCTTTTTATCTTTAAATTGTATATAATAGTTCTATTAGTTTTCTAATTGTTTTAAACATAATTGTAGTACTTTTACTTTAATAACTACTAGCAAATAAATTGATAGCTGTCTTCATGTTTATATTGACTTATCTTTTCCAAGCAGGTTACTATAGATTTATTGATATATTAACTTAAAATTATTTCTAGTATGTCTAGTATGACAGCCATTTTCATCTGTATATTCCCATGAGCATACAGGCAATCCTTGGTTTACAATAGTAATTGCAAGAGAAGGAGTGGCAGAGCCTGGGGGTGGAGTTAAAAGAGGGATCAGCCGAGAATCTCTACGTAGCCACAAGTGAATGAAGTCCAATTTTCCTTGAATTCCATTGCTCCTTATCTAACAATAAGTAGGTGCTAACCGTTAGTTGAGAATATTATATATGTTGAATCTGTACGTGTGTATATACACATACACATATATATACATACATACTGTATATACATATACTTACATATTGTTTCTCTTTCCTAGTAGGGAATCATTGACCTTAATAGACAAGATTATGTGTAGCTCAGGATTGAACAATGCTTAGTGCTTTCTGAGCATGATTCTTTGCTCAGACACTTTATTACCCAACTAGGTAATACCATTAGTATGAGTCAGTGTGGAATTTGTTCCTTGTTTTATATACAATAGCTGCCAATTTTGATAGCAAAATGTATTGGTATGTGGGAATCACCTTGGTAGACAAAGAAGAGACATAGCCAAGATATAATGAGATAGAAGGCAACATGGCCCACAGCAGCAATGTGAGCAGAACAAGTGGCTCAGAAGAGACCTTCCCTAGTTTCTTGGGATGTAAAAGGAGGAGGGAGAAGTATTCTTTCAGACTGTTAATGTAACCAGAATTAACTTATCTCGCCATGCTTTCTGTCTGGTCTACCTTGCAAAGCTGACATATTTTCTCCTTGGTAATCACTTGATTAGAGTACTGTTTTCTGCATGATTGTTTGATGTTAATTCCTGCTTATCTGAGTGATGACTGCTGGAGAGGATATGTTCTAATCCCTTTGTTTCCTTCTTAGCTTTTTTATTGTCTCCTTTGAATGCTTTGTAATTATGGTTTATCTCTGATTATTGATGGCTGAACAGTGAGCTTCCAGGAGTCCCCTAGAATTTTGGGTTTAGCCCAGGAGCCCAAGAAAAAAAAACCAGGAGTCATTTACAACATACAGTGTAAGGATTATAACAGCCACTATGTAGGTCAGATAGGTAGGAGATTAGCAGAGTGCATCCATGAACACCAACTAGCAGTCAGAAGACACAATGAAAACTTAGTATCACAACACAATGACAAACTCAACTACAATTTCAACTAGGAAACTGTTGGATCATAGACCAAGCTTGGCATGAAGACTGATAGTGTTGCCTAGTTGGTTAGTGAAATATCTGCAGCAACCAAGCTCAGAAAGAATAGAATACAATACTTTATTAGCCAAATGTGATTGGATACACAAGGAATTTGTCTTGGTGTAAATATTCTCAGTATACATAAAGAAAATATACATTCATTAAGAATCAAGAATCATAACATACAACACTTAATGATAGTCATAGGGTACAATCAACAATCAAATCATACTAGGAAACAGTGAATATAAATCATAAGGATAAAAGGGACAAAGTTAAATCCTACAATCACAAGTGGGAGGGGATGGGTGATAAGGAGTGATGAGAAGATTAGCAGTAATAGTAGTGCAGACTTTGTAATATTGAACAGTGTTGAGGGAATTAATTTGTTTAGCAGAGTGATGGCTTTCGGGAAAAAACTGTTCTTGTGTCTAGTTGTTCTGGTGTGCAGTGCTCTATAGGGTCGTTTTGAGGGAAGGAGTTGAAACAGTTTATGTCCGGGATGTGAGGGGTCTGTAAATATTTTCAGCCCTCTTTTTGACTTGTGCAATATATAGGTCCTCGATTGAAGGCAGGTGGATAGTAATTGTTTTTTCTGCAGCCCTAATTATCCTCTGAAGTCTGTGTCTGTCCTGTTGGGTTGTAGAACCAAACCAGACAATTATAGAGGTGCAGATGATAGACTCAATAATTTCTCTGTAGAACTATATCAGCAGCTCCTTGGGCAATTTGAGCTTTCTGAGTTGGCGCAGAAAGAACATTCTTTGTTGTGCTTTTTTGGTGACGTTTTTGATGTTAGGTGTCCATTTTAGGTCATGTGATATAGTAGAACCTAGAAATTTGAAGGTCTCTACTATTGATACTGTGTTGTCTAGTAGTGTAAGAGGTGGTAGTATGGGAGGGTTTCTTGTAAAGTGTACCACCATTTCTACGGTTTTGAGTGTGTTCAGTTCCAGATTGTTATGGTTACACCACGAAGCAAGTTGTGTAATTTCCTGTCTGTATGCAGATTCATCGTTGTCTCGAATGAGACCAATCACTGTTTTGTCATCAGCAAACTTCAGTATTTTAACAGATGGATCATTTGAGATGCAGTCATTGGTATATAGGGAGAAGAGAAGTGGACATAGCACACAGCCTTGGGGGGGTGGGGGCTGTGCTGATTGTACAGGTATCAGATGTGATTCTGCCTAACTTCATCTGCTGCTTCCTGTCTGTTAGGAAGCTTACGATCCACTTACAAGTGTGTTCAGGTACCGCTAGTTGGTTTAATTTACTTAGAAGAGTGTCTGGAATGATGGTATTGAATGCTGAACTGAAGTCTACAAAGAGGATCCTTGCGTAGGTATTTGGAGATTCAAGGTATCGTAGGATGTAATGCAGAGCCATGTTAACAGCATCATCTGTCAATCTATTTTCTCAGTATACAAACTGCATGGGATCTATCAGCAGATCTGTGATGGTTTTCAGCTGGGACAGCACAAGCCTTTCAAAGATTTTCATAACTACAGATGTTAGAGCAACCGGTCTGTAGTCATTCAGTTCCTTGATGGAGGGCTCCTTTGGCACTGGGATGATGGTAGAACATTTGAAGCAGGGAGGAACATACACATCTCTAGTGATCTATTGGTGAAGATGGGGGCCAATTGCTCAGCACAGACTTTTAAGCAAGAAGGAGTTATCTTATCTGGCCCTGGTCCTTTTCCTGCCTTTTGTTTGTGTAATAGATCTTGCACTTCTTTTTCTATGATCACCAGAGGTTGTGAGCCCAATGGATTGGGGCTAGTTGTAGGAGGCTTGGCTGTTGTTACATATGATGTTACATTATCAATTTAAATGTAATGTTTTGCAACTGTAAGATACACAGACATGCCCATGCCCTGAATATAGACAAATATGTGATTGTGTGTTTTAAGGAAATAAATGCTAGAAACATTTTTCTTTAATATTTTATGCCATCTCCCCTCTTTCTGCTATTTCTGAATTCATGAAGGGCTGAAGGAGAAGCTATGCCTTTGGTAATTAGCTGCTGTTCTTAGATAGAGTGAACTGCTATTCTTTCTGCTCAGCTATTGGATGGCTTGATCTGAGCCATAATTGGTGGGAGATGCATAGCCCTAGATTATACAACAGCATACTGAATATGTCAGGGAGCATAATGTGAATAAATTTGGAAATGAGGGTATAAAATCTGTAGAAAACTTGCTTCACAGAAAATTGACAAAGAGCACAATCTAGCAAAATCCAACTATAAATGTTTTATGAGGCTTGTCATCTAATCATATGTGTTTATTTGGCAGTCCCACTATGAAGAAAGGGATGTTGAGTCAGATACATAGAGTCTTAGGGAAATTAAGTATTGTTGCATATTAATGCAATTACACCACACTTCTGTAAGAAATATACGATTTGTACAACCCTGATGTGATTTCAGAAATGTCTATTTAATATTAATGTTTGTCCTGGAAATTAACCCAAGATTAACATGATTGCACACCCTTTGGTGTTTTTGACCACTAGAGGGAGCTAATATTATTTCATGAATACCATAAAAATTAAATTATGCAAAATAATATTATCAGGATCTGAAATGCTTAATATATTAATGCTAATTCTCTTAAATGTGGAGAATAGTTCCACAACTATAAAAGACTTATTTTTACATTCCTTAGCTAACTTTCTTGAATGTTATTTATATACGTAGTATTTAATCTATTTAGATCATTTTCAGATCTCTGCTGTACTGGGGTGCCTATTTAATCATGTTCTGATTAGGAGTGTACTGTTTTCACCATAAATACTTTAATGAAACATAAGTAAGACTTCTTGTTGACTCAAACTCTATTTGGTTTAAAATAATTGTATATTTAAGGATGCTAAATCCTTCCAGCTCTCTGATTCTATTAGTCTAAATATGGTTGCTAAATATAGGCACAATATAGCTATTGGTCCCTATAAAGATTTGTTTTTTTTTTTAATGATAAGCATTTCAGGGCTTTGAAGAACATAATACTATTTCACACACGTATCCTCATAACAATTTCCAGACTGTTTTACATTCTGATATCTTCAGGAATTGGTAGACAAATGACATAATGTATGTTGGGAAGTAGCAATGCAAATTTTGCGCCTTACAAACTTGTATGTGATGTTGCAACATTAAAGGGTAGTGTTTGTGTCAAGACTTCATGGTGTATAATTCATTTTGTCATCATTTAATACAACAAGGGCCAATTTTACTTACATTTGGAAAACTTATCTCATGGCTTGTGTCCATATATCCTTCTTTGTTTGCAGATTTTTTTCATTAAACAAAAGATAGTATTATACTGGGTTGCTATACTATCTGCAAAATAAATAAAATAATATTCTATACATGCAACTTCTTGCAGAAAAATGAGAAGTGCTTCTGAACATACAGCAAACTGACCTTATGCAAACATTTTTGTAATTGGAGTACTTGATCTATTGCTATGTTTACTTGTAGTGGATTCTAATCATTTTAGTAGAAAAGCAGTTATTGTACATTTGCAAGGGATTTTGAAATGTATTCCATTAATAGTCACTGTGTGCAGTTACCCCTTGATGCTGTCAGTTGAAAGAAAAATATAAATTGCAGCGGTAACTATTCTCTAATCCACCCATTCTCTAATCTCTCTATGTGGATATGCATTATAAGTTTTAAAAGGGTGTTCATAAGCTTGGGTGGAGGTACAGGAGGTAAGAGATAATGGAAAGAGTGTTCTTGCCTATCACATTTACAGATATCCCTCCGCCCCCCATGCCTTGAAAGGGCAATCTTGAGGCTGGGCAACATTTCTACGTGAAAAGAAGGTATGAAGAAAATAGGCAGTCCTATTCACAAGATATGCCTTTGCCTATTTCAACACAAGCCCTCTTTTCCATTAACTCTTTAGAAAAAATACACTTCATTAAGTATGTATGGATATTCTCAGCCATCCAATTATCACAAAGATGCTTTTTCAACCAACAGGCAACTGATTTTGTTTTTTTCCTTGAAGAGATATTTGGGTGCTCATCCAAAAAGCTTCTTCATTTCTGACTAAATGATGTAGGAGGGGGGGAATGGAAGGATTCATAAAACTGAAAAGAATAGAATTCCTTCTATTCTCCCCCCCCTCCCCCAAATTATTCAGTCAGAACTGAAAAAGTTTCTTGGATGAAAAGCCAAACGTCTTCAAGGAGAAAAAAACAAAACAAAAAATGTCCAGTTCCTTTTGAAAAAGCACTTTTGTGACACTTCCTCAAGGATAGTCCTGCAATCAATCCTCAGAAGAGGCTTTTTGGTTGTCATGAGGAGACAAAATTCATCTTTCAGCAATTCTTTTTTGGTCGTAGCAACGATGACAATATTTTACATTTTGGGATGCTCTCTAAAAATTAAACAATGTCCTAAACAATGTCCACTTCTCTTTCAAGTCTTACAAACAATTTACTAAGCATATCTTCACCAAATTGTGTTAAAAATCAGTCTCTGTCTGTCTGTATGTCTATCTGTCTGTCAGTCAGGATATGGCTCAAATAAATCAATTCCATGGGTTATTTTCCTTGCATAAGCTTTTCTTTGAAGTCCAGAGATGCTTGGTACAGAAACTTCCCCCCTTTTTCTGTTTTGAAAACTGGGGTAAAAATGAGAGGTAAAAATGAGTTACAAGTGAGACTAGACATTTTTTTTTTTTTGCTCATGTTACAAGCACCAAGGAGCTTCCAGGTTGAAAGGATTAGGCAGTGACTTCACTATTGTCTTGGGGATGCCCAGTTGGGGACTTCTTCCATGTCCCTGGCAGGAGCTGGAGTGAAGGACGAGAACTCAACCCCACCCACAGCAATTCTCAGGTCTCAAACATAGGCTTGCTAGCCTCCTGCCCAGTGTCACAACCACTTGAGCACCATGCTTTCAAACTGGAGAATAAAGAAACGCTATACAGCTAGTCACAGTGGGGAAGATGAAACCAGTAAGTGGAGAGTTAAAAATGTCCTGTGCCATCAAGTAATTAATTTATGAGGCAAAATTTCATATTCTTCTTAAATAGTAAATGTACATTTGGAAGGAAGGGCAAAAATGGCTATTTTTGGGGGAGTGGGGGACTATACATAACATTAAACAGCACCAGAGTTCTAAACTATATTTAGCCTACCAACCAGATTTTCAGTGTTCTCAGAAAGATAAGCGGAAAGGGAAAATGCCATTCTGGATTTATAAACAGTCACTCTCTCTAAACTTTAGTCAAGATTTTTCTTGTAGCCCCAGTTTAGCTGCTATAATTTAAACTCTTCCCATGAATGTTCTGGCTTACTAAGATAAAAGAGTTCCTTGGCCTAGGTTTATTGATGAATGGATTTGTGGAAGGTTATCTGGAATGACCATTCATAAATAGATTGTAGTGTAATATTTAACAAATGCGATGAGATTTTCATTTGATGGAGAATGGTACCCTAACTGTATCTCAGGCTCTAATCACAGATTGCTTAGTAATTTCAACGAGGGAAGAAACCTTTGAGCACATTATTTTATTATAGAGGTTTTTTTTTTTTGCTAATATGTATCTATAAAATTTCATCTAACTATGTGATTGACTTCAAAGGAAATTTGAAATCATATCTACAGTATGTTCCATATAGTGAAAAACTGCACAAGTGAATGATGCCTGAATATGTGAAAAATCTTTCAAGAAAAGCCAATGAATTACCATTATAGTTTGGGTGCATAACATCATGAATATCCTGATATGGAATCAAAAAATACTGAATGAGAAAAAAATAATATTATTTAAACAATAACTTCTATTGAAGTTTAAGACTCTGCAAGCTCCTTAATACAGTATTTTAATTAAAATCATGTATCTGACTGATTTCAAACAGTTAAATAAGCTCAATCCTGATAGGTATTTAGATGAGAGACCACCAGAAGCTATAGACAACCTACAAGAATATAATGGCAATCTACTTCTTCATTGTTTCCAAGAAACCAGTACAAATGTGACCATGAAATCATCAGGTATTGAACCTAGCTTGAAGGAGACTTTTTAATCTGTGTATAAATAAAACATTTATAACATTATAACATTTCCTGGCATAGAACAGATAACTCATCCTGTTTTTCTTTTAAAATAAGAATGGCGAAGGCCAAAGCAAAAGATAGTAAAGTCATTGTATATCAGATAACAATAATGAAATGAAGGAGATGTATAAAGACAGAAGTGCTATAATAATGATTCAGATTACTTTAAAAATTAGTACATCAGTGAAATAATATATTTGATTATTTAAAAAAAACAACAACCATGGATCAGACACCAACTTCAGGAAAAAGTTTCATCACAGGATGAGTTAAAGATACTGATTAGAGTCAAGAAAGCTTTGTTGAGAAAATAAATGATTTGCCCAGACAACAAAAATCCAAGCACTGAGGAAGAGGAAGGGGAAGAAGAAGAGGAGGAAGAAAAAGAGGAAGAGAAGAAATAATAATAATAATAATTAGTAGTAGTAGTAGTAGTGCACGTAGTCCTCAACTTACAATAGTTAATTTAGTGTGTTCAAACTTCACTAAATACAGTATTTTAACTAAATACTGTATGACATGACTTTTTTTCACACGGCCATTGAAGTGCCCCCATGCTCACGTGATCAAAATTCAGATACTTAGCAACTGACTCATGTTTATGATGGTTCCAGTGTCCTGGGGTCATGTGATGATCTTTGTGACCTTCCAATAACCAACGTCAATGGAGCGGCCAGATTCATTCAACGGTAGCAAGAAAAATCATAAATGAGGCAAAACTCACTCAACAAATGTTTCATTTAGCAACAGAAAGTTTGGGCTCAATTGTGGTCGTAAGTCAAAAAGTACTTGTATATTATCACCACTGGGGGAAAAAAGTAAGCCAAAAACCAGCTATGGAAATAGTTACATTGTTGAACAGAGAAGCTGAATGAATTATATATAATGCATTACTGTGTATGTCTTCAATTCAGAAGATGCATTGAAAAAGGTACAGAGCCAGTATTAATGATGGAAAAGATTCAAAGGGAATCTTAGGTGTAGGAAGATAAAATTCTAGAGTTATTAGGCAATTTACAAATCACCAGGATTGGATATAAAAGCAGCAAATAATTGTATGACACCTTAGAGTTTATTACATCATTATTCTAAACACTATTGATCCTAGTCAACTTTCATGGTTACATGAAGTAGACCTAGGAAAGGAGCCTTATATGAATATATTCCGTTACCATGCAGGGAAAAGGTGAAAAGGAAAGGTAAGAAACAATGCAGGTTGTGCACTATGAGCAGGAAACAGAGGTGGTATTCAACAGGTTCTGACCAGTTCTGGAGAACCGATAGTGGAAATTTTGAGTAGTTTGGACAACCGGCAAATACCACCTCTGACTGGAGATTTTACAGTATCCTTCACCTGCCACGCCCACCAATCCATGGCCACAGAATCGGTAGTAAAAAAATTTGAATCCCACCACTGGCTGGAAAGTTTGAGTCCAATATGCTCTGTCCACACCTTCATGAGGGAGAATTGTTTTCTACAGACAGATACCTTACCTATGCATGTGCCAAATGCACATGTCTATGAGGGAGAAATACTTCTTCATGCACAGAAAGGAGTCATTCCAGGTCTCCTTCAACTGGAAAAATATTTGGTCCTTTTTAACCAAAACCAGAAATGGCTGGACTAAGGCTGGAACAATGGGGTTTATGATCTCTCCAAATTCTCTGTTATCGGTTGCTAGAACCTCTAGGGATCAAGGGGGAAGCCCAGGTACCTTGAATCAGAAGAAACTCTCTGTTTCACAAAATGATTGTACCTGTAGAGATAGGCAATCAGGAAGCTGAATTAGAGCTAATTTCTGGAGGGTTTTTTCTGAGACTTTGGTGTTTTGATTTCTCTATACAGCTGGGAAACTGTGTTTTATGTCAACCTGGCAACATATTTTAAGGAATGAGTTGTAGGTATTTTCTTACTTTCAAATCTCTTGTGAAGTGTATTAACAGAACTCCCCATCTTCTCTCTTTTTCTAATGAACGTTTTGGGCCAGTAACAAGTTACTTATCACAAAGCAATAGCAACTTGTGCTGTTATTATGTGGGTTATATTTTACTTTGTAACACTCTTATTTTTAAATAAGGTCGTGTTTCCCCATCATCTGAACTATGAACATTTGTACTTTATAGATTTAAACTTTAAAAGGTGGAGGTTTGGTTTACCTTTTTTCTTTTAAATAAAACGTTATTAATCTCTTGTAAGATTGATCTGTTTTCCAGGCAGGGATGTGGAAACAAAAAAGTTGAATCCTGTAGCCATACATTTTAATCCTGTGTGGCCAGAAGGTAATGCTGTAGAACTTAATTCACCTTTTTTGCTTTGATATTTATGACATCTCTCTTACACATTGTGTAATTATATTCTTTCTTTCTTTTGTGAACTTTCAAGTCTGTAGTTTCACTAAGAAGTAAAAGAATCCCTGTCAGCAAATATTTTCATATCATTGCCAAGAAAAATCTATAGACTTACGGTATTACCAGGAGTTCAGCCAACTTAATGGAATCTTTTTTTTTGGTGGAGGGTGGGGGGAGAGAATTCCCAAATTGGGATTGCCAATTTTACTTTTCCATGCCCTCACCCACCAACCAGTGATTGGAGATAGGCCCTTTTTCCAATAGGGAATTGTTTTCCGATAACCATGGGCTTCCATGGTCCAAGAAGATTGCATCAAAATTATGCGCATGATACATAAGCTGCCGTTTTTTCATCATATTGTTCCTATATATTTTTATCTCCTGCTATGCTACAGATACTTATGCCAGTAGCCTTTCCTGACACAAAAACAAGTAAAACACTGTTATCAGTTGCTGCTCAGTTAAGATTTTCCAAGTCAAGTAACCATTATCTTCCAGCATTTCCTTCTCTAGGAAAGTCCAGGAAAGTCTAGGCTTTTAAGTCTTGCTCATCAGTAGGACTCTGTGCTAGTTGATATCCCTCTCCAGCAGGAAACAGAAAGACAATGGGTGAGTACAGTCATAGCCTTTTCCCCCATCTTCAAAATGGGACTGAGTTGAAACAGTCTCATTAAGAAACAGTCCCACTAGAAATCAGTGTCATGTTCATCATAGAAGTGTGGCAAATGCAACAGTTAAAGGCCATCATAACATAATGTGGTGGTATGTTCTCTATAACACTTGGTTAGAAATGGCCAAAAGTAAACCATTGTGGCTTATGGTATTTCCACCCATTATTAATCTCTAAAAATATATGCCTGTGTAGTTTATAGCTTTGATGCTGTATAGACCTCATGGAAATTTTATTATTTATTCCCTGGCTGAATAAAACTGCAAAGATTGACAACTCCACTTAGTAAATTAATACATAAAATAATATATAACATAAAATAGTTTATAATATTTTGTATCACATCAACAGCCTGCTTTATTGTTTCTTGGTTGTATTTGAAATACAGTAGTTACCCCGAAAGCAAAATGCTTTGGGTCAGATATAGTATATTTGTATAGCTATTAGTCTCTTGTTCATCATTAACCACGATTCTACATAGGACATGATACTGTATCATTCTACAGTCAGCTTTCTTTATTGGGCCTGTGCTTTCTAACCATGTGAACTATTTTGAAAGTCTAATTAGGTTGGCACCTGTTGTTCCAAGGTTTATATATCTATCGGAGGCAGACTTTTTATGTTGAACATGAGTCAAACATGCTGTACTTAGAATCTGATTTGGCAGAGTGAGGAAATATAGTTCATTATTTTAACAGTATTCTGACACAAATACTATATATAGTAGGCTTTTTGCAGTCACTTTGATTTGATTTATAGAATATGTATTAAGTTGTTATTAGTCATTTGATTATGTTCTCTAGTCTGCTTTTTATATCTTTGAACAAATCTTTCAGTACAAAATTACTGAGGTATAATATCCAAGATTTCACACCAGGCTTTCTGGTCTAGTGTGAATCTATATTTTTTTGCTTTTACAAACTAGATGTGTTAAATTAATAAATAATATAGATTTTTGTTAGTATCATGGCCTGCCAGAGAAGGTCTGCTTTTTTCTGTTTTCTGTTAATGTGAATGGACACAAAAATTAAATCAATATATAAAGTTTTAGTAATGGTATCAAGTCAAATTAATATAGGATTCTTCATTTGTTTCATTTGTTTAGTTTACTTTATTGTCATTGTACAAGGTAATCATTGTACAATGAAATCAAACACCATCTTCAGTGACCATGACCATGAAAATGAAAATAAACACACATCCTCACCCTTCACACATTGAACCGGAAACCCCCGACACCACACCAACACTGCACTACACAGCAGAATTCAAAAGAGCTACTGCCCTGGGATAGAAGCTGTTTTTCCGCCTATTTGTCCTTGTTTTTATTATTCTGTACCATCTGCCAGATGGTAATAGTTCAAAAAAAGGGTTTCCAGGATGAGATGGATCTTTCAGAATGTTTTGAACTTTCTTAAGGCAGCGGGAGCTATAAAGCTCTTCCAAAGAGGGGAGAGGGCAACCAATAATCTTCTGGGCAATGACATTAACCCTCTGGAGTGCTTTCCTCTCTGCCACTGTACAATTGGCAAACCATACAGAGGTGCAGTATGTTAAAATGCTTTCCATGGTGCAGCGGTAGAAGGTGGTCAGAAGTAGAAGGTCACCAGCAGTTTCTCATTCAGTTGTTGTTTTCTGAGAAGCCTCAGGTAGTATAATCTCTGCTGGGCCCTTTTGACCAGGGCTGCAATGTGGGCACCCCAGGTCAGGTCCTCTTTTAGGGTAACACCCAGAAACTGGCCACTTGTTCCACTCGGTCTCCATTGATAAGCAAGGGCTGGATGTCTGATCTGTTCCTTCTATAATCCACTATAAAGCTCCTTGGTCTTATTGGTGTTGAGGACCAAGTTATTGTCTCCACACCACGAAAGCAATCGGCGGTCCACCTCATCTCAGTAGGCAGACTCATTCCCCCTGGAGATAAGTCCCACCACTGTTGTATCATCTGCAAATTTAGCAATAGTATTACTAATGTGAATGGGAATGCAATCATGCACATAAAGAGTATAAAGGACTCAACATGCAACCCTGTGGTGTACCAGTGTTAAGAATAAGGGCTGAAGAGGTATGATTACCTAATCTGACCCTCTGTGAGCGGCCAGACAGGAAATCCATAATCCAAAGGCAGATTGAATTAGAAAGCCCAAGGTCCAGAAATTTAGACACTAGTCTATGTGGAAGAATTGTGTTAAATGCAGAACTAAAATCCACAAAAAGCATCCTCACCTGCTGTTCTAGATGAGTCAGAGCAGTGTGAAGAGTGATGGCTATAGTGTCCTCTGTAGATCTATTTTTTTCTGTATGCAAACTGGTGTTTATCAAATGTATGCGGAAGACCAGAAATGATGTGCCGGTAGATCAGTTTCTCAAAGCACTTCATGATGATAGGAGTGAATGCCACTGGTCTGTAATCATTGAGGTTATTGATAGGGAACTTCTTTGGCAGATATTCATCATACTGAATAAGGATCCAAGCTATTATTTTAACTGGGCTCCTGCAGAAAGTCACAAGAACACCAAACATTATTAAGCAGAAATTGAACCTGCTTCGTGAGATATGAAATATATTCTAAAATTAAAGTTGGAGAAGGTATTGTTTTCCTAAACTCTTTTTGGAGTCTTTCTTCCTACTGGATCTAAAGCTACATGTATTGAAAAGGAATGAGCCATCCTATTCCCAAAAGCATTTATTCTTAATTATGGATTTAGATGGCAGCTGGTTGCTTCAAATGTTAAGGCAAAGTCTTTTAGTTGCTTATACCTTAAGGCCAGTAAAGCCACATTTGTTGTATAGTTCTAATCAAAATTGACTGCTTGGGTTTGTTTGCATTGATTCATTCAGATTAGTTGAGCTAATGATACGTTTTATTTAATCTCTTCTGATAAAAGCTTGAAACTTGAGCAAACTACATAAAGAACATTTTGTCAATAGATTACATAAATAAATGATTTGGACTTTTGTTTATAATTATAAAAATAATTAATTTCTTGTGACAAAGGGTAGAAATAGATGGAGGTGGACATGATAAAGAACCAGATTATTCTTGCATCACTGTGTTAATATTTTGAAATGTGTATATTTCTACAGTCAAATGTGAACTGGTAATTATGTGTTCTAAAATTCAAATTATTTTGATTAGCTTGATAGTCATGGAATTCCCAAACCCAGAACTGAACAGTGCGTTAAATTCATAACTTTATCCGTTTAGATTTAGCCACTGCTACCAACTGCTGTTTTTTTAGTTGCCTGCAGCGCACTTTAGATAAGCTGATAAAAGTACTACAGAATTGCTATTACAGATAAAGAGCCCCTGTTAACTCCTACAGAACTGAACCTTATCTTTCCATTGGTAGAAATTTATTGCTGGTTTCCCTCTGAAAGATAGATTTGATAGTAAATAATATAAAATTGTCATGCTTGGACAAGTTAGGGATATAGCATTCTGCCTGAGTTAGCACAACATTCCTTTCATCCTAAAATTTTATGTTTCTTAAGAATCCAAATTAGAATAGTGATCTAGATATGTTGGTTTGGTTTTAAAGTTTATTGCATTTAAGTCCCACTGAAATCTGTTTATGAGGTTTATTCTTTTTCAGTTGATTTCCATGAAAATCAGTGCAACTCCCGATCCATGCTCATTGGGTAGATAGCATCACATAGGTTTTGCAGAATACTTGTATTGTTCAAGTTGCAGCCAAGCTAAGCTTGAATTGCACCTTCAAGTACTTTTTAAATTTGTTTAAAATTATTTTGGTTAATAAAGTCTTATATGCATAACCTTGGAATAATTAGGGATAGTTTTTGGGATCAAAACAATTGTTCTGAAAAAATAAATGTTCTTTTGTTGTCTTCATGTGTAATGAAATGTATAGTTTTGCAAGAGCTATTTTATCAGAGAGATGGGCAGCATTTAAACTTAATAAACAAATAAATAAATTTATTTAAATTTCCATTTCTAATTGTTCTAATAATATTATACCATCAAGCTTGGAAGATGCATCTCTCTGGAAAAATATTTAACCACATTTCTTTCTGGAATTGTGTGGCTGGTCCCACACTTCAAGTTAGTAGTTTTTGCAATTGTTTTTTTAACAATAGAACAAAACTCTCCTGATGAGAATAAAGAGCAACAGAAGTTACAGAGCAGCACAGATTACTTTAAATCAGGGGTGTCAAATGGTGGCCTGTGGGATAGATGTATCACACGCAGGCCATGCCCACTCCAGCTCCACGAAGGGAAAATACATCGTGATACATCACATGATGGCAACGTGACGCAGCGAGATTGAGTGCTTTAAATACCCTTAAGTCTTATTTGTTCTTATGTCATCCCTCCTGGCTAAATCATATAGGAAAACAACCAGATGAGCTAATTCTACTTTAATGTAAAGCTACATTAACAGAATTTTGTGAATCTGAAAATACAGACTTCTCATTGCCTCTAACCAATTAAAGCAGGTCATCCCTAAATTCATTTTTTTGACTGTTAGGGGATTGCTGGCTTCTCCCTCATTCCCTAGGCAGCACCTCTTTCCCTCATCCCCCAAGGTTATCCACACATTGTATTACATCTTAGCAAAACATGCCCCATAATTTAAAACATTCTCTGTGGTGTGGGGCTCCTAAGCACTTTGGATTTTGAGAAAATGCTAAGGACACTGTCCCGGAAATGATTGCCGAGGGGCTATTTGCAAAATAAATGGCACTGTAATGACAGCAATGGAACACCTGTTAGAACTGAAATACAGCTAAATTGCTCTCACTTTAGTACAATCACAAGAGGGAATCTATTCCCCTAGAGATGTAATTCTGTGAACTAAAGTTTTCTGGATCAGTAAAACCTCTATCCATTTCATATTACTGGGAAAATCACCTCCAGATCATTTCCTTCAATATACACTGCAGTCACTGAAAATAGTTTCTGTCATTGTGGGTCATTTCTAAACTCAGTCAGTCATACCATCTATCTACAGAAGCAAACATTCCTTCCACCCTTCCTTCAAAGTTTACTCTCCAGCTGCCCCATTAGTTATTTACCCAACCTCATTGTCTTTCTCAATTTCTTTCTTTAGTACCTGAAGGAATAATGAGTAGCTGCCACAGTCCCTTAATTCTATTTCTGGACAGGCTACAAATTAGTGTATTTCATAATGTTTTGGGGTATTGTTGAATTCAAGATATTCCAAGGAGAGAGAGAGTCGTAAACGGAGGCCAGATTGTTGTTTAGAAGCATCCAAGTGTCAGCCCATCCAGTGGAGCTGGATACCTTGATGTGAAGTTTGTTTCAGTTTTTGTAGGCTTTATTAAACACAGTGATTGAAAGTGTTAAGGTATTAGATAAGAATGATTTCAAGTGGATAATGAATTCTCCTTTAAGCTGCTGCAGTCTATGGGACTTGTGATGGTTTGTGTCAAGAGTTCTAATGGTCATTTGATTTTGGATAACGGATAGGGTTCATGTTAAACAGGAATGAGTTTGGATGTCTGGCTTATTTCACAATTTTTATAGTGTATTTTTTAGAAAGAACTTCTAAAGAAGTTAAACGATAAACACACATGTGTTAAACTTACAGAATGACCCTATTCTGCTTTCTGTATTATTTTGTATGCAAGTGTTTTCTAATTAATCTGAATAGAGCTGCTTCACGATTTTAGTTAAACAGCCTCTACCTTAAGGACTGCCCCCAAAATATTCACAGACATCTACATGGTTGGGAGGATATCCATGTAGATCACTTTGGAAGTTTAATGAAATAAGATTTATCTGGTTTGGTGTTAACATTTTGAGCTTGGTAATCCTCACCCTTTTTCCAGGGTACAACAATTAAAGTAATTTGAGGCCCACGTGTTTCTTGGAGGAGGGCCTGTTGCACTCTTGCCACACCTTGTTTATTGACATTCTCATTGAGTTCCAGGCATTTAATGCAAACCAGTTCCATTGTTTTCTTGCTCTGCTCTGAAAGGTTGTAGTGGAGGCCAAAAGGCCACCATGCTTGCAATAAAACAGCTACTTTTGTTTAGCAAAAAGCTCCATTAATTAGGCTCTCCTTGCTTTCATCTCTATCATTGTTTACTACATGTGGCTGCTATTAATACATGTTGCTTGCTAGGAGACTTTGTTGAGAGAAACACACCTTTTAAAATATCTTGGAGGGTTTTTTTTAAAGGTCCCAGCCAGGCTCTTTGTGTTTCCTGTATCCTTTATCTGGTGCAAAATCATTGTTTTATACTACTTTCTGTCTTAATAATTTCCACTGCACTATTAGGATTTTTGTTTTTAATTGAAACTTTAGTAACTGAAATATCTTTTATGATATTGGTGAATCTTGAGTGTCCAAAGGAATAGGAGAGTTACATGTTCTTTTGCCACTTTGCAAATATAATTTAGTACTGAGCAATACTGAAGCAAGAGTTTTAAGTACTGTTTCTCAAAGCTTCTTTATGTAATGCAGGAACTCTGGAAAGTGGAACTCATTAGCCCTGATTAGAGGCAAATGAAGAGAAGAAAATGGACTAAAAACAAAGGAGAAACCAAAAGCCACATTCCTTTTTGCCTCAATGAGCAAACTTTTATTTTCTTTAGTGACGTTACTACAGTTTCTGATTTAGTCCAATTACTGTTGACAGTTTGTTTTTTTTATCTTTTCCCCCAGATAATTTGCTGGAATTGTGTGTGTTTTGGGGATTCTCACTTTGTAATTTGGACATCCAGGCCACAGAATTTCTGGCTCATTACTATGATGCTGCCATTAGCCTCTAATAATGAACATCATTTCATTGTCTTGATGAAATTTGTAGACTATTTTGGAGGTGAAATTTCATCAAACCTGGCAATAATTCAGAGAACTGCATATTTACACCACATTTTGAAATAGGTATATTGGAGGACACACACACACTCATAACCTTTTTATGTATTATTGAACCCTTTTCTCCAGAAATACAGAAAAATTAAAGTCAAAATTCAATTTCAAAACATTTGTGATGAGATTTAATATTTCATAATTCATCTGTTAGGTCAGAATTTGCTTTATTCACATGACAGTGAATTAGTAACACAGTTTTAAGTGAATCTGGCTTTCCCATTGACTTTGCTTGGCAGAAGTTTGCAAAAGGTGATTGATTACATGACCCTGGCACACTGCAATCATCATAAATGTGAGTCGGTTGTCAAGCATCTGAATATCAATCACACGACCATGCAGATGCTGCAATAGTTGTAATTATGAAACATAAGTCACTTTTTTCAGTGCAGTTATAACTTCAAATGGTCACTAAATGAACTGTTGGAAGTCAAGGACTACCTGTATTTGTGATTTTATTAGTAAGATTACTGAGATTTATGTATTTGCATTCATTGTATTCCATTCTGCAGAGGAACAATTGTAATATCAGTCTGTATTTTGATTAACTTTTCAGAAGGGGGATATCAGCTATTAAAAGTAAAAGTGTACCTATTTCCCTTCAGCTTTGCTGATGGTGAATGTATGGGGTAAGGCATAGCACTGCCAAAGCCAGACAGATGGTCTCAGAGTAGATAAGACCATGATGTAAACATAGTGCAGATGCTATCAACAGATTAGTATCAGAAATGTGCTACAGTCCCTTACAACAAAACAGCAAGAGAAAGAAACATGGGCTTTAAATCTTGGTCGATACACTCTGTTGAGCCCAAGATGTTACTAGGATTTAACTTCTTTCTCCCATGAATCATTTATCTACCCCAAACCAGATTTTGATTTTTCTATAAGAAGTATTGAATACAGCTTGAGTTTTAGAAAAGGAATTACTTCTGTGCGCAATAATTGAAGATAATCCTTAACAGCCTATATGTACAAACTGCAAATTAGTGAACACTGAAATAGTTGTTCTACATAACTTTCGTACAAATGAAAAGTACATATTATTTCAATAAATTAGGGAGCAAAAGGCCACACACTCTTATCATGTCTTCTTTTCTTATATTATAATAACCTGTAAAGTTGGCTAATTATATGTATTTTCAAAGGTGTTCAACAGTGAAAATTCACTGGAATTGCAGTACTTTTAAAGCCACTCTTTCATATAGGGCAAACTGATTTGTCTATGAAGTCTGTACTTTAAACAATATTACAATTGGATGTCAATTTTCTCTGTAGACAACAACCTAGAAAAAGATTTTGGACTTTTATACATATCCTTGATTCCAAATATATTTAGAAAGTCCTTTTTATATGATAGCTTGTAAAAAAATCTTTGTATAAAATGGAAAACTTATTTTCACATACTATCATCCTTTCAGCGAATCCATCAAAACAATAAAAATACTTTTGATGAGGTTTTTGAAAAAATACACCATTTTACATATGAATATCCCCATAAGGAATCACTGTTTAGTGAAAAACCTTGAGCTGTGGTTTCCATACCACATTTTGTATGTAATCATTGTAAATCACATCATGAGTGTTTTCTTTAAGGAAAAAAAAACCTTTACAGTTTCCTTAAGCAAGCAAAGTCTGTAAGTTTTCCATACAAAATAAATTGCAAATCAGTCCATACATTATTTGTCTGATGCTTCTGCACTGTTGACATTTGGCCTCACACATTATTTCTTCTTCCACCCCCAGTCCTACCCTCTTGCCCTGTACTTTATAAAATAAAAGATAGCTTAGTTGTCTTTACAGCAATGTCAGATCTGATTCTGTTGTTTGTTCTTATCTTTCTGATAATAACAACACATTTTCTGGTGGGATCCAGAGCTGACTCCTGGCTAATGTCAAATACTCAGAACTGAGAACCAAAAAAAGTGCTGAGACACCCACACTGCTTCATTCATATAGTTAAAAATAAATGACCATGGGAATTGGGAACAAAATTGTCTGATTTAATTTCAACTTCTCCTATGTTTTTCGTTCCACAAAAATAACACGTTAGCATTTTTAGAAAGCTAATATAAAAAATACAATATAGTCGTTAAACAGAAGGCTATACAACACAAATATTTTTATTGGAAGTAGTTCAAATAATTCAAAGGAAATAGCAAAACTGGAAAATATACAGGAGAAATGAGTGAAGACACAATACTAATATTTGTAGACCTTTCTTCTGAGAAGTTCATAAAATTAATTATGCTTACAGAATAAGTTGTGGCAGACATCTGAAACAGCTGCTCCGAAGTATATGGGAGCTTTAGAGGCTGCTGGTTGTCTCCTCAAATGGATGCATCATGAATGTGTGTGTGTGTGTGCGCGTGTGTGCGTGCGTGCACGTGTGCGCGTGTATGTGTGTATGTGTACGTATGTATGTATATGTATATATTTTTTTACAATTCTGTAAACCCTTAATTTGGGGTAAAGTTAGGGCAATTGAATGGAGCTGCGCATTTACTAGCTGGATGCCTTCCTAACACCAATATGGAGTTCATAGCAGATATTTTATCTTTGCTCCCTGAGAGAGAAACATCTGCCGTTACCTAGGATTGAACTCACAATCTTCTGAGTAGAAGGTAAGTGACTTCACTACTAGGCCACCATGCCACACATGGTTGCATATAATGATGATGATGATAATAAAAATATAAGACTATCTAGTAGTAGCCTGGGAAAAATATGATTTTACAAAATAATTACACGGAACATCTTGCAGTGATATAATTTCACAGAGATTATTACAGTGGGGGAAGAAACTCAGTTTGATATAATGGTTAAGGCACCAGGCTAAAAACAGGGATCCTCTGACTTATAACCCTGCCTTAAGCCAACTGGGTGATTTTGGGCCAAATGCACTTTCTTATCCTAGAAAGCAGACAATAGCAAACTATTTTGGAAATCTGAAAGATCCATTATAATTGTGATTGCGTAATGTGAAATGTATATGGACAGGGCATTTCCAATATAAGCTTCATTGAGTGGGTTTGGGTGACTCATTGTTCCCTTTGTGTCTTGCTCAATCGTTCTGGTAATGGACATCTTGATTTAATAGTTCTAAAACTGCCATTGTCTATCAATTTTTGTTACTAATCTCAAGAAAGACTCTTTTTTTTTTGGTGAATTCAGCTACTTGATGTTTGTAGATGTTTGTAGATGTCAAGACCTTTTTTATGGAGATATCCTTTCAATGTATATCATCATAAAGAATGTAGCTTTTTTATTTCATGCAATAGCTGTATTTTTCTTACGTTGTGTGGTCTGCAATCTTTATTATTTATTGGCTTCTTCGAAATCCCTCTGGTTTGAAAATGCAATGAATGCAAGTTTTAGAAATAAAACTTCATTAATCTAAGTAGAAGCAAACCAAACCGGAAAAGTGATAAATGTACTTCCTATTTGCCATTGACTGATTCTGGTAAAAGAATTAAAAGACTGAAGAGATATGAGTATTTACACTTATTAACAAGAACCTGAGTGGGAGGAAGAGTAAATAAGCTGAACAGTTAAGAGATAAGGAAAGGCAGGAAGCAGCTGAGTAAAAAAGAACATATAAACATAGAACTGGGAAAAGGATTTATACTAGCAAAGATACCTAGAAAAGTCAGGTAGCTAGGAACAAAAAAGATTTAGAAATAAGAGAATGTTCTCTTAAGTGGAATAATTAGATTTTGTATCTAATTATTCCATTTAAGACAATACATTTTCACTGATTATAGTCTTTGGTGATTAAAGATTTTTAAAAAATCATAATTGGTCACTAATGACTATTTAAAATAAATGTTTCAGTATGCAAGCAACTAGTAGAAATATGGAATAAGTAATAAAGCAGCCTTCTGAGATATTTATTTTTATAATGCTATGATTGCAGTGCAACTATTATTGCAGTGAAATGTTAATAGTTATAGACACGTATTATCAATAATGGTTATTTTACTTATATGGTTAGATAGATTAAATATTGAGACATCTACATCTGAAATAAGAATAGGAGATAATGTAAATATACTAAAATAGGGAAAAATAATACAATTGACATCCTAGTTACTTAAAAAAATGAAGGTGTTCCGTAAACAGATTTTTAAATGCAAATTGAAGTTTATTTTTCATCTGTGATAGCATTTCTCATTCAAAGTTTAGATATAAACTCTAATGTCTTTTCAGACAATTTTGAAAAAGAGGGATAGGTTCTCAATTATTTATCTTTCTTAACAAACATAAAACATTAATTTAAAGATAAATATTTTCCTATTTTCAATAATAATTTGAAAATAATGGCATTCAGCCCCAACTTTAACAACTTGACATTCTTCATTCTTCAACTCCTATGTGCCAATTTACTGCATAATGAAGGATACTGATTTTTATCTTATTTTCCCCCAGATAGCTTCATGTATTATACATGGACAGTCCATTTTTCCTCATAATGATCTAGCAAAATAAATTAGATTAAGGACACTTGTGTACATGGATTCTGTAACAATATGACACTGTTGGAGTGCTGAACGTACATCTATAACCCTTGAAATATCTGTGATAAAAGGTTAGGTAGTTGTTGCAGAGGGAGCTTTAGCTCTGTTTCCTTTTGGAGAGAATTGATGCTTCTTTCCTTCTATCAGCTCTTGAACTGTGGGCCCTGTAAGAGGAATTGTAACTTAAGGGTTGCAGCTCCCAATTAGCATCTCAGAGGAAACAAGCAGAAATGAAATTGACGTTTCTTTTGTCAATTTATATCTTCTCTTACTTTCTCCTTTCCTTTTTTTTACTTTCTCCTTCTCTAAAGTAGGATGTAGAATTTTTGAATATGTTGCAGAACCTGCAGAAATGGTGACACAGTATGATTCATTCCATGTTCTCATCATTTCAATGTGAAGACAATCACAGAGCTTTTTCAGATTACTTTTGAAGCTTTGAAGATTGAAGTGAGTTGAAATGCCTCAAGACAAGTGACTGGGCCAATCAGAGTATGCAATCCAGATTTTCCTATTAAAAATTCCAGCACCTACTGAATTTTATTACACAACTGACATCACCTTACGGATAAACTAACATTTAGAATAGTTATGCCATACTTTTAATTATATTGTACTCTTAGGCATGCAAATTTTATATATTTTTGTATAGAATACAATAAAGTATGGTTTTTTTTAAAAAAAATGCTACTGAAAAGCACAATTTCTGGTTTATTGAATGCAATGTGATTTTAAATTAGACTAATTTTGAAATGTTAACTTGTCTGATTTGTCACTGTTATGAAGCTCTGGGAAACAGATTGGAACCTGAAAAATAGTTGACTTCAAACATAAACTTGTAATGGAAGGCCTGGTTTTCCTTTTTTGTTTGCCAGTACATTGAAGAAAAGCTTAGAAAGGTGTGGGCCACAATATCATCTCATTTTATCAACAGTACATAACTGACTATAAGAGATATTAGAAAAGATGAATGTAGAAATCATTCTCTTTGCTCTTTGATGATCTAGGTGATGCAGGTGTATTTTCATTTAAACAAAACATAGGAAATAACCCCATTTTCAATTCATGATATTAATTCTATAGGTTTTTTTAATAGTTTGAGCATTGGATTTTGCATCAAACATATTAATAAGATCTTTAAGAAGTTGCCAGTAGGTTTCTGATGTGATTCAAACACTTGAATCACTTATGGAGTCCTTCAATGCCAGTGGTTGCATATTATAGTACCCACAGTTTCCAATTGTCTCTTCATGCCCCATCAGTTCTGATAGACTTGGCATGTTCTGCATCCCATCAATAAAATAATGTTATGTGATGAAATTCAGCAGGCATGCATTCTCCATGTCCCTACAAACTCAGGCTCAGTCCTAAAAAACTGAGTGGCTCTATCTATTTAGCCCCTGGATTTGTACATGGTATTGACCTTGAACAGGGGTAGGGAAACTTGGCTCTTTTATCACTTATGGACTTCAACTCCCAGAATTCCTGAGTGACCCATAAAAGGTTCCCCATCCCTGGCCTACTGGTTTTTCAGTTGTGGGGGAAATCAATTTTTGACTTGAATAGGACTGTTTAATATACAAATGTAGGACATATATGACCTTGAAGACCATCCAGAAGCTGCAGCTGGTCCAGAATGTGCTGGCATGGGCATTGATGGGGCTCCACTATATATGAACATGATCCTGCTGCTTTGTGAACTGCACTGGTTGGCTTCTAAGTACAATTCAAGGTACAATTAAAGTCCTTCATGGAGGTAGAATCTGGTTAGCTGAAAGATTGTCTATCTCCAGAGTCCAGTAATGTCTGCCCATGTTGTTCTGTCCAACAGGATGGGTGGATTCCAGTCCCATCAATTAAAGGAGATTGCTTTGTGGGACTTAGGAAGCATGTCAATTCAGTTGCAGTTCCTGTTTCTTGGAATGATCTGCTCTCAGTGGTTTCTGTGGCTCCCACACTTCTGATGTTTAGAAAATCACTAAAAATCTGGTTGTTCTCCCAGGCCTCGGGGACCAGGTAATTATGGGATCTCTTGTTAGCTTTGTTTTGTTTTATTTAGCTTTGGTTTGGTTCTTTGTGCTTTACTTTTCTGGTTTGTTGCATTTTTCATTTGGTGTTTCACTATAAGCTGCTAAGTCGCTTGGGAATCAGGCAGCTTGTAATAAATAAAATAAAATAAAATATTTTTGTTTTATTACTGTTTTAGAAAAACTAAGCAGATGTAATTCTGAAAAGCAACCGAATTCCATTGTACTGGGAGCATTCCTTCAGTATCTTTGACTTTTTATAGCATCATACAAATGAGTGTTTTCTATTGAGCTTTGGCAGAAATCCAAGCCACTATGTGAAGCAAGATAAAACTTAAATATACTTGGGTGTTAGAGATACAAACTTTTTGTTCAAAAGGAGCCATGTGCTTTTTAAGTAATGTGTACTAATATTTAATGTTTTTGTTTTTAACCAATCTGTGCAGAATATTTCTTATCTCTGGTTGTGTACTTCTGCTTATACATATGTCTCTGTGACTTAGACAAAGGAACTGACTGCCATCAAACAGAAAATGAAAAAGGGAAATAGGAGTAAAAGAAAATAGGACTAATGATTGAACCACATAATCGTATTATCTTAATAAAGGTCTGATATTTCATATAAAATAGAGCATTGATGGGTAATAAGCAATGAAATGTAAGGTGATTGGAAAACAATCTTTAGATCTGTGCTAGGTCAGAAAATATGGAAATTATATGCAGGTTCTTCTACCTGTTTTGTATGTAACATTGGATGCTTCAGTTTTTATTCCATCCTCATATTTTAATCATTCTAAAACAGGTTTCTTTCCTGTAGTATGATAATGGTCAAGTGTACTGAATGACAGATCATAATCACTAAATAAATTGAGGTGATTTAAAATCTTGGTAATATAGTCCCTTCAGTGGCAATCTGAAGCCATTTATATTTTGATAGTCCTACATGTACTGTAGCTCAGTTATGTACCAACTTTTTAAAAAATGAAATGTTTTAATCTGCTACATGTTTTTGTTTAAAGAAACTTTGTGTGACTTAGATATTACATTGTAGTAGTCATGGCTGTGAGAAACAAAAATCCTTTTAATGAAAAATACTTGGAACTTACTTTAAAAAAAATCTTAGAATGAACACCCAATGCATGGTGGAGATACAAAGAGGCCTGTTGATTTTCATCTTGTAGCAATATTTTCAAAATTCTGTTCCATGAGAAAATATTTTCCCACTACAGAAAGAATGGCCTTGAAGGACAGAAGGAAGAGCTGCTATCAAAGTGGCAATCAGATAAGAGGAGCTTGAGCGTGAATCATGAAAATGGTAGATCTTACCAAGCGTCATTTACATCTTAGCTTGGTGTGTGTTCCTGGACTGAGATCAAGCCCCTTATTTGATTGTTGCTCTGGTTGTGGCTCTTCCTCATTTCCTTCAAGTCCATTCCCTATATCTTCTACACCCATGAAGAAGAGGAAAATAACTATGCACTTCTTTTTTATAAGTGCACGAGAAGATGGAGAATATGTTTAATTGATGCCTAAATGTTCTGCAGGACATTCCAGAATTGATTGCTATGATAAAAAAACATTCTTTATTTAGTGGTTTCTCTCTCTAGAGATTGGTTTCCTCTAGGGATCTTGGGAATTATGATATGGCAAGATATTTTTATTTCATTTTATTTTACTTTATTTTTTATTTTTATTATTATTTCAATGGCTGACCATCTCATATACATGACTCCTGGTGACTAACAATTAAACAACTTAAAACAATAAAACCACCACCCAAATTGCAAACATGAATAGTGTAAAATAGAAACTGAGAATACCCACAATATTCCACAATCAATATAACCTAGAAACAGGGCAGTGGTGGAATTCAAAAATTTTTACTACTGGTTCTGTGGGCATGGCTTGGTGGGCACAGTGTAGCTTGGTGGGCACGGTGGCAGGGGAAGGATACTGTGAAATCTCCATTCCCACCCCACTCAAGGGGGAAGGTTATTGCCATTCCCTCGCCGTCCCACTAACCTGCTTTCCAGCTCCGTTCTCCTGTGCAGGGAAGCAAAAGAAGACTCAGCTGATCAGCTGGGACTCAGGAGGCAGATAATAGGTGGGGACAGGGCCAGTCAGAGATGGTTTTTGCCGATTTTCCAAACTACTCAAAATTTCCACTACCTGTTCTTCAGAACTGGTCAGAACCACCTGTACGTTAGGGCCCCATGTTTGATGGGAAACTGGTTTCTTAATGCCTTGTGAAAGACAAGGAAGGTTGAGACAAGTCTGATCTTGACGGGAAGACCAGGTGCCATGCAGAAAAGGCTCTCTTTCTGAGTCTCGGCTGATGGCATTTTCTCGCAGCCGGCACCCAGATGTGTTCCTGCTGGATCTATATCTATAATATTGGGAGATACACTGAGAAATATTGTCTTGTACATAATCCAGAACCAATCCATGAAGGGTTTTAAAGATAATCATCAGTGCCATGAATTGTTCCCAGAATTGTGCTGGTAGCCAAAAGAGCTGCCAGAGCAGAGCAGAGATGTCGCATATTTATTTATTTATTTTAATTACATTTATATGCCGCCCTTCTCCGGAGACTCAGGGCGGCTTACAGTCTATGGAGCACCATGCTAAGTGCTCAGCAATAGCCTTCATTCCATTGTATATGACTGCTTATTATTACTAGGGCTTTTGACCTCCCCAAGCGGCATTTTTACAAAGTCAGCTTATTGCCCCCAACAATCTTGGGTCCTCAATTTACCTACCCCGAGAGGATGAAAGGCTGAGTCAACCTTGAGCCTGGTGGGATTCGAGCCTGCACTAATTGCAGGCAGCTTGCACTAAGTGCTAGATGATTAACAGCCTGCACCACCAAGGCATATGTCAAATGGCTGGCGTCCATAACTGCCTGAGCCACTGGATTTGCAACAGATGAAGCTTCCAAATAGACTTCAAGGACAGCCCTATGCACAACACATTAATCCAATCATAAGGGGACTAAGGCATGAGTAACTGTGAGCAGGGCCCCCATGTACAGGGATGGGCACCACTGGCACATAACACAAAAATGTGAAGGCCCTCCTGATCATGGCTGACACTTGCTTTTTCAGCTGGAGCCACAAGACCAGGAGAACCCCTAAACTGCCCTCAACAACTCTTTGGGGCACTGCAACCCCATGCAGGCCCCTGCTTTGTGGGGTGCCTCAGGGGTCGGTGCTCTCGCCCCTGCTGTTCAACATTTATGTAAAGCCGCTGGGTGAGATCATCCGTGGCTTTGGGGTGGAGTTCCATCAGTACGCTGATGATACTCAGCTGTACATCTCCACCCCGGGCCACCCCAACGAAGCCGTCGAAGTGATGTCCCGGTGCCTGGAGGCCGTGCGGGGTTGGATGGGTCGTAACAGGCTTCGTCTCAACCCGGCCAAAACCGAGTGGCTGTGGTTTCCTGCGCCCAGATACAGCCAGCTTATTCCTTCGCTGGCCGTGGGGGGAGAGGTTTTGACCCCCGTGGAAAGGGCGCGCAACTTGGGTGTCCTCCTGGATGTGCGGCTGTCTTTGGAAGAACATATCACAGCCGTCGCCAGGGGGGCTTTTTATCAGATTCGTCTGATTTACCAGTTGCGGCCCTTTCTGGATCTGGGCGCACTTCGCACAGTCACTTCCGCCCTCGTTATCTCCCGCTTGGATTATTGCAATGCTCTCTACATGGGGCTCCCCTTGAAGAGTCTCCGGAGGTTGCAGTTAGTCCAGAATGCAGCCGCGCGGGTGATCGTGGGCGCCCCTCGAGGCGCACACGTAACATCACTTCTCCGCAGGCTGCACTGGCTTCCTGTGGCCTTCCGGATTCGATTCAAGGTGGTACTGATGGTATTTAAAGTGCTCCATGGCTCGGGACCTGGGTACTTAAGGGACCGCCTGCTGCCATCAACAACCTCCCGCCGCCCAGTACGCTTCCACAGGGTCGCCCTCCTTGGGGTACCGCCACCTGATCGTTGTCGACTGGCGGCCCCGAGGGTGCGTGCTTTCTCTGTGGGAGCGCCCTCCCTGTGGAATGATCTCCCCCCGGAGATACGACCCATGACAGATATCCTCTCCTTCCGGCGCGCAGTTAAGACCCTACTTTTTAAACAGGCTGGCCTGGCCCAGTAAGGGTTTAAGGGGTTTTAGTAAATAGGGTTTTTTAAATTTTAACTTATTTTTAAAATTTTTGGGATGCAGCCATACTCATGTTTAATTCGGTTTTAAATTCTATTTAATTTTGTATCTCTGTATTTTATGTATTTATTAGGCTGTACACCGCCCCGAGTCCCTTTTCGGAGAGGGAGCGGTATAGAAATACGATTATAAATAAATAAAATAAATCCAGAATAAGTAATGGAAAGACCTCAGAACCAGGGGATGCTAAAAGACACTTAAGATTGCTTCGATTGGATAATGTGTTTGGCTCAACTCTCTTTAATATATTTTCAGTAATCCTTAATATATTTGGATTCCATGACATTTAGGACTTCAGAGGTAATAACCAACCCCTTGAGTTTCACTCAAAACAAATAGGCAGTAAAGTTAATTTTGTACTGTGACTGTACAACCAAGTAAGAAAGTGCTCCAGTTTTACTTGTAATTATTGTACTGTTTGTGGACAGCTTCATGTATTATGCATTTGCCTTTGAGGTTAACAGAGCATGCTAACTTTTGGTTAGCAAATTATTTTTTAAAAGAGGTTTTTAGTAACATTTTGGTTTTTAAATACTGTTCTAAATATTGACTTTGGTCTAAGAAAAATCAACATTGGCAAACCACTTCTAGTAACAGTGCTTAATTAATACCATTAGATCCAAGGGTGTCTCTAAATTGGTCAGTTAGTCTTCCACAGGGAGTATAACCCTAACCATAATAAACTGTATTGCACATTCTAAACTCTGGGAATGGTACCGGTAGCTTGTCAAGATTCAACTGAGTTCAAGCACAAATTTACTATTTCACTACTTTCACTAATTGGGATGACACTGAGAAATAGAAATGAGCACCATCTGACTATTGACCAAATAATCTCACCCACATCAATTTCAGATAAGTGGGACCATACAATTCAAATATTATAATTTGACATAAATATAAAGGACCTCAATTTGACATAAATATAAAGGAACCCAACTCCCAAATGACTCTGGGCACTTTCTTCTAGTAACATTCTAAAAAAAGCTAGAACAATACAATAAAACAACAAAGAGACATTCTTTGGACATTCATATTTAGGTTTACGTAATTAATCAAGATAGGCAAAGCTTGAGCATGTAGCCGGATAAAGCTCTTCAAGTATCTTATCCACTTCCTGAGGCACCATCTATTGAAAGTGATCCCATATTAAACTCTTCCATTTTAAGTGCTATCGTAGCTAGTCTAAGTATCAGCTTCTAAACATGCTCAGTCACACAGGATGTTTATGCAGTGATTTTTAGAAGAGAACAAACTTTTCCCACAGTGTTCCAGGCAGGCCCTCTTACATCAAAGGAAAATCATAGATTTTCTGCTTCTCTGACATTGGGCTTTTTTATCCATCATGAATCTAAAAAAAAGTACTAGAGATTATATGTACATTTTGTTAATGTGAAAAAAGTAGTTAATAAAATTCTGTTTTCATTAATGCACTTAACTGGATACCAGAAAGCAATCTCATTTTTTGCTGGAAAAAATATTGAGTTTAGAGTGATAAATTATTCCCTGGAAGAAAGTGTCACCAAAATATGCATTGACAAATAAGAATAAGCCTTTAAGCAATATACGTATTTTAACTATTATGCACTGAGTAGTGCGTAGTGTAAGACTAGCTCCTATTGAAGGCTGAGATCCAAAGGTTTTGGGTGGTATTCTGCTCCCACCCCAAAGATTTATCTCCTACGTTTCTCTACAGAGTCCCCTCAGAGCAGCACAATCTTGTCAGAATAAAAATAATAATCTCAACCAATGTGTACAAGTGGAAACTCTTTCTTCTGGAGCATAAGGCTTCATCAATAGGATACCATGGTCATTGTATTTTTTGTTAAATATCCAAAAGAAAAACAGTTTCATTTTCAACTACAATACATTTTTGTAGTATTTATGCCTATCTGTAATTACATTGCAGAATTTAATATTTAAAAATGCTATGATCAATATTATAGTACTATATTGCATTATGGGGTGGCTCAAATGAAATTCATGTGTTTAACTATTCAGAACCTGTTCATAAGCTACACAGATACTGTCTTTTATATTTGTTTTTCTTTTGGTAATGGCCATATTTACATTACTTAAAAACATATTCAAGTAGCACCAAAATAGGCAAGATAGTGGTCATAATGTTGCAGTACAGATTCTGCCCTTTTTGTATGTGTGTCAACACTACACACACAAAGGAATGACTTTTTGATTAGAATTGCTACAAGTGCCCCTTTGTCTGTTTTGATTCCTCCTGCAGATGCTAGTACCCAAAATGTAGCTCTGAAAATTTTAAATATGTAAAATAGAGAGATTGGCTCTGAGATCTTCTAATGGATTGCCCAATATGGATCATGAAGACTTGGAGGTTTTGATCTGAGCCAAGATTTCCATAAATAAGTTCTTTGAATTGCAGATATTGTTTGGAGAACTGATAATTGCCTTTTCTCCACATTGTGTGGAATGAGTTGTTTGGAAATTGTAAACAAAGTTTTTAAAGTAGAAAAATATGTAGATTTGCATGCAAAAAAGTCTTTTGTTTGTCTTAGGATATATGACTCAAACTTGATAATTTGCAAGGCTAAACATTGCCTGGATGCATATATCAATGATCTGTTTGTTTACCAAGCTAATTAAGATTTGTTTATAGTGTCTTCAGTGTTTATGGCTGTCCCTGGACTTTCTTCTAACAGAAACTCATGTGGCTTTCACATACCTAAAGTTCTGAAAATCACAATGCTAAATGTTTATTGAGCATCTAACTGTAAATTAATTATGCTCAAGAGTTTACCACTGATGCCTATATTCTATAAATGTTTCTGCTCTAGATTACCTTGATTATTACTGTGTTGCTTAGCAAAAAATACTGAACTCATTGCCTTGAGGACAAAATTAATTATGTTAGAGAATACAGTCCAAGATTTTTCTTTCCAAATTCTATGGCAAATGATTTTTTTTTAGTTTGTTTACTGCTTATTTTAACTTTGCTGGTAACAATGAGACATAGTTCACTGAAAACAGCCATGAATACAGCTTGTTACATTTTGCAAATGCTGGTATAAAATTCTTTCCTGCTGGGTCCACTATTTTTAATTTATTAATTAGGTTTGGAACTTTAACCTCAAAGTCAGTCCCTGCTCTAAATCACCCATGGCCTTCAAAATCAACAACTCAAATGTTGATGTCACAACTGGAAGGAACTCAAGACTCTATTCTTAATCTTTGAATAACCAATTGTCAAGTTTATTATTTCTGATTGACAGCTGGAACATTCTATATGCTGATTGTTCCAGGAGGAAGAAAATGTATGCATAATCTTAACTGTTGAGAAGGGACTATTACATAATCTTGTGTGGCAAAACTTTGTTGCTGCAATATATTATACATACCCATATGTATAATCTCATTTGCTTTTGAAACTTTCAAATACTAAACCAACGAGAATGTATTATTTACTTGCAGCACCTTTGTAGAACAACAACCTTTCAGCTGAATTTCATGTTCATTAGAGACAGGTGCAAGACATCCATTTGGTTTTATCTATGCATGTTTTACTGCTTAAGCTGTGGAGCTGCATGAAGAGCTATGAAAATGAATTAACAGATCTAGCAGCATTGTTGCAAAGATGCATGCAAATTTCAATGGAAACATACTGCAGGAAACATTATCCAAAAAGAGATGGATAACTGTAACACAGAGTAGAGCAAGCAATCCATTTTCATGCAGCTAATTTCAAATAATCAGGTTAGTTTTCTGTCAAAGGTGAAGACAAAAAAAAATGAGTAGAGGAAGAAAAGTAGATAAAGTTAAGCAATTTGCTTCTGTGGTCCTAGATGTAAAAAGATGTTTTGCTTATACATATTTGACCATTTTCTATGATGTGAGAGCCATGATAAAGATGAGAGAAATACTGCAGAAACTATAAATATATATGCGGAACAATGTTGTTGTTGCTGCTGCTACTGCAGTCTGGTTGCACCGTTTACAACTTATTTTTTATTAAAGCTGAAACAAACAAAAAAATCCCAGAGAACATGCTGAGTGTGAAAGAATGGATATTTTTATGTAAGTGTATGTTTAGTGACAATCAGTACCAATGTGATATGCAAGGGAAAAAGTGTTTTAATAATAATTTATACTTAGTGTTCTTCCAAATCTAATTAGTAACAGATGTCATTTGAATTGACATTTTAAATTATCTGTATTACTTCGGTTGCAGTTTTCTTTGGGGCACAATTTTTAAACTTTTTAACAATTTCATACTTCATGCAATGTTCAACTTAAGCAAACCCTTTAAGTGAAAAGTTATTGCATAATTCAGACAATTGATAATTCTCAAACACATCTGCATTGATTACTATTTGGAGTTCAGTTCCCAGTTATCTACCATCTTTTTTCCTATTTTGGGTTGAAAATAATGTTTATTCTTGTGCCAACATTTCCCTGAGTTTGGTACATTTGCTCCTCTATTGTGTAGAGATAAGACTTTCTGGTTTGCTATTTCTCAGCTACTTAAATCCTTTGTTTTTTATTTATTTATCCATCCATCCATCCATCCATCCACCCATCCACCCACCCATCCATCCATCCATCCATCCATCCATCCATCCATCCATCCATTCATCCTGTAATCAGCTTGCCTCTCAATCAAAAGTTAAAATACATAAAATATTAAAATTATAAAGATAAACAAATTAAAATATTAAAACATTAAAAACAACAAAGACCTGGCATCAAATTAAACTTCTAATCTGCAGTTATCCAATCTTATCTCATCCCTTGGGGGAAGAGCCAGGTTTCTTAATTTTCCATCTTATATGTTCCCACTTCACTCAGAACATCACAAAAAACGCAAAAAAATGATTATTTGGGAGGAAAAGTAAATGAAGGTAACTGGACACGGCTATTTTGATTTGACAGCTCAATAAAATCAGATTTTTGAGGGGATATGTTCACTTACAAAGACAATGCGGTTTTCAATAAAATGATTAATATTATATTTGGCTGATAAAACATATTAACATTCTGTTGCTTTATATACCAGCTTCCCACAGATTCTTTGAAATAAAATCCAAGCTGGCACATTGGTGACTGTCATAGATAAGGCTTGCTCAAATGCCACAATAAAAGTGATTCTGAAAAAATGATTACATTTTATGGGCTTTGCTTGCTTTTTTATTTACAGTCTGCTTCTGAAAATATACTGTATATTGAAGAGAGCTAGTGTTTATGCCAAATTTTTGAATTATATATTATGTAACATGAATTATTTGAAATTCATCACAGGAGGAAGCAGCTTTTATTCTACTTTTCATCTTTGAGGCTGCAAATGGATGAATGAGATGATGGATGGATGGATGGATGGATGGATGGATGGGTAGGTAGGTAGGAAGGTAGATGATAAACAGAGAGATAGACAGACAACAGGGACAGACAGACAGATAAAATATAGGGAGGGGAAATAGTATAACTCATTTTCTTTGGAATGATTTTGTCATAGTAGTATATAAAAATATCAATTTGATTGTGTCTGGAAATGGCTCACATGTTCTGGAAAAGTCACAAATTTCCCATGTCCTTTAACTAGTAATATGATTGGTTGCAGTGGTTTCTGTAACTGAAACTGGATTTCTCTCCTATTCGCAATTCTAAAAAACCCCTTAAATTAACTAAAGTAAAACTAGGCAACCAATGATGGTACTTTAAATATTTTTTCTCTAGAATGTTGTATATACTGGTGTCCTTTGTAAATTCTAATGAATTTGTTTGTGTTTATTATAAAGCACCTACAATTATTCAAGGAGCATCGTATAAAATATATGTGAATAAATAAACAAATGCTTTCTTATCAGGTAGCTAACACAGAAAACTTTTGGGTCTTTGAAATAAGCTTATATAAGTGCAGAAAGCATAGTGATGTTATAGGTTTGAAAGCTTATGAATGATTCAGGAAGTGAGAACTTTCTCTTGGTCTTTCAGTTTAGTCTGTTTGTCCTTATCAACGTCCCATCTGGTAGTCTAAGTATATGTGGAAGTCTATTTTTAGAGTGCAGTTGCTTCTTAATTCCTCTTCACATATAGTTCCACACAATCTCAAGATTTGTAGCTAAGCTCGTGAATGGATAGTTTCTTTAGATGATAATATGGATATCTTATTTCTTTATCCAACATTAACTACCTACAAGCTCCTACAAGCTTAGAACTTACCTTATCTGAAGATAAGTAAAGCAACAACTGAACACATGAGTATTCTCTAAAGAAAAGAAACCAAGACCAGTAATCCGCCAGCCTCTGTTGAAAGTGGATAAAGCATACAGTGTCCTTGAATATTTCCATCTTAGGCAGATACTTGTATTTTAGATTTTACCAAGCTCTGCCCACTCTCACATTTTTCTGCTGATTTCAAAGAATCACATATTTTCCACTGTGAGTGCTTTTATGCATACAATTTGTGTAACACAACAGATTTGCAAGATGATTATTCTTGATGCCCATGGTAAAACAAAGCATAACTAATCGACATCATTTGATGAAACTGCATGGAGCTCATGTTTATATGTGTATGAGAAATTGATGGGAGAGAGAAGGAGAAGAAGATGCCTGAAGCAAATCTGATTGTATGTTGACATTATGGCCAACTTTTTTGGACATTAAATAGCAGCTTCCTATCATTCCATGAATGCAGAATATTTTTCTGATAATTAGTGAACCTTTTATGGATTACATTTTAACTTTAGAGTAAGAAAGGCAAGAAAGTCCTCCCCCCACTCCAAAATTACTTCAACATTACAATAACAAAACATGGAGTCCTTATATACTGTGGTTGTGATTCCAAAGAAAACATTCACATTATAAACTAGAATATGCAAAGCTTGAAAATTGAAGATCTAGCAGGGTTTGTCTTTTCTTTTTCTACTTGTTCTGCTACCCCATAGCATATTTAGAGGCTATGCCAAAGCTTGGCAAAGGCAAGAGATGGCCTTTGACAACTGTTGGTTACAGAATCTATTATCTACATTTGGACATCCTAGAGTGTTAGAAGGAAAATATATCAAGGTGACCTTGTACTGTATGCTTGTTGCATGGGATGACTGCTACAAAGATATTATATGATAGGGTTGGGATACTGCCTTTCCAGCTATTGTGTGTTATGTTACAATAAGCCAAAGTACTTTTATTCCTGTCACTGACATGCTTTAAATATATTTAGCTTGTACATCACTGGTTTGATCTATATCATTTCATATTGAGCAATTAAATGGTATCTTTTTTATTTACCAATCAATTAATTCTATGCTTACATTTTATCACCAAGAATCCTTAATAAATTAACTTTAATGTGTAGTTGCAATTGTTTTGTAATTGCATTTATTTTGCAAAATCTATGGTGCTTGGCAGAAACTTTCTAGCTGACTTTAAAAACAGATGGCAAATCTCTGAAAGTTTAGATATACATTTTGCTAATAATTATGGATATATTTCCATTAAATATGGTTCATTCCAGAAATAGTAACATGTCTCAAGATATAAAGCAAATCAGTAAAGGCCATATAATTAAATGTTTCCCACTTGTATCATACAATAAGTGAAAATGCATCTATTCATTTGTTTGTTGTTTTAAAATTTATCTGACCACTTGAAACCACTCAGATTTTAGGCAGCTTACATAAATTGGTAATAACTAGCTACAAATACAGATTAGATTCTGGTTACTATGTAGAACTGAGAATTTTAAAAGTATGAATTGAAATTGCATCATTCTCCAAGTTCTTTGGAAGACATGTCTCACCAGCTTCCAGAAAGCCATGAGGGTGAGGCCATATATACTCAGAAAGCATGCTGTTCCTCAGGGAAGGGATTGCTACAGAGAGTCCTCTCTATCAAGTCCCTTCACACAGTATCTCCTGGTTGGTGAGAACCATCAGGTGCTCCCAAGCTGCCGGAGTAGGACAGGCAGAAACAATTGGAGAAAGAAAGTCTCTAAGCTAGTCAAGCAATGAGATTTAGGGATTTATATGCAGCTACCAGCACCTTGAATTGCACTTGGAAGCCTGCTGGTAGGTAGTGCAGGTTATGCTGTCAAGGTGTAATGTGACAATATCAGGTCCAATTACTAAGGATGTGTGCTGCTCTGTTCTGGAGCAGATGAAATTTCAAGGACTTCAAGGGCAGCTCTATGTAGAGTGAGTTGCAGTAATCTAATTGAGAGATGATGGGGCATGAATGATTGTGCTCTTGTTCCAGATAAGTGCATCATGTTCCAGATACAGTTCTAATTGGTGCACTATCCAAAGCTATATAAAAATTATTCTGACCACAATCTCTATTCAGAGTTTTGCAGCGTTAATTCAACTCCAGAAAAATAAACACTGATGGCTGATGCTTCATTTAACATTTTTATAAACATAATAAGTAGATTTTACAAACCAGTTGTAGATTTCTCCAACATGGAGCAAACAGACAAGAAGTAGACATGTTACAAGTTCAGAGCTTCAGTAGCAACTCAGCAGCTCAGAAACAGACATCCGTTTCACTTTAGTTCAGCAAGCAAGCAGAGGAGAGAAGCAGTTTCATCTTCAATAGGCAGACTCAGAGCTTAACATAGCTTCAGAGCTGCAGAATTTAATATAGAGCCACGCCTAGGCTACCTCTAGTTTCAGTTTCCAAACAGTCCTCATTGGCTGACTTAGTTGCTATGCCTATTCATTGGCTGACCTTGTTACCAAGTTCTATTCCAGTTCATGAATATACTCTGACAATCTCCACCTGCTCTTTGCCTAGCAGCTTTCTCTTTCTGGGCAATCACAACCCCATCCAGAGTCAAAGATAAAAGGGAATTATATTACCAGGTAGCAACATTGATGTGGTGAAAGAATGGATTGCCTTAAGGAATACTAGATTGTTAACATTAGAAAGTCATGACCTATTATTGGGATGGCACACTTTTATGGTATAAGGAAAGTATTTTACGGGTATTTTAGGAGACATTATATTTGTGATGCTCTATTATTAGTATGGGAGAAAGTAAGGAAACAACATTACATGAAAATACCAGTCTGGTTGTCAACCATAGAGGCATTTGCGCATCCAATTGTTTATAAAATGGAGCAAACAGTAAGATATGGTGAAATATTAAATGAAGAGGGTGAACTCAAACCTGGGGCCTTGGTGGTGCAGGCTGTTAATCATCTAGCACTTAGTGCAAGCTGCCTGCAATTAGTGCAGGCTCGAATCCCATCCTGACTCAGCCTTCCATCCTCTCGGGGTAGGTAAATTGAGGACCCAAGATTGTTGGGGGCAATAAGCTGACTTTGTAAAAATGCCGCTTGGGGGGGCCAAAAGCCCTAGTAATAAGCAGGCATATACAATGGAATGAAGGCTATTGCCGAGCACTTAGCATGGTGCTCCATAGACTGTAAGCCACCCTGAGTCTCCGGAGAAGGGCGGCATATAAATGCAAATAATAATTTAAAAAAAAAGCAAGAACTAGAGGAACAAGAGATAGAGATGAACTGATATTCATATGTACAAATGCATTCTAGATATGATAAAGATGGTAAGACAGAAGGATTTTATAACGAACTTACCAAATTAGATGGAATTTTGACAGGTACTGATGAGAAGGTGATTAAAAAATTATATGTATATTTACTTGGATTAAAATTAGAAGAAGAACAAGTAAAAGAAACAATGATTGCCTGGAAGAAAATTTTTGGATATGGGATAGACTTAGAAATATGGCAGAAATTATGGTCTCGAAACTATAAAATAACAATGTCAACAGCATATAAAGAGAATTTGTATAAGATGTTTTACAGGTGGCATCTACCCCCAGCAAGAATATCAAGGATGTTTAAGAACAAATCGGAGAAATGTTGGAAATGTCATCAGATATCAGGATCATACTATCACATGTGGTGGACGTGTGTGGAAGCCAAGAGATACTAGACTAAAATTCATACATGGCTGGAAAAAATGACAAAACAGCATATAGACTTGAAACCAGAGATATTTTTATTGGGTATCTTACCTGAAGGATATAATAAAGAATTGATATATTTGATTATTAATGTATTAACAGCAGCTAGTATTGTATTTGCCAAAATTTGGAAAAGTGAAGAAATTCCGATAGAAGAAGAGGTGATTAAGAAAATAATGGAATGTGCAGAAATGAGTAAATTGACATTAGCAATTAGAGAGCAAGAAGACAAAGAATATTATAAAATCTTGGATTTATTTTATCAATGGCTAGATAAGAAAATAGGGAAATAAAATATATTATAAATATAACATGATAGTAATGATAAGATAAGGTAATGATATGTTACAATTGATCATAATGAAATGAATATTACGTATTAGGTCATGTAATAGTTGAGGTTTGCTCAAAAAGAATGATGTGAATTTGTAATTAAAGTCTGATAAGGTGTTATAACAATATAATATAATAGGCATAGTCGATATATATAATATGAATTATAATTTAAATGTAGAAGGGAAAGACTGCTGATATTGTGCACAAAATATATGTACCAACCGGCACATTGTACAATGGAAAGATGGTTTTATTTGTTGTTTTGTGTTTATGCTTGTTTATGTTTGTTGTTAAAAAATAAAAAAAATGGCAAAAAAGAGTCAAAGATAATACAGTTTGTATCTCTCTCTCTCCTTCCCTCCCCCCTCCCCCTCCCTCCCTCAACAGACAGACAGACTGTAAACTATAGATATTGAATGAGTGTGGGTATATATCTAGAAGTGCATTGTGATCCTTTTTGATTGCCAGTCTTTGGATCTCTGTGCAGACTCCTAAAGCAACATTAATAATCTTCCATTCAGTTTCTAAGTTTAAACCACTTAGGATAAATAGTCTGTATTCTGTTGGATTTTTTTTTTAAGTTTTGGGGTTCTGCAGAGCCTCTTAATATAAAACTTCTGTGTGTAATTGTTGGGAAATCAAATAGAAAGGGTACTATAGTGTTACCAACTACAGTAAAATAGCTACCAGGAAGTGACTTGGTACAATAATGTAGAGACATGAGAGGTCGTTAGTGTTCCCTGAGCTTGGTTGTTTTCTGGCACGTATTTCATTACCCAAACAAAGGTAACATTATGAGTTCTAGTCACTAATAAAAAGCTAATAAAAAAATGCTTTCATGTCGTTCAAGTTCTATATTATCTTTCTGAAGGAGTTTGTATATATGTTTTAACAGGATTAACTTATTCTCCCAGCAGGGATCTAATTATTGAGAAAATAAGTTTATAATGCTAGGTAAGAATTGATTCCCTTGCAAAGATCTGTCTCTGTTTTTGTATTACATCATAACTGAATCAGTTTCTGTTTATACCTGGTCAAGATCAATGTCAACCACATTAATGTGATGCAGTTAGCTCACATTATCATTTGAGTTAGTATGTTTAAGACAGGATGCCAAACACAACAGTTTAGAAATTATATAAATGGGATTAGGGTCCAGTGTTGAAACTTTACAACGATATGTTTATAAATGGTAGATTGTCTTTCACCTGAATAAGCATTATCTTACAGAATAATCATAAATATTTGGAGGAAAATGAATAGCATGCGATTATCCCATATTCATTCAGGAGACTTTCTGGAAGATTATGCCACAATCTGAATGGATAAAACAACATTCCTCACTTCTTACTGTATAAAAGATAAATTTTGAATTATTGGTTCTTTTGAAAGAATTACTTTGTGATTCTTGTTTGAACATCAGAGTTACTCATCAGGAAACAAGCACATTAAAACATTGATTTTATTGTTAGATTTGTGGAGTATCTTCAGCCTAAATAATCCAATTTAGCAGTAATAAGTAAATATCAGGAGATACTCAAAGTTTATCGTTGCATAACTAACATTATTTAGAAAAATTATGTATTTCCTAGAATTGATAATTGCCCTTGTTGGCTTGACCAGCTTTATAAGGAAAACAAAGACACCAGAGAATTGTTCAAAGTTCACACTACTGTTAAAATTGTACTATTTTTAAGAATAATAAAAATATGATTGTGATATAAAATATAATATATGGTGGTTGCTTATAGAGATGGCCATGACATTTTATGATAATACAATCGTTTTCTTGCTTTCTTCCAAAATGGTTTCTCAATTTCTTAGTCTGCAACCCTGGAATTTCCTGTTGGCCTCCAACCCATGAAATAATGGGACTGACCCTACTAAGCTGTTTGAGCCCAGACAAGTTGCATAGATAAAATAAACAGCATAGATAATATAAACATACCAGCAGCATATATGGTCCCTAAATCCAGTTCGAGATTGCATCTTCGATTTTTCATAAATCAGGCTTTTATGGGATTTTATTTAAATAAGCATTAGGGCTGAACAATTCTTTGGAAACATTCATTTATAGTACCCACTGAAATCATTTCCATATCTGTTATTGAATGTACATGATTTTTTGTCTCTGTGGGGAAATTGTCTTCTAATGAATCTTTAGGTGCAATTTTGCAGGGCTGTAGCAATTCTGAAATATAATCCATTTGCCAGGTCAATCTATAAACTACTATATTTTACCATGAAAATTGTTTTAGAACGAAGTAAAGATGTTTTGCATTCTTGTTTTTTTACAGGAATCTGTGATTTATGCATGGCTTTTGGTAGCTAGCTCACTTTCCGTAGCTTTAAATCTTCCCAGCTTCCTGATGCACTCATTTGACCATTTGTTTACCAACTATTGGAAATTCTGATGGCATGGAAAAAAGTGACTGCAGACCAGTCCTACACTATTGTGATGTCTCTGCAATCACACGGTCATCATTAGGCTCTTGGAAAACCACATGTGTTTGCAGCGTCCCAAGATCTCATGATTACCATTTGTGACCTCAGCCAGCTTCTGAGAAGCAAATTCAATGAGGGGAACTAGATTTACTCAATGATCGCAACAAAAAAAGGTCTTAAAATTGATTGCAGTCACATGATGACTCACGTAATGGCAACATTGCTTAGCAACAGAAGTTTCAGTCCCAGTTGTGGTTGTAACTCAAGGACAACCTGTTCTGAAGAGGAAAGGAAAGATGCTGGAGAATAACCTTAGGAAAAATGTTGCCATTCTTCTCTTAAAGATATCTCCCACTCTATACCATGACTTTAAAAACTTAGAAATGCTTTAAAATAATTAAGATTTTAATATAGGTTTTCAACATTTGAACACATTCTTCTAAAATTGGGATGTCTAAATAATAATGAAGAAATTTGTTTTTCCCCAATGCCATATATCTGAAAGCCATCACATTTGTCCTATGGAAGATCACTTTGGCATGGCACAAATCAGTTATCCATATGAACCCAACCACAAATTATGGATTTCTTTAACAGTACAGATAGTCCTTGATTTACAACCACAACAGAGCCCCAAATTTCTATTACTAAGTGAGACATTTGTTAAGTGAGTTTTTGCCTCATTTTATGACCTTTCTTGCCAGTTATTAAGGGAATCACTGCAGTTGTTAAGTTAGTAACATAGTTGTTAAATGAATCTGGCTTTCCCATTGACCATTCTTGTCAGAAGGGGATCACCTGATCCCAGGATACTGCAACCATCATAACCATGAGGCTGCAATGATTGCAAATGTGAAAAACAGTCACAAGTCACTTTTTTCAGTGCTGTTATAACTTCCAGCAGTCACTAAATGAACGGTTCTAAATTGAGGACTACCTGCAGTTATTCCATGTGAATTATTAGGAGATTTATCTTCATCCCATGAAATATGTGCTGTTAATGATGCGGCTTCTCCTTGGTAATGCACTGAATTCCAATAAGAAATAAAAAAAAATATTGAGGGAATTTCTTTTGTGTGACCCATTAATAAAAAAGAGAAGTTTTTTTAATTCTAATTTTTAGTAGCTATCTTTGGAAAGGAGCTACTCAGTTAAAGAAGATACCAATAACAGAAAGCTTTCTTTCCCATAAGGAAAAAAGAAAAGAAAGAGAACTAAAGGAAAAGCTTGAAAATATGCTTAGATGATCTTGATTCAGAGGTTCCATTTTCCTTGGGAGTTCCCCATTTATAGCAAATACTAAGTATCCAAATTCAGATCTGCCATATGGATCTTTGATTTAAAAAAAAAATCTTGCCCTTTGTTCTTATTATGTAACCATGTTCTCTCCATGGCTTATAGATTTCATCCTGCTTGACTTTTCGTATAGACCACATTTATTTGATATTCTGCAGTCAGATTTGGAAAAAGGATTGGGCCTGAAAGGAAACACAAAAATTAAAGAGTTTGATTTCTTTAAAGAAGTGCAATCAGCGTGTTTTGTTTTACATTTAGTATGCTTCTCAGTTTGAAAATGAATATACATTTGTCTCTTTAAATTAAGAAGTTATAAGACATTTTAGACTGCACCTTATGGGGTTGACATCATAAATTTGCATGCAAGTGACAGTATCAGTCATAAGAGATCCTTCTTGTATATTATAGCCTTGAAGTGTCCAAAGTGCTCAGGCAGCTAGATTCACAGGCAATGCCCACATCTGAAAGAAATATCTTCAAGTCAGATCTTGCAGAATAGTGCAGTAAATAGAGGCAGCTTCAAGGAGCTTACTTATTGCTACTTCTCTTGTGACTGTTGTCCATCCTGCTTCAATAAACTTTAATTATGTTCAAGTATGGCAACAAATATGATATTTAATATCAGTCATCATTCCTCTGCGCCCTGTTGAATATAAAAGTCAAAGCAGATTAAACAAAACAAAACAACACAATGGAAGATTTCACAAACAAACCTTTTTCTCGGTGCAGGTTTTTTCATTAGAACTGTTTAAATTAGTAAATGAAGTGGATAATACTGAAATAGTATCACAAATGAGAATCATTGTTCCATCAGACACTTTGTATAATATCTGAGTCATATTTGAACCATTCATCATTACTGTTTTCTTTTTCTACTCAGCTAAGTTGAGAGACCATATGTGTTCTAGGCAGTGTTCTAGGACCAACTCTTTTCATACTCTATATAAATGACCTCTGTGATCATATCAAGAGCAACTGCGTTCTCTTCTCTGATGATGTAAAGCTATTCAACACCACAGAAAATACTGCTACCCTTCAAAAAGACCTTGACTATGCATCAGAATGGTCAAACAAATGGCAACTTCAAATCTCAACAAATAAATGCTCTGTTCTACATATTGGCAAAAAAAATCAGAAAATAAAATACAGGCTGAATAGTCAAGACCTTGTTGATGATCCAACCTCTGTCAAGAATCTTGGAGTACTCATCTCAAATGACCTAAGTGCTATAGCTCACTGTAACTACATAGCCAAAAAGGCGTTAAGAGTTGTTAACCTAATCTTACATAGTTTTTAATATTACACTAATAACTAGAGCATACAAAACATTTGCTAGACCAATACTCAAATACAGCTCATCAGACTGGAACCCATATTATGTATCTGATATTAACACAGTGGAGAAAGTCCAAAAATATGTCACAAGAAGAGTTCTCCACTCCTCTACTCGTTGCAGAATACCTTATGCCATCAGACTCGAAATTCTAAACCTAAAAAACCTAGAACTACGCCGCCTTTGGTCCGATCTAAGTATACTATATAAAATCATACATTGCAATCTCCTACTATCAATGAATACTTCAGCTTCAACCATAACAGCACAAGAGCAAACAATAGATACAAACTCAAGGTTAATCTCACCAAACTTGATTGCAGGAAATACAACTTCAGCAACAGAATGGTCAATGTCTGGAATATTCTACCTGACTCGGTGGTTTCTTCCCCAAACCCCAAAAACTTTAACCTTAGACTATCTACTATTGACCTCACCCCTTTCCTAAGAGGTCTGTAGGGGGCGTGCATAAGCGCACCAACGTGGCCTACCGTCCCTGTCCTACTGTTTCTTTTATCTTTTTTTTAATTTTTCTTATATGTATCCATGTATTTATAACTATGTTTTACTTATACCTATTATCTTGTAAGCAATTGACAAAAATAAATAAATAAAATAAATGTGTTCCTAACCATAACAATGTCAAAATGCGTATCATAACATCAGAATGCAAGCTCCAATTTTTCATCCTTGTGCTGCAAAGTTGAACAGAGGCATGTAAGGGATGTTTGCATTCAGATGTCAATTTTTTTGTCATAGCAATCTGAAGGCCCCATCTTTCAGATGCCTATGAAGTGAAAGTGTTGTAGCTGCATTTACATTTTCAGAAACAGGAATCAACCATTGCTTGATTGTCTCAGAATTCTGTTTGTAAATTAATATTGTCAGCAATTATTAATGAACAATTCATTTCAGTCTCCAATCTCTATTCGCTACTGCTATAGATCTAAAATAAGTATACAGTAGATATATATATATATATGCAACATATGATCTAAATTTTGAGTTATTTTGTTTCTTCTTTTCTCCTTACTTTTTGTACACTTAGCCATGGAAAGAATTTCAGACTGTTGGCTCTCTCATTGTTACTTTATAGTTGGTCCTTAAAGATATTGACCAATTATGGATTGGTCATTAAACTTTATTTAATGATATGGGTATAATCAAAGAATTGATGCAGTATTGTTCAGAATTGTATGCAAGTGCTGGTAAATAGGATAGCCCTATCAAACATTATATAGCTGTTGCATCTTCAAAAGAAAGAATTGGAATCGTTAATAAAGCTCCATCTTTCAGAAATGCAAATTGTGTTTAGAAGAGTAGGTTTAATCATCAATTCTTCAAGTATGTTGAATCTAGCAAGAACAGAGATTAAAAAGCACATGCTGGAAATTAAATAAATCAGATCTGGCAAGATCAACATGTTTGGCTTGCATAAATTGGCAAACTAACCAAGTTCATGATTATGTTCCAGCATGAACATGAGATAGAATGGAGCAATACAGAGCAGATGTAGCTTTCCTCCTTGTCTTTCCCCTTTCCCTCTGTTATTTCTTTGTGGCCAAGTTATAAGTACTAAAGAAAGAAGAATGACCACTTAATGCAATATTAATAAGTGGCTAGATTGACTAAAAGAAAATCGAATGGGAAGTAGGAGGACAAGCAAAAAGAATAAACATATGTGTGTGTGCATGCATGCAATTAGTTGCAGTTGTTTACAACTTAAATGAATCAACAGCAGACTAAAAGGTCAGAGGAAGACTGTTCTCATTGCTGGTATTACATTTTGGCCCCAAGGCCTACAAAAAAATAGGATAAAGGCACATTTGGATCTAATTAAAGAAGTCAATGGCTATGAAAGAAGCGAAGGAGGCAATTGGTCATCCCTGGTTCCCTCATCCTTAATGTTTCTTTTAAAATATGTATAAAGCATGGTCCACCTTGACCAAAGGTTGAAAAAAGTGACTTATTACCATTTTTCACGTTTATGACTGTTGCAGCCTCCCTAAGGTCACGTGATCAAAATTTGACTGCTTGACAACTGGTATGGATTTATGATGGTTGCAGTGTCCCAGGGTCCCTTTTGAAACTTCCGACAAGCAAAATAAGTGGGGTAGCCAAATTCAATTAACAACAGTGTTACTAATTCAACAATTACAGTGTTCATTTAACAACTGTGTCAAGAAAGTGTCAAGAAAGGTCCTAAAAAGGAAGGGAAACTCACTTATCAACTGTTAACTCTCATGGAAATTTTGGACTCAGTTGTGGTAATAAATCGAGGACTAATTTCGTGTAAAGTTGCCTTTGCTTGCCTTTAATAAACAATACACTTTACTTCTAAAACCTTTCTCTGTTACCATGAAGAAAAGTTATAAGAAGCAAATCATTTTTTTGCAGTATTATCCAGAATATTCCAAATATAAATTTGTCAAACCCCTGCTTTAATGTATCTTATGCAGAAGTCAAACTGTTCATTGATCTTAATGTTCAGTGGTTGTTTTGTGGAATAGTTTGTTTCAAGGCTCTTTGTTATGTGGCATATGTTTTCTGATCTGTGTTTGAGATCGTTATATTTTATGTTGCATTATCTTTATTAGTCATGTCAATTCGTTTGGTGATTGTCAGAAGAAAAAGCAGCATACAAATGTGCAATTAATAAAGCCAAGAGGCATGTTGAGCTTCCAAGCTTAAAAATATAAAGCACATCACTAAAACACCGATTTTTCCAAAGTTTTCCGTTTCTCCACTAAGTTAACTTGTACAAATTTTATGCAAATTTCTACTGCCTGGTTTTCTTTCCCTAGGACAATTTGCAACCATAGTATTTTGCTACCTTTTGGAAGTTGGCTTGAATATAAAGGCATAGTTGTGCACAGATAGCATCTAGCATTTCCGAAAACATATGTTGCCACTAAGTGCCTACAGCTATTGGAAATGTCTCTCACATGCCTGTTGAAAAAGTAACTTTTTTTCAGTGTAGTGGATTGTTTAATGGAAATTATGGCCCTCCTATTTGGTTAGTTGTGCTTAGCATTCTAAAGATAATAAGTTTTTGTTCTTGTCCCAGAATTGATTTATTTCTTTTTTGTTGAAGGGAGAACTTTGTCTTGGAAATTATTTTAAATCATGATGAAGATTGGTATTTTCAAAGTTTTATTAGTTAAGTTTAAAACAGCATATGGATAATTTTTAATAATTTTTTTTATTATAGCGTAACGATTTTTTTTATTTTTGAAAAATGTTAAAATTCACAATGCGTTTTATAACTTGTTTGTTTGTTCTGAAAAAAGAAATATATGTCTGTGGTAAACTTGATAATTATACTGATTACATAATATTACTTCAGTTAAATTTTAAAAATAGTTTTTGGAATATCTAGGAAATTGTTTTACACAAACTTTTCACCAACTTAAAGATACAGAGATGATTTTTTAAAACCTTTTTTCCAAAATGAGTAATTAGAATGCTGCAAAGCAACAAAAATTACCTGGATGCTGGATTAGTAAGTGGAAACTTCTAAAAATTTTCCCCATAAGACTTGTCTTATTGGTAAGAGGGGAGGCATATAAATTTAGTAAATAAAATAAATAATAGTAAAAAAAATTGTATTTATATGTATTCACTTTAATGAATTCAACAATGGGAACAGTGTAATAGATACTACACTGTTTTTCTACACACAGTGAACAAAATGCTAGTTAAAGTGTAACCAAGTTTTTGTTTATTTTTAAATCTATTAAAACATTTCCAAGCCCACTCAGGAATATTTAGAGAAAGGTCATATCTAATCTGCCATTTGGTTGCATACAAATGCTACTCTTTGGAAGTTGTGTTTTCAATGGTGTTCCAAAATGATTGATTCTTTGGTGTATCAACATGATTTGCCCAGTTTTAAAAAAGCCTTGATAGACTTTTCTAAAAGGCACTTGTTATATAGCTAGAGAGAAAGTGCATTAATTTATTTGGAATGCCACAGAGAGAAAAAATTGTGAATAGTCTCCTTTCCACCTGCCAATGATGAGTTTCTGAGCAGAACATTTTAGGGAGCTCACAAAACTCAATCCAGTATTATGACAAACTTGTGTATATATCCAGAAGTGGGCTGCTGGAGGTTCGCAGGGGTTCGAGAGAGCCCCTAACTAAGATTCTGTGCAGTTCGGAGAACCACCCCCAAATCCCACTACTGGCTGGCCCTGCCCACCCTGCATCGCCCCTCCCGGGAGCCCCCACGTGACCCATTTTGGATGCAGTTAAGTGCAGGGCATGCACAGAGGCTCAGGGAGGGTGAAAAATGGACCTCCTGGAAGTTTGGGAAGGCTGGAAATGGGCCCGTTTCCAGCTTCCAGAGAGCCTCCAGAGTCCAGGGAGGCTGTTTTTGCCCTCCTGGAGGATTGAGAAAAGCCTCCGGAGCCCAGTGAAGACAAAAACGCCCCCTACCCATCATGGTGCAGGAGGCCGACTAGACCATGCCCACCATGGCCACACCCACCCAGGAACCAGGCAGAAAACCCTTTGCTAAAATTTTTGAAGCCCACCCCTGTATATATGCATTTTTGGGGTATAAAATACATTTTCAGCAACATTTTGAAGTGTCATACTACAAATACTAGAAAATGGAAGCAGATCAATATTCTGAGCCAATAGGCCTGTTATAATCTGGCAGTATTTAGCAATCTCTGACATGTCAACTACATTTGAGCATGCATTCAAGACTCTGGAGATCAGTACAAACTATATTTTAATAATTAATTGCTTAAAATAAAGAAACTAGATCACTTTTCAGAGAGAGAGAAAAATCCCTTAGCTATTCCTCATTTTTACATTTATTGGCTGTTTTCCCCTTTTATACTTTTTTGTCTTTTAATATTCCACAGATGTTCAGTGATTAGACAATAATGTATATTGTTTCTCCTGGACAGCTGTTGTCACTTTCAAATAAATATCCCCAAGTAGTTTATTTAATAACTGCACTTATTAATTAAATAGAATTTCCAGAAAGAATTTTACCTTTTTCAACATTAGGAAATTAGATTTCAAAAGTGGGTCAGTTTCATTTAGCATATGCATTCCTATTGCTCAGAAGAAACATGAGATAAAAGCCTATAGGTAGTTCTTGACTTAGGACAAAAATTGAGCCCAACAATTATGTTGCTAAATGAGACAGTGAACTAAATGTTCAGTGAATGTTGCCACACTTTACAACCTTTCTTGACATAATTGTTAAACGAATCACTGCAGTTGTTAAGTTAGCAACATAACTTGTTGCTAAGTGAATCAGGCTTCCCTGTTGACTTTGCTTGTCCAAAGGTTGAAAAGGTGATCACATGACCTTGGGACACTGCAACCATCATAAATATGAAGCAGTTGTCAAGCATCTGAATTTTGATCATGTGACCATGAGGATGCTGCAATAGTTCTAAATGTAAAAAAAGTCATAGGTCACTTTTTTCAGCGCTGTTGTAACTTTGAATGGTCACTAAATGAGTGGTTGTATGTAAGTCAGGGACTATCCAGGGACACCGTGACACTTCTTTCACATTTTATGCCATGTTAGTTGGCTTGTTTGAGTTACTTGGATCTCTTTATGAAGGGTTGTCAAACTGGCGGCCCATGGAGCTAGATGCATTACGCGGAGGTCATGCCCACCTCAGCTCCCCGAATGGGGAAAATGTTGTGAAATGTCACATGACTGCAACATGACACGGAGAGTTTGATACTGGTGGTCTAATGCCTATTATGGAAGTTAATATACTACAGTTCAGTCATTTCAGCAAAATGAAGCGCTTTTCAAACACATTATGTTAATGAAAAAAATATACAATTATGGATAAAGTGGCTCCACTATAAAATCCTAATCTTAGCTTATGATAAGGCATTTAATTAGCTCATTCTTGAGGCAGCGTTCTGGAACCTAAGATGTAATTGATTTGCGCACTTTAGAAAGAACCAAGAAATTTTATAAATCTGAATTTAAAATTTTTTGTAGATGAGCATGTGAATGCCATAATAAATACGAGAAGTTAATTCATTATCTATCATTTTTATTACAGTTACTAAGCTCAGAGAACAGGCTATGGAATTAAATTTCTGCTGTGTTCCTCATATTTCTAAATAAGTTTTTAACTTTAAGGTCAAAAGAGCAGTTCAAATGTGAGGCCACTCTTAAAATATCTCATTTTAGTAAATAAAGAAGGATCATCTTTCCAATGCAGTATATATTAAAAATTCACTTGGATATTGAAAACCGAGGTATTAGTATAACTATGTTTAAATGGTGTGTTTTTTCATCTGGAGTCCTTTTGTGCTTTGGGATGGGCAGGGGGGGGGTTTGTGTTTTAATATGAGATGCACAGTAACAACATACAGATCTGCTTAAGAATCTGGTTTTCTCTAAATTAAGAAAAGCAGTTTTCACAATTTATGAACTTCTAACCTATTAACAATGAGAAAAGATATCCATAAAAGTTAACCAATACATTTTAAAATGTGTAATAATGGGAAGTGGTATAAAAATTCAACACCACCGATAATGCTACTATCCTTCAAAGCGACCTTGATTGTGTATCTGAATAGTCAAACATCTGGCAACTCCAAATCTCGACCAACAAATGCTCTGTCCTACACATTGGTAAAATAAATCAGTACACCAAATACAAACTAGATGGATATGATCTTGTTGATGATGCTTACTCTGTCAAGGACCTTGGAGTTCTCATATCAAATGACCTAAGCGCCAGAGCTCACTGTAACAGCATTGCCAAAAAGGCATTAAGAGTTGTAAATCTAATATTACAAAGCTTCTCCTCCGGAAATGTCGAATTGCTAACTAGAGCATACAAAACTTTTGCTAGACCAATACTCGAATACAGCTCATCAATCTGGAATCCACACTGCATATCGGACATTAATACAATCGAACGAGTCCAGAAGTATTTCACGAGAAGAGTACTACACTCCTCTGCTTGCAGCAGAATGCCCTATATCACCAGGCTTGAGATTTTAGGCTTGTACAACCTTGAACTATGCCGACTACAGTTAGACTTAAGTGTAGCACACAAAATTATCTGCTACAATGTCCTATCAGTCTATGACTACTTTAGCTTCAACCACAACAATACAAGAGCACACAACAGATACAAACTCAATATAAACCGCTTCAAACTTGATTGCAAAAAGTATAACTTCAGCAACAGAGTGGGTCAATGCCTGGAATGCACTATCTGACTGTTATTACATCCTCTAACCCCCACTCCTTTAACCTCAAACTAACCACTATTGACCTCACTCTATTCCTAAGAGGTCTATAAGGGGCGTGCATAAGTGCACCATCATGCCTACCATCCCTGTCCTATTGTCCCCATTTATTTGTACCTACTTCCTGTATTCTTATTCATGTTTATACTTGTATCTATTATTTTGTAAGCGATTGACAAATCAAATAAATAAAAAATATATAATAAATCAATAAGATTAATGAAAAAGTTTAACCTGGAATTTCAGGCCTTCCATTTTGCCTTTCATTTTTGTTCCAGCTCAGAATAATAGCTTAATTGCTTTACATTGGTAACAACTACCTTTCCCAAAATATTTGCTATATCAAATTCTGGGGACTCTTTATTTTAATTAACAGATTTTACAGTCTCAGACATTTTGAATCCCTCCTTCCTTCCTTCCCTCCCTCCCGTTTATATGCTATTAGTACAGAATATTTTACTGTTTTCGCCTATTTTTTTCATTTAAGAAAGCATAGAATATTCTATTCTGTTTTTATTGCTTTTATGATCACATATAGTCATTACTTTGTATGTTATGATTAATTACATACATAATGTGTAATTGTATGGAAAAATTTAGTCTTTCCTGATTAAATTATATGTTTCAATAAGCTCCTAAGTGAATGGAAGCTAATACAATATGTACATTATGCAATTCTACTGCAGGAAGTCCACATTCAGTGATTACTTGTTCAGGAACTATTTGAAGTTGTAACAAGGCATGGAAAATAGCAAATGAGATATGAAATTCAGATATATAAAGCATTGAGAGATGAAACTTACCCAGACAAATATACAGACACAAACATTTTACCATATTTATGTAGTTGTCCATCTCACAAATACATGACAATGAATCCAGTATTATTATACTATGAAGTGAGATGTTAATATTGTTAACTCATCAAGCTCTACTGGCTGGGGAATCCTGGGAGTTGAAGTCCACCACGCTTAAAGTTGCTAAGGTTGGAGACTCCTGTTTTAGACTATTGTAACTTTGAATGGGTGCTAAATGAGGCATTGGGTATATGACAATTGTATAGAATTGTCATAAATTCCTGTTAAATGTTGTCATGGTCTCATGTGCCTATTCCTACAATAAAGTGATATCCACACTGAAAAGCACATTTACTGTATTAAATTCAGTTCTTGAATTGAATATATGAAAGCAAGTTTCATTGAATGTAGCTATTACTATTAATTTATAGATTAATTGACATTAATTGACAACAGGAATTGACATGTTTCCAAAGAACCTTAGGTTTTCTTGGCAGCCTTAATGAAATCCCTCTTCACTAAGCATCAAAGCATACCAGTTGTTACATAAAAAAGTGAAGAAAAGATAGGAACAAATTATTTGAGTTGTATCGAAAGCAAAAAGCTACTTCCATCACCTTGTCTCTAGCATCATGTATTTGTCACATTTCAGACAGTGAGCAACAGAAACAGCTTAATATGGGATACTGCTGTTTTTTTCTTCAGATTTATACAGGTAATTGGGACCGGAAATCCAATCAAAAGTCATCATAGTCATATGTTGAGATGCCCACATGACCAGAGGTGATTTTAGAAACTTTTTGTGGTAGTCATTAAGCAAAATTAATGGTCTTTAAGTGAATACCATAGTTCTTAAGTGAACATGGCAGTCATAAGTGCAAATCCATTCATTTGAATGAGCATTTTTTTTGCCCGGAAGCAGCAAAAATACCAAAAGACCAGGAAAAAAAAAGTAGCAAATTGCAGTCATGTGACTGGAATGCTGCAGTTCAGCCATAAAAGTAACCAGCTGCCAAGCACCTGACATCCAGTTACAAGATGACAGGGGGACTCAACCATTTAGAATAGCTTTATGAGCCACAAAGCATATTCGAGTCTGTCATCTTTGTGAACAGCTGTTAAGTGACAGCTGTAAATTGAAGATTACTAGTGTGGTCACCCATCTCAAATACATGACTTTGGCAGTACTGTTATGGTTATGCTTGGACATTTCTGCCTTTCTTGAGGACTGGTGCATGAGTTATTTGAAAATATACATATTAATATTAGAATTACAGTATATCTCTTCTAAAGGGAAAGTAATCTTCCTGATACATATACAATAGTGTTTAAAATAATGTCAGAATCATGATAAAAATGAAGAAAACAGTCTTGAAGTTCTTAGCTTGTCATGAGTGAAAATTACTGCATCAATAATAGGGGTATGTTTATTAGTAGGAATTTCATTTTGCATTACAAATAGCCTGAAAAGGGAGTTCTGTTTTTAATCCAAAATAGGTCATATATCATAATGCAGCACTTCACTATTTTCTTGAGTTCCATTTTCTTGGGAATTCTAACTGAATTTAGAAAAAGAAATAGTTGGCAAATAGCTTTTCCCATTCATCTGCTTTTAAAAGCAATAATACAAGTTAACTTTTATAGAAGAAACCTTGAAAACCTGAGCAAAATTATAAATAGATTAGTGAAGCTAGATTTGATTTTTTTTCCCCAGAAAGCTTTCCAATTATCATGCTCTCTAGTAAAATGTTGTTGCCTGAATGATGTATTTCATTTTGTTTGGATATTAGTTTAATCTGCGTAATAGAGAGATGATTTGTCATGATGTTTTTCATCTGTACACAAATTTGCAAAGGTCATATCAGAATTTGTTTATGTTTGCTGATGATTATAGTGGACACCAGAGTAGACGGCAGGCCAATTGTATTCCCATTATTTGCAAGCTCATGAATGAGCTTAATGATAATATAAAAATGTTTGAGACAGTTTTTGCAACAGAGTGGTAGTTATAACCACCTATGGCACAAATCTATTCTTTGATTGCACATTGAAGCTCAGTTGTAGTATATCACAGTATTGTGATGATTACTTCCTGATGTCAGGATCCTATTCCACTCAGCAGAATTCATAACTCATATGCATAACTCAAATCTTATCGCTGGATTTTTGCTGTCCAGGGATAGAAATACTTACAAGTAGAGAGGAAAGGAGAAATTGATGTAGGAATTTGAGCAGATAAAAATGGAGGGCATTTATACTATTATTAATCTCGCTGGATGAACAAGCTTGTCTTCTGGATAGGGCCTGGATTATAGGCCATTACATTAATGGACAGCCATGCCTTCAAGTATAGGGCTCTGTTTTTTAACCCACTCTTGCTAAGAATCTGCAGGAACTGGAATCATTGTGTCAGTATTTCCATATATATTACCTTGCTGTTTTGTCAGTTTGTGTACTTCAAAGCTGCTCTTTTGCAGAAAGACAAGAGATAGCAATTGCTTCTGATTAAACTTAAATTGGATCCATGTGTGAGCTATATTTTCTAGAAGCTCTTTTGAAATTGCAGATGGCTTGTTTTTGTGGGGAGGTACTCTTTTAGTCCCGTTCTCCCTTCTGGGCTATTTGTATGACATGTTAAATTAGAGCTGGTCCTAAAATGAAGGGTAACACTTTGTTATGATCCTGTTAAACTGTGAGCACAGGATCTGCTAGTTTACGGTGTGGTCACAATAAAGTAGTAAAATTTATTGGTATGTTGCAAATTGTTAAGCACATTGCATGCTGTACCAAAATATATAGGAATTCACAAATCAAAAGGGATGCGGGAGTTATTTGTTAGGTGAAGAAATTAATTTCAAATATGTTTTGATTTTCTTCCTATTTGACGCAAACTGTCATGGTCCAATTGTCAACTTTATTTCACTTTTTTTTTTTATAAAAAAGGTAAAATGTAACATCTCCCTCCGATACACATTGGTTCCTACATGCAGTTTGAGAACGGTATGTATTTCAACCACAACATGGAATTTAGTTCAAAGACCCACTATTAACAGTCTTGCACATTGCATCACAGTTTCTTTTATGATAAGAGAGGTTGCCCTATAAATCTGGCAGTGGAAATTACTATATGTGGATTTGATTGGAATGTAGTTTTGCAGCCTTCCAACATATGTGAAAGTTGCTGAGTAGCTTCAGCTTCTTGCTGAGCTCAGTGGATGAAGCGGTAGACAGCAACATTTCACAACAGAGCATCTGTTAATATTATTGAGTCCTGGATAATCAGTGCATTGGCAATTGTTTTGACACCTGAGCAAATAAGGGCAGAGTGCGAAACAAGTAAAGCTTTTCATTCCATTATGTTCTCCTGCTGGGTGCAGCAGCTGGATTGTTTTGTCAAGTATCCTAATTTTGATTGTCCTTTGAAAGTCCTTTCTGGATCTCAGTGTTTCAGATTTTTGAATACAATCCTCTTTTATTAATTTGCTCAGCCTATTTTTAAAAAATTCTAAGTATGGTTGATGAACTAGATGCCCCCTACTTTACGAATGGAAAGGAAAAAGATTATCTTAGGAAATAATATTGAAGTAGCCACATTTTATTCAGCTAAATAGAGGGCATTGTAACACAATATAGGACTTCTTTATTTGAAGTTGCATTATTCATAGCTTCTTTTCTTCTGAGTAGTTCCTCTGTCCAAATCTTCCTCTTGATTGCCGAATATTCAGACTATCCATAATTATTTTAGAACGGAATCCTCACTCTTATAGTATCTGTGGATACATAAAAAAAACTTGAGAAATTTTAATGGTACCACCACCATAGGGTTCCATAAAAACTACACTGGTATGAAATGACAAAAATCAGGCTACAATATCACAATGCAAGCTCCAGCATTTAGTACAGGTGTCCTAATGAGAGACCTAGAAATCCACAAATCATGTGGTTTGCATCACTACATTGATACTTGTTCTGTTGTTTTCCAGCTTTTATGGTTGTCCATGGTCACAAACAGAAAATGGCTGTTCGAGCATATTTGATTACAAATTAGAGAAGACTTTGACATTGTTGTCACTTCCTTGAGAGCTTTATGCTTGTACTAGACTCATTTAACTGAAGATAGGAAGGCAAGTTCATAGGCAACTGATTTGTCAAAAAAGAAGTTATAGAACTTTCTTCTGAATCCATCAATTTTATCATCATATCACACAGTGCAATATCTACTTTTTACAGGAGAAAAAAAATTGCTAAGAAAATCCCACCCACTCATTCCCACCCACTGATGCATTCCAAAAAGGATATAGACAAAAGTTCCAAAAAATCACTGTGATCAGAATTAGAAGTTTTGTGTGAGCCCTTTGATAATATATTAAGGGGTTTCATCCACTTTTAGTCAAAGTTCTATTTTATCAGCAACACTAAAAGCTGCAACTTTTATTTGAGGAAATACCAGCACATATTTGATCCTTATTCACCATTTACACATGGGATTTATTTATTTATTTAATTTGTCAATTGCTTACAAGATAATGGGTATAAATAAAACATAGTTATGAATACATGGATACATATAAGAAAGATAAAATATAAAAGAAACAATAGGACAGGGACGGTAGGCACGTTGATGCGCTTATGCACGCCCCCTACAGACCTCTTAGGAAAGGGGTGAGGTCAATAGTAGACAGTCTAAGGTTAAAGTTTTTGGAGTTTGAGAAGAAACCACACAGTCAGGTAGAGTATTCCAGACATTGACCACTCTGTTGCTGAAGTTGTATTTCTTGCAATCAAGTTTGGTGCCATTAACCTTGAGTTTGTATCTATTGCTGCTCTTGTGTTGTTATGGTTGAAACTGAAGTATTCATTGACAAGTAGGACATTGCAATGTATGATTTTATATACTATACTTAGATTGGACCGAAGGCGGCGTAGTTCTAGGTTTTCAAGGTCTAGAATTTTGAGTCTGGTGGCATAAGGTATTCTGCAACGAGTAGAGGAGTGGAGAACTCTTCTTGTAAAATATTTCTGGACTTTCTCAACTGTGTTAATATCAGATATATAATGTGGGTTCCAGACTGATGAGCTGTATTCGAGTATTGGTCTAGCAAATGTTTTGTATGCTCTAGTTATTAGTATAATATTACCAGAGAAAAAGCTACGTATTAGTTTAACAATTCTTAATGCCTTTTTGGCTATGTGGTTACAGTGGGCTCTAGCACTTAGGTCATTCGAGATGAGTACTCCAAGATCCTTGACAGAGTTTGGATCATCAACTATTCAGCTTGTATTTTATTTTCTGATTTTTTTTGCCAATATGTAGAACAGAGCATTTATTTGTTGAGATTTGAAGTTGCCATTTGTTTGACCATTCTGATACATAGTTGAGGTCTTTTTGAAGGGTAGCAGTATTTTCTGTGGTGTTGAATAGCTTTACATCATCAGCGAAGAAAACACAGTTGCTCTTGATATGATCACAGAGATCATTTATGTAGAGTATGAAAAGAGTTGGTCCTAGAACACTGCCTTGGGGGACACCACTGTTGACAGGTACAGAATTTGATAGGATGCTCCCAATTTTGACCATTTGTTGTCTGTTTGACAGGAATGCTTCTATCCATTTATGCAGGTGTCCAGAGATACCATAAGATATTAGTTTTAGGAGTAGTTTGTCATGTACCACTGAATCAAAGCCTTTGCAGAACTCTATGTAGATTGCGTCTATTGCTTTGCCCTGATCGAGTTGTATAGTCCATATGTTTTTGCAATGTAAAAGTTGCAGATTACATGATAGTTTTTTCCTAACACCAAATTGTTTATTAGAAAATAGGTAGTTTGTCTCTACGTGGAGGATGATGGGTTGGTTAATAATTGATTCCATGACTTTACAGGTGATGCAGCATAAAGAGATTGGTCTGTAATTTTCAACTAGGCTGGGGTCTCCCTTTTTGAAGATGGGGATGACCGTGGCTTGTGACCATAGGTTTGGCAAGGAGCTGGTCCTGAAAGATTTTTCAAAGATTATGCTTAGAAGTCTGGCTCTGGCAGTAGATAGCTTTTTTAAGAAATATGCGCATATTCCATCCGGTCCAATAGATAGAGACGGTTTTAGATTGCATAGTGCTTTTTCAACATTGTCTTCTGTAAAATCGATATGTATTAGATCATTGTAGTTGTCTGTGATTCGACTAGGAAATACTGGGCATGATCCATAGCTGTTTACAAATACTGAGCCAAAGAATGTGTTAAAGATGTTGGCTTTAATGGTGTCATCATTGCAGTCTTTACCATTTGGTCCTTTCAGGGGTAGGCTGGACCTTGAGTCTTTTAGTTTGTTGTTTACAAAATTGTAGAAAGCGCGGGTGGAATTGGTGCATAGAAGGTTTTCCTCTTGTTTAATGTGATAATTGGTGCATTCAGTTTTTATCTGGTGGCATAAATTTTTGTATTGGCTTTTGAAGTTGGCAACGTGACCAGATTTGTTTTTCTGCCAAAGTGATTTCTTTTTGGATTGAAGCTTCCTTATTGTTTTGGGTAATTTGGTTTTTCTGGTTTTGGGAGTTTTGATGACTGTTTTGATTTCAAGTAAAAATATGTTGTAATGGTATTCTACAGTATTGCATCCAGAGAATAGAAATTGCCAATCAAGGGATGAGAGATCATTGTTTATAAGATCATAGTTGCCTTTTTTGAAGTTATAATTGGGGATTCCGTCGTTGTGATGATTTTTGTGTGGACGTATGTTGAGATCATGTTGTGGTCACTGTTGGAAAAGGATTCTTTAATTTGTATTCCATAAATTGAATTCAAACTATTGCAGAAAATGAAATCGAGGCAGTTGTTAAGTCTAGTGTTGTTGGTACTAGTTGTTCTAGTCCCAGATTTGTTACTGCATTGTAGAAGGTTGCATGTGTGGGTTCAGTTGTATATTCGTTAAGGGTCCAGTTAATATGAGGTAGATTGAAGTCACCAAGAAAGTTAAAAGCATGTGGGCAGGATATTGCCCATATTAGTAGTGTATTTAGCTTGTTTGCATGTTCGATGTCATAATCAGGGGCTCTGTAACATAGTAAGAACTGAAATGTGACATTTAAGGACAGTTCACAGACGATGGTCACAGGAATAGCAAGCTCTTGGGTAACTTGGATGTTTTTTAGATGTAGAGACTTTTTATAATACTAGATTAAAGGGAGGCAAAGGGAGTGGGATGGGGTAATTTGTGGATACAGAGGAATATCAGTACTTTAGATCTGTTAATTGTTAATCAGATTTGTAAATGAATTGGCTTATTGCAAAAGAATTTTGAATTTATACAAAATTCAAAATGAATAACCCAATTCATTTACAAATCTGATTAACAAGTAATAGTTTTAATCTTACAGTTTTGTCCAGACAGTTTAACATCATCTAAAGTACCACCATTATTAATAAGTGAAAATGGGTTGGGGAGAACTCTGAACTTATAAATTTTTATAGACTGTTAAAAATATTTTAAGGTCAGTATTAGTTATTTGCAGGAACTTTGGAAAAAATCAATGGCTAAAGGTGTTAAAAATATTAACCATGGTTTTATGATCTTAAAATTAATTTTTTACAGCAAAAATTTTCATATTTGATAGACACACCAGTGTTATTTGTGATGGAAATGCTATGGGACTACTATGCTATGATTCCATTTTACTTAATATTCCTAAATGTAATAATATAGTTCAAGAGAAGTAAAGTTTAAATATGTGTCTTGGAATTACATACCAAAAAAAAGAGGGTTTTATCAGTTCATTAAGCTGTGAATTTATAACAAAAATATTAATTTAGTGTGTTGAAAGGATTGTGCAAATTTGAAGCTCTAGTTTTAGATGGCATCTACGTGAACAAGTAAGTCCCTGTCGTTTTCTTGGAAAGATGATTTTGGAAGTGTTTGCCATTGTTTCCTCCCTAGGGATGAGAGAGAGTGACTGGTTCAAGGCTGCCCAGTTGGGTTTGTGCCAAAGGCAGAAATAAAACTCACCATCTCCTAGTAGTAGTTAAGCCCTGGTGTATCACTACACCAAATTGGCCTGATATGTATTACAATTATATCAGGGAAGAACTGTAAAAGAATAATGAAACTATGGAAAGCCCATTTTTTTAAACTAGTGTTACTCATTTAGCAACTGCTTTGAATAACAACTTGGAAATACAATGGTAATAAACAGTCATTAAAATCATTTTCTGATTAGTACACATTTATGAGGACAAAAGTCTACAGTGTGAAACTGATTAAGGTCTGGTCAGTTTCAGACAGTAGTTGCCAACTAGCTGTAATCAACTAATTATGGTCATAAAATGAGCTTGTTAACTTGTATAGGCTACCCTTTTCTACAAATATAGAATGCAGTGAACAAGTTTATTGGCAGTTAAGTGATGCCTCACTCATGTAAGGTTAACATTAGTGTCTTTTAATAAATATTTTGAAGAACACAGCAAAGTAACAAGATGCTGAAGCAGCACCGATACGGTCTGGAGTTCATGAATTGAAGCCTTTGGGTTAAAATCTAAACATTGTAACACTTTTAGGATTAGCTTCAGCCAAAATTCTGTTTCTTTGTCTCAGCCTCCCACCTGAAATATGGGATACAGCCTATATTACTGGTCAAGATAAATCTGAGATGCTGAATGTTTTTTGTATTTCTTACCTAATGAGAATTATTTATGTAATCCTGGTCACATTATATAATGTGGACATTTATTTAATTTGGAAAAGCCATGTAAGAAAAAAAAAACATTTAATTGTTTGGAACCAAGCTATTCATATGCCAAGAGAATGAGCAACTACATATGCATATTCAGAGGTTAGCTTTCTGTTCCCAGTTCCGACATGGTACAGATAAATGTTCCAGTTCAGTTCATGTTCTGTCTTCATCTCCAGGTGTGCTAGAAATACTAGCATATATTTCTATGCTTCTGTTTTTGATCTGAATTTTCAAACTAGATGGCATGGGCAGCTAACTCCCAAACCTTGATTCTCCTTTTTCATTGCTCAGTTCTTAAGAAACTGTTAACTCTGGACTTGACCAGGAAACACAAATTAAGCCTTTCAAAGTCGTGGAACTTATTTGGGCATCTTCCTGTGTACATTTGGAATTCAACACCTTCCACTTCCTTTCATGACGTACTGGCTTGCTCAAATCAATCAGCACATAATATTATAAATGAGTTTTTGCATTCCTTTTTCTTCTAATATAGTAAGGCTAAGTGACTATTACAAAGGCTGTACCAATTGTTTGCATGCCAGTGTTTTTAAAGGAGGAGTAGAAGTATGACATATATTCTGAATATGCTTTAGTACTATCAACAAGTGATAGCAACGCTGATGTTTGAAATGCTGCTGCCAACGAGCCCAGTTGTTCCTGTTTCTTGGCAAGATTGGTGTTGATGGAATAGATACCTTTTTAATGTACGTAATATGGCTGAGAGCTCTTCAGAGATCCCTCAAAGAACACCGGGACACTCACGTAGTATTTATCTGCAGTTCTGCAAAGTAAATAGGTCTCCTCCTAAGTTTGATGAAAGGGCAACCACATGGTCCCTGAAAGATACAGCTGCTTTAAGGAATTGCAGGCAGGTTCTACTTGATGCTCTACATCCTTCTGCCTTTAAATCTCATTTATTACATAAATTTAGAAAGCAGTTGTTTCAAAAAGTAATATTTACTCCCTTGAATGGAATTCTTTCTCCTCTATATAGAGAGATCTATGCACAGGCTGTAACACCAACATCTAGGATATATAATGATATCCTCCTACTTCTTAAAAATAACATTAATTGTTCCAGCTTTACTTTTTAGATTCAAGTTAGGCAATTTTTTAGGATTTAGTCTACCCCATGAAAGTTGTATACTAAAAAGGGCAATGAATCATTTTTATACCAGCAAAATAAAGAGAAAAGGTTATAGATATATTATTGTAGCATCCTCTGCTTCTGTGTTCCATAAATACATTGTTATTCTCAGCTGCCAAAAGTACATTTCAAATAAGCTAGGTGATAAAAAGGAACATTTGATTAATTGATTATTAGATATCAAGTCAATCTCATAAATTTTGTCCCTGGTGATCTGTCCCTTTCCTGATCCTCAGATTTTCCAGTGTGTTCTGGATTGGTTATATTTGAAATACTTACTGTTCATTGGTCTACATTCCGGCGGGAGATCCTCGCCCCGTCATTGGCTGACTTAGGCGCGGGAGCCCTTTAAAAGAAGGGCTGCCGCGCCGCCGAGCCAGTCGGTGTTCCTGTAAATAAACAAAAAGACTGAATCACTAACCGTGTGTGCCTCGTCATTGCCGCTACAAAGCACTGGCGACGAAGGTGGGATCGAGGCAACACGTTTAGAGAGTGAATAGCGGCGGAGAGCGAGCGGCATCATGTCCGGAAGCAACGCCCCGCCAGAGAAATTCAATCCGGCAAAGGAGGAATGGCAGACGTATGTGGACCGATTCCTCATGTTTTTGGAGAGTAGCGATCTGAGCGGAGTGTCGGATCATCGGAAGAGAGCGGTTTTCTTGACCCACTGCGGCCAAGCCGTTTTTCGGATGGCAAAGGCGTTAGCGTCTCCAATCGATGTCAAAACACTAACTTGGCCCGAGCTAGAAAAGATCCTGCGAAAACACTACGCTCCCACAGTCTCCTGCCTGATCAAGCGCCATGAGTTTTACCTCCGGAATCAAAAAGAAGGTGAACCTATCGCTGATTTCGTGGCAGATTTAAGAGAAATAGGAGGGGAGTGCGAATTCTCGGATTTCAGCGAGGCTCTGAGAGACCGGATCGTATTAGGCTTAAAAGATCCAATATTGCAGAGTAAGTTACTAAACCGACCCAAGATAACAGCCACAGAGGCCATCGAAGAAGCCACCGCAGCCGAAGCTGCTCACAAATCGGCGGCAAGAATGAAACAGATTAATCAAGCTGCACACCACAATCCCAAAGAGGCAACCAAAACTGAAGACGAACGGGGAAAAACCTCAATACACTACGAGGATCTGGAAACTGAGGCCAGTAGTGAAGAAGACGAGGTTTGCCACCTAAAAGCCACGAGAGGGAAAAAAGAGCGGGCAAACAGGCGGTTTGATTTTGAATGCAACCGTTGTGGTGGAAACCACCCCAGATCAGAGTGCCGTTTCGTAGACGCAATATGCAGAAAGTGTGAAAAGAAAGGGCACATCGCAAGAGTATGCAGAGCCAGATCAAGCTACAGCCCCAGGCGGAGAGAAAGTCCTCCTCCAAGAGAGAGAGAAAAGAAAACAAGCAACCGTTGGAGCCAGGAAGGAAGGAATAGAAAATTTAAAGAGTCATCTTACAAGAAAGAAGAAACGCACCAAACAGTAATAATTGGTCACTCTAATACAAAAAACGTTAAAAAAGTCCACGTTCAAGTAAGAATTGAAGGAAAAAATTGTGAAATGGAAGTGGATTCGGGATCATTCCTTTCCATGGTCTCGTGGGACACTATTAAAAACTTGATCCCAGACATACGGCGAAGCGAACTAGACAAACAGAACTTAACGCTTAAAGACTACCAGGGAAACAAAATTCCGGTAGTAGGGATTGGACATTTCCAGGTAACCTTCAAAAACCACACCGAGATTCTTCCCCTAACAATTGTGGACCGGAACAGACCAAGCCTTTTAGGACTGGAATGGTTCGAACCGCTTGGAATAGGGATGACCGGTATCAACCATATTACAGACGCTGACTGGGAGGCAGACCTCATTCAAGAATTCCAGGACCTGTTCAGCGAAGAATTAGGCAAGTACCGGGGTAACCCGATTTCTTTTAACATAGACCCTAAGGTAGCCCCAATTAGACTAAAGGCAAGACGGGTACCTTTTGCTTTAAAGCCAAAAATAGAAGAACAACTGGATAAACTAGTCAAGCAAGGGGTCCTCGAACCAGTTGACCACGCTAAATGGGAGACCCCTATAGTGACCCCTATAAAAGCGGACGGGTCGGTTCGTATTTGTGGGGACTATAAGGCGACCCTTAACCATGCACTACAACAGAGCGCATACCCCGTGCCTGTCGTACAACACTTGTTACATTCTATCAAAGGCGGAAAAATTTTCGCTAAACTCGATTTGGCTCAGGCTTACCAGCAACTGCCCGTTGACGAAAAAACAGCTGAAGCCCAAACTATTGTAACACACCGGGGTGCCTTTAAGTGTAATCGCCTCCAATTTGGCGTTAGCGTGGCACCTGGCATTTTTCAATCTCTTATGGAACGCCTCCTTCAAGGAATTCCAGGGGTCATCCCATATTTCGATGACGTCCTGATTGCAGCTAAACACAAATTGCAACTGCGAGACCGCCTAAGAAAAGTGCTTACCAAATTTACTGAGGCTGGGTTAAAAGTCAAAAAAGACAAATGCACCCTAATCACGGACAAAATAGACTTCTTGGGATACCAAATCGATGGCAACGGCATCCACCCAACAGCAGGAAAAACCCGTGCTATCAAAAATGCCCCCACCCCAACTAACAAGGCTGACCTACAAGCCTTCCTAGGGTTAATAAACTTTTATCATATCTTTTTGCCCCAGAAAGCCACGGTGGCGGAACCCTTGCATAGACTTTTGGACAAAGACACGTTGTGGAAGTGGGGACATCGGGAAGAAACAGCATTTAACAAAATTAAAGACATGATCACTTCAGCAAAGGTACTAATACAATATAACGAGACTTTGCCATTGTTATTAACTTGTGATGCCTCGCCTTTTGGGATCGGAGCTGTCCTGAGCCACCTTCTACCTAACGGCAGAGAGGCTCCGATTGCCTTCTATTCAAAAACCCTGTCTAAAAGCCAAAGAAATTACAGTCAACTGGACAAGGAGGCACTAGCCATAATTTCTGGTATTAAACGTTTCCATGAATACCTGTATGGCCGACCATTTTCTATTATCACCGACCACAAACCCCTACTAGGTATTCTGGCGGGAGACAAACCAACTCCTCACATTTTATCACCCAGAATGACAAGATGGTCAGAATTCCTTGCCGCTTACAATTACACCTTGTCTTACCGTCCGGGTCCGTCCATCACGCACGCAGATGCTTTAAGTCGTTGCCCGTTACCAGACTCTGATCCTGAACCAAACCCCAGCACCTCAACATTTTTGATTGAAACCCTGCCCGACCTCCCGATGACAGCAGCAGACATCGCGCACGAAACCTCTAACGACCACCTACTGCATACCGTGAGTAGGTGGATCATAAAGGGATGGCCAGACTCTGATTTACAAGAACATTACAGACCATTTAAACAGAGACAAATGGAACTTTCCGTACTAAAAGGTTGTGTACTATGGGGGGATCGAGTGGTCATTCCACTAAAACTTCGAAATCCCATATTGAAACTATTGCATGAGGGACACCCCGGGGTGGTGAAAATGAAAAGTTTACCCAGGAGTTATGTATGGTGGCCTGGGTTAGACAAGGATGTTACCGACTGGGTCGCGGGTTGCCAGCCCTGCCAGACATCCCGGCCCTCACCCCCAAAGGTGCCAGCCACTGAGTGGGATCTACCTAGGGGTCCTTGGTCTAGAATCCACATAGATTTTGCGGGTCCGACTAAGGGGCATACCTTCTTGATTCTGGTAGACGCTTATTCCAACTGGCTAGAAGTGAGCCTAAGGAAATCAACCTCTTGCGAGGCTGTCATACGACAGCTCAGTCAATGGTTTGCCACCCACGGATTACCAGACGTCCTGGTATCTGACAACGGCCCTCAATTCACGGCTACAGAATTTGAGGGTTATTTAGCAAGCTTGGGCATACGCCATGCCCTAACCGCGCCGGCACATCCGGCAGCGAATGGACGGGCCGAACGCATGGTCCGGTTTACCAAGGAGACTCTTCTTAAGTTAGACCAGGGCCCTATACAAGCACGCATCGACAAATTATTATTTCTCCAACACACTACACCTAGTAGCACTACTAACAAAACTCCTGCTGAATTACTTATGGGGAGGAAACTACGTTCCCCTCTAGATAGACTACACCCTACATACTCTACAGACAAGCCTCTAGATTCTTCAACCAGAGTCCGAACATTCCGAATTGGGGATTTAGTTTACGCTAAAAACCTGGTAGGGCACCCCTTATGGGTGCCAGCCACCATCACACATCTAACCGGACCCCGTTCTTACCGGCTTACCACTTCTGATGGCAAAAGCTGGAAGCGACACATCGACCAACTTCGAACTCGCACCCTTCCCAGACCTGGCGATTTTCCTGGGGGGGAAGGGGAGCAACCACCAAGCAGTCAAGATAAGGAAAGCCCACTAACAAACAATGACGCCCTAACTCACACACACACACCCTCAAATCTAGCTCCGGTCGGGTCTCGCTGCTACGCACCTGATCCTGGAGAACGTCCCGCTGAAACATCTGACAGGACCGACGATAATCCAGGCCGGGCAGGGAGCGGCATGGCCACATCAACTAGCCCAGCTAGGCCCGTTGGTAGTGACGCAGCCGGCTCGACCTGCTCGAAGTTTCCAGGGCCGGAGGCGAGAGGAGCAACAGGTCCTTCCGCACCAGCCGATAGCAACGACGCAACTGAGCCGCGCAGGTCCAGTCGGACCCACAGGAGCCCCACCTATCTACGTGATTACGTAATATAGGCGCGGCTCCTGATTGGTCAGACTGGACCAAGGAGGGAGGGGTGTTCTGGATTGGTTATATTTGAAATACTTACTGTTCATTGGTCTACATTCCGGCGGGAGATCCTCGCCCCGTCATTGGCTGACTTAGGCGCGGGAGCCCTTTAAAAGAAGGGCTGCCGCGCCGCCGAGCCAGTCGGTGTTCCTGTAAATAAACAAAAAGACTGAATCACTAACCGTGTGTGCCTCGTCATTGCCGCTACAAAGCACAGTGGTGTACCCATTGTCACTGTAATAGAGGCCATTCATCTTGTGGCTAGTCTTCTACTTCTATTTCCTTCTACCTTTCCAGCATCAGAGCCTTCTCCATGGAACTTGTTCTTTGGCTAATCTGTCTGAAGTGGGATAACTAAGTGTTTAAATCACATTTAATCTAAGTCAGAAGATTTAAACATTTATAATGGAATCCATGCAATTTAGAAGTATTTGATCAGGAAGCACTTCTCTTTGGTAAAATTCCATAAGAGTTCAGTTGTCTCCTGGAATTTGTATGTGTGCCTGTTTGTGTGTGTGCCTGTGTGTGTGTGTGTGTGTGTGTGTGTGTGTGTGTGTGTGTGTGTGTGTGTGAAAATGGCAAGTGCGACCATGTAATTGATTGTACAGCTATGGCTTTTTAAAATCTCCCAAAGGATGTCTCTGGCCTGGAAAAACTTTTATATCCCTCACTGTTCCTTTTCAAGAACTGTACTTTTCTAAATTTCTCAGTCACCCATGTCTTTTTTAAAAAAATAAAAAATTCTGGTTCTAATTTTGTGTGTGGGCTATTCAAGGAAAGCAAAGGCCACCAATAATATAATTTGCAAAGCTTAGTAAAAGCACCAATGTTGTCATCAAGACTTACATTAATCCCTTGAGGATATTTTTTCTCTTTCCTTCTTTTTCTCAGGAATAGAATATTGACAGGAGAGAATTTTTGGCAATGACAGAAATGCTTTGTCATTGTATTGCGCAATGCGCAGGCACTATCACTATGGTTGTTAACTTCATTAGCAATATCATTGTTGCATTCAATCGACTGTCACTCATGCAACATCAAGAGGATCTGAAATAGTGTCTCAAATTGAATTTGAAAGATGATAGCGAAGCTCAGAAAAATTATTACCACACCATATAATTAGGATTGAGATATAAATTACAATTTTCCAGAAAGATGATTTACTGGGAACTTGCAGTGGTAAATGTGGGCTAGTATGTCAGCGCTGATTATTAATGAAAGGCTTTGTGAATATTGAAAAGGATTTATGAAGCAGACATAATTTCTTTGATGTGGTTGTTACAAAATATGTTCGCTTTCTGACAGAATTTCTGGAGAAAGCTTGATGCTGGTATTCTTTTTGCTTCAATATTTCCACAAGACAGCATTCAATTATATTTGTTTGGTTCTCCCTAATCTGTGTTTTAAAACATTCAGTTTTTGTTGCAACATTTGTATGAAAAATAAAACATTTTGCAGCCTAATTTATAACTATTCTGTGTGGAAAAACAGAATTTGTTTTAGGATTAAGTTTAGAGTTAATGGCTATGATTTCTGTTTGAAACTTCTACTAAGGTTTGACAGAAATTAAACTCTATGCAATATCCAACAACTTTTGTTCATATTAAACGTATCTCTTCCAAAGTATGTTTGTGCCCTAAACATCAAACCATCAATCATTAAAAAGATGAAATGAGCTTAAGATCAATAATTATTTTGACTACTGAATAGGTCAAATTAATAGGTTAACTAAATAGCATAATTCCAATAGTATCAGAAACAGTAGACAAAGATGATGGGTGTTAGGAGCAATACCTTCAGTATTTCTGTAGCTGTGGGAAACTAAATAAGACATATATGATATGTCCTATTAGAAGCCATTGTGAGTACATAAATACACCAAACAACTAAGAGCTGGTGGGTGTTTAAATTTTCTTGGAAAGTGATCCTAGTCTCACTTGCTGTGGAATAATTGAAGAACTACAATACACTCATATCTTTACCTGATCTTGTTGACTTTTCACTGCCCTGACAGGCAAGTCAAACAACAAAACACAGACCTTGATATCCTATCAGGTACTCTGTCTTTGTCAACAGTTCATTCACTCTTTCTTTTGGTAAATTGCTCAATCAAGAATTGAGCTACAAGCTAATATCTCATTAGAAAACTGATTAAGCATGAGAAAACAGAGTAAGCTGACTCAAACTAAAAGCCACTGCTACAACTTAATCATGCCAGTGAGGCAGTTCTTCTCCATTGTCCAATGGATTAGAGAAGAAATTGGGAAAAGATCTCTGAAGAGGATAACGCCAAATCATTGTTGTTTGATTGCCAAGAAAACTGCATGGATGCAGTCACTAGAATGCAAGCTGAGCTAAAAAAAATTTTTTTTTAACCAAACCACACTTATTAGTGTGCTTGTTTTGCTCTGAGCCAAAGGAGAGGAATATAATATTTACCAAAAATTCATCACAATTGACATTTGCTTACTAATTTATTTTGGCTAGATTTGTTTATACACACAGTTTTATTCTCCAATATAGATGAACTTTTTATAATTTCACTCATTTTCTGTAATACGAGGCAGGTCAATTTGATGCTTGTCAAGAATGTGCCATTTTTATTTTAACTAGATCTTTAATTTTCACTGGATAAAGGCATGTGGAAGAAAGAACCTATAGTGGATTCACAGACAGTACCAAGCCAACATTTGGCTTCATTTTTGGATTAGCTGGTCTGCAAATTCAAGCCATTCATATAAAAAATTAATTTCAAAAAAGTTTATTTGGGTTGGGAACATGATGTCAGTATCACAAGAGAAGAACACAAGTGAAGGCTTTGCTTCATCTTTTCTCCTCCAAGAAGAAAAGCAGAACATGGATCAGCTAGACTCTAAGCTTGGAATTTTGACTTGTGCCAAAAAGTGTAGTGCAGAGTGGCTTCATAAACAGCCTTTAGAGGTTCTTCATGGTGAAGCATTTGTTCTTGTTGTTTTCATATCAAGACATGTGCCCTCCACTTGGAAGGTTGAGAGTTCATTCCTAGGTAGTGGCAAATGTTTCTCTCCTAGGGTGCAAAGAAAAAATATCGGTTGTGAACTCCATTTGGCATCAGGAAGGGCATCCAGTCAAGAAACTCTCAGCTCCCTGACTCTACTCAAAATTAAGGGATTACAGGGCCATAAAAAGGGAGTAATAGTGGGGACCTGCATTACTTCATGGCATGTGTTCCTTTCTCTTTAGTTTTATGCTTAAATGTCCAATTTGAATATAGCAGCAATGTCAGATACTGTAAAATGAGGGAGAAATAACATGTATAAAATAATTATTTTATAATAATTAATAATAATATAAATAATATAATAATATAATAATTATTTTATTCTCTCTCTTTTAATTATAGTTCACCATATTCACTTCCTTTTCATTTGAAATGGGCTTTTTCCATTGTTTATAGGCATTGATTTCACTTTATTATTTTATCCCATATACTAATGAAATAATATGCTAAGTATATATTTAGGATTTAATTATTTTTTAATTGAAATATAAATTAAGATGTTGGCACTTAATACTTCGTAGCAATGCTATAGAAGGAACCAGAATCAGGTTTTTGTGGTAGCAGATTTGTAATGGATACCTTTAATTAAGACCATGGCTAGTTAAATTATGTAATTTCAAATATAGTTTCCTCTTTTGTAAGAAATTTTCTGTGAGTATAATGAAAGAAGTAGTTTGTCTATTGCTGGTCTGAACTATTTCACAAAGCATGCACGTGCACACATACACACAAACAAACACACACTTATATTTGGGGTCAACACTTACATTTGTTCCATAGAAATGGTTTGGTGCAATGCAGTAATTTTCTATATATTATTTGAAATCAATGAATTTATCTTACATATTTATAAATTGTAACCAATATAAGTTTTCAGCTGTGATGGCCTCCTGCAGCCCCCTGCCCACTGAAAATGGAGCCCGGGGGGGGACATGCATGCCCCGTGCCCTGTTTTCAGCTGCGATGGCCTCCTGGTGTCTCGCTGGCAGAGGCAATGTGAGCCGGTCCATTGCTGTTTCCAGGCCAGGCCGGATCCACAGGCCGGATCTAAGCCCACTGCGGGCCAGATGCAGCCCACGGGGCTTAAATTTGACACTCCTGTCATATACAGTCTGGAAATTGATTTTGTGACCACTGTGGAATGCTGCTCTGCTGCTCCAGTTCTGTTCACCACAATACAGAATAGATGTTGATGATGTCTAGAAAGAGTGCCGAGAAGAGCAACAAAAATTATTGGACGGTTGGACGCTAAAATGTATGAAGAATGATTACAGGACTTGGGTATGTCTAGTCTAATGAAAAGAAGGACCCTGGAGGGATGATGACATGATAGCACTATTCTAATATTTGAGCGGCTCCTACAAAGATGAGGGATCAACTATTTTCCAAAGCTCCAATGGCAAGCCAAAGAAACAATGGTTAAAAACTAACCAAGGAGAGAAGGAACTTAGAACTAAGAAGAAATTTTCTAACAGTGAGAGCAATCAATCAATCAGACCAATCAGTTGTAGGTTCTCCATCACTAAATACTTTCAAAAAGAGACTGGACAAATGATACAGGGGTCCTGCTCGAGCAGGGGATTCGACTAAAAGACTTCCAAGGTCCCTTCCAACTCTATTATTCTCTGTTCTGTGTTCTAATGTTAGAGCCACTAACAAAAAACGGCTTTTCTTTAAAGAAATCTGAAATCTAGGAACATGTAAGCAAAATTAATCTTATAATTAATCTTATAATTAATGCATCACTTCTACATATTCTTGTCCATTCTGAAAAATTAAATTGTTTTATCCATTTTCCCAATAACAATAAGAGTGAACCATAAGCTTTTTCAAGATTGCATATTCTTCTCCTTTTAAATTCAGTATAGATTATATGATTTAGATCCTGTACTTTTCAATTCTCATTAAATCCTTTGTTCAAAAGAAGAATCTGGTTGTTCCAATTTTACATTTAAAATGCTTCTGAAGAAGAAAATTTTATTCTGAAATGCACTTGGTGATATAAGACAAAACTGATGTAGCAAATGGATTTTCCCCCTTTTTGCTGTGTATGCAGAGCCAATCATTTCTGATTAGCTCTGCATTGAAAACTCTGGTCCTGATTTTAATCAAAAGCCTTGGGCCTTTTTGCAGATTCAAGGTAAAGGCCCTGATAAAGATCAGCTTTGGGGTGGTGGTGGGGAAAGGAGAAGGAAAAGAAACTAAAGGGTTAAACCACATTCTTTCTCTGCCCCCTCTCTCTCCCTCCCCCTCCCCCTCTCTCCCACATGGAAGTTCTCATTGCTATTCAGGGAAATTTTAATACTTGGAAATGCTTCTAGTATATTCTCCCCTGAGCTGTTTAGAGCATCCAGTAATGGGAGGTGCTTCAGTCTCTTTTTAAGTAGGCTGGGCTTAATTTTGAGGACACTCCTCCTCCTCCACGAGGCTCCTTTTTAGCGTCCCCAGTTTTAGCTCAGCCTTCAGAGAATCAGGTTGTGGTTTCTTTGGCTGGAATATAGCTAGAATATTCAGTGCATTACTAACCCAGGTTTGGTACTTTAAATTTTCTATTCTTAGCTACTGATGGCTTTCCTACCATCTGGCCATCGGGAATTGTTCAACCGCTCACTAGAGCGAGCACACTAGCGCTACATAGACGACGGCCTCAGAAAAACAAAGGCTTATCTTCCCGATCCGAATGATCCGATCTTGCCCTGAGGTGAAAGCCTCCAAATCGCAGGAGGCAGCTTTTAACATCAAGCGCACAATAACGTCTGAGGCTTCTCCCTGCAGAACACCTTGAAGGCAGGGAATTAGCCCCTGTTCCCTCCCCGCTGACGGTTTTGCCTATGGTAGATTGGGCAGTGATAGCTGCTTCATTAACATTGCACCATGAGGCAGCCGCCATTTTAAAAACAGCCGCATGGAGAGAAGTACAAGCATTTCACTTATTGTCTGTGGGAGGAATCTTCCCCGTTGGTTTCCCTTCTTGGGGATCTGGGCAGAGGTGGCCCTAACCCCATTCCTCTGGGTGGTAGGGAACTTAGACTGCTGGCTCAAAGCCCCACAGCCATTATTACCTCCTCAAAATATATAATCTATTTCTACACTCTTTCAAAATATAATATTAATATTATATATAATAATAATAATAATGATGATGATAATAATAATAATAAATTATTATCAACAAAGGGGGGGCTAACTATATCAAGGATCCCCTGCCCCTTAAGGGAGCAGCCCCCTAAGTGTGCCAGCCATCATAACTCACAGCCTCTTTAATTGTTGAGCCAATAAACAAACTAGCATGGCAAGCAACTACAGTTCCAGATCTAAAGCAGCTTCTAAGGCCCGGGATAAATCCTCGGAGCCCCAAAAGCCCTCAAAGGCGGCCGAGAAGAATGCACGCAGATGCCATCAAGCATTAGAAAAACAAGTTGAAAAGTGTGCCAGAGAAACGGACCAGGCTGCATCATCATCACAAATCCGGCCCATTACAGCTCAGGCCACAAGCCCTCCGCCCGCGCCCCTGGACTTGTCCAGAAGGCGCGGCATAACTGCACAGGCCCCCCAGGAGGCCCCATCCAATGTACCTTCCCCAAGAGGGTCTCTGAAGGCAACATATACACCTACTGCAGCTGGCGTTCGACAGGAAGAGCAATTCCCGGAGGAAATCCCTGCCACCATGAGGGCATGGATGGAGTTGGTGATCCAAAAGGGCATAAAAGCAGGTGTCCAGCAGGCAATTCGGACAAGACGACCATCTGAAGATTTGGACTATGGGTCCCTCTCAGAGCGATCTCTAGGAGTCAGGGATCAGCATTCCCATCAGGTACCCCCCCGAGTAGAACTCTCTATTCCCACAGATTTGGCTCCACAGTGTTCACATGAACTGGGAGACAGATTGGATCCAAGGGATCAAATGGAAGAGGGGTCAGTTCACACCATAGACCAGGGCTTGTCAGAGGTGGACCCTCTGGAGAGGGGGATGTTGGATGACATGGGCCTCACGCCCAACCAGCCCATATTTATGGGACTATTTTGCCCACAGTTATTTAAATCCTTGTTATTCAAGGCCAAGAACATGGCACACCTTAACAAACCGAGCCCCTCCCCCAAACCAGCTGACATCCCAGGGGAATCAGAAGATCTAATATTCTCCCAACCAGTCACAGAGGCAGACGTGATTTCTGTTCCACATATGTTTTTTGACTTAGTGCAGAAACAATGGGCCACCTCAGCATCATACCCCGCCCCCACAGGATATGATAAAAAATTTTATAATCTTGCTCCCGAGTTCTCAAATTCTCTAAATACCCCGTAAGTGGATTAACCAATAATTGCCCTAGCATCCTCCTCCACCATTCCAAGTGAAGCAGAAGAAGCTCTGAAGCCTGAGGAGAGGAGGCTGGAACTGGCTCTCCGCAGAGTGCACGTATCTGATGCATGGGCCATTAGAGCAGCCACAGCTGCCTCATTCTTCACTAGGTCGTCCCTTAGATGGCTTCGCCACCTGAGGGATATTATTCCAGCTTCTAACATAGGGGCACACCAGGATGTTGCCAAGTTGATTGCGGCTGCAGAGTTCTCTGCGGACGCTAGCTTTAATGCTGTAAAATTTTCATCTAGGGCCATTGCTTCTCAAATCTCCGCCAGGAGATTACTTTGGCTCAGACATTGGCAAGCCAACACCAAACATAAGTGGTGGCTTGCCTCAGCCCCTATTTTGGGGGACAAGTTATTTGGCAGCGCACTTAACCCTCTCCTAATTGAAACTAGGAGCAAGAAAAAGATCCACCACTCTCTTTTTCGAAGGTCAAAATCCAGGTCTAATCAGCCCTTTCATAGAGGCTCTTTTTATCCCTCTTATCAGGGACCCTATTATCCAAGGTACTAGAGAACATCAGGATATAGGCAACAGTCTGACAGGTTCGACTTTGGGGATAGAAATAAGCAAGGAGGTCCATCTAAGAGACAGTTTCATGGGTCAGGATCTAAGCCTTTTTGCCGGCCCAAATAGTAACCATAAGGATGTCCCCATTGGCGGCCATCTAAAATTGTTTGCCGACCAGTGGGATTCCTCTACTTCTGATGCTTGGGTCAGGGACACAATAAGTTTCGGCCTGGACCTGAAATTCCGTTCCTCCCCCCAAATTTTTTTTATGAGGTACCCACTTTCCAGGGACTCCGGAAAAAGATCTCTCATGCAGACAGCTATAACACATTTATTGGAGATCCGGGCCATCCAACCTGTCCCACCTGACCAACAGGGTCATGGCTTTTATTCGGACTTTTTTCTGGTCCCAAAAAGTTTGGGGGGATGGAGGGCAATTCTGGACCTAAAATGCCTAAACCAGTTTCTAGTCTACCGCAAATTTAAAATGACCACCATCCAATCGATCTTGCTTAGCATCAGACGATGTGATGTACTTACATCCATAGACCTCATGGAGGCTTATTTACACATACAAACTAGATCTTCCCATACTAAATTTCTGTGGTTCTGTTATAACAACGTACATTATGAGTACACCGCCTTCCCATTCAGCCTAGCATCAGTCCCTAGAATGTCACCAAGGTCTTGGCTGCCCTGGCCGCATCCCTTAGAGACAGGCCCATCCGTCTCCAATGCTATATGGATGACATTTTGTTACTGGCATCATCAGTCCAACAGGCCAATTCTTGATACCAAAGAAAGCAAGGTTTTCTTCTCCACAGACAGCAGGAAAGCATCAGGGAACTGGCTCAGGAGATCAGAATCCTTAAAGGGATACAACTAGCTCTCCTATCCAAATTACTAGGGAAGATGATTTCTTGTATTTCTATTGCCCCTCGGGCCCGCTTTCATGCAAGAACCCTACAATGGTTCCTGTTGCCATACCAACACTCTGGGAGAGACAACGCCAAAATTCATGTCATAGTACCACCTACCATCCTCAGATCTCTGTGATGGTGGACATGCCCTACAATCAACAAGGGTTGTCCCTTCAAGGATCCACACAAATCAATAGTCACCACAGACGCCAGTCTATGGGGATGGGGAGCCCACTACCATTCACACACGGTGCAAGGACTTTGGACTATCCAGAGAAATTGTACAACATCAACTGGTTAGAGCTGAGAGCCATTCACCTGGCCCTCCGCAAACTTCTTCTTCAGCTTTAATACAAACACGTCCTCGTCTTGACAGACAACATAACAACAAAGGTCCATATCTCACCTCCATTTCCCATCATCCTCACATTCGCAGCTTTCTCCGTAGTGCTAGAAATTTGAGGCCTCCTGTTGTACACTGTTACTCGATTTGGGATCTGAACAAGGTGCTAACTGCACTTACTACGGGTCCTTTTGAATCTCTAAGGACCACGACCCTCCGCTTACTAACTTACAAGGTTGTCTTCCTAATTGCAATTACATCAGCAAGGAGAATCTCCAAACTGGCAGCCTTATCTATGCAAAAAGATCTCTGTATTTTCCATCCAGACAGAGTTATTCTTAGACCAGACCCAACGTTTATTCAAAAAATAAATTCGGCATAAGAGCATTATTGCTGGTGCACCCAAATTTTTGTCCAGGCCCATCTCACAGACTCGAACGCCAATGATACCATTTGGACATAAGAAGGGCATATACCTAGATCGCACGGCACCCTCTAGGAAAACAGAGGCCCTCTTTATATCCTTTCAACCTAACCCTCTCGGGTGCAAGGTTTCCTCTTCTACCATAGGCAGATGGTTAAGGGCCACAATCGCTAAGTCATATGATTCCAACTCGCTACTGGTGCCCTGTGATATAACAGCTCACTCAACCAGGAGCGCAGCAACCTCAGCAGCATGGGCCACGCAGGCCACAATAGAAGAGTTTTGTTGAGTGGCAACCTGGACTTCACCTTCAACATTTATTAGAAATTACAAAATTGATGTATTTGGATCCGCTGAAGCTTCATTTGGCAGGAGGGTCTTGCAATGAGTTCACTCGGACTGGGAAAGGATTTCAGTCCAGAGGGAGTCCTTCCCTTAGGACAGTTCCAAGCTTTGGTATGTCCCATTACTAGGTGCTCTGAACAGCTCAGGGGAGAAAGGGCGTTGATACTTACCTATACGCCCATTCTCCGTGAGCAGTGAAGAGCATCCAGCCCCACCCTTTTTCCATCTGGTGGGGTCTATAAGGGTATTACATAGGTTGAAGCATGTAGGGTTTCATCACCTCGGCTTTGCAAAACTGGGGGCGCTAAGGAGGAGTCGCGTGAAGGAGGAGGAGCGTCATCAAAATTAAGCCCAGCCTACCTAAGAAGAGACTGAAGCACCTCCCATTATTGGATGCTCTTCATAGCTCACAGAGAACGGGTGTATCAGGTAAGTACCAACACCCTTTCCACTCATTATAATGCTTATGAAGTTGGCATTTAATTGTATTAGGGTGATACTGTTTAGAAGTAAACTGTCAAGCGTGTTTTGTAATAGGTGCCTGTGATTCATTTGGAAAGCCTTTCTTATATTTAACTGTTTTGTTAGGTTTATTTCCTAATATCTCTTTCTCAGAGTTTTCTTCAAAATCAAAGCCAGTTGTTTGATCTGTTCATCACTGACCTGTTGCCACAAGTTATTGTGTATTTCCCCCACACTTATTTACACACTTTCTCTCACACACATAATTTTGTAACCTGAAGCTGTTATATTTTGAATGTCAGCACCTGCTTGGGTGATTATCGTGCTTGTCCTCTAAACATAGTTTCAGGGATGTGCTGAAGAGGCAATAGAGGTAGATAGAATGTATGTAGTAGTAGGAAATTTGATACACTCCTTTTTCAATGCCAATTGTTCTCACTGCTGGGACTAAGCACTAGATAAAAGAGAGGGACAAAGGGTTATTATCAAAGTGATTGAAACTAGACCCCTTAACAGTTTTGGGGGGAGTATTGTTTGCTTTTAGATGGGATGTGTATGTATGAGTGAAAGAGAGGGAGAGATAATAATGATGTAAAGATAGATAGACAGACAGACAGACAGATCTTAATATATAATTTCATTAATTTCTGTATTTAATTTTTAGGTATATATCTAGAATATATCTTACCCACTTTAATTTCAGTTCACCTGACAGTTTTCAGATATTTTAGTTATGTAATTATTTAAGAAAGTCTGTCATACCTTTCTGTATCTGCCCATCTCCAAATTTAAAAAGAAATCTGAACCTGAAAGAGGTTCAGAGAAAAAAACCGCTACATATCTATTTCTCTAGTAAATAACTACTGTATAATTATTTTAATTGATAGACATGTGACTGGAAAAATCATACCATGAAATATTGTTCATTACCGCATAAAACATTTGCCATGCTTCAGAAGCCACTTGCCACAGATACAAAGTTCCCACAGGTTGCTAAAAAGTAGTATTGATATGTCTCATTGAAGATATCAGAATCTTAATGGTTTTAGAATTTAGAGATATCTTGTCCAAAATACATTAATCTTATCCAAATCTTGGCTTTCTGATTGTGAATATTTTTAAATATGATATTGTTAAAAAAGGAAGAGCTTTAATTTTGCCCTTATTGTTCCACTGCCTCTGTGGATGATTTTAAATGCGCTCATGGGGAATCTATAAATACGGATGTTTAATCTAACATTTTCAATTTATTTTCAACATGTTCAACTTATTTTAATACTGAATCTTCATTTTAATTTGTTAGTACATCATAATAGTGTGATCCATTCCTTTTATTTTGAATAGCATTTCCCCTTTTTCCCTAACTCTTTGTGATCTTGATAGACATAATTTTGCCAGAGTTATGTATGTGTCAGTAGCTCCTTCTTTGAGTTCTTATAAACTCTGGCTCATTGGTAATCCTGTCTAGGCACCTTTTCCTTTATGAACCTCTTTTTCAGCTGCCCTTGATTTTTTTCCCAAGCATCAGGAATTTCTCCAAATCCTCTTGCCCTTACATTGCACGTCCAAAATATTTGAGTTTTACCTTTATGTTTCCAGTGAAAAATCTGGTTTTTATTTTATCTACTATTGAATTATTCTCACAAGGTATTTTCAATACTTTTATCCAGCATCATAATTCAAAGGTAACATATATATGCAGCAAGAAACATACGGTTATGCCTAAAAATTTGAGATGAATTACTGTAGTTTTAATTCATTCTTCTCACCTAGTGCTAAGATATATTTAATTGTTTTAATTATTTGTTCACATCTTCTGTGTTTTGAATTTGCCCATCACCATCTTCACAAGGGAATATCGTCAATGGAAGGGCAGACTAATTGTAGCTTATCATCATTTTTCTTTCTGATACTCCGCTAGTTGCTTTGCATACAATCTGGCATTCTTCTACTGTCCCCTTGAGGCCATTTTGTTACACATACAGAAAACTAAAGATTTATGGTATGCTAGATATAAAACTTTAACTGTAGCTCATGTGCAATAATATGACATGACAATTTCCATAAACTGTTTGTTCAAAAACCAGTTGGTTGTGTATTATTTATGGGAACTGAATATCTTACATTGTAGGCTTTTGTTTGCTTAAATGTTTAGTTCAATTGTTGATTTGTCTTTGAATGTGCTGAATAGCAAACTCAAAGCAAATAGTTAATTATTAAGTGATGAATCACTTAACGAAAAAGCTATATTTGAGGCGGGGGGGTGATACCCTCTGTTGACCAGCTCTAGATCACCCTCAGCCCAATTTCCAACCTCTTTTTTTAGAGGAAATTCTAGAGACGGTGTTGGAACCTCAATAACAAATGGTCCTAGTCAGAACAGATTATTTGAACCGTTTTCAGTCAGGATCCTGGCCTAGACGATGAATGGGAATGGCATTGAATCCACTAATTGATTATCTTTATTTATTTTATTTATTTATAAAATTTCTATACCGCCCTTCTCCCTAGGGACTCAGGGCGGTGTACAGCCAATCTAGACCCCAACAGTAATACAAAAGTTAAAAGGAATTAAATTAAATATTGGCCGAATAAGAAAAACCCACCCCACACCCTTAAAACCCCAATTTAAAATTACAGAACAAATGGAGACAAATTAAAACCATCTCAGCCCAGGCCGGCCTGCTCAAAAAGCCAGGTCTTCAGCGTGCGCCTGAAGGCCCTCAGGTCCGTGCCGGTACGCAGTTCCGGCAGCAGAGTATTCCAGAGGGCAGGGGCCGCCATAGAGAAGGCCCTACCCCTCGGGGCCACCAGGTGACACATGGTGGCCGACGGGACCCGGAGAAGGCCCTCCCTGTGTGAACGCACCGGCCTGCTGGAGATCACCGGTAGGATGCGGTCCTGCAGGTAACCTGGCCCAGTGCCATGGATCACCCTAAAGGTCAAAACTAGAACCTTGAAGCGAACCCGGAGAGCCACCGGCAACCAATGCAGCTCACGCAGGAGAGGCGTCACGTGGGCGCTACGCGACGCCCCCATGATCACCCGCGCGGTGATTGGAGGGAGGGGCATGACTTCTTCTAACCCACTAGAATTATCAGCACTTTTCAATATTGTTGGCCATAGGTATCCCTCTGGATTACCTGTAAGAGTTAGAGATTGAAAGTGTGTATGGTGGAGGATCTGTATAGAAGGTGGAAAGAAAGAAAAGAGGATGACCAACAGTAAGGTGGATGGACTCATTTACTGTGGTGATGAGTACACTTTTGGAAGGCCTGAAAGATCAGGTTTGGGACAGATAATCATAGAGAAAATCTATTTTAGCACTAAGAATTCACAATGACTTGATGACAGCTAAACAATCAATGTGGTAGGAATGGTAAAAATCTCGATTTTATATATCATCAAATGATATGGAACAACTGTATTGATATACAGTGACATGTTGGTACTCAACTGCTTTGAAACTCATCAAATTTGGTACTTAGCTCATTTTGATGTGGAAATTTTATCCCAGTATTCATTGTTTGTTTGGTACTCAACACATAAGCTAGAACTTGTCAATGTCAATGGCCTTATGACTCACTAAATTATAACTTATGGGGAAAATGGTTTGGTATTCAACATTTTTTGTACTCATCACACTTTCCAGAACCAATTAATGATGAGTACCAAGATACCATTGAATAATGAAAGTAAAAGACAAAACAAGAAAATGTAACAATTATTCCAGAGTATGTATCGCATAACAGAATGTAAATTCTAAGCAAAATACTTTAAAGAGGATAAAGAAAAAAATGACAATTTATGGGGGAGGGGAAACAAGGGAGTATATAAAAGGGAATGTTTTGTTTATCATGGTCACATGATCTTATAGAATAAATATCTGTTTCTGAAACTTTTTATTGAATTACAAAAGTTTTATCATATATTATCATTTATGGTTTTATAAATAGTGTAACTATTGTGCATATTTGAATACACATAGAATTACTATGTGACTAAAATAGATTCTTTTTCCTTTCTGCATGGTTCTCATTGCTCTCTGATGGCTGGGATATTCCATATTTTCTCAGGTATGTCAAATATTTTATACATATGTTATTTTTAAAAAATAATATAAGTGCCTCTGGAAGCATATAATGAACTGATGTTGGAAATAAAATGAAGTTATTATCACTCAGTTATGATTTCATTGTTTAAGAAATCAATTAGCCTTTCAAGTATTATAACAGTTCCATCATTTCCTATAGAATGAGGAAAATATGTCATAATATATTCTGTACATTTTTGCTGCTAGCAATACAGGTAATCCTCAACTTACAACAGTTCATTTAGTGACTATTTGAACTTACAGTGGCATTGAAAAAGGTGACTTATGACAATTTTTACACTCATGACCATTGTAGCATCTCCATGGTCACATGATGTTACAGATCAATTACAGAAGATACAGAACAATTAAAACTCGGACCACACGTTTTCTGAACAGTTTTTATCCCAGAGCTATAATTGCACTTAACAATGAACTTAAGGACCACCATCAGTGAGCTGTTGGACAGTATTACTAGATCTGTTGTGTGGATGCTTGTATGTTTTTAGAAGATGGGGAATTTTGGTGGGTGGAGAGGTGTTTGGGGATTGTCATGTGTGTGTGCATGTCTCTGGGTCTTGTCTCTGGGTATTATGTGAATTTCGTTGTATGTGTATACTGTGTATATACATACAATGACAATAAATTATCATTATCGTCATTATTATTAAATTCAAACACTTGGAAATTTATTCATATTTATGACAGTTACAGTGTCCCAGTGTCATGTGATCACCTTTTGTGACCTTCTGATATGCAAAGTCAATAGAGAAGCCAGATTTACTTAACAATGGTGTTATTGATTTAATAATTGAAATGATTCACTTAACAAGTTTGGCAAGAAAGATCATAAAATGGGGCAAAATTCACGTAGCAAATTTCTCACTTAGCAACAAAAAAATTGGGTTCAATTTTCATTGTAAGTTGAGGATCACTTGTAGTTTAGACATGCTCCTCTTGAAGGAATCTGAGCTGGTCACATGTAAAAACAGAGCAAATCTACCGCATACCTGTAGGATGTTAATAGTATATGCTTCAGAAAGGGATTAGTGGATACATTTACTTACTTACTTATAGAGCCACAGTGGCGTAGCAGTTAGAGTGCAGTCCTGCAGGCTACTTTTGCTGACTGCTGGCTGCCAGCAATTTGGCAGTTCAAATCTTACCAGGCTTAAGATTGACAGCCTTCGATCCTTCCAAGGTGGGTAAAATGAGGACCCAGATTGTTGGGGGCAATATGCTGACTCTGTAAAACCGCTTAGAGAGGGCTATAAAGCATTATGAAATCTAAGTGCTATTTCTACTCTAAAACATTTGTATGTCATGTTATCTTTTATAGCATTTTACAGTGTATGGATTGCCTTTCAAAACAACTATATTTTTCTCATTCCGTCTTTCTAAATACTGTTCCAAAGCATTTTTTCCCCCTACTTTTTCATGTGCACCCTTCGTTCAAAACCAAAAACCTGTCCTTTTGTAGGATAGTTGATCTATCCAGAATATCAGTACTACAGGGACCTCTTTGTAATCCCATTGTTTATATGGCTTCCCCTCAGTTGGTTTGGCAGGAGGGATGCTACGTTGGAAGGGATCCACATTGAGAGAATTCCATGAAAACCAAACATAGGAAGAATACATTAACTTATTGAGGGTTTTTTTCCCCTAGAAGAAGTGTTGTAAAGGTTTAACATAACATTTTGTAGTAATTTTGCCTGGGGGAGAGGGAGAGGTGGCAAAAAAAGGAGCAAAGGAAACAATTAATAAACTATTTGGAAGGGTGATGAGGAGAACAGTCAGTAGGCAAAGACCTATCTTGGCACTTGGAGACTGTCACCCCTCAGGAAAAGTTTAGAAAAAGGACAAGTAAAAGAAAAAGAGAGGATTTAAGTGGACAAGGTCAGAATCATACAGGATAGAGGATGAGAGAAATCAACAGCAACTACACAACGGCATCCATACAGAAGCAAGTAATGAATATGTTTCTGTTGCATAGCAAAATGGAAACTCAACAAGAAGAAATGTCCTTTAAAAAAATAAATCAGAATACAATTCAGGATTATTTCACCATTTATGACTCTATTTCAACTTGAAATAAATATCCTTATTCTTTTACATTGCTTTGGCTGCTTAATATTTGATCTGATTAGAAAATCAGATGACACAAAGCACCTTCTAATGTTCCAAATGTGCATTACACTGTTTCTGTCAAAAATTTGTATCTTCATTTTTTTTAAAGAAAACCTTAGAGCTATAATTCTTCATAGGTATAACTATTTGTTTTATATTCTACAGTTTCCCTTAAAGCTCTCCATATCCAATTTCTTAGTGCAGAGTTGTGTTATAAATTTTTAAATTGCATATGATCTTTAAGGAAACAGTTCACTATCAAATGCATGCCATTGTTTATTTGTATAAACATGATTAATGTAAGTATTATTTTAAGTAAAACTCTAGCTGTGCTCAAACTCCGGGAAGTCTTATGGTAGATATATATAAGGTCAGAATGTAAAACAACTAACAGAAATTTAGAATAAAATTTAAGTCTTTTGCTGCTCAAAGTGGATTTTCAGTCCATTTGAAAACTGTTTCTGAGAAAAAAGAATTTTGTATGGCTATCATTCAACCTACTAAATAAGTATGTTCCATTTTCTCTGCAATTTAATTGTGTTTTTTATTTAGGACAGCATTTCCAATAGAATTTATATATATGTATATATGAATGCATATGTATATATGTATGAATGCATGTATGTATATATGTATGTGTATGCATATATATATATATATATATATATATATATATATATATATATATATATATATATATATATATATATATATATATATATATATATATATATATACTTTGTATTACAACACCCTGTTAAGCCCCAATTAAGGGAGAAAGCATACTGCTTTCTTTTCTGTCTTTCGGCTCATCACCAGAGACCATACCGACAGAAAGCTATTTGTTTCGTTGCCTTTAGTTTACATGTGTGTAAGGTTTTTTAAGCTGATAATTTTAAATAATAAATAAGGGAGACTAGTATAGATCTATTTCAAGCTAGTTAGCTCTCTTCAGCTAGCCATACCCTTACTGGGATTCGAACCAGGGAAGTATTACATGTGAGGCAGTTGTAATTGCCACTACACCACTGGTTCTCTCCTTATCAGCTCAGGCAGGGGAATAAGTATATACTTTGTATTACAACACCCTGTTAAGCCCCAATTAAGGGAGAAAGCATACTGCTTTCTTTTCTGTCTTTCGGCTCATCACCAGAGACCATACCGACAGAAAGCTATTTGTTTCGTTGCCTTTAGTTTACATGTGTGTAAGGTTTTTTAAGCTGATAATTTTAAATAATAAATAAGGGAGACTAGTATAGATCTATTTCAAGCTAGTTAGCTCTCTTCAGCTAGCCATACCCTTACTGGGCTAACTAGCTTGAAATAGATCTATACTAGTCTCCCTTATTTATTATTTAAAATTATCAGCTTAAAAAACCTTACACACATGTAAACTAAAGGCAACGAAACAAATAGCTTTCTGTCAGTATGGTCTCTGGTGATGAGCCGAAAGACAGAAAAGAAAGCAGTATGCTTTCTCCCTTAATTGGGGCTTAACAGGGTGTTGTAATACAAAGTATATACTTATTCCCCTGCCTGAGCTGATAAGGAGAGAACCAGTGGTGTAGTGGCAATTACAACTGCCTCACATGTAATACTTCCCTGGTTCGAATCCCAGTAAGGGTATGGCTAGCTGAAGAGAGCTAACTAGCTTGAAATAGATCTATACTAGTCTCCCTTATTTATTATTTAAAATTATCAGCTTAAAAAACCTTACACACATGTAAACTAAAGGCAACGAAACAAATAGCTTTCTGTCAGTATGGTCTCTGGTGATGAGCCGAAAGACAGAAAAGAAAGCAGTATGCTTTCTCCCTTAATTGGGGCTTAACAGGGTGTTGTAATACAAAGTATATACTTATTCCCCTGCCTGAGCTGATAAGGAGAGAACCAGTGGTGTAGTGGCAATTACAACTGCCTCACATGTAATACTTCCCTGGTTCGAATCCCAGTAAGGGTATGGCTAGCTGAAGAGAGCTAACTAGCTTGAAATAGATCTATACTAGTCTCCCTTATTTATTATTTAAAATTATCAGCTTAAAAAACCTTACATATATATATATATATATATATATATATATATATATATATATATATATATATATATATATATATATATATATATATATATATATATATATATATATACTTTGTATTACAACACCCTGTTAAGCCCCAATTAAGGGAGAAAGCATACTACTTTCTTTTCTGTCTTTCGGCTCATCACCAGAGACCATACCGACAGAAAGCTATTTGTTTCGTTGCCTTTTGTTTACATGTGTGTAAGGTTTTTTAAGCTGATAATTTTAAATAATAAATAAGGGAGACTAGTATAGATCTATTTCGAGCTAGTTAGCTCTCTTCAGCTAGCCATACCCTTACTGGGATTCGAACCAGGGAAGTATTACATGTGAGGCAGTTGTAATTGCCTCTACACCACTGGCTCTCTCCTTATCAGCTCAGGCAGGGGAATAAGTATATACTTTGTATTACAACACCCTGTTAAGCCCCAATTAAGGGAGAAAGCATACTGCTTTCTTTTCTGTCTTTCGGCTCATCACCAGAGACCATACCGACAGAAAGCTATTTGTTTCGTTGCCTTTTGTTTACATGTGTGTAAGGTTTTTTAAGCTGATAATTTTAAATAATAAATAAGGGAGACTAGTATAGATCTATTTCGAGCTAGTTAGCTCTCTTCAGCTAGCCATACCCTTACTGGGATTCGAACCAGGGAAGTATTACATGTGAGGCAGTTGTAATTGCCTCTACACCACTGGCTCTCTCCTTATCAGCTCAGGCAGGGGAATAAGTATATACTTTGTATTACAACACCCTGTTAAGCCCCAATTAAGGGAGAAAGCATACTGCTTTCTTTTCTGTCTTTCGGCTCATCACCAGAGACCATACCGACAGAAAGCTATTTGTTTCGTTGCCTTTTGTTTACATGTGTGTAAGGTTTTTTAAGCTGATAATTTTAAATAATAAATAAGGGAGACTAGTATAGATCTATTTCGAGCTAGTTAGCTCTCTTCAGCTAGCCATACCCTTACTGGGATTCGAACCAGGGAAGTATTACATGTGAGGCAGTTGTAATTGCCTCTACACCACTGGCTCTCTCCTTATCAGCTCAGGCAGGGGAATAAGTATATACTTTGTATTACAATATAATATAATGAGCTGATAAGGAGAGAGCCAGTGGTGTAGAGGCAATTACAACTGCCTCACATGTAATACTTCCCTGGTTCGAATCCCAGTAAGGGTATGGCTAGCTGAAGAGAGCTAACTAGCTCGAAATAGATCTATACTAGTCTCCCTTATTTATTATTTAAAATTATCAGCTTAAAAAACCTTACACATATATATATATATATATATATATATATATATATATATATATATATATATATGCAGGTCTTGGTGTGTTCAGGTCTTTTCAAAGACCCGAATACACCAAGACCTGCATACCTGTACCTGTGAAAATCTACGATATTATAATACATATAATAGAATTATATGAAATGGTAGGATTTCAAAAATAGAAGCAAAATATAAATCTTAATACATTAGTAATTTTAAAAAATATTTATGTATTGCTTGATTCATTTTGCATGATGAAAAATAAAGTTGAATGGCAGTTACTAATAGTTTTCGCAATCATTGTTGATCATCTATGTTTGTTAAGAAGCATATGTAGCTTAGTGTTTCTTATCCACAGAGAGTCATATGTCCATATCCTGTAATCTCTTACTATGGTGAAAAATACCTTACAAAAATAACTGACAATAAGTTTTTATTCTTATAAATCAATGCTTTCAAAGTGTTAAAATTAACACTTTTTAACTGATTAAAGTACCAGTTTGGGGTAGTGATTATGACATTAGAACCCTGAGTTCTAGTCTTGCTTTAGACCCAACCCAGCTGGGTGCTCTTGGGCCAGTCACTGTCTAGAAAGAGGCAATGGCAAACCACTTCTAAATACATTTCTAAGAAAACTACAGGGACTGGTTCAGGAAATTGCCAGGAATCAAAACTGATTTGAAATCACCGAAAAAGAAAAACACAAAAGTTACTAGATACAAATTTAATTTGTTCTGAATTTTGCATAAAATGTGTGCTAAAGATATATCATTTAAAGAAAAAAAGCATAAAACCTAAAGACATTAGCTATTGAAATTTATCATAGATTAGTAATGTTAACACATCCATGAAAACATATAACTAACAAGCAAAACAATTAATGATCATTAAAGACCATTTATGATTAGATTTAGAATTAGAATTCTTTATTTGTTTATTGGCCAAGTGTGATTGGACACACAAGGAATTTGTCTTTGATGCATAAGCCCACAGTGTACATAAAAATACATTCATCAAGAATCATAAGATACAAGACTTAGTGATAGTCATAGGATATTAAATAAGCAATCAAATAATACTAGGAAATCAAATAGAACAATATAAATCCAGCGATTTAAATATATTAAGTAGGGCTACTAGATCTGAGCCGCACTAATCTGGTTTATCACCAGATGGGAGAAAAGTATGAAGAATCTTTGGGATTTAAGTATCCTAAAGTATGTAATTGTATTTTCAAAAGAAGAATAAAAGTTGTACATGAGGGTTACAGCCAAATTTGTACTCTGTTTTCTAATAACAAATTACCAGAGTCAGGTTTACCCTTTAGGAGATTCTGCAGATGTGGCAAATCTCAAGAGAAGCAATAGAAGTTACAGTTGTGTATTTTACATTGCAAAACACTTCCAAAGTGTTTCTGGAATTACAACTTGCTGTAAATAATATAGATCCTCAGGCAGAGATTTTCACCTCTTTCTTAACATAACATTCTGCAAAATTTCCTGGGGAGAAGCAATTTCTCTAAAGCCAGATTAAAAATCTAACATAGGTAAAACTAAGTGAAATAAACCAAATGGTAGAGACATAAGCCCTTAAAGCTTATTAGACATTTTACCTTATCTTTTACAAACTCCTTCTTTTAAGAACTATATTGAAAATTGCTTTGATAGGTATTATGAAAGGTTACATTACATGTGCTTACATTCATCCATTACATCAAAGCTGGCTGTGTTGTTTTGCCTTCCAAAACTTTATTTCAAGGATTATTTGAAATAAGTACTATACTGTACATATGGTATTAGTACATGAGTATTTTTGTAGTTTTCAGAAAGTATATGGATCTATAAGAATGGATAAGATCTTAGCAATTTATGCTATTTTAAAATCATAATGACTAAATTAGATTTGCTGAGTGATGGCAGGAACTGTTTTGACATTATTAAACTCTAAGAACAAGAAGAGTTAGTGGGAACTAAAGTTTGATATTATATCTTGAGAAATGACCTAAGTCATTTTATAATTCCAAGTAAGTTGTATAAGAGGATTGTTGTCTTTTTTACCTTGAACAAGAGAACTCTTAAAGTACTCAACTCATAGGTTATATTTTTGCTGCATAGAAAGGTTCAGGAAAAAAAGGTATTTTTACAAATACGTTGAAATGTAATTATAGTTATCTTTTCAATGTACTTTGTAATAGCTATATTTTTAACACTGTGTTAAATACAGCACCCCACAGTTCAAACCTGTACATATAGCTCAGAACATCTGTCATAAAATAATGTCAAAATGATAAATACAGTGTACTTTGAAATAATAGAAACCTAAATAATGACCTGGTAGTATTTATATATTACATTATGTAATATATACTAATATGAAGATATATCTTCATACATCTTAAAATATAAATATTAGTTTCCTGAAACTTAATGTAGGTCTTCTGTATCATTACACTGATCCTAATTTAATGTAGTTAGTTAGAAGCCAGATATTTTATGTTTTGTTTTTATTTATTTTATTTATTTTGTCAAGTGATTATAAGATAACAGATATAAATATAACATAGTTATGAATACATGAAATGAATATGTATAAGAAAAATAAAACAAAAGAAACAATAGGACAGGGACGGTAGGCATGATTGGTGCGCTTATGCACACCCCCTACAGATCTCTTAGGAAAGGGGTGAGGTCAATAGTAAACAATCTAAGGTTAAAGTTTTTGGGGTTTGGGGACAAAACCACAGAGTCAGGTAGAGTATTCCAGACATTGACCACTCTATTGCTGAAGTTGTATTTTTTGCAATCTAGTTTGGTGCGGTTAACCTTGAGTTTGTATCTATGGTTGAAACTGAAGTATTCATTGACATGTAGGACATTGCAATAAATAATTTTATATGCCATACTTAGATCGGACTGAAGGCGGCATAGTTCTAGTTTTCTAGGTCTAGAATTTCAAGTCTGGTGGCATAAGGTATTCTGCAATGAGTAGAGGAGTGGAGAAGTCTTCTTGTGAAATATTTCTGGACTTTCTCAACTGTATTAATATCAGATACATAATGTGGGTTCCAGACTGATGAGCTGTATTCAAGTATTGGTCTAGCAAATGTTTTGTATGCTCTAGTTAGTAGTGTGATATTACCAGAGAAAAAGCTACGTAGGATTAGGTTAACAACTCTTAATGCCTTTTTGGCTATGTAGTTACAGTGGGTTCTAGCACTTAGATCATTAGTGATGAGTAGTCCAAGGTCCTTGACAGAGTTTGGATCATCAACAAGGTCTTGACTATTCAGCTTGTATTCTATTTTCTGATTATTATTATTTTTTTGCCAATATGTAAGACAGAGCATTTATTTGTTGGGATTTGAAGTTGTCATTTGTTTGACCATTCTGATACATAGTTGAGGTCTTTTTGAAGGATAGTATTATTGTCTGTGGTGTTGAATAGCTTTACATCATCAGCAAAGAGAACGCAGTTGCTCTTAATATGATCATAGAGGTCATTTATGTAGAGTATGAAGAGAGTTGGTCCTAGAACACTGCCTTGGGGACACTACTGTTGACAGAATTTGATAGGACACTCCCAATTTTGACCATTTGTTGTCTGTTTGACAGGAATGTTTCTATCCAGTTATGCAGGTGTCCAGAGATACCATAAGATTTTAGTTTTACGAGTAGTTTGTCATGTACCACTGAATCAAAGGCTTTACAGAAGTCTATGTAGATTGCATCTATTGCTTTGCCCTGATCGAGTTGTGTAGTCCATATGTTTTTGCAGTGTAAGAGTTGCAGATTACAGGATAGTATTTTCCTGAAACCAAATCGTTTATTAGAGAGTAGGTTGTTTGTCTCTAAATGGAGGATAATGGATTGGTTAATAATTGTTTCCATGACTTTACAGGTGACACAGCATAAAAAGATTGCTAGTGACCATAGTTTTGGCAAGGAGCTGGTCCTGAAAGATTTTTCAAAGATTATGCTTCGAAGTCTGTCTGTGGCAGTGGATAGCTTTTTTAAGAAGTATGCACATGTTCAATCCGGTCCAATAGATAGAGATGGTTTTAGATTGCGTAGTGCTTTTTCAACATTGTCTTCTATAAAATCGATATGTATTAGATCATTGTAGTTGTCTATGATTGAACTAGGAAATACTGGGCATGATCCATAGCTGTTTCCAAATACTGAGCCAAAGAATGTGTTAAAGAAGTTGGCTTTAACAGTGTCATCATTGCAGTCTTTACCATTAGGTCCTTTCAGGGGTGGAATGGACCTTTAATCTTTTAGTTTGTTGTTTACAAAATTGTAGAAAGCACGGGTGGAATTGGTGCATAGGTTTTCCTCTTGTTTAATGTGATAATTGGTACATTCAGTCTTTATCTGGTGGCATAAATTTTTGTATCGGCTTTTGAAATTGGCAACATGACCAGATTTGTTTTTCCATCAAAGTGATTTCTTTTTGGATTGAAGCTTCCTTATTGTTATGGATAATTTGTTTTTTTCTGGTTTTGGGAGTTGTTATTGGTACATATAGTTTGATGACTCTTTTGACTTCAGGTAAAAATATGTTGTAATGGTCTTCAATAGTATTGCATCCATTGAATAGAAATTGCCAATCAAGAGATGAGAGATCATTGTCTATAAGATCATAGTTGCCTTTTTTAAAGTTATAATTGGGGATCCTGTTGTTATGATGATTTTTGTGTGGACGTATGTTGAGACAAAAGTCAATCATATTGTGGTCACTGTTGGAAAAGGGTTCTTTAATTTGTATTCTGTAAATTGAATTCAAACTATTGCAGAAGATGAGATCGAGGCAGTTGTTAAGTTAAGTATTGTTGGTTACTAGTTGTTCTAGTCCCAGATTTGTTATAGCATTGTAGAAGGTTACATGTATGGGTTCAGTTTTACATTTGTTTAGGGTCCAGTTAATATGAGGTAGATTGAAGTCACCAAGAAAGTTAAAAGCATGTGGGCAGGATGTTGCCCATGTTAGTAGTGAATTTAACTTGTTTACATGTTCAATGTCATAATCAGGGGCTCTGTAACATAATAAGAATTGAAATGTGATATTTAATGACAGTTCACAGATGATGGTCTCAGGAAGAGCAAGCTCCTGGGTAACTTGGATGTTTTTTAGGTGTAGGAACTTTTTATAGAAGATAGCAACACCACCTCCTCTACAGCTTTCACAATCTGATCGGTAAACATGATAGTCTCTTACTTTGGTAATGGAGTCAGGGAGAGATGCATTGAGCCATGTTTCACAGACAAATATGATGTCGAATTTAGCCATATTTAGTAAGAGGAGAAATTCAGGTATTTTATTTACAAGCCTTCTTGCATTGAGTAGTTTGCATTTAAGGCCAGTTGTAGTTGGAATTGAGGTAGTTAGTTCTATTCTACATGTTAATGTAGAATAGATTCTATTGTACAACCTAGAGTTATAATTTGGACAGAAGTATAGCCTGTGATAGAACATTAAAAACATGAAATTGAAATACAGTATATTTTGTCTGCAGTGCCTCTTCTGCAAAATACAAATTTAAGTTGATCACGTTTTGATCAGCACATGTGAAATGGAGAAGAAAATAATAAATAATAATATAAGAGATAAATAACATAGCTATATTTCAAGTACAAGTTGAAAAATACAGGCTGGCATTATTAACTGATTCTACCACAATGAAAATGAGGTAGAAGGAAGTAGGTAGGTACATCATTCTGTTACCTTAAGTAAATGTTATAATTGCAGAAAGTCTTCAGAAATATCTTAGCAATTTTCTTCTAGTTTTGCTAATGGCATTATTTTTTTTCTCTGAAATATTTCATTGGTTTTGTGGTCATCTGTGCAACCACAATCCTTTATCTTGCTTTCAAAATATTTACTGTAAATAGATTAGTAATAGCTAAGTACAATACTATAAAGCATTCAGTAATGTGTTGACCTGTTAGACCTGAAAAGATAATTAAAAAAAAGGAGGAGGAGGTGGAGGAGAAAGCAGCCATGGCAGTGGCAATGGCAATAACAAATATTGTTACCAAGAAAATGTCATTAGAGGCAATTATTGAGTCAAGTTTCTTATGGATGCCTTTACCTATCTTTGAGTATAAAACTGAAGCCCAGTTCTAAATATTTTGAGGCCATAAACTATGGAATTTCCAGGGACCATGGCAGGAAGGATATTAGATTGTGGAAAATAATATCCTATGATCAGGGTGGGATACGACAGGGTTAACTACCGGTTCGAGATTTATAAGGTTTGGTGATTTATGATGTGGTTTTCTGCAAAATGCCAGCGGGCGCCTGTAAATCGTCGCCTGTAAATTGTCATCAGCATGCTGCGTGCAGAGAAGCAGCCTTTGAAACAGCCCTCTTTTCCTGCTTTTTTAACTGCAGCTGTGCCTCGTTCGGCAGCTGAAGTTGAAAAATCAGAAAATAAAGATCAGGTAAGAGCACGGATGGGCGGGTGGGTAAAAACATCAGCAGACATAGAACCGGTTCTATGTCTGCTGCTCTTCAGAGCTACCGATTCTACAGAGGTGGACAGAACCGGTAGAAACCCACCCCTGCCTATGATTTCTCAGGGTTTGAAAAACATGTAGAACAAATAAATATTTTGGCAACAAGATAATATATTATGGAAACTTGCATGAAGTCTTGAAGACAAACATAAGTGGTAGTATAAATATGTAGGAGCTGCAGAACATTAGTCTGCGAGCATTTGGGCTGTCAGCTGGATTAAAATATTACTGATTATAAATGCAAATTTACAATATTATTGTAGTCTTGGGTGCAATTCTACTATTTTAAAAATTCTCATCAGTAATGCAAAAAGCAATCATTCTGATCTAAAATATGTTTTGGATTCAAATAGCAAATCCAAGGACAAATTGGAACTGCTACACATCCCTTCTGCCATGTTGCTAATACCAGAAATAAGATGAGAGGCTTTTGCAAGGATGATATCAATATTTAGCAACTGCCTCATTTATCAACTGTTTCCATTTAGGGCAAAGATTAAAAAATAATTTACAACCAATTCTCTGGCCCAAGTCTGTAAAGCAAAGGAAAGCCGAAGTAACATTGTAAGCACAGTTGCAGATTCACTTAGTGATTGCTTTGCTTAAAAACCAAATCGCTGCTCCCATTTGTGGTTGTTAAACAAGGATTACCTATAATGGGTTAGTAGTTTGCCTACCATCCTCCCTTTTATAAGGTAGTCCACTAAAAACATTCTACAATGTTAGTGCTGTGCCTAACATTATTCATATACCTTATCATTCAAAAAAGACTATATATTATATATCAATAATTATTTTCATATTAAATGACTGCTCTTATAAACCAAAGGTTATCTGTGACATACATTAGTTTGCAAATGGTTCACAGGTTTATTTTAATTACAAGTTACTATAACCTATTATAACTTATATGGAGGTCATTTTTAATTTTTAATGGTAGAAAATTATGATTTTGTGTTAAACTATGTAGACTCCCCCTAGAGTCATGTGCAAGTGATTTTAATACAAGTTAAATAAATAAATAAATAAACTTATCATTATAGGTGAAATGAAATGCTCTGATGTCTTCAGTTTTTTCAGTGTAGATTCAGAAGAATTTTATTTTTCACTTCATTAATGCTGTTTCCAGAATAAGCCCTGCTCTCCCTCCCCCCTTATTAAATGTTGGTGAAGAACCTGAGTCGTCAGAGCTGCTTGTGGCATCTGAAATCCTAAGTCCACAGAACCATTCCAAAAATGACCATTAAGCAGAAATTATTGATGTGACAGATGGGGAAAATTAGAATTGGTCAAGTCTGCAGAGTTTTATCGTGTGAGTATGTGTGTGTGTGCATGTGTACATGTGTGTGTGTATACATACATGCTCCTCATTGTAGAAGCATGTCAGGTAGATCAGTGAGTTGATATCTTGTTCACTCTTAGCATACAGCTTATTGTCATCCATGTATATATATGATGGTAATTCCACGCCTGAACTGTATATGTTCGAAACTACTGTACTGTACTGTGCTGCACTGCACTGCACTACACTACGTTTTGCTTTCTAAACAGACTTTGTTTTCTAGGCATGTTGGGAATTGCTATTCAACAACTTCTCAAATGCGCTTGCGAAAGAAAGAAAAGAGGGAATGATCCAGGCTTTTATATTAATTAGTATGTTCAGGCTTTTATGTTAATTAGTATGTTCAAGTGACAGTCGGGTTCCTCATTCAAATTGCATTTAATCGTAAAAATTAATTAGATGATATTGGGCCAGTCACTAGCAGTAGCTGACCCCAACAAAACATTGTGAAGATAAAATAGAGAACAGAAGAGTGTATACCATCTGTACTGACCAAAAGGAAGGTTGAATATAAATATAATAAATAAAAATATATTTTTAAGAGGCAGGCAAGAGAGAACATATGAAGACATGTTATAACGCCATAGAGAAAGTAGATATTTTAAAATCTCTTCTTAATAATATGTTCTTAAAGTAATCAGTCAGAAGTAGATTAAAACGGATAATAATGAAGTATTATTTTGAGGAATGCATAATGAAACAAAAGCAAATTACTAATTGGCTTTAAAATAGAGTGGAAAAAATTTTTACAAATGCCATTATTAGTATCACCAATTATTAATGCACACTTTCGTTGATGTAGTGCAACCACTGTTATAATCTTAATACATTTCGCATCTTACTTATATCTTCTGACCTGGAAAGTAAATGGCATTGAATTTTTAATATTAGAACATTTATACATTCAAGTAGTTTAAACCAAAACTTTAACAACTCTTCATTTGGAATCTAGAAGTTGGGAGTTAATTCTAGTCTAACAGTTTCCTTCAAATAGAAGGATTTGTTCAAAGGAAGCTTATATTTGTTTTAATTATAAGTATTTATTTTTGTACAACCCCCATAACTTACAAATAGAAGAATAAAGGGCATGGAGGACATTAAAGAAATGTAAAAAGTTTGAAATGAGTTGATCAGGGCAGGGAGGTGAGGCACTAGCTCTCCTGCTACCCTGCTGCTATGACATGGTGACATCTATCAGTCTAAAGAAGAAGCTAGCAGAAAGGTAAACAATTCCAGCATACAAGAACATCTGGCTCTCATAAATTAATTGGCCATTTACACAGCAAGGGCTGTTTGCATGTAGAAGCGGGCTTTCCTGCACATGTTGTCATAAGCTTTTGATTCTCCAGGTTCAGCCATGAAATTTTTTGGCTTGTTCTAGTCAGTTGGTTTTAATTTATTTTTCTTTGTCAGTCATGAAATGAAGAGCAAACAGGCAACCATGAATCACATCTTATTCTACTCTTGTCTTTTTGATCTTTGGGGAACTTGGGACAGGAAAGTCATGGACACTGGAAGAGGTGAAGGTTAGGAGTGAACTATTGAGGCTTTCCTTTCAAAAAATGCAAACCCAACATCTTCCCTCATTCCTAGAGGATTCATTTCCCAGTCAGCAGTCTTAATGACTACAATAAATTGACATACCATATGCCGCTATTACTTGAAATTAAAAGAACATTATTGTGTCAAGGTTAATATGGATTTTAAAAATAATTATGTTATATATGTTGCCCTGAGAATATGGAATAGATACAAATCCAGGTTGTTCCCTACAACTTTTTTGTGAGTCTTAGCACACAAAACTCTTATTTCTGGTTTTATAGACCAGAAATAAGAGGCAAACACTAATGACTAATGATTATGAGATACTAGATTTTTTTCCAGGGGAATGTAGAATAAAATCAAAAGAAGAACTGGGGGCATAGGGATATAGTCATCACTGGTTCCCTTATTAACAGTTATTAGGTTTAAACTAGGCAAAAGTATTTATGGTTTTGAACATTGTAAGATTGAGTCTGAAACTGAATTGTGTAGAAATGATGAACATGTAATTGGTAAAACATACAAATTTTTATTAAAATTTGAAACAGAAGAACAATGAACAAGTGGGCTAAAATGCTGGCTATAATATACAGATGGAAAAATGGGAAAATATATTCCCAATATAGACAGAAGGGAAATATATGCTGTGTTATAATCTTAAAGAGCATTTCATAAAATGTTGGTACATGTCACCAGAGAAATTGTCTAGAATTTATAAAAGGAATTCAAATTTATGATGGAAACATGAACAAGAAGAAGGGACATTTTATCATGTTTGGTGCAAATAGCTAAAAAATTCTGATTCAAATATATACATTTACTTGTTCAGAGGATTTTACAGATTAATAAACAATTGAGATTTGAAATAATGGACAAACTGTTGGGAAAAAACTTATGGAACGTGGTTTTTGTATAGAACTGCAGCAAGATTATTACATACACAAAGATGGAAAGATTCAGCATTACTCATAATGGAGGAATGGTTGGTGCAGAAGATGGAACTTGCTGAGATGGCTAAACTGACTTCTTTAATCAGAGAAAAGACAATATTTACATTTATTGCTGACTGGAATCCCCTTATAGACTTTTTGCATGAAATAGTAAATAGAATTTATGATTTGTGGTTTTGATGATTAGACAGGATAGTTTATAGAAAGAAAAGTGTTAGGTTGTAACTATAAAATAAAAAGTAAAATTATAATTCTACTTAACGGCTGTAAACAAGATCAACTAGTTAGAATGAGGGCAAGATAGAAAAAGATAGATTGTACTTATTACAAATGCAGTACACTTCAAATAAGGCAAATAATATAACAATATAAAAGTCTGAAATAAAGAGTATTTTGATTGTTTTAGGCTGTTTCGTGGGAATTCTAGTAACTGTAATCCAATATACATGTATTTGAAAGGTTCATATGAGTGTATATGACACACAGTAATTTTACTTTTTACCCCTTTAATGATTGCAGTTAATTTCATTTTTTCTAGAATGCTAAGTGGATCTTATTTTCTATTTGAATAGACAGAAGTTGATGTTTGTGATCATAGAGATGCCTTAACTAATAAGTGTTGAATAGATCATGAGAGGTCTCTGTACAGATGTCCAGGTGATTTGTTTTAACATTCATTCATTGGCCATATCAGCTTTTGCTGACTTTATTTTTGGTCTTTAAAATAGATAGGAGAGGTCATGTGATTTCTCATTTGACATTTATTAGAGGCTTGGAATAATGTTTGAAAAACTACAAAATAATTTTAAATAACTACTGCTGTCCTTTCTTTGCCTTCTGATTTTTAATAAATAAAGAGGAGATAATGTATCTAGGCAAAGCTATAACATTAGCCCCATCAATAACAGTCATGAATTCTAAATACACATTATATAAAAAGAGGCAGCCTAGAGGGACTTAAAAAAAATAAACATCCTAAGTTAAAGACTAATTTGCAGAAGGTACTTGAATAACCAATTTAATTTACACAAAGAACACCAATTTCAATGCGTTTTTTAAAAAACCATATTTGGTCCTTGGTTTATTTTAAAAAAGGTAAGATGTAAGGAAAAGTCTTAGTTTTTTTTAAGTAGAAGTTTTTTTTTCCAATTGAATAAGTAGGTTTGTATTCAATTACACTGATTTACTTTAGCTTTATTTAGTTGAAAGTAAAATCTAAGTAAATCCTGTCACTTTTAGATGAATGTAGTGCCTAAGCAAAGAAGTGTAGTTAGTCTTCTTGATGTCTTGAATGAGTGTTAAATACTCAGAGACCACATGTTTGAATTCCAAAATAACAGCATCAGATTTTAGCCTGGGAATATGCCAGTGCCAACATTATTTTCTTGTACCAAACAAGTAGCCCTGTCATTTACTATAGTTCTAATGGTAATTTTAATGGTAGAGGAGATGGAATAGATAGTAGTTTTCTTCCCCCATTACACATAAACTACAAATGCTTTTGGCTTATACTTATAAGGACTAGTTCATCATCTTTTCAGGAGGGCTGCTATCCATAGCTCCTTATGAGTGCCCAATTTCATCCTACTTATGACTCTGACCCTATTTGCTTCACACATTTTACAGTCCATATTTCTAACGTGCACTGTAGGGTCCCCTTCAGTACAGGTTCTGGGCAGGACATTCTATTAAGATGAACTCTCTACCTCAGGTGTAAAATGATACCCGAATGGCCTGAATGATACCTGAATTGGTCACTTGTAGTGGTGTTGCAAAATCTGTCCTTGGATCATCAAATCTTTCGGTCTCAGCCAGGCATCTTGGTCATTAGTAGCTTTGCCTTTCCTGGTTTTCCTCTTTTTGAATAACTTCCATTTTCTTTCTTGGTTGGCAACTCCATATGATGGGCATGGCCCCTCATAGTAGGTACTCACCAGAGTTGATCAAAAGCTTTCCAAATTCAGTTTCCAAGATAGATCAATCACTAGAGCTGTTCACTGACTTGTGTTTCAGTTCTTGATCTTAGAGGTAACAGAATAATAGGCTGTCCTTGCAATCATTTCTGGCAGTAACACAATATCCTTAATTTCCATCTGATGAATCCACTACTTTCTGATAATTTATGCAGTGGGCTCCTGGTGCAAGCTTTGGTCATTTTATTCCTGCACTGTTGTAACCATCTACTAGGTGTTAACGTTCTCTAAATTCCTATACTTTGTTATGCAACTCACTTCTCTTTGCTGGCTTCTATCAATCTTGACACTTATGAGACCAAGGGCTCATTATTACTTTTGTTTTCAATCAGGGTCTTATGTTGCAATAATCTGTATCATTCTTCTTATCTTATTTCCAAGTGTGGCTGTGTGGTTCATGGAACCTCATGGTAACTTTTGACTGTAGCTTTTTGCTTTCAGGGCAGAACGGATGTTATATTAGGTAATTAGTTCCTTAGATTTCTTCAAATTAAACCTTACATTTATTTCAATCTTGATTAAAAGAAAGAAATTGATCATAGCCTAATTTTGTAAAATAGCATTCTTGACAAATAATAGATAGGCTTTAATTGTCATGTAGGTTTTTATTCCCTTTAATTATTTTATTGGCAGTTTTGACAGACAGTAGCACAGCAGTTTTAATTAATTTGGTGTTTTGTTGACTGAAAATTGGTTGGTTTTAGTTAGTTGTTATACTTTGTAACTTTATTAGAGATGATGATGGTGATGACAGGTCAGTCTGATGGATGATTCCTGCTGCAACGCATGGTATGCCATTAGAACAGAAGCTGAGTCAGAATACAGTTTCATATTGGCCATTCTCTGACTTTGATTATCCCAAAGGCAATTTATTCTGTTATTGAAGTCAAGTGAAGTATGTTGTTTGTGCCACCTGCAAGTATTTGTAAACATCTGGTACTTACTTCCTGAAGATAGATTTTGAAGGAGGGATATGAATTTAACACAAAAAAATTAAATCAAATCTTATGTAATTTGGAACACTAATTATTTTTCATTTCTAAACACTGTTTGTTTTGTTGTACTGAAACAGTTCTGCCATTAAGCATGCCAATGCAATTTCAAACTGAAGTCTCAGTAATAACATTAGAGAAGAATGAATAAATAAAAACACCACATAAATTAGGCATTTGGACTGCATCATTCAACAGCTAAAAATTAAAGTTAGATTAAAACCTGGAAAAATAAAAAAATCTTCACCTGCCACTGAAATGATGCTAGTGTGGGTGCTAATCAAGCCATGGGAATTCCTTACATGAAATGCCACTACCAAAAAAAGCTCTTCCTCTTGCAGAAGCCACCCCACCTCCTTTTTGAGAGAATCTGTAAGAGAGTCTACTTAAATATATGGGCTCAGACACTCTTTCAGGTAACCTGGTCTTAAGGCAAGTAGGGTTTAAAGACTAGACTAGACTAGACTAGACTAGACCAGACTGCACTGCACCGCACTACACCGCACTGCACTGCACTACTAGCACTTTGAATGAGGTCCAGAAATTGACTGGCAGCCAATGTATATGGAGAAGAACTAGAATAATATGTTTGTATTGGCTAGATTGTCTATTTTGAATTACTTGAAATATTTTCAAAGTATATCTTCTATCATCAGGTAGACCAAAGCAAAAAGCAGCTTAGTAAGAAAACTTGAACCTTTACTGAGATTGTCTATTATAACGAATCTTGCAAAGCTGATTATGCTGCACCTCATTCCTTCTTCTAATCTAATCTAATACTGAAATAAGTTGAATAAATAGGTTATATGTAGGGTTCTGTTTACCGTCTAGAGCAGGGTCCAACCCAGTCCAGGGTCCGGCACCAGTCCATGGCTTCTTAGGAATCAGATCATGTGACGAGCGAAGCATGCACAGGATCTAGATTGCACACAAAACTATACCCTTCCCCATCCAGACTGGCACCAGGTTAGGGGCCACTGATCTAGAGAAAATGAAATCAGAACCCTATACTGTGCTATAAGCCTAATTATATTACTCAAAATCCTTTTCAAATATTTACCATCTTGGAATCTTGCTAGGTATACGAACACATTGAAGAGCCACAGGCAATAAGAAAGCATTATATAATTAGCTGACCCAGTGCCTGGAGGCTGTGTGGATCCGGATGAGGAGGAACTGGCTGAAGCTCAACAGTATCAAGATGAAGTGATTTTAGATTTTGGCTCCCTGAGTTTAGTGACATTTTATCTTTGACTATCAGTGGAGTAGCATTTCCCCAGACATTGCATTTTGGGGGTCTTCCTGGACTTGCAACTCCTGCTCAAGAAGCTGGCGGCAGCTTCAGCCACAGCTAGGGGAGTGTTTGCACAGCTACATCTTGTGCACCAGTTGTGCCCATCCCTGGACCAGGAGGCCTTGTTCATGATCATTCGTGCCTTGGCTCTTCTTGGCTGGGCACATGTTATAGATTGGACAGTGTGTGCATACTCCAGGTCCCTTTCCTTAAACATTGCCAGGTAATCAGATCTAGGAAGTGTGTCTTTTTTGCAGCAGCCCCCTACCTTGCAGAATTTTCCCTTGAGATCCATCAGACCGCCACCTACTTAGCCTTCAGTAAATTGGTGAAGAGCTGGCGTTTTCTTCAGGCACTAGAAAAGTGAGGTTGGAGCCCAGATGTTGAAGTGATGATTGAGTACAATTATGGATATTTTTTCCTTTCTTTTCTTTTTGTGTACTGTTTGCATTTTTATTACTTTTGTCAGTTGCCCATAGTTGTATACTACAAAATGAGCAGAAATTAAATAAAGTAAAATAAAATAAAAATATAATTGGTCTAAAATTACTTTTGTGGCTTTTTGAAAACACAGCTACTTATTCATTGTTTTTTTCTTGGTTCATATTTATTATTTACATTTATTGTATTTGCATTTTAAATGCTCCTTTTTACAGGCAGGAGTTGGTATTGGTCATTTAAATTAATGATCGTATAGTTAGCCCTGCCTAACCTACTATATGCCCTAATTTGGAGGCTTACTGTAAGTAGGGTTAGAAAATCTATACATATTTGTTTTGGAATAGGTCATGTACCTAATAAATTACAGCCTGGTAGTTGTGTTTAATTATCTGCTATTACCATATGGCAAAATCTGAAGTCAGCTTTATTTTTTAGAAAAAGACACACAAAGCCACTCTATGCATAACTTTAATGTTATAGGAGTTTAAAAGTATCATGGGAGTTTAGAAATAAGCCAATATCACTATGATCTGTATCAGTGATGGGATTCAAATTTTTTATTACCGGTTCTGTGGGTGTGGCTTGGTGGACATGGCAGGGGAAGGATACTGTAAAATCTCTAGTCAAAGGTGGTATTTGCCGGTTCTCCGAACTACTCAAAATTTCCACTCCTGGGTCTCCAGAACTGGTTAAAACCTGCTGAATACCATCTCTGATCTGCATGGTATTGAATCCAAAACAATCTCCTTATAAAGTGATAATGTGTTCTTTACTAAAATATAGTCAGAAGTTTCTCATTCTTGAAGTTAAATCAATTTTAAATTCCAAACTTGGATGCATTTTTGGAATATGGCCTGTACAGAATAGAAAAATTCTCCTGCCAGCCAGGCAATAAATATATGTTAATTATTTGCATACAGTAACTGTATCCTGCAATGATACGATATACTTAGTGCACTGACTATGCCCTCTTTCATTTTTAAGACAATGGCTTACTCCCTATATCTATTCTGAATGTCATCTAGGAAAATAAGCCTTTTTTGCATTCATTTTTGAGGTTTCATCAGATTTTGATAGTATAGGGAGGTTGATGCTGCTCCTATAAGAGAATAAAATTTGTCATTGTAATTTTAACTGTAATTAAATCAATTCTGTCCCCCAAAGTACTCCAGGACTTCATCTTCAGATAATGTAAGCCATCTGGAGTTGACTGAAGGATGCTTCTGAAAGTCTCCCTTCTCCCACAAGGGACTGATTAGGTGGCAGGCTTGAGCAGGGAAATATCCTCCATGCGCTAGACTTTGCCTGGTCTACTTCTGTGAGGACATATAATCCTTATTTTCATTCCTGGGATTTTTATAAATTTAAAAGTGCCAAGGGGTATAAAAGGGAAGACATTTCCTTTTGTTCATTTTCTTATGTTTTCTGCCAAATTAATCTGCCAGTTCTTTTGAAAGCTCTGTTTCCATAAGTAAGACAAAATTTAAGTTCTGATGACCCACAAAAGCACAACAACAAAAACAACATAGCATCTAATCTTAAAACTGTTTCCATTCCATAACCTAGTCTTGTTCTATTTTGTACTTGGACAGTTAGAATTATATACAATGCATATGCTTGTCCATTTCAGGTTAGCAGTTTGTGTGGGCTGAAAAGTAAATCTAAAATGCTAGCAAAAATATTTGGCACCTCCTCTAAGCAAACAAGTGATAACACAAAATATGTTAATGTGAAAAACATTTCTGCAACATTAGGGATTTAAAAAACATACTTGATTAATTAAAATCAAGAATATAAGTATGCTACAAGGCAGTCTAATGCCCTGCAGTATCAACTGTAGTCTTATCTCTCAAGAATTCCAGCTTTACTTCAGTGAATAACTACAATAAAATACACAGAGGTTGGTGATTAGGCAGGTGCAGATTGTTAAAGCGCCATGCAAGTACCAACCAGATCCAACCCTATTTAACTTTTTTAAAAGGAGCCAAAGTTAGATAGGTGATGCTATGTCATAGTTGGTGCATCATAGTTAATAGCCTACGTGTGTGAATTCCAAGCAGTTTCATTTATTTAATTAATCAGAAATTAGTGCTTTGTGTAACTAAGCATATTCTAGGATTGTATAAAAGTAACTTCTTAATACTTGAAATATCAAATTTTGGTACTTAGCAAATTGATCACAGAATTGTTTCTGGCATTTTATTTTATTTCATTTCTTCATATCATACTTAGTCATGATATAATATTTTGTTTCTCATATCTTCTTTGTTTGTTGTTCCATACTTTTTTATAATAACTAGGGTTCTTTTATGTAGTCAGGTTTTTGTTGTTTTATTAGGTCTAATCTTTTGCTCGCCAGTAGCAATTTCTTTTTTTTTTAATTTCTATTTTTAAGATGAACTGATGAAATGTAAAAGCTATTTCCAGTGAATAAAAATAATAAATGCAGAACAAAATGAAGTACAATGCATTTTTGAGGTCAAGCTTTGGTCTTTTCATCCCTGCCCTGTGGTCAATGATGAATATATTTAGTGGTTATTTTATTAGAGTGTATTACCAGAGGAATTACACTGTACACAACCTTTTAAAATGATAATTGTATTTTGATTCAATCCAATTTGACACTAACATTTTAGAGACTAAACCTCTGACCAAAAATGACATCCCAATGATGAAATAAACATGTTAATATGTGTATATTGTGTGTATGTGTTAACTGTAAAATCTACTGTAGGTTCTTTTCCCCTCTGGTCTTGGATTTCTGATAGTGAGATAATTTTCTTTTTTCAGATCTGGTGCTTCTTGTATTTTCAAATGTGTTTCCCACACTAACCAACTTTTTCTTTTTAAGAACTGGGAAAATATTTTGTAAGATTTCTAATGACCATACTTAATCTATTTGGTTCAGCTCGTCACTGTGAAACAAAAAAGCAGATTGCTGATTTAAATTTCACATTGGGTTTATAAAATGGTCTTTGGTGTGAAACTCATAGACAAATGGACATAAGGAAAAATTACTGCATTAGAGCCGAGAGGCAAAAAAAACCAGAAAAAGAGAAGATGTGGATTTAAAACACTCTTTGTCTCTCCCAACCTTTTTTCTTTTTGGCATCAGATAAAACTATGTCCTTGATGAGCAGGCATTGTCTCAGAACCACCCATGGTGGAATCTGGTACTTATTGCTTGTGCACTCACAACCAGAACTGTTTGCAGAAGTCTCGGGAAATAAAAAAACCTTATTTATCTAATGTTCTAGGAAAAGAAATAGTGTGCATCTAAACAGCAGTGCAAAATAAACACACTCACTACAATGGGAAATAATAAACTTCGGAGGCTATCATTTCCTTTTTGAATTCTCTGAGCTTTGCTAGGAGATGTTTGCATAACCAGAAGATGCTCTTGCATGGTCTCCCGGGTCTAGTTTTTCTCTTTTCAACTGGGAGTTTATTGTTGTGTTCAATATGAGTTTTCAGTGGTACATATAAGGATCAACATTGTAAAATCTATTTATTTGCACTGGAATGATACTGGATTGTGGATTTTTTTAGTTTTAGTAGAATGACACTTTGAGAATAGTTATAGGCAAGAAACTATCATCCCTCTCAAAGTGTCACTGAAATTTGGGTGGCATATAAATTTAATAAATTTTGTAACAACAGTCATAAAATTGGATCCCAGTCATATGGTCCCTCAACTTATGACCACAATGACTTACAAATGAAATTCTGGATTCCATTGTGGTTGTAAAAGTCAATTTATATGATTAAGTACATCTTTGCCCTTTTAAACTTCTCAAAGTTGCTGGTGTTACTCATAGACATTGACATATATGACACAGAATTCTGTCCATGTTCATTGAATTAATTGCAGATGATCTGGATTATTTTCTTCATTATATCTTACAAATGACACATAGATTAAATGCATCTCAATATACTGGATCAGAGAATATTTTAAGGATAAAAGTTGCTATATAAAATACAAAGTTAGATAATTAATGTGCTTCTGAGTGTACAATATTTTTCTCATGCATTAGCCACACTAGCTTCTGGTTTGTTTCTGGGTCTGATTCTCTGTGCTAAATCTTAAATCTTTCAAATAGAGAAGAGAGAAACTGTGGCTCTCCAGATGTTTTTCAACTAATGCTTTCAGGAACATAACCAGCAGTGGAATCTATAGGTCAGCAACATTTGAAGGTTCACTGGCAGACAATCCTTGCTTTTAAAATGCTAAATATTTGGGAGCCAGGAGGTATAAGAGGCCATTGTCTCCCAGATGTACTTTCTGATTGATTCTAGCTATCATTTGATGCTTTTTGTCACATCCCTCCTTAAAAGAAGCACAGTAGATAAGTTCTTTCCCCCAACCTTTTACTTCCCCAAAGTTAGACTGGCCCCATTTCTGATTATTCTTTTAAAATGCGAAGTAAAAATGCAAATGATTTCACACATTTCATTTCTCTCTCAAATCCCCCAAATCTCTCAAGGTTTTCAGAGCCACACAAGTCCTTTACATTACTAATGTAGTGAAGCTTATCTTCTTTGAAGATGACACTGTAGTATTGCATTCCTTAAGTAAACATTTTAATACATTCCATATTAGGGTTGTTGTTTTGCTCTCATACATTCGTCCTCTCTCATATTTCAAATATTTGTGTATTGCATTGTGTTATGTGTCCAAAACCACATGGAAAGATCGGTATTGACTCTTAGGAGATGAGAGAGATGTTTTGCTATTATAAGGAAATCTGTAGAAAAGAACAATACACACGAGATATTAATTTTTTTACACATACTCACATACAAAAAAAAGTATATTAATTTCAGAGGGCAAATAATTTGTTCTTAATCATATTATTAATGATCATAGTCCATAACTTTTCATTGTCAATTAGACCTATAGATTAAAAAAAAAGCCCAAATAGTAATTTGCTTTCAGTACAAATGAAGATTTGTTATGACTTTTCTAAGTCAACAAACTCTTTCTAGCAACTCACTACAATAAATCAATTGGCAGAAAGATATTCAGTACTGTCTCAGTACTAAGTACTAACTTGTCTGAAATATGGATTTTAAAGGACAAAGTAAAAAGAGAGGTTCTCATGTTATGCACACTGCCTAAAAACAGTATCTGTTTTTAACATTTATAGTGTGACCAGGAAATCACCTTCAACTGTCAAGTTGCCTCGACTTTAAAACACTTCACTTCTGTGCTTTAAGAAAAGGTTTTCTAAGTTTTTTATTATGAGTTATATCTTGCTTATTGTAACTCAGCTATTTAAAATTCATTATTACTGTGGGTAAAACAATAACAATCCATGCTGAAAAGAAATAAAAAACAAATACCTTGTAACTGCAAATCTGGAAATATTACATCAAGAGTTTAAGATTTGTTAAGCAAACAACTGATATTTATCAGTAGAATTTTACTATACAATGTCTCTGTATGTTATGGCATTGTTTGTTATTTAAAACACATAGTTAAACACACTTCCAGTTTAGATGGCTTTAAAAGGCAATTAGACATGGAAGCTAGACCTGTCATCAACTATGGCAGCTAAATGAAACCTCATGTTTTGAGGCATCTGAATTCCAGGTGCAGTTTTGGGGAGGGGGAACTAGGAGCAGCAACCATGGGAGATGCGGGTTGATAATCAGGCCTTTTTAATTGACTTGTAAAGATATGATTATTGTGCAAAATCAGGCATAGGCTACTTTGAGCTTTACTCTATTCCAGATAAGACCTATCTTTCAGTTCTCCAATAGGGATTTAATTATATGCTTTTTCAATTTTCTGATTAAACACATTTGTTTTACAAAGATAAATTGGAAATTTAATCCAGGAGAGTTGTTTAATATGAATTAATGAAGTTGGAGAACTTTTTAAAAATAAATTAGTAATTGAAATCAGGAACCCTCAGAAATCAGCATGATTTTTTTTTACTTATTTCTTCCAAGGTCCACATGCTTTTCTAATTTTTTGAATTGGCAAAGCAATTTTTGTTAGACACAGGATAATTCATTGAATGTCTGTTCTGCTAGGCATCTGGGAATCTTCTTTTATTCCACAATGCTGTGTTCCTGTGACAGCTCTAGCAAATATGTAGTTAATGTGTGTGTTTCAACTCAGCTGCACCTGTATGAATGGATTAAAGGTAGCAATCTACACCACATCAAGCACTTGAGAATTATTTTCCCAGATGACTAAAGACCATTAGTATGGGACAATCAGTTAAAGAACTGATACTCAGCGGTTTCTAACTTCACTGTAAATCAGAAAATGTGTCTCCTTACAGATTTATTTATTTTTCTAACAACAATAAAATTAGAATTCTCTTAGCTACATTGTACATGTTTATGAATGTGTTATATTTAATCCTGTAATTGCTTGAAATATGGTAGCACTGAAACACTTGTATAAAAGATACTAAGTAAATAACTTGCCTCTTCTGGTACACCTTTATATTATCTTTAATCTTCTTTGGTTATATCTCACAAAACATTTGTTATAGATTTGTACTTTTGTGAAAGATTAATTAATTTAGTAAGTTAAATTTTCCTATTGCTTTTCCTACAAAGGATTATGATGCATCACAATCATCCTCAATAGCACTTAGACTTATATACCACTTTACAGTGCTTAGCAGCTCTCTCTAAGCTGTTTATAGAATCAGCATATTGCCCCCAACAATTTGGGTCCTCATTTCACTGACCTTGGAAGGCTGGATGGAGTCAATCTTGAGCTGGTGAGAATCGAACTTCTGTTAATTGGCAGAATTAGCCCAAAATGCTGCATATTAACCACTGCGCCACTGATCTGCTTGTTCAGATGGCATAAGTATTTATGGAGCTGGAGTAGGGACAAGGGACCAAATGTGCAGAGTCCAATATCACAAAGCAAAAATTGCCCCTTACATAGTTATGTGTGAAATCATGATGCAAGTAGAACTTACATAATAATGTCACAATGCACATTTTTGTCATTTGCACATCATCATGCCTGGGGTGTTGGTCTGCAGCTGCTAGTTAAAATACAAGAGGAAAGAGACTTTCAGGATGAGCCATTATATTTGTTACTTCTGGCATTTAGAAAATAAGTGATGTTTCAGTTTGCATTGATTTGGTAGTAGAGTAATACTATCAGCCTGGGAAATGTCCAGTTTACTACTGCATTGCTTGGAAAAGGTCACAGTCCCGTTTCCAAAAAAACATGCTGCCCAACATTTTAAAAAGGTTCCATGACTTCAAAGAACAAACAACTAGGGTGCGTAGGCCACCAGGTCACTTCCTGTAACCTGATCCAATCAGGAATCAGTATCTTCAGATTTGCAATTTTCCCAAAGCACTTACATAGGGTGTTTTTTTAAATATACATTTGACAGATGGTTTCTGTATGAACTTATCATTTCTAGAAATAATAATGAGGTATTTCTTCTGCATGTCTAGACTGCTTGTTTACTTTTACTAACTTATTCCCAGATTGTACTATGAAAAGATTCTTCACAACTGATTAATTTGCCCATTGATCTCATACCTGACTGGCAATTTGCCTTATATCTATCAGAACAGCTATTGCTTCTATTTGCCTTTTAATTAATTTATTTGAAGTTCACAAAAATAAATAATAGAAATGTACAGAAAATTGATTAACTGACTGATGCAAAAGTATCAAAATATCTTTGTTGAGGTACTAGCCATCTTTATTGTAGTTTTTCAGGGGGATAAAAAACAAATCCAAATCAACCCTTAACACAGTTATTCTGGCCTCATAGTGTTCTGTAAGCAAGGATTGTTCAATATTCTTATATTAGTTAACCCAGTTTTCATGCTAATAAAAATATAAAGAAGTTGCCAGTAGTTTATCCTTAGAATCCCCAATTTTTGTCAGGTGTGTGTGTTTATAGGCATACTTGGAATTTTGACAGCATGTGATGAATGCAATGATTGCTGTTTTGGGGGTGTTCCTTGATTGTTAGGTGAGGTAGGGAGTCTCAGTGGACACTAAGAAAGGACTATGGGCAAATAGGGCCCCAGGTGCTGCATTGAAAGCCAAGTGTAGAAGTCTAGAAAACTGATATTACAAAAATAAAGTTTTCTGGCCAGAGTATTTCAGTACTGTTTCAGTCTGTCAAATAGTTTCATTTGCTAATTATTCATTAAGTACATCTATAGCCTATATTTATCTCATCATGCAAATGAAATAGACTACTTGAGGTTGTTAGAAATTTCTCACTGAGCAACTAACCAGATTTCTGGTCAGTCAGAAATCAGTCTGGTCAGGCCAACTAGTTGTGTTGTTTCCCCAGATTTAGCTTCATTGAGTCTGGTATAACTTTTGTTTCAGCAGTTCCTCAGTAGTTTTTTACTTACAACATTTATCTGAGCAGTAGATCAACAAGGGAGTGACCCAGGAAGGGGTATTCTTGCTTCACTACAGTTGCCAATAAAAAAGCAAAGGTTTCCTTAAAAGGAATGGAAATGCAGCAGGTAAATTAAATAGCTGAAGAATGCTACTTTTGACGCAAGGTGGAAAAACATGGGTGAGGGCTGTGTTGCGGTGGGCAAGTAGAAGATGACAGCAACCATACCTGTCTTCCATAAATGGTTGCTGGCCTGTACTTGTCATGGGGCAACTTGACATGCTGATATGCCCTAAGGTTATTATCATAAATCTCTTTTGTTTTAAAAGTGGGTAAATTGAAATGACTTGGGTTTTAGCAATCATGATTAAAAGTGATGTAAAAGAATTTACTATGTATACTGAACTCTCCTAGAGTGTAACTCTTTCTATTTTGTTCATTGTTCCATTGTAGAGGGAGAAATAAAATAGGACCTGTTTGTATGATGAGCTACATTTTAAAAGTTTGTTTTTACCCATTTATACAGCTTTACAGTTTTAGAAAATACAGGGCTGTTCTGAGCAGCTTAATACTTCAAGCACTTATTTCTAACCACAAGCAAGATAACATTCGTTTAAATTAGTCCATTCTTGTTCCAAAATCTCATGAGAGATTGCTGTACCTTTAAGCTAATACATACAGATCTGTCTGCCAAAATCAATTATAAGTCATAGTACAGAATTAAATCTTAACAAATTAAAAAAACACAGACACAAAAGTTCAAGGTTCACATGTGAATAAACAGGTGTTTCTAAATGTGAAATCTATTCATGATACTAAACAGTGAGAGGAAAGAAATATAATTGTTGAAAGGGGTGAAAGAGGGGACAGAAATATCTGATAATGAACAGAGATAAATGCAATAGTGATAGGCTGGGCCACCCATCTGGTGTGGCCCAGTCTATCACCATTGCCTTTATCTGTTATCTACAGCACTACCATTTGGCAGTATTCTTGGAGGGAAAGAAGATGCTGCTAGTAAAAAGGAGAATTATTCCGATGTAGGAAAGAGACAGAGAAATTTGGATTGGAGCATCTATGGAGCAGAAAGGGAATTGAGAGATTGTCCAGTGAGGCTTCAGTGCCTTAGTTTCAAGACAGTGTGACTAAACTACTGGTGGAAAATTATGAAACTTGATCCAATGCATCTGGGGGGTCTAAATTGGGGAAAACGTATTGGGAGGCAAGACAAGCAAATTGGAGGTCATAGGGTATAGGTTTTCATGGCCGCTAATGTGCTGGAAGTCATTCCAACAGTAAATTGGAGGTTAGTCAGGGATCACTTCCTAAAAGACAGAGCAGATATGTGAAATAGAAAAATTATTCTTTAAAAAATAGCAACCCAGTTCTTGCTTTTGTTACTATCAGCCATAAATGATTCCAGTTGTCAATTCATCTTTATAATACTGGATAAGCTTCATCCTATTTATTTTGATAATTCTAATTTTCATAAATAAAAGACATGATATTAATTTTCCAAATATCTAGTATTCAGCAGCTTTATTTCCCAATATGCAAGTGCAATTTCAAAGTATGTATATTTAGCTGAATTGGTTTTGCTGAAATGATGGCATTAAAAGATTCTTTCTTGGTCACATCTGGACCAAAGTTAAAATACAAAAGAAGTTAAAATACAAAAGAAGAAGAACTAACACTTAAGAGAACAAATTTTATCAGTAGTAGATTCAGCTTTTGGCTAAAGTGTTTTCTTGGAATTCCTGACTCCCTAGTTTAATATCATGTAAAGGAATGTCACTAAATTAAAACATTCATCAGGTAATAAACACCACATGACCTTCTTCTGCACTACCTAAACATCATGTAGCTGTTTCATGTTACAAATTTCTTTTTTTTTTCCTATGCAGTACCACACTTGATCTTAGCCAGAACACTGAGAATACATCATATTGACAAAAAGGACTTACCTAATATATATTGCTTTCTTATAACATGTTTAAAGTTTTCATATAGTTTTCAAATTTTAATTGCAAACATGCATCCAAATCCAATAATAATTACTATGATGACATTCAAAATAAGTTAAATTGGAACTTGCAAAAAAAAAAAAAATACAACCTTCAGTGAGTTTATTCCTGAAACGTAAGACATGGGAAATACTCTCACTTTCTCAGCAGCCATACTGAAGGGGTTTGCCACTAGAGTCTTGCAAGTGGTGCTTTAGATCAAACTGTTTACTTACCTATAAAACCAAGACCTCAGATATGTTAACAGTTCAAAAAAAGATTCCACACATTTTAAGAAGCTAATCTAGCACCTCTTCTTTATGTCCTTGTTTTTAGGACATAATTGTCCTTTATTTACATTACATTAGCATTTAAATTGGGGCCCTGTTGTGTGATTCTTAGATGCCTTAACATGAATGAATGACACATATTATACTCCTCAGCTCTAGGATCATATGTTACACATCTGCGCTACAACACAAGGAGCAATATGGTATTATTAAAGAACATTTATTCATGCATCATCGGCTTTGCAGTTAAAATATTTAATGAAATAATTATTATAAAGTTATTTTTAAATGGAATACCTTGTTGCCAAAAGTGTGAGAATCTGCTGCAACCTTCATGCCCCCCTTTTTTGTCACCCTCAAAGCCGCCTTCTAAAATGTCTTTCCTCAAACTTAGGTCATCTTGGCCACCATAGTACAAGCATTGGAGGAGGACAGCCAAAATGATAGCCAAAATCTAGGTGGAAAAGGAGTAGCATCTTTTTGGACCAACTTATTTTACTGAAAGGCATAAAGTTTTGTGAGCAATAAACATGCACCTTTTCACAGAACTGATTAGTCAAAAAAATCCTATCAAGCTACTTCTGATTCACAATATAAATAGTTTCCAAGAGTGTTTTTCATCACTTTCCTGGAGAAAATTTAAGTTTGAGGTATTTGGTCTTGGTAAACTGGAAGAAAAAGACCTGCAGATTTTTTCAAACTATCTATTTCTAGAAAAATCTATGTTCTTAGACTAATTGTTGGACCCATATAGCTTTGTAATCATGATTAATCAGTGGAATAACTTGCTTCCAGAAGTTGTGGATGCTCCAACACTGGAAGTTTTAAAGAAGCGGTTGGACAGCCATTTGTCTGAAATGGTATAAGAGTTTCCTGCCTGAGCAGGGAGCTGGACTAGAAGACCTCCAAGGTCCCTTCCAACTCTTTTATTCTATTTTGTTCTATAGAGGGAGAGACCATTGAAGAACTGGCTTTGAATAAGATCTAATTGAGTAACCAGTGATTATATTAAATTCATCTTCCATTTTAGCTTAGTCATCATATCAGCACAAATGCACACAGAATTCCAAATTGTCTTCTAACATCCTGGAAGAAGATTCTATGACTTCTGTTTCATCGTATTAAGGTTGGCACATTATAAATCATAATAGTGTGATAATTTACTAAATTGTTCAGCCAGTTTTCATGGGCAAGCCATGGGTTTGTTCTACTTTTAGGAAGTAAACAAAACTTGTATAGTCACTACTAATTCATGTTTTCATTGATGTGAGTTGACTTATTCCAATATGAGTCTCTTGTTTAAATGGAAAGGAAGCCATATTTCAGATCAATTTCACTCTAGTTTCACTCCTGCTTAAAAAGCTATTTTAAACGTTACTGGAGAAACAGCTGGTAGTGTACTACATTGTAAAGCTATTATTAAGTCAGCCAAAAATCATTATCCTTTTGGGGTTTTTCTTCTTGTGCAATTTTCCCACAGTTTAAGTAAAGACATTCATAGTAAATTGCAAAGAACCTAAATTACTGGTTGAGAGAGCTAATAAAATGTAATGAAAAATAAGCATGATATGGTATCTAGGCTGCTCGGGGTGGGAGTACCTCATACTGTGCCCCTCTCCTTTTATTTCTGTTTACATTTATTTAGCAACGTATTTGTACTTCTTTTTCATAAGGTTCAAGGTGCTATACAACAAAAACTGTAAAAAGCAGTAAAATCTCCACTAAAACTAACAAAAAATAATTTAAGCATAATTACAGGTTGTCCAATTTAAAAAGTGCCAAACATTGAGGGCCAAGTACATCTCCAGGGAAGCATAGAACAAGCCCAACAATGAAAAAATGTTGGTCTTATACATCCTTTTCTCTAGTATGATAAAACTCTACTTGCTTTCTTGCTGGTGATGCCATCAACTAAAGTTTGGAAAATGCTACTTCTCTTTTTGATGTTGTCTATAAAACTTACGTTCTATGAATCACTTAAAAATTGGCCATTATAATATATCATCCTTTCAATTGTTTTTTGCTTCTACAATCAAAACATATAAATAGTTCATAGGTGGGTTTTTTTGGTATCAGCGTGTTCTTATATCATGTTATAGTAATCAGAGATCCTGACTGACCCATTGAAAGAGGTCTCTAACTGATAAATTTCACATAGACCATGAAGCTGCTATCGTAGCTACAAGCTGTGCCAATTGGTATTTTTCAAATATGGTGAATATTAACTCAGATATTAACTCTGTATGTAATAGTGAGCTCATAGCTATTCCAAAAATATACTTTAGAATTGCTTCTATATAAAACACAAACCAAGAATTTCCTCCTCTGGATTACCTGTCTATTTTTCAATCAATTGGTCTATGATCCATCTAATACCTGCCATTGCTTGGATTGTTGATTTATTGGCTAACAATAAATAATTAGTCATAAGTGTGTGTGTGCATGCGCGCATGTGCATGCACGGTTGTCAAAACACCAAAAACAGGTCAAGTAGTACTGGAGAGGTCAGTCATAAATTAGAACACTTACTAAGTAACTGGCCATTAAGCAAGGACCACTTATACACATGGCTACCTAGCCACGCCCACCCATCACATGACCCACTAGTCATGCCCAGCCAGTCACATGACCAAGCCACCCCCAGCCAGTCATATGACCACCAAGCCACACCCACAAATTAGGCCATGCCCACGGAACCCGTTGTTAAGAAATTTGAATCCCACTCCTGAATGTGTGTCTCCTCTCATAGTCTGCTTCAGGTGTTTAGAAGAACACAGCCAAGAAAAGAGGATTATCTCATTATATGAATAAAAACTGTTCATAGAATGCTGGGCAAAAACCACCATAAAACTATTTTCATTATTTATGTTGTGATCATGTGCTATTGTAAATACATTAAGCAGTTGAAATCATATTTCTATATCATTATAGAAATCATTTAGAAAGACAGAGTTTTTCAAAAGTGGCATGAAACTGTACCAGAAGTCTTATTTTTCAGGTAGCATTCTTATGACATTCTGGTTTGAAACAATTATTATTAGTTTTCTTAGGTTAATAACATATTAGGGTTGTAGGGTTAGGTAGTAAGGTTAGGGTTGTTAGAAAATATTGTTGCATGGGCATATGATTAATGGTGTGGTGCATAGTATTTTTTGTTTGTTCTTTGAGATGGATTGCATTTCTGGTTTTAGATATTATTGAGCATTTATGTTTGATTTGTGTCTGGCATCTGGATGTTTCTTCCCCATAAATAAAGACATATGCACAATGGAATAAAATATTATTAACTCTGCTAAGGAATCCCATACATGTCTGTCCAAAACTAAATCTAAATTGAGTTTAGTGAGGCTTAGTGCCAAGTTAAGTATATATCAAATGAAAATCTTAGTCATATGTTTCAGGACATGAGGCAATCATAAAAGAAAAGAAAACATATTGCAGAATCCAGAGCTATTTTATCTTAACCTATTTTAGGGTTTATATATTTCAGTACCAGAAAAATCTGAATTTTGTGATCTATATAAATGAAGCATGGAAGCATACTGTATCCAATTTTTATAGCTATGTGGAACTTTACAAGTACTGACAGAAAACTGCTTCAGATAACATAGGAAGGCAAACATTGCATCTCTTTTAAACAGCCAGGATCATTTAATTATCCGCTGCAAATGCCATGTGGTTCCTTTAAAAGGACATGGCTGCTTTAAAGAGTTGAAAGTGTGTTTATGTAAGTGCCCTGAGTGCAACATTGGGTTAGCTCCACTAAATCTTCTCATTACTGAGAGAAATAGCAAATTATGATGATCCCCAAAAGTCTGCCTCCAATTGCTGAAGTTCTTCTTTAGTCCTTCCATTTTATGTTTTAGGAGGAATTATCAGCTTTCAAGCTTAGCAGTGACTATGATTTTTAATTTGAAAATGAAGAGGAGAGATGATTTCAGGAAATTTAACCTTGTGCCAAACATCCCAGTCTCTTTTTTTTCTGAATCATGACATGTACCACTCTAAAACAAAACATCCTTTTAAACACTGTTGAAAAGAAAAGAAATATGCATTTTTCTTAGACAATTAAAATGAAATGAAAGCTAGATATTTTGATCTCTGTGTCTTTCTCATCTCTATTGATGCATATATACATTAACTTGCAGCAGGCATGCTATTCTCTTGAGAAATAAGCAGTGTTCTACAAAATGCAGCATGGGAGTAAGGAGTCAGTTTCCACGACAGTAGAAGATTTACAAGTTTTGATTTGTCTTTTGAAAGCATTTAAGGCTGTTGTATTATTCTGCTGTGGCTTTTATGATGTTCCCTGCTTCTGCTTACATATTTTTGCCTCTGAAATGTAAATGCTGGTAAACCAGGATAGGGCAGAAGTGTTTCCTGCTATTTAATGCCAATTTTAGTTACATGAAAGGAAATCAATATTTTTCTAACAGTAGCAGAGGGAATCACAAATTTTGCTGTGGTCAGTAATCTTGGAAAGGTTACAGATCTTGGCAGACTCAATATTTTGTTAGCAATTTCTCCTCCTAATTTTAGAGGAGAGAGTCAAAGAGCTGAGAGAGCTATCAGAAGCCAGCTGTTCATTCTTGATGATTCATATTAGGAATACAATTTTCTATGTTAATAGCTGTGCCATTGCTGCTGCTTTTTTGTGCAATGTTAATTTGCAAAAAAAAAAAGATTGTTTACTACAGTGATTCTGTCTAGGCTGTAGGATTAATTAAGGACTTCAGGACTAGATTGTGACTCATTGTAAAGGAAATATAAACAACATTTATGTATATTAAAATCTTTATTCTTAAAAAAAAAAACACCCTTGAGGATGCTGATGGTATCTTTGAAGTGTTATCATTATTTTGTTCCCGGTCTTCTCTGAACTTAGCCATCTGGTTTTTTAGATTTAGAAAATCTTTTCTGCAACCCTTATTTTCATATTGAGTAAGCTATTTTATTTTTATTTTTCCCTTTAAAGTAACATTTATTGCATGCATATATCAGAAAAAAGGACAATTAGAATAAAAGATAATAAAAATCATGATATTCCTATGTGACAGATTCAGATAAACTTCAGCTTCAAATGTGAGATGAGGTTTAAAGACTCATTGTATCATAAAAATCAGCCTTTTGTCATGGAAAGAATTGTTATAATTAATTTCAAAACCTTATTTCAAATGTTTCGGAACGGTTAATCTGTTTGTAACTTTCTAAAACCATTATTCTAATCATTTGTTTGCTGTTTCTCCCTCCCCCAATTTTAGTCCTTAAATTTGTGTTTAAAACTTATTTCACTAAGGATCGAAGGAAACTCACCCAGTGCTATCAAACTCATTGATCCAAAGATTCCTAATAGTTGAAAAGCAATTAACAAGCAATTTCCCAAAGTGATTAGAAATGAGAAAAGGAAGTATGTGAACCTTATGTCCATAAAGGCGCCAAGGCATTTGGGCTAAAATGGTGTTCTATCAACTCACATAATGCTAAACCTGCCAAAGATAAACTCCTGCAGTCTCCTTGTGAGGAGAAACTGTTTGGAGCACTTGTGGGTGATCCCAAGTCCTGTCCTTCTCTGGACAGGAATTGCAAAGAGCCAGTCCACTCATTGGCACTTCATTCTTCTGCTCTCATTGGCTAGCTCTTAGCAGAGCTGTCTTCAGTTTACCATTTCTTCTTCGGATGTCCCTGCATTTCTAATTCACTTTTAACATTTTTCATTCAATGGTGTAAAATTTATTGTCTTATTACTTCAAAGAGTTACCCCCCTCTACCCTCAACATGTCTGACATCTGCCTGAAATATGTTGGCAAATTTTATAACCAGCAAACTTTGATTTAATCTCAATTCATCAATAAAGTCTGCTCTCCATCAAATCTCCAAAACAATGTTTTTATAAATAAAAAGAAAATTCATCTTTACTGTCACTTTGGATACTCCTGAAATTTATGAATTACAAAGATATTTCAGTCTAAGAGGTAATAGGCAAACCATATGTACCTTCAGCAAGACTGAATCAAAATCTGTCCAGCAATAGTCCTGCCTCAGTTCATGGATCTCAGAGCTAGGTTGATGTTGGACTCCTCCAGACTTCTAGCAATGACTTCTAGCAATCTCCCTGTCCAGGATGTGAGATCCAAAGAAGTTCAAGATGTCATGACTTCACTGGCATCCATAAACTTGTCCCAGGTCATTCTGGGTTTCATACATATAGGTAGACACTTATTAGACATATTTTTCACCTTAAATCAGATGACACATGATTGTTTTTTTTAAAAAGAGGAAAGTATCATCAGTCCTTTTTCTGTGATTGGATCAGTTTCTCATTAATAAACTTTTGTTGACATCTGCAGCAGTAGTTCGTTTCTGATAAGATTAAATTCATTCTAATCCATTTGCATATCAGTTTGTAGCTTTTTAAAAAAATCTGCAATGGAAAGCTCTGTGTTCTTCCTAATTTATGTATTTTAGCAAGATTTGTTTTTTGTAATATGTATGTGTATGTATTATTTCTCTTAATACAGTATGTATATATTTAGTACATTTTAAAATGATAAATGTACTTAGAAAGATCTGACTATGTGACTATGTTCCTATTAACAATTAATGATTCCTATGAAACATACATTAGAATTTGAAATATGCTCTAATTAAAATACAAACCAAATAAATATAGACCTGTTCCTTTTTCTGACCATCATATGCTTTATACTGCTTCATGTGTACCTGCATTGGAAATCAAAGTAAATACAGTGGAAACATGTTAGCTACTTTGCATCACCCTGTAGAATCTCAATCCTTCTAAAAAAAAAAACCCTTTTCCAGGGAAGGAGTTTGTGACATGGCAAGGAGTAGCGATAATCAGCCTGTTAGTGCTTTAACTTTTCCAGATAATTATCTATAAAAATAGATTATTATTATTAGAGAGATAAAAGTGGAATGTTGAAATCCCAGGTGACTTTAAATGTTATGCATGTTTAATATTGAATAATTTTCAGAAACATCACTTACATATACTTTATATTTTCAATAAGGGAAGTAGATCTATTGTTTCATTGTCAAAACCATGTATACCTCCTTGTTATCTTAATGTTAACATCTGCTGTCCATTTATACAGGATACTGCAATGTTATAGTTGATGCATAGATCAGGCAAGAAATAAAATATCTTTAATATCTAATTATATGTTTAATATCTAATTCAGCTTCATTCAGGTTTAATATGTGCTGAATACAATGAAACTTTTTCCAGTGCAGAAGAGATATTAATTGTAATCAAAATAGCTTTTATCTCCAGACAAATCACGTGGGGATGATTTATATCGTCATTTTTGTCCTACAGAGATTGTCTGCTCTTAATATTGCATTGGTTTCTAAAAACAGCCCAATCGCAGCTAATTAAGCATGCTGCATGGTTTTTTGTCTCTTTAGGAAAACAAATGTAGTAAAATGGTACTTCACTTCCAAACTCCTGAACCTAATGTGTCCAAGTTGTGGAACAAAATGTACTTTAACCAGGAATGTTCGAAATTAAAAAGGAGCAGAAAGAGAAGCATCTGTTTCTTTTATAATATTCAAAGAAAAGGTCTAGTTTATAAAGTTTGCATGATGTTTATGCACACTAAGACAATTGCTCTCCATTGTAGTGATGAAACAGTATTGAAAATAGATTAAGATTTGCTCTTTTTATCACACCTTGAATCATCTTAATCTTTCTCTTTTTATCACACCTTGAATCATCTTAATCTTTTTTGTTACTAATATAAAATCATTAACAAAGCTCTTCTGATTTCTACAGTGTGCCATTATGGCTATCCCATATTACTGACATGACTCCAAGTGAATCACTGTCACAATTTTGTAAGTTTTTCTGTTTGAGGAGCACAATTGTTTCTCTGATGATAAGGCAGAGAATCTCACAAATTAATCATGCTGATAGGAGACACCTTTCATTTTAGGTAATGTAGCTGCCTAATCCTAGACAGCCAAAATTGCCAAGGACTGTAAACCAGCTTCATTCAGGCTTAATCTGTGGTGAATACAATGAAACCTTTTCCAGTCCAGAAGAGATGCTTTTCTTCCTTGCTCCTATTGGCCCACCTTTAAAAATTTTGCTTTTATTTCAACAAATTTTCTTATAGCAAAACTATCATTTTCTCCTGCCATAGAAGAAGAAAAAGAAATTGCTGAGAAGAGCATTGGGACAGCTACTATTCCCAGTTGGCTATTCTAGACAGACAAAGATTTTTATTTTTTCTATCTGTGAACAAAAATCAGAAGTGTTCACTAGATCAAAGATACTGGAAATAACGAGTATTGTAGAAAATAAGTATTGAATGGTATAGTAGAGCTACTGATCCTAGCCTTGTTTCTCCTCATCTCCATCAGCTGATGTTCTGATCTTTTTTCAAAAATCTACTGAGGTACCCATTAAACAGATAAAATAATCTCCTCACGTATGGAAACCACTGGAGAATCATATAACCCTATGGGATTCTAATGCTTGAAAATGACTCTCATTCAGTCCACTAACAGATTTAATTTTCTGTGGGAGGAGCTATCTCCTTTCTGGATACAGCCCTTCATTACTCCTGACAACCAATAAATTCTTTGGCTTTATCAGGATAATCAAGATCTTTAGTGTTATCAATCCCCTTCCCATCAGCGGCACCAAATTCTATTCTTCACCAATAGACTATCTCAAAACTCTCCCAAGGAGAACTTGAATAAAACATACAAAGGTGACACCTTTATAACAAATTGTAATCCGGATGATTTTCAGAGAGAGGCATGGCAGCCAACTTGGTCATTAGAAGGCAACTCTGGCTGAAAAACTAGGACTTTGAATTACAACTGGGCTTCTGTCAGGCCCATTCAAAGAGACTCTTGACATTTATGTATATTATATAATTGAATAATATATATTCTGTTTTTATTCTTGTCAGGAGGACAGGGCAGGGCCTTTATTTAGCATCCCTTCTTTCCAGTTATCTACCAACAATAGAACTGAGCAATAAGAACTAATTCAGGATCAGCTGGGGACCTTGTCTGGCTAAAATAATTTAGTTTAGAAAGGACAGAATCTTCATGCATGTAAAAATTTGGAGAGAAACAGGCACAGGTAATTGGAGAACTGAATTTGATTGCTGGAGAGAAAACATAAGGGCTGTTGTCACTTTATATACGATAAATTGAATTAACATAACATATCAGAAGTGTAAGAGTTGGGCAATTTTTATATCTGAAGTATCTGTTTGTATTGTGCATATTAGTCGTGTAGAGCTGTGTTCTCCCAGCTGCAATTGGGAATGGTTACAGTTGTCTCATTGCTTGGAGGTAGAATAGTTTGCAGAAAAATAATTGAAGTGTCCAGAACATTGATGAACCAGAATATTGAGACTAGCTGACTACCAAGTTTGCAAGCAAGTGTAAATTGCATATGTCACTTTAGTACAAGAAGGATTATTGACTTGTTCCATGAGAGTAAATGTATGTATTTATTTACAATAGCTTGCTTGTGTATATAATTTCCTGTACATGGTTGTCATTATAAAAACTGCTCAATTTAAATTTATGCTTGTTCTGTTTCACATAGAATTCACATAGGCAAGAGTCGTTGTGCATATTTTTTTTCTTTTCAAGCTATAGTTAGACTTAGATATAGAATAACTTTATTGTCACCTTGAATGTACACTAATCGTGATACATTAAAATGAAATTTTGTTGCATACAGCTTTCAAAGGGTCATCACCTCCAATGTACACTATATAAAACATGACAAAATAAATAAATACAAAATTATGCATATACCCACATATATGACACAGAGAAACAGCACAGTCTAGTTCAGATGTATACATATACATGGCGAGAAAAATGAGTTTTGCAAGTTTACCAGATGGATAGCTTAGGGAACAAAGTTGTTACAGAATCTGGTAGTCCTGCTAGAAATACTTCAACACCTCCTCCCACTGGGGAGCAACAGAGACAGGCTGTAAAGTGGGTGTGTGGAGTCTCTAACATGTGTAGGTGAAAATAGGTCCTAGATGTTATAGACTATGGTTAAATTAATATTAAAATTAAGCCAAGAATGTTCCTTGAAGACAAGCAAAGTAGTTTTGGCTAATTTCTAAATTGTTTTCCCTTCTTTTTTTTTACACTATGCCAAATACAGTTTTTTCTATATGTTAATGTATGTGTAATTTTGTATGATAAGTATTTTGAGGTACAGTAGAAGAGATTCCCACTTTGAAATTCTATGGGGTTTGTTTCTGTTAGTTTGGTATGACTGGTCAGGGTTATGGTATTAGATTTCAATGCAAAGTAGGATTTCATTTCATGATTGTCGAGCTCAGAGCTGGCAAATTGAATGCAGAGGGTTTTGGAGATACTGTAGCTTCATAGCATATGTGCGATGCCTTTAAGCATACAAATTGCATGAATACAAATTAATTATCTGCTAATAAGATAGGTGAAACAAAGAGACAATTAAATAATAGAGCAGCTTCTGGCACCCTTACATATTTCTTTGATGAGATGGTAAATGATTGTATATATCTTGTCAGGTAGGGAACACAGGATGATTTTGGAATTTATGGAGGGTTAGATGTAACTAAGTGACTCTGACTGGACTGTTCGGCCGAGGCGCTTTGGACCTGTTCTTATAGTGTGGCCTGGAATGAGTTACAACAAATGAGTGGATAGGATTCACTGTGCTGTCAGTTTGATTAACTGTTTACTGGATCCAAGGTGTTCCTGGGTTGTAAAAACAGCCAGAGAGGTGATCTGGGGTTGGGTCTTTGAGAGACTGTTGGCCTCTTTGAGAAGGTGGTGATACCTCCTGTCTTGAAGAGGCCATTCTTGGACCCAAATATTTTAGATACTTATTTCTTGTCTCCAACTTTCTTGTTTTAGGGAAGATTGTCAAGAAAGTGTATGGTCTATGGTTGATGTGTATCTGTAAAAGAAGCAGATTGTCTAGACATGTTTCAGTTGGATTTCAGGCTGTGATTTAATAAATATTGAATAGTAGCTTTTTTGGGAGGGTTTACCACAATAGAAATACAGCTGGTGGAAATGCAAAAGAGGCATTTCCTATCTTTCCACAAAGAAGCAAAATACTTCTATTTACAAAATTTAGGTTTGTTATAGGGGTTTAACTGTCAAGGGTGGGAAGGGACAAGTGATTTGTTGTTGTTTTTAATTTTGCTTGACCATGGTTCCACAAAAGCACACTTTAAATTTGTGTTCTAGAGTTTAAAATTCGTAACTTTATTGCTGTTTAAAAATTCATTATTCTTCCATTTGCTTAATATCCAGAGTGATGCATACTAAAATATCATTAGCAATGATGATGTTACCAATTTTATTTATTTATTTATTTGTCAAGTGATTATAAGATAACATGTATAAGTATGAACATGAATACATGAAATGGATACATATAAAAAAAAACAAAAAGAAACAATAGGATAGGGATGGTAGGCACATTGGTGTGCTTATGCACGCCCCTAGGTGCACTTATGTTACCAAGTTAAAAGTAATGAAACATCTGCAAGAAAACAAGCAAGCTCAGAGAGCACCAAGGAGCCCGCATACTAAAATTCTAACACTGAAACTATGAAATGCAATCACCTTGATATGCAACCCCCTATCAAATTAGATTATGCTTCTGCTGGAAACATAGGGTATCAATTTGTCAAAAGACCACATCAGGTTGCTTGGTGCTGGATGGCAAACATATTTCTGGTCTTTGAACTCACTGTTGTATAATTACAGCTACTGTAATTGGCTTAAATTCAGTATCAATTTTCATAGTGTGTAATTTTCACTGTGATGTGATGTTGGAATGTATAACAAAAGTAGAAGGAATCCCTTTCCAAGGCAAGTACATTGTAGTACAACTATGCTGTTATGGTGTTATGAAGTTCTTTTACTTCTAGTATTATTCCTATATATTACAGTGGTTTCTTCAATGTTGCAATTAAAGTAAGAAAGTGTAGCATTTCCAAAGATTTATTTAGGGTAGAGGTTTTCTGTACTCTCTGGTGCAGAAACTCTTTAGATCACAGGGTCAAACTCACCACGTCACGTTGCTGTCACATGATGTATTGTGAAGTTTTCCCCCTTTGCAATGGCCTGCATGTGATGCATCTGGCCTGTGAGCCAGCCCTGCAGATGATAGCGAGCAACTAAAGGAGGTTTTAAGGCTGCATGGTATTAAAGCTGGACTTTGAGTATTACTAAGCTTACAAATTAGATGTCCAACTTCCTTTTCTTAGCCAGAACATATGGCTATCTTCATGAACTGCTAACAATATTGTAAGCTTTTATATTTTCATTTATGTTATTGAACTTGCTAAGCAAGGCAGTTGTTAAATAAGTCACCTTTTTTGCTATGGTCATTAAGCAAATCATCCTAGTCATTAAATGAATTGTGTGCTGTTAAGCTTTCCCATTGAGTTTTTTTGTCAGAAGCCAGCTAGTAAAGTCAGAAATGATGATCACATGGCCCCAGGAGGACAATGCAACCATAAAAAATATATGCATTTCCAAGCACCCAGATTTTGATCATGTGACTGTGGGAATACTATGACAGTTGCAGGACCAGTTGTAAGTAACTTTTTTCAGTGTCATGCCACTCTAATTTCAAACAGTCGCTAAACAAATAGTTGTAAGTTGAGGACTACCTGAGGCTAGTCTGTTTGTTTATCATCATCTGGCAAAACAAACTCTGAAAATGGTCCTGTTGCAGCTTGTAACTGTGACTATGAAAAGCGACTTCAGAGGTAACTAAGAAGCCAAATTTTCTACTCCGAGCTGATATGATGAGAGGAAGCATTCACCAAGAGGCATTCACAGAGCATGGTCAAAAAATCCATGTGGCAGTGGTGATGGCTTTTATAGGTGCTGCATGTACAACATTAATAAAAACCAAATGCTGCTTCTATCATATCATTGTGTTTTTTTTTTATCCTGCCCTGTAGGAACCCAGGAATCAGTGGTTTTTGTCTGTTTCCAGGAAGCCTTTTTTACTCTGTGCTTATATATTTGTTATCCATAAATCATGCAAGTTATTTTAAAATTTTTATATCTGTAGCTAGAGTGAAGATGTATCAATACCAATTTGAAATTTAAATAAATCTGAAAGAGCATTATAATTATTTCTTCCATAATTTCTGTACTTTGTGTGTGTGTGTGTGTGTGTGTGTAGTAGACAGACACAGTATAGGTACATTATATGCATATTCATACGGTACATATATATGTGTATATATTAATTCATTAACATGCCTATTTTTTTCCAATAAGCACTCTAATAATCATGCCTATTGGTGTCCATCTCTAAAACAATGTGTTAACAACAGTTGTGGGGCAGATAACTATGAACAGCTTTAAAAAAAGAGATATGTATGTTCTGCTTTAAGATATCCTTATGATTTATTCTGATACTGTACTTCCCTTTAAAGCAAAGTTGTAGCTATTAGTCATTGCCAAATCTGACTTGGAGTGAGTGTAGCTGGCCAAATAGTGACTCTCTCATGCATTTAGTTACTGTTCTGGCACTACTTGGCCTTAAGAGAAGGAATGCTTCTGCACAATTTAAAGTAAAGAACTGTACTATGGAAGGAGCCAGAAGACAAGTCTTTGAAAACCATGCATGTTTCTAATTTAGTACGGCACCTGTTTCTATCAATTGCTGCTCAGTCAGTGTGCATCAGTTGAGAAGCAGTTGTTGAAATATGACTTTGCCCTTGCTTTACCCATAAATGTGTTCACACAAGCATATTACATCAGAGTTCTGTAAACTTCGATTCATATCATCCTTTATGTATTTGGGAGAAATTGCTGATTTAAAATAAAAGAGTAAAATTAGCAAGTTGTAAAAAATGTCATTTGAATAAAATATTTTGATACAAATAAAATAGACCTCACCATACCTTCTATTGAAGAAGAAATAGGATATAAAGGAACAACTTTCTAGTTTTAATTTATTTGCATTATTTACAAATTTATATTTTATTTGCACATGTTTTTAGCTGGGAAACTGTTATATTCTTCTTGGTGTGCTATATTTGAAAAATGTATATTGTAGTAATTTTGGACCAGACAAATGATTTTTGTTTTGTTTTATGAAAAAAATAGGAGGGAACTTTATTTTGTCCTTTGAGTTGAAAAAAAAAGTTCAAGTAAGTTTCTGCTTCTGGTGACTTACAAGTAGATGGTGATGTATTTTTTTGGATGTGGTACAGACTTCATTTTCCATTATTTTCTCCTAAAATACTTTGCATTTGTTTATTTCCCATCCAGCCTTCTCTAAATAAAAATCTAATGTAGCATTCTTTTTCTCCCAACATTTTTTTTAATCTTGGGAAAAACCAGAGTAATCAAATGTTGTACACTCCTGTTGCACTATTAGTATATATTGTTAAAAGCTCAATTTTATTTAAGGTGTATTGACTTGAAAATACACTTAATAATGGTTTACATCAGTGGTCTTCAAACTTGACAGTTTAAGACTTGTGGACTTCAACTCCCAGAATTCCTCCTCCAATCATGTTAGCTCAGGGTTACATCATTGGTATACCAATATCTGAAGAGTCATAGGCTTGTTGGCAAAATATCAAAGAAATTTATATTACTGATTGTATAGAGTCATAGAATTAACAAATTTAAATCATCAAGCCCAACTTCATACTTAGCATAGGACCCCAGATGAAAGCATCCCAAGAAGATGCCTGTCCAGCCTCTGAATACTTCTAGTATCCAAATTCCAATTTTTTGCCAAAATTTCTGTGCACATGGCAGGTCCACCACATGTGGAATTATGTTCCCTGAATGAAATTACATTTCCAGCAGTCTGGTGTTATGCTGGTAAACATCTTGGCTAACCTTGCGGGGGGTAGGTGCCAGCAATGGATCATTTTATATAGATTTTCTTTGTAAGAGGCTGACAGCGTTGATCTGTAATTTATCTGCCAAAGATGTTCCCACTGGTCTAGATTGATATTGTGGCCCACATTTTTGGCCCACTTTATCATGCAATGTTGAATGGTTTCCTCTTTTAATTTGTACTCTAATAAGTATTTATAGATTTTACTGATCATTTTTCTGTCTTCCCCATGCCATATCTTATCAAGTTCTTGTTGAGTCATGCTAAAACCAAATTGTTTTTCATCTTTTTTTGTAATGTGTCTGTATTTGTAAGTAGGGCCACCATTCTATTTCTATTCCCTGTAATTGTAGTTGGCTCCTATTTTTTAATTTTCCTTTTTCATTTAATAAATCTCTATATCTTACAATTTTATCAGAATCCAGAACATTTGGGTGTATAACTGTTTCCATTGTTGATAGCCACAGTGCTACCTTAGAATAGTGGTTCTTTTTTATTTTTTCCCAGGTGCTTAATAAAACATTTCTTATCCAAAGCCTTTGAAAATACAAATGGTGCTTACTCTTCCTGTCCCAGACAAACATATGCTAGCCAATCTGGAGATCAAAACTTTCTAATGTTAAAATCCTTCTGTTTGTCAGATTGACCCAGTCTTTAAGCCATGTGGCTACAGCAGCTTGATGATACAGTTCAAATTCCGGGAGACCGAAGCCTCCTTTCTTTCTAGCATCCTGCAGTAATTTGTATTTTACCCTGGGTCTTTTCCTTTGCCATATAAATTTTGAAATTTGTTTGTTTAGTTCTTCAACCTCTGAATACTTCAAGTAAGCCTAGTATTTTTATTTTTTAATTTTTATTTACATTTATATGCCGCCCTTCTCCAGAGACTCAGGGTGGTTTACAGTCTTTAGAGCACCATGCTAAGTGCTCTGCAATAGCCTTCATTCCATTGTGTATGCCTGCTTATTACTAGGGTTTTTGGCCCCCCCAAGTGGCATTTTTACAAAGTCAGCTTATTGCCCCCAACAATGTTGGGTCCTCAATTTACCTACCCCAAGAGGATGGAAGGCTGAGTCAACCTTGAGCCTGGTAGGATTCAAGCCTGCACTAATTGCAGGCAATTGAGCTAAGTGCTAGATGATTAACAGCCTGCACCACCAAGGCCTATCTTCCCCAAAAATTGGTTCCACTATCAAAATTAATTGTATAAGGAAAACTGTTCAGAAAGTTACTTTGATATTCATTTATACTGTATTATGAACATTACGTGTTACTCGTAATGTCTTAAAATCCCTGTTGAGAACAAGATCTTCTTCTTGGCATGTTGAGTTATAGCTAGGTAAACTGGTAATATAATAGTCCTATTTTCTCAGCTCACTAGCTTTACTCCACAAGGTTGGATCTAATTAATAGTTGAATGGGAGGCCAGTAGGAACTATATTCTGTCATAGGAAATTGAAACATATCTCAAAAGGTAATAGCATCAATACTACTTCATTACTGAGAAGGGTTTTTGGATATGATCCTGTACTTGTCAGGAATTGAAGTCACTACCCTAGTTTGTAGTCTTATTAAGCTGAATATGTGGAAAGCTTCAAAATGGATAAGGGATTTGGTGCACATGTTGCTCTCCACCTCTGTGCATTTACACTAAGACCTCAACTGATGTTTCTCTGAAGCAATATTGCTTTAATAAAACTTCAGTTGCATTAGTCAGTTCCTGTGAATGCCAACATATGGCAGTTACACATTCAAAGGCTTTACTTCGGTAGACATTGACATTCACTTTACTCATTTTGGGGTGGGGTGGGTGGAAGGTACAAAACACACCAACATTTAAAAAACATAGGAAAACAAGGTAATAGTAAGATTGCAGACAGACTGGCTGAAAATAGGCAGCATTGGAAAGAGAGCAAAATTATAAAATCTACTATTCCAGTTCACAGTTAGACTGTAAAAATTATTTATTTATTTTATTAATTTTATATACCGCCCTCTCTCCCAACAGGACTCGGGGTGGTGTACAGCCGAGTAAAAACCACAAATATAAATACAATTATTAAAATAGAATTAAAAAGGATTAAATTGATGGTTGAAAGATAAAACTAATCAAGAGAATTTAAAAAATAAAACCATTAAAATTAATTAAAAGCCCTACTAATAACTCTAGGCCAGACCGGCTTGATGGAAAAGATGGGTTTTCAGCGCACGCCGGAAGGTTTGTAGGTCAGGGATAGTCCTCATCTCCGGGGGTAGTTCATTCCAAAAGGGAGGGTGCTCCCACAGAGAAGGCCCGCAACCTCAAGGCCATCAGTCGGCATTGCCCAGCCGCCGGCACCCCGAGGAGGCCCGCCCTGTGGGAGCACACTGGCCGATGGGAGGCCGATGGTGGCAGTAGGCGGTCCCGTAAATACCAGGTCCCAAGCCATGGAGCGCTTTAAAGATGATCACTAACACCTTGAATCGCACCCGGAAGGCCACTGGAAGCCAATGCAGCTTGCGCAAGAGCGGTGTACCATGGGAGCTCCGAGAAGCCCCCTACATCACCTGCGCGGCTGCATTCTGCACCAGCTGAAGCCTCCAGATGCTCTTCAAGGGGAGCCCCATATAGAGAGCATTGCAATAATCTAGACGGGAGATGACAAGGGCAGATGTGACTGTGCGAAGTGCATCCTGATCCAGAAAGGGCCGCAACTGGTAGATCCTATGGACCTGACAAAAAGCCCCCCTGGTGACGGCCACTCTATGATCTTCTAACGACAGCCATACGTCCAGAAGGACACCCAGTTTGCATGCCCTCCCCGTGGGGGCAAGAATTTCTCCCCCCATGGCCAGCGATGGAGTTAGCTGGCTGTATCTGGGAGCCGAAAAACACAGCCGCTCGGTTTTGGCTGGGTTGAGTCGAAGCCTGTTTCGCCCTATCCAACCCTGCACAGCTTCCAGGCACCAAGTCATCACTTCAACGGCTTCGTCTGGGTGGCCTGGGGTAGAAATGTACAACTGAGTGTCATCAGCGTACTGATGGAACTCTACCCCAAAGCCACGGATGATCTCACCCAGCGACTTCACATAAATGTTGAACAGCAGGGGTGAGAGCACAGACCCCTGAGGCACCCCGCAAGTCAGGGGCCTCGGGGCCAACCTCTGCCTTCCTGCCAACACAAATCCCAGCACATCTGATGACCTCCAGGTGGATGAAGGTGTTCAGGGGTGTAGCCGGGTTTGTTGTCATGTGCAAAATACCATTAACCAAAGACATTTACTAAGTTGTGAAGGAAAATGTCAAGACCATCAAGTTGTTTACTGTAGCCTGATTTCTAAAGACACTAGGTAATGGAAAATGAATTGGGTGGCTCTTTTATTATTATATTGTTGTGTATAAAAATGGCTTCAGCTGCCTCGTGTTATGAAACCATTTCTTTTGCTTGAGTAGAAACAGGAGCTGGTAGATGTTAAAAGTGACAAATAATTGGTTCGGAAGAGATGTCCATAACCTGATGGTTTTACTTAAAAGGGGAAAGTATGACACTTAACCAAGTTTAAAAAGAACATGTTTTCAATAAGCCGTCATTGTGTCCTTTTTCGAAGACCTGACAATGACACCTGATTAATTCCAGAGAAGTGTCTTTAATTGAAAGTGGCTGTTTATTACTGTTCCTCTTATTTACTATAAGGACAGATGCAGGCAATCATGGTGTTGTAAGCTTGATTTCAAACTATAGATCAACCTGTTTTGCTTATTACCCTATTTTCATATGTATTCATTTCATATTGTTTTCCCATATTGCATCAAAATATATAATAATGGGACAGTACATATGATATACAGTATACTGTACATGGAAGTTTTACCATTTCATTTTCTGATGCACACTTGCCTTTCCTCAAGGGAATGGCAAGGTTTCATTTTCCTTGAAAAATAATATATTTGGTCAAAGTAGTATAAATATGCTCAATGAAAATCAGCAATGTATAAAGTGAATTTTACTAAATTCAAATTTCAATTTAAATAACAACATTTGCACTGTACATTTTAACTACATGACTAAAGCATCCAAGTGAAGAAATGGTTTCTACCAAGCAGAATTAGTGGCTTAGTATAGTCTTTATGCAGAACTAACCTTAAGAATTGGTAACTGTTTTTCTTTTAAAAAATACTTTAAATAGCCTGTTCTGTTTCCCACACAGAATTTATCTTAGGTTTTTGTATGCTGATAAGAAAGTATTCTTCAAAAAATTGTGATTAATTATTATCCAATGCTGTCTATTTTTACCACCTATAAATTGCCAGAGATTTCACCATGATTTTGAGGGTGGAATCCATGGTGGCAACTCTTCTGTTATTTGTTATTCTTTAGGACAGGGATCCCCAAACTTAGCAACTTTAAAACTTGTGGACTTCAACTCTCAGAATTCTCCAGCCAGCTAACCAAGTTATGACTCTTATTTCAGAAAAAAAAACCTTTTTTTATCACAATTCACTCTGCTGCAAAGAGAGAGTTCTTCATGCATGAAACTTCTAACTGGTAACCCTGTCCTGATCATGAATCATTCAGATAAAATCTTTGGCATGTTAACATTTCAGAGAGCTGGTCTTCAAATTAAGTTTTGTAAATTTATACAGTATTTTCTATACTGTAGCAGACTGTTTATAGAATTTATATTGAAGTTTATGGAATATAGCCCTGTATTTTAAATAAACTCTATCATATAAATATCCTTACACCTATGCAAAAACTGTTTGGTATCTCACTTCCAGAAATACCTTATCTAGTTTAATTTTCTAACATCCTTAACCAACCTTAACTCCTGTATATTCATTTCATTTGGGAAGAGTCATCTCTTCCAGAGTCACTCTGTCATTCAGGAATACCCAAAAGACCAATTACTAACATGAAAGCATATTTTCAGATCTCTATAACCAAGTGCCAACTAGATCTTCTGCAGCTGACAGTGGACTTGTAATGTCTTAGGTAGCTTGAATTTATAAAAGATAAGAAATGATATCACTATTAAAGAAACACTCTGTGATGTGTTAAAATAAGATTATGAGTTCCAGAAAAATCCCTTCATTTTCAGATCTTATGAACTGATTCTATAGGCAAACAAAGTAAATCAGAAGCTAACACCAATATACAATATTTGAGAACAAAGATGTTTAGAAGAGTTCTATTCATACTTCAAATCTCAAAAGTATAGAAATATGACAGAGATTAATCTTAAGCAGAATCAAAACAAAAAACACATTCATTGTCAGAAGATTACAAACCTATTTTGAAATGGCATGTCATTTAACATCCCAACCCACTACTAAATTAAACCTCTCCAGTTTTTATGCCAACTATCCATAATTAATTAATTTTTCAACTTTAATATGTTTAAACAAAATGTTGCTCTGGCATTGGAGTATGGTTTTGCCATCTGGATTTCTCATTTTAAATTCTGTTATGTACCCTAACTTTCTGTGTGACTATGTTCTGTGAGTTATATGAAAGTGCAAACTGTGTTACCACAAAAATGGGTGTGCCTCTTAAATTTAATTTCCTCCTTTGAAGATTCTTGAAGCAAAAAATTTATTTTGTTTTTAAAAATAGCCTCATTTGTCAGAAACCCTGGTGCACATTTCTCTACTGAATTTTACCCAACGTGACTCTGAACACGATGGCAGAGGGTGGAGGCGACATGCCACCCAAGTGGTGACATCATTAAGTATGGCTCCTTTTTTCTGCTTTATGTGCTTCACTCTCTTCTAAAAATTTATGGTATGTTTTCTTGACATCTGCATTATAAAAAGTATTATAGCAGCTAATTGTGAATCTCTGTCTCATAACAAAAAGCCTAATGATACAAGGCATTAAACTAGAATCATCAACACAGCTTCCCTCTCCCATTTTAAAGTTAATTATCCTATCTGAGGAAAGCTTGGATTTCTATAATACTAGTTCTGTATATCCAGCATGGGACGGAGATCATGGTACATCATGAGATTTACTTTGTGTATTTAATAAATCTAGGTGTCTTAACGTAATATAAATAAGATAGCACATAGTAATAACAGCAATACTAAGTTTAGCAGATGTTCATGTTACGGAGTATAACATGACTCTTTATAAGCATCTTAGCATGCCCTAGCAAAGGTGCATGTCTTCTCTTGTTTTTAAAGAAGAAAATTCAGTAATTGTAACTCATCCACAAATATCTTCCTTTTATTTTCAAGCAAGCAGAAGAGAGTCCCTAAATATTTATTTAGTATTAGTCCTTAGCTTTTTATTTAAGCTTTGCTTATATTCAATAGTCACCAACTACATAATTTTCCATTCCATTTTAAGCAGCTGAGAAGAAATTTAAAATCATTTCCGTGATTTTTTCCCCTCGGATTTCTTGCTGCCTATTAAAGTATAGGTGGTACATTATTATTATTTGAATTGTGTTTATTTCATAACTGCTTAGACTTCTGGTTGGCCTCATTGGACATTTCTATGTTGTCAACATACAATTCCTTCATTGAGGGTCAGTTTATGTGAATGTTTTATGATTCCAGGCTGACAAATATCTTTCGTGTCTAGAAATACTATAAATAGAACTGCAATTGCCAGAAACATTAACATGCAGGATTCTTGAGGACAAGATCTTTTAAAACTGAGTAGAAATATTTTTAGCAAATGGAGATTTTTCTCAACTGGGTGCTGAAATCATAAATGTTGCATAGATATTAGAAATCATTTTAAACCACAATATAATTGGTTTCTTTTGGCTAAATGTGTGAATTTGGCCAAATATTCAACAAATCATAGTTCAAAGGCTTATGACAGGATATATGAACCTAGCCTACACATCTTTCTCTAAAATAATTTAAAATACTGAGATTATCTTTCCTATTGCCTTTGATAACCCTATAAACATCATTCATATTTTAAAATGGTTAATGTAATCATCTCTCTGTGTGTATGGTGAGATAGATAGATAGAGAGAGAGAGAGAGAGAGAGAGAGAGAGAGAGAGAGAGAGAGATAATTAAAAAACAAAACTGACTGATTTGTGAGAGTAAGGAAAATAGATGTTTAAAATTAAGTCATTAAAGATTTGAAATACTGTAGCCTTTGTGTTATCAAAAGTTATATTTAGTGCAATATTTATTTGCAAGTGAATATCTGAAAATACACAAACGTTAGTGCTTAATTCTGGGTGGAAGGACATATACTGTATAGTCTTAATATCTTGTGTTTGAATTATTTCTTATATCAAAGTAATTTATTTGAATTTTGTAAAGCAAATTGGAAATAATGAAATCTATCAAGTATAGAACATAATAGGAGTCTCAAAACATTTTCCCTGTAAAATTAATCAAAAGAAGTCTAGAAAAAAATTGCTTGGAATTTCTGAATGGTTGGCAGTCATAAAAAGTATACATCTGGTGTTAGATTTTTGAATCAGGTTGTTTTAACCACATTGTATTGTTTTTGACAATTTTTAAGATTTGTACCATAAGGACTTGGTAGCAAGAATACCTAAGAATCAGCCAAACTATTTTTCTTTTTTGTTAAGTCTTTACAGTACAGTGAAGCATCTATTGTTGCATAGAACAGAATTTTGTCTGGAAGACAATTAAACATATCAATTTTTTGTGAGTTTTTTGTCAGTTGTTTTGCATGGATATAAAAATGCATAGTTCGTCATGTTCAAATAATTCAAAGCAATTTTGATTTAATGATCTAAAGGCTTTAAAAAGCCTATTATTCCTAATATTTAAATACCTGTTTTTATTATTTATGTCACGTGTTAGTGTACTACTTTGGCTGACCTTTGCTGCCCACAAGATCAGTCCAGAATGACTTAACACTGAGAACATTTCCAATGGGGCTAAAAGTTTTTGTTGATAGTTGAAGTTCCACATTATCATAAATAAATGAAGAGGGGAAATAAACACAACTGGAGAAGGGAATATAAATATCAGAACATTCTGATCTGTGCACTGTCCTACTATGATTACCAGACTGGTGTTGAATTCATATACAGTGCAGCTTCCAAAAGAAAAATGTATGTATAACATATCATGTGCTAAACATATTAGTAGTTTATTTGCTGTACTACGGCAACATGAAAAACGCTTACATATAAATTTATATATTATTGTCTGTAGTAGTGTTAAAATGATACATGTAATCACTCTGATGAAATATCTCTCAGGAAACTTCACTGTATGTTATTCTGGCTATCTAGTGGATAAGGTCATTCAGATTCCTCTGCCTTGGACTCTGATTGGGTGGAGCAGGCCAAGTTGACCTCAGTTGACTCCTAGAACATGGACAGGACTATCTTACTGTATGCTATCAGTTCGGCCACCTGTTTACCAGATCCAGGTCCCAGCTGATGAGGTGAACTGTAGTTGGGTCCATGCTATGATGGCTTCAATAGATCAAAAAGTTAAAAGTAGTGGCAGAAAGTTTCAAACTTGAAAGGTTTTGTAAATATAGCCTGGTTTACCTGGGAAGTACAAATGTTCACATGTTCCATTCTCTGACTGATAAGTCACTGGAGGCTCCTGCCTCTCTTGTCTGATTGTTTCCTAGACACATCAATCCCCAAGATTCTCCACACATTCAATTATGGGCAATGCATTACAGTGGTGTGTTTCAAATATTTTTTACCACCAGTTCCGTGGGCATGGCTTGGTGGGTGCATTTTGCGCATGTGCCAAATGAGCACTTTTCACAGGTGCAGAGGCATTTTGAGTCACCTCCTGCAATCTTGCACTCTCCCTGATGCTTCAGCAGCTGCCATGCAGCAATTGCTGTGTCGTGCAAAGCAGCTTCACTTCAAAAGCAGGACATAAAAGTTAGTATGGGAGCCTGGGTGGGCAAGTGGATCCAACAGCACAGCGTCTTAGAGAACCGGTTCAGTCTCTGCTGCTAATCGTCGCTACTGGCTCAGCAGAACCAGGCTGAACTGGTAGAATACCACCACTGATCCACCCCTGTGCTCCTTGATCTCTCAGTAGCTTTCAATACTATTGACCATGATATCCTTCTCAGCTAGCTTCATAGACTGGGCATTGGGACCACTGTACTAGTAAACGGGATTATCTGGCAGGGCCTATGATCTGTTCTAGCTGAATAACTCAATTTTCTTGAGAACTGTAATCTAAATAATCTTCTGTATAAGGTACAGATTAGGGAAGTCTCTGGTAAATACTCCCTTACAAATTATGTGGGATAGAAAGAATTAGGTATCTTTTTAATTTAAATTCATCATCACTTAATATCCAACTATTGAGAAAAATTAATCTTCAGCACATCAGATATGACTGGAGAAAAATCTTCTGTTTCTCTAAAATAAATATAGATGAAATGATAAAGCTAATATCTCATGTGTATTTTATTCAAAAAACTTGGTTTGGTAGTCCCTTGGATTTGTACTATAAAATAATATAGGCTTTTCTCCAGAGGGTGTATTTCTAAAACACTTACATATTTACAGTTAGATAATGGAAGCTGGCAAGCAATGAAATAGGGAGTATTAGAAACAAAGGAAAATATACTCTTTCTCTTGGCCACTGAAGTGATCCTTTGGAAATATTTCAGGAAGGGGATTAAATTTACCTGCTTTTTGGGTTGGTGTTGAGTTAATCGAGAAGACAGAAAGACACATTTTCAGAAATAAAGGATTATCACAGAAATGAGTGATTTAGTTAGACTCCTTAATGAGGCTAAAAAAACATTTCAAGCAAAAATGCCATTATTATATATTTTCCTTTCAAAAACTTAAGGCATTTATAATGTACATGCAAAAAATGAAATTTGAAGGGGAATCTTCAAACATAATCAACATATGGACTGCAGACTTATGGAAGATTTTAGGCTACAAAATGACACCTTCATGTATACCACTTTACAATGCTTTGGTTAGACCACACTTGGAATATTGCGTCCAGTTTTGGTCATCACGATGTAAAAAAGGTGTTGAGACTCTAGAAAGTTTACAGAGAAGAGCAACAAAGATGATTAGGGGACTGGAGGTTAAAACATATACAAGACAGTTGCTGGAACTGGGTATGATTAGGGTATGAAAAAAAGAATTAGGGGTGACATGATATCAGTCTTCCAATATCTAAGGGCTGCTGCAAAGAAAAAGGGGACAACCTATTCTCCAAAGCACCTGAAGGCAAGAAAAGAAGCAATGGATGGAAACTAATCAAGGAGAGAAGCAATCTAGAACTAAGGAGAAATTGCCTGACAGTAAGAACAATTAATCAGTGGAACAGCTTGCCTTCAGAAGTTGAGGGTGGTCTGTTACTAGAGGTTTTAAAGAAGAGATTAGACAACCATTTATCTGAAATGTTATAGGTTTTCCTGGGGTTGGACTAGAAGACCTCCAAGGTCCCTTCCAACACTATTATTCTGTTATCCCTTTTCTTTCTTTTAAAATAATAGGAAGATAATTAAATCAATATTTAGTATACATTTCTGAATTCCTGCCTTCTTTGGGTCTCAGGAATCCAATTCTACAAGGTCTGGTTGGATTAAAATAAGCTCTAGTTGAATCCTTGCAAGACTAAGTTACTATTTGTCAGTAATAGATCTACCTATATCTTCTTAGCTCTTGATATTTTTCTTAGATTTGTGTGCAGATCTGTGATTTTGGGGACTTGTGGCTATTGATCAAGCAACAGGTGGAAACCATGAATGGGGACTTTATACAGAGAGAGAGAGAGCAGGCAGACAGGCAGGCAGGCAGGCAGGCAGGCAGACAGACAGATAGACAGACAGACAGACCCACTGTATATGGGGCCGACTCTGAAAACAATTTGGAGAGTTTTAGCTTTAGTCCAGTATGGGGCACCTTGTCTGCTAACTGGGGCAATAGATTTAGCATTAAATTTAGCATCTATTTTCCAACTGCTGAGTAGTTACCTTGATCCATATAGGAGTGGCAGAACCTGGGGGTGGAGTGAAAAGAGGAATCGATTTAGAATCCTTACATAGCCACAGCAAATTAAGTCCAACCAGCCTTGAATTCTGTTGACCCTTATCTAACCCCAAGCAGGTGCTATCCCTGCACTCTGTAACCTTTTATCACCTGAAATAAGGAATGCCACTTACATTTTGGGCTTCAAGAAACTTTAGAACACATTCTTGTTTTACCCAATATTTGGTTGCTAATAATATTTGGCTGTCATGTTACTTAATTTAGACTATATTTTGTCTGTTCTTTTTATTGATTCCTTTCTTTAAGCTGCCTTGAATCCTTGTGAAGTGGGCGGTCTATAAATCATTGTATAAATAAGCAAATATAAGCCATATGTTGGGGATTAAATCTTGAATCTGTCTTTGGCGTCATGATCTATAACCCAAGTTGAACAGACTATGTGCTTTGGACATTTTTGTTTTCAATTCTCAGGTCCCGTCCTTTTTAATCTTTAAATAAAAAGAGAATGCATTCTTGGTTGGAGGGTGGAGAAAGTCTAACTTGCATTAAAAAGCATCTAATTTATGATGTAGGTGCCAGACAAACTTATTTTTAAAAAACAAAACATAATCAGGGTGCCAGCACTAATAAAGTCTAATCTGTGGTTGCTATGTGCCTTTAATGCAATGATAGACGGCCTTTAAAATAGCATTTCCATTTACAGTATAATTATCATGCAAGTCAGCCTGCACTCTTACAAGCTATCTCTGCTTTATCTGCAAGGGTTACTTCACCATGCTTTATTTGTCTTACTGTTCTTACTGAAAGATTTCATTTGGCTATATAAGCGGCTGATACATAAAAAAGAACCTAGTGATGTTTACATTATTGCAGTCATATCTTAAAATTGAAAGTGAGCCCCAAATCAAAGCTCAAGCTGGATATTCTTTCCCCAGAGGTGGTATTCAACAGGTTCTGACTAGTTCTGGAGAACCGGTAGCAGAAATTTTGAGTAGTTCAGAGAACCGGCAAATCCCACCTCTGACTGGAGATTTTATAATACCCTTCCCCCGCCACGCCCACCAAGCCACACCCACAGAACCGGTAGTAAAAAAAAATGAATCCCACACTGTCTTTTTCTCTGTTGGTTTAATGAATATAGGATCCCTAGATTCACAAAGCATACATAACAGGAAATATATAATGTGTAGCACTGGAATGGAATGGAACGGAACGGAACGGAACAGAACAGAACAGAACAACAGAGTTGGAAGGAATCTTGGAGGTCTTAGGCAGGAAACCCTATACTATTTCAGTCAAATGGTTATCCAATCTTTTCTTTAAAACTTCCAGTGTTGGAGCATTTACAACTTCTGGAGGCGAGTTGTTCCATATATTAATTGTTCTCTCGGGAAATTTCTCCTTAGTTCTAGGTTGCTTCTCTCCTTGATTAGTTTCCACCCATTGCTTCTTGTCCTGCTCTCAGGTGTTTTGGAGAATAGGTTGACTCTCTCTTCTTTGTGCCAACCCCTTAGATATTGGAACACTGCTATTGTGTCAGCTCTAGTCCTTCTTTTCATCAAACTAGACACACCCAATTCCTCCAGCTGTCTTTTATATATTTTAACCTCCAGTCCTCTAATCATCTTCGTTGTTCTTCTCTGTAATCTTTCTAGAGTCTCAACATCTTTTTTACATCATGGCAACCAAAACTGAATGCCGTATTCCAAGTGTGGCCTTACCAAGGCATTATAAATTGATATTAACACTTCACGTGATCTTGATTCTATCCCTCTGTTTATGCAGCCTAGAATTGTGTTGGCTTTTCTTGGCAGCTGCTGCACATTGCTGGCTCATATTTAAATGATTGTCCAGTAGGACTCCAAGATCCCTCTCACGGTTACTACCATTGAGTGAGGTACCACATGTACTGTACCTGTGCATTTTGTTTATCTTGCCTAAATGTAGAACCTTACTTTTTTCACCATTTAATTTCATTTTGTTAGATAGCGCCCAATGTTCAAAACTGTCAAGATCCTTCTCTATCTGAAGCCTATCTTCTGGAGTGTTGGCTATTCCTGCAGTTTGATGTCATCTGCAAATTTGATGAGTTCCCCATCTATCCCCTTGTCCAAATAATTGATAAAAATGTTGAAGAGTACTGGGCCTAAAACAGAGCCTTGGAGTATACTACTGTATACTTCCCTCCATGCAGATGTAGTTCCATTGAGGATAGTGCACATCAGGAGTGTCAAACTTGTGATGACACATTGTTGTCACGTGATGTAACTTTCCCTCCCTTCGCTGAAATGGGGGTGGGAATGGCCAATGCATAATGCATCCGGCCCACCAGCTGCAAGTTTGACACCCCTGGTGTATGTCATCAGTTCATATATCTAGAGACAGGAACGGCAATTGTGTTTTTTAAGAAAAATGTTCTCAAAATGCCATTTGTGTTAAGTTTTGTGTTAAGCTGAAATGTTTCCTTTGGTGTTATAGGCTGAATGATACCAAAAACAAAGTAACACAATCTATAAGCCTATTGTAAAGTTTATATTGGGTTTAAACAGAAGAGAATGTAAATTGCTATGTTGCCAAAAAATAAATTTGGTTTTATTTAAAGTTCAGAGTCTTTAAAGAAATTGACAGTGTATCAGTATAATCTGAAGTTTCATGACATTGTCTTGTTATCCTCCCTCAAAGAAGTAAAAGCACTTTTATTTCTCTGCTCTCTCTCTCTCTCTCTCTCTCTCTCTCTCTCTCTCTCTCTCTCTCTCTGTCTCCCAGTAATTCAGCTGATTTTTTGCTTTCTTCTCTTTATTAAACATGCACAGTGCTATGTCATTGCAAGGTTATTCTGCTGTTTCTGTCTTCTTTCAGTTTCTGGGACAGCTTTTATGATTAGTTTTAATTCTACTATAGTTTTTTTTATAGTCTTTTGGAAAGCACTTATCTCATCCTGGTTGCTTCTTAAGTTCATTATGAGGCCATTCTGCTACTTAATCTGCCCAAAGTTAAACACAGCCCCTTTGTATTGGTAAAAGTGCTACTTTCTGAACCAGCTGTAAGGAACAGACACCGAAGTCTAGTTGGCAGGTAGAGCTGAGATTCCAAATGGACAAAGTTAACTTAGAACATTAGAGCTAATTTTCTCTGTATAATTTGTGTTTACTGACATAAAAAGTGATTTATAATCACATGAATATTTGAAACATAAAATAAAATGTATATTAGAGTTTAGATATATTTTAATATATGTATGTATACTTGCACAATACTTTCTTGACATGTCTTCAGGTATGACTATTAAGTCCTCTCCTTCAGAGATGGTATTCAGCAGGTTCTGATCAGTTCTGGAGAACCGGTAGCGGAAATTTTCAGTAGTTCAGAGAACCGGCAAATACCACCTTTGACTGGCCCTGCCCCCATCTATTATCTGCCTCCCGAGTCCCAGCTAATTGGCTGGATCTTCTTTTGTTGCCCTGCACAGGAGAATGGAGCTGGAAAGCAGGTTAGTGGGCTGGGGAGGGAATGGGATTTTGGATAAATTTCCCCCAGGAGTGTGGAGGGAATGAACATTGTACAGTATCCTTCTGTAGCCACATCCACCAAGCCATGCCATGCCCACCAAGCTATGCCCACAGAATCGGTGGTAAAAAAAATTTGAATCCTATCACTGCTCTCCTTTCATATTTCTAGAGAATAAGAAGGTTCATTCAAAACATTTATTTATTTATTTATTTAATCAAATTTCTATACCGCTCCCTCTCCCAAAAAGGGACTCGGGGCGGTGTACAGCCTACTAAAAAACACAGAATATATACAGTTTAAAACCAAATTAAATATACGAATCCGGCTGAATCCCATCAATTACAAATACAGACATTTAAAAATCCAGGATTAATTAAGAAATTAAAAATTTAAAAATGTAGAACCAAATTAAATTTAAAACCCATAAACCATTTACTGGGCCAGGCCGGCCTGCTGGAAAAATAAGGTCTTAACTGCGCGCCGGAAGATCAGGATGTCCGTTATGGCCCGTATCTCCGGGGGGAGATTATTCCACAGGGAGGGGGCTCCCACAGAGAAAGCCCGCACCCTTGGGGCCACCAGCAGACAACGATCAGGCGGCAGCACCCCAAGGAGGGCAACCCTGTGAGAGCGTATTGGGCGGCGGGAGGTTTTTGATGGCAGCAGGCGGTCCCGTAAGTACCCAGGTCCCGAGCCATGGAGCACTTTAAATACAGTCAGTACCACCTTGAATCGAATCCGGAAGGCCACAGGAAGCCAGTGCAGCCTGCGGAGAAGCGGTGTTACGTGGGAGCTCCGAGGGGCACCCACGATCACCTGCGCGGCTGCATTCTGAACCAACTGCAGCCTCCGGAGACTCTTCAAGGGGAGCCCCATGTAGAGAGCATTGCAATAGTCCAAGCGGGAGATGACGAGGGCGGAAGTGACTGTGCAAAGTGCGCCCAGATCCAGAAAGGGCCGCAACTGGTGGATCAGACGAATCTGACAAAAAGCCGCCCTGGCAACGGCTGCAATATGATCTTCTAAAGACAGCCGTATATCCAGAACACCCAGATTGCGCGCCCTTTCCATGGGGGTCAAAACCTCTCCCCCCACGGCCAGCGAAGGAACAAGCTGGCTGTATCTGGGCGCAGGAAACCACAGCCACTCGGTTTTGGCTGGGTTGAGACGAAGCCTGTTACGACCCATCCAACTCCGCACGGCCTCCAGGCACCGGGTCATCACTTCGACGGCTTCGTTGGGGTGGTCCGGGGTGGAGATGTACAGCTGAGTATCATCAGCGTACTGATGGAACTCCACCCCGAAGCCACGGATGATCTCACCCAGCGGCTTCACATAAATGTTGAACAGCAGGGGCGAGAGCACCGACCCCTGGGGCACCCCACACAGTAGGGGCCTCGGGGCCGACCTCTGCCCCCCTGTCAACACAAATTGCGAACGGTCGGAGAGGAAGGAGGCAAACCACCGTAACACGGTGCCTCCCACCCCCAACCCCTCCAACCGCCGCAATAAGATACTGTGGTCGACAGTATCAAAAGCCGCTGAGAGATCTAACAGGACCAGGACAGAGGAACAACCCCTGTCCCGGGCCCTCCAGAGATCATCCACCAACGCGACCAACGCCGTCTCCATGCTGTGCCCGGGCCTGAAACCCGATTGGAGGGGGTTTAGATAACTCGCTTCATCCAGGTACTGCGGGAGCTGATGTGCCACCACACTCTCAACAACCTTCGCAACAAAGCGAAGGTTGGAGACCGGACGATAATTTGATAGTAATACTGGGTCCAGGGACGGTTTCTTGAGGAGGGGCCGAACCACCACCTCTTTCAAGGTGGCGGGTAACAGCCCCTCTCTCAAGAAAGCGTTTATAATTCCCTGGAACCAGCCTCGTGTCACCTCCCGAGTGGCCAAGACCAGCCAGGAGGTGCACGGATCCAGCAAACAAGTGGTGACATTAAGCCCCCCCAGTATCCTGTCCACGTTTTCCAAAGTAACAGGATCGAACTCAACCCAAATGACCTCCCCGATATCCACCCCCGCCCCCCCGCCCGGAGATGCCCAGTCAGAGTCCAGCTCATCCTGGATCTGAGTGATTTTGTCCTGCAGAAACCTAGAAAACTCCTCAGCCCGCCCCTGCAAGGGATCCTCCCGTGTTCCCACCTCCAAAAGGGAGTGGGTCACCCTAACAGGGCGGCTGGGCGGTTTTCCGTGGACGCAATAAGGGTGGAGAGGTAAGACCTCCTTGCCATCCTTATCGCCACTAAATACGTCTTAATATGAGATCGTAATAGTGTTCGGTCAGACCCAGAGCGGCTAGCCCTCCAACTACTCTGTAGCCGTCTTTTCCGGCGCTTCATCTCCCTTAGCTCCTCAGAAAACCAAGGAGCCACCTGGGATCGGCACCGGGTCAGAGGCCGCAAGGGCACGACCCGGTCAAGGGCCCCTGCAGCCACCTTATCCCAGGTGGCGACCAAGCCCTCAACCGAGTCGTGTGTGTGAGCTTCGGGAAATGGCCCAAGCTCCATCAGGAACCTATCTGGGTCCAACAGGTGCCTGGGGTGGTACCATTTTGTCGGTCCCGCCTCCCTGCGGCCGGGGGGTGCGGAACAGAAGTTGAGCTTCAGGAGCGAGTGATCAGACCATGACAGAGGTTCTACAACTATATCCCCTATACCCAGATCACTCTGTCACTGATCAGAGACAAAAACCAGATCCAGGGTGTGACCTCCCAAGTGAGTAGGGTCCCGAATTAACTGGGTCAGGCCCATGGCTGTCATGGAAGCCATGAACTCCTGAGCAATCCCCGAGGCCCCGCCGGCAGATGGCAGGTTGAAATCCCCCATGACCATAAGCCTGGGGGTCTCAACCGCCAAGCCGGCTATGACCTCAAGGAGCTCAGGCAGGGCCGATGTCACATAGTAAGGAGCCAGGTATGCGACCAACAAGCCCACCTGTACCCTGGGACCGAACTTCATGAAAAGAGACTCACATCCGGTCGTCTGAGAAACAGTTTATTCCCTCGGACACAGATCCTCCTTAATAACCACCGCAACCCCCCTCCCCTCCCCTGGGCCCTCGGCCGATGAAAAACCCGAAACCCGGCTGGGCACATCTCCACCAGAGGGACTCCCCCCTCTTGGCCCAGCCAGGTCTCGGTAATACCCACCAGGTCCGCTCTCCCCTCACAAATCAAATCATGGATGAGAGGAGCCTTATTGATAACGGACCTGGCGTTACCTAACATCAGCCGAAGGCCCAGGGCCCGATCGCTCAGACCCCCCGGGGAACGGGACATAACAAGGGGGTCGGAGCGCGCCACAGCAGACAAACAGCGGGGGGCGCGCTCCCGATACAAAATATGGCCCCCTATAACCGCCAAATCTGCCTCTCCCGCTCACCGTACTAATAGCTTTTATTTCACCCTCCCCGGAACAGCCCCCCATCCTCAATACAGCCCCATCCGAACCCAGACCCTCCCGGCAGCGCTCGACCCACGGCCTGGTCCCAGCCCCAGGCGGGTTGTCCCCCAACCCCCGCCCGGCTACCCCTAATCCCTTTAAAAATCTAGTTAAAAATTTAAAACAGCCCTCCCTCACGCGCTTCTTGCGGCCCCACCATTTAACACCATTTAAGACCACCTTATGATTATCATGCTGATTACATACATAAAAGTTAAAATGTCTGTCCCTAGATCTACTTATACAAAGTATATGAAATTTAATAGCTGGGATGTAATATAGTGCACCCATCATAGTCAGGGTCTGTTAAATAATATGGATAGATCTGCAGCAGCAACAGCAGCAATCTATAATGTGTTTGGCACATTATACTAATGTGTTAGTATAAAATCAGCTACATTGACTGGGTGATAATGATAATGCTTTAAATACATACCGTGTTTCTCCAACAATATGGCCTCCACCAATAGGAAGGCCCAGCATAATTTCTAAGCATAAGGTGAAATTAAGCCCCACCCCAAAATTTAGGCCTATTTAAACCATGCGTTTCCCCGCCATTTCTCACATCGCTCGTTAGAACTACACAAGGTGAAGAGAAATAGCAGGGGGGAGAAAACTTGCCTTTAGGAGCACCCTGCAGGTAGCTTAGGCTAGAATACTCCGATCTACTACCGATAGAACATCAGGCGATAGAAGCTCCCCAAAGGCAGAGTCACCAGTCCTTCGATCGGCTTGTAGATGCAGCCTTGGGGCGAGCACCCATGCACACTCCCTCGCCATCTGCTTTGGGGCGAGGTGTGGCTGCCTGCATCCTCTTGCCATAAGGCAGTTTCTTTTGGGTGATGGAAACTGCCTCATGGCGAGGGGATGCGGGCAGCCACACCTTGCCCCGAAGGGACTGGTTACTCTGCCTTCTGGGAGCTTCCATCGGCCGATGGAAATGGCCTCATGGAGAGGTGAGTGTGTCTAGGTGAGGAAGGAAAGTAAGTTACTCCCGAAAAGATGGCCTAGCCATTTTTTCCAGGATCAAAAAAAATAAGGCCCAGCATTATTTTGTGAGAAACACAGTAGTTATGTATCCAAGTCCTAAATCCTTGGTTCAAACATTTCCATTACTTTTTTTCCATTACTCGGCACAACCGGCCCTCCAGACGCCCTCCAGACGTCTTTTCCGGCATTTCATCTCCCTCAGCTCCTCCGTAAACCACGGAGCTGAGCGAGATCTCTGCCGGGTCAGAGGTCGCAAAGGCACAACTCGGTCCAGAGCCTCGGCAGCCAGCCTATCCCAGGTGGCTACCAAGTCTGTGGCCAAGTTATGAGCCAGAGTTTCAGGTAATGGCCCAATCTCTGTCTGGAACCGTTCAGGATCTATCAGGCACCTGGGGCGGAACTATGAAAGGGAGCAGCTAGCGAAACAGAACTGTAAAACAGGCTTTTTGCTTTGACTATTTCACTGGTGAGAATAACAAGAACACTAATGTTTTTATTACTTGGCTAAGACATTTTTCAAGACTGAATGTAGGATTATGTAACCCAGGAAACCTATATCAGAAACTGCCCAAATTTGCCTCTTCTTTTTCTTCTTGTTGAGCATCTTTTTTCCCTTTGATCTTTTTCTTCCCATTCCTCTCTCTTCATTTTGGTGGGACTGTCATACCAGGATTGCTTTCTCCCTTGAAGTCCAAGAATGGATGGTATTTCCAGAGGGCCATGCTGCTTGGAGTGATAGGCATAATAGTGCAAACTGTGTAAGCCAGCCAACCAGGGCCAGCATAGCTGTAGCTTGCCAGCAGAGCTGTAATTTGGGCCAAGGTGAGCTCTCCGTGACCCAGCTTGAGTGTCTTTAGGACAATCAGTAGTCTGTGGTTTCCAGAAAACATCCTCAGGGTATACACAGTAAATTTGCAGGCTGCAAAACATGATTTGGAAACAGGCTATAAGTTCTGATTCCTTTATCCAATGAGAAAGGAAAAAATGCTAAGGTAATGTTTCCCTTTTCTTCTTCTTCTGTTCAATTGTGTCCAATTCTCAGAGTCTGCCTAGACAAATCCTTACAGTTTTCTGGGCAAGATTTTTCAGAAGCAGTTTGCCATCGCCTCCTTCCTAGAAGAGCTTGAATAAAAGTGACTGGTCCAAGGTTACTCAATTGACTTTGTGCCCAAGATGGAGCTAGAACTCACAGTCTGCTGGTTTCTAACCTGATGCCTTAACCACTGAACCAAACTGTCTCTCAAAGTTTCCTTACTTATTCTTAATTCAAATTCATGTTCAAAAGTGTTTCCTCTGTGTAATTACATTAAACTAAATTTAGAATATTAAATTAATACATAATAGTGACAAGTCTGTTTAAATACATTGAAAACTCAAAGCCATATTTGAACTCCAAAGATCAGAACAAAAATTTTTTAGATACCACAATGTTCTCTTCGTGTTTATAATTCAGACCGTTTTCACTGTAAATGTCTTTCCATTATCAAGAATAAAATGAGCATGCCACTAAGGTACAAATGCAACTTTTGAATGTGGGCCAGAATTCCTTTTACTATATAAGCTCCTCTGTGAAATGAAAGCCAAACAGCTGTTTATAGGTTGGACTGAGCAATCTAATGCTGTGCCCTAATCTTTAATTTGAGAATAGCTGTTGTGCCAGAAATGATGTGCAAATTTACCTGGTCCCAATCTATTAAAAGTAAAGCATATGAAACATTATTTTCTGAAATCATTTCTTTTCTTTTATTTCTGGGTAGCAGATGCTTAGTTCTGTCAAAAAAGACATTTTGTGTTCACTTGCCTTCTTTCTGGGCTAAACAATAATGAGAGAATCAAACAAGAATCCTACATAGAGTTCCTCTCATATCATGTACAGGTAGTCCTCAAATTACAATCATTCATTTAGTGGGTTTTCAAAGTCACTAAAAAAACTGATTTATGACTGTTTGTCAAACTTACAACCATTGCAGCATCCTGACAGTCATATGATCAACATTCGGATGCCTGGCAACTGGTGTATATTTATGATTTATATATTTAAATATTTCACAAGAAGAGTTCTCCACTCCTCTACTCGTTGCAGAATACCTTATGCCACCAGACTCGAAATTCTAGACCTGGAAAACCTAGAACTATGCCGCCTTCGGTCTAAGTATAATATATAAAATCATACATTGCAATGTCCTACCTGTCAATGAATACTTCAGCTTCAACCATAACAACACAAGAGCACACAATAAATACAAACTCAAGGTTAATCACACCAAACTTGATTGGAGGAAATATGACTTCAGCAACAGAGTGGTCAATGTCTGGAATACTCTACCTGACTCTGTGGTTTCTTCCCCAAACCCCAAAAACTTTAACCTTAGACTGTCTACTATTGACCTCACCCCTTTCCTAAGAGGTCTGTACCATCCCTGTCCTATTGTTTCCTTTATTTATTTTTATTTTTCTTATATGTATCCATGTATTCATAACTATGTTTTTACTTATACAATTATCTTGTAAGCAATTGACAAAATAAATAAAATAAATAAATAAAGTGATGATTGCGGTGTCCTTTTGCGACCTTGTGACAAGCAAAGTCAATGGGGAGCCAGATTCACATAACAACCATGTTACTAACTTAACAACTGCAGTGATTCACTTAACAACTGTGGCAAGCAAAGTCGTAAAATGGGGCAAATCTCATGTAACAACAAATTTTTTTGGCTCAATTGTGATAGAGGACTACTTGTATAAAGAAATAGAAATTGACAAGAAAAATGTATTACATTCCTCGTGATTCACTGAAGGACAGATGTCTGATAAGAAGCGTAATTTATCTGTATTTTGTAATGACACAGCCCAATATGCCTAGATTATTTATTTATTTATTTGATTTATATTGCCACCTATTCATCCATGGCGACTCAAGGCGGCTTAGATTAGATCCTCCTGTCATTTTTTTTGATGCTGTATACATAAACAATTTGAGCTTTATGTAGTAAATAAAGACAGAGGCAATAGGCATTTGTGTTGTTCAATTATCTTGAGATGGATTTATATGTGTTTTTCACTTGCTTTCAAGCCGCACAACTGGGAGCACTTGAATCTAGTGGGATTTACTTCTGCATAAACATGCATCAGATTGCACAAAAAGAAAATATTCAGAGACTTTAAACATTATTATTGTTTCTGAAACCATAGACCTTATGGTGGAGTTTCTAATCATAATAATATTTTTTTTCTTCCTTAGTTAGGTCACGATAAACTTTCCAAGAAATTTGATCATGTAACAGCCCATTTAAAAAGGAACTACTTTTCACATAGAACAAAAATATGGACACGCATTGCTTTTGGAGACTAAGTGGATCAGAGAACAGTATCACCTCTTGTATAGGTAGTCCTCCACTTAAGAGCAGAATTGAGGTCCATATTTCCATTGTTAAGCAAGACTTAAGTGAGTTTTGCCCTTGTTGTGCCCCCCTGGAGGATGATTGAGCTGGCAGCAGAGTCAGGAAAGTAGTGAGAAGGTTGGGGAGGAACCTGGGCCAGATCTGGAGGCTAGGGAAGATCTGGAGGAGGGCTCTGCATCAGGGGCAGAGATGGGACCAGGGCAGGCTGGCAGTCAGCAACTGCCTTCAGACTCAGACAGCAATGATATGGAGGAGCCTCTGGAACCGGTTCCCAGCCTGTGCATGCGCAGGGCTACCAGAAGACAAGAACAGTTGAGAAAGCAGGGTCGGCTCAGGAGTAAGGCCACACTTCAGAGATAATTGGCCCCTCCCATGGGTCATAAAAAAGGAGCAAACGGGATGTGAGCTTTTGCAGGAAGCAATTAGTTCATTTGCTCAGAATACAAGCTTTGAAAAATCCTGTTTAACTCAGTTTCAAGTTTGGCTTTGCCCTCCATCTGGCAATTAGTTCTCTGGCTGCATTCCAAATGTGATAAGGTGGGTGTTTATCAACATTCCTCTGAAAGACTGTATGTGAAGCCTTGTGAATGAGCGTAATTCACAGCTGTGGAAATAAAAGAGATTTTGCCGGGATTAAGATTGTGTTCTATGCTTTCTAAGGAAGCCTAGATCAGAACAGCCCTGTTTTACAAACTTTCTTGCCACAGTTGTTAAGTGAATCACTGACATTGTTAAGCTTGTAACACAGCTGTTAAGTAAATCTAATTTCACCATTGGCTTTGCTTGTCAGAAGGTCACAAAAGGTGATGCCATGACACAGGACACTGCAATTATCATTAAAGCATGCCTAATTACCAGGTATCTGAATTCTGATCACAAGACCATGGGGCTACTGCAACAGATGTAAGAATGCAAAATGGTCATAAGTTCCTTTTTTTAGGGCTGTTGTCACTAAATGATTGGTTGTAAGTCAAGGACTACTTGTAGTGTTTGTGATAACTGGGGTTTAAAAGAGGTTTAGATCAGAGGTGGTATTCAGCAGTTCTGATCAGTTCTGGAGAACCGACAGTGGAAATTCTGAGTAGTTTGGAGAACCGGCAAATACCACCTCTGACTGGAGATTTTACAGTATCCTTCCCCTGCCACGTCCACCAAGCCACGCCCACAGAACCAGTAATAAAAAAATTTGCATGCCACCACTGGTTCAGATCTATTCCATAGGCCTTTTTTTCATAAACAGGGATCTATCCCAGTTTCTCTCTGTCAGTTGATTAGACACAGTATCTTCCTTCTTTTGCTATTAACAAACTTGGAGAACTTAATTGTTGGAGTGGGCCAGTTCTTGATTAAAGAACAGGGTCTAAACTTTTGCCCTGACTAGAGGCTGGATTCTTTCAAATTATTGAGACTTAGACGAAATGGATTGGACATACTGTAAACATGGTGTTCCAATCCACAAAAAATGAAAGATTCAAACATTTGCTATTTGCATTGAACCCTGCTATAGCTTGAACAGATGATGCTTGTTATTTATTCATGGTGATTTGCCACAGTCATCAAACTGGAGATACTCCTGTGAATTAAATGTTTGAAAAGTACATACATTATTTTGCTACTTGTTTTGATTTCAATATTTATTATATTATCATTATTTGTCCTTTAAGAACATGAACAAAGTATGCTGATTGTTGGTACATTCTTAATCACGCCTGGGACAGGTCAATGTGACAAAGCCACAATATTGATTTAAATAAAAATGTGAGCTATATTAAAAATGATCAGATATTTAGGTCCGTCCTGACATCAGTTATGAGAAAGTATGTGCTGATCCAGATAGTGTGTGACTAGAATCATTTCTTTATATGATGGTCACTTCTATAAAGCCTTCCAATGGTGTAGGTGCAGATTACTTGTGGGACCACCTTTTTCAATTGTTTCCGCTGAAGCCACCATATCTCAGAGAAAGACCACAATCTAGATTCCTTCTATCAAACAATGTCATCTCGTTGAAGCCCAGAGTCAGGCAATGGCAGTGCCTTCTTGGTGGCAGTGCCTGCCCTATTGAATTGCATCTCGCCAGAGGTTCAGAAGGCTCCAGTCCTGTTAGCTTTCACAAGGCATTGAAATCCTAGTTATTTCTACAGGTTTTTGGATCAGGTGGGTAAATGAGCTCTATTGTTATTAATGTGCTTTTTTGTGAGAGGATGTATTGCTTATTCTTGGGTACAGGAGTCATAACTGATGGATTTATGTGTGTTTGATCCTTTAATCACTCAGAGTCACTTGTGTGAGATAGGCAGGTATATATAACTGGATGGATGGATGGATGGATGGATGGATGGATGGTTGGATGGATGGATGGATGGATGGATGGACAGATTTATTTATTTATTTTATTTATTTATTTTATCATATTTTTATACTGCTCCCTCTCCCCAAAAGGGACTCAGGGCGGTGTACAGCCTACTAAAAACACACAATAAATACATTATAAATAGAATTAAAAATATATTAAACGCAGTTGTTCCGGCTGTATCCCATCAAAATTAAATTTAACAATGTAAAATCAGGGATCTAATTAAAAATTTAAAAATTAATTATTAAAACCAAATGAAGTTTAAAACCAGAACCTGATTACTGGGCCAGGCCGGTCTGTCTAAAAAATAGGGTTTTAACTGCGCGCCGGAAGGTCAGAATATCCGTCATGGCCCGTATCTCCGGGGGGAGATCGTTCCATAGGGAGGGAGCTCCCACAGAGAAAGCCCGAACTCTCGGGGCCGTCAGCCGACAACGGCCGGGCGGTGGTACCCCAAGGAGGGCAACTCTGTGGGAGCGTACTGGGCGGCGGGAGGTTGACGATGGCAGTAGACGGTCCCGTAGATACCCAGGTCCCGAGCCATGGAGCACTTTAAATACCATCAGTACCACCTTGAATCAAATCTGGAAGGCCACAGGAAGCCAGTGCAGCCTGCGGAGAAGCGGTGTAACGTGGGAGCTCCGAGGGGCACCCACGATCACCTGCGCGGCTGCATTCTGGACCAACTGTAACCTCCGGAGACTCTTCAAGGGTAGCCCCATGTAGAGAGCATTGCAATAATCCAGGCGGGAGATAACGAGGGCGGAAGTGACTGTGCGAAGTGCGCTCAGATCCAGAAAGGGCCGCAACTGGTAGATCAGACGAATCTGATAAAAAGCCCCCCTGGCGACGGCTGCAATGTGTTCTTCTAAAGACAGCCGTACATCCAGGAAGACACCCAAGTTGCGCGCCCTTTCCACAGGGGTCAAAACCTCTCCCCCCACGGCCAGCAAAGGAACCAGCTGGCTGTATCTGGGCGCAGGAAACCACAGCCACTCGGTTTTGGTCAGGTTGAGACGAAGCCTGTTACGACCCATCCAACTCCGCACGGCCTCCAGGCACCGGGACATCACTTCGACGGCTTCATTGGGGTGGCCCGGGGTGGATATGTACAGCTGAGTATCATCAGCGTACTGATGGAACTCCACCCCGAAGCCACGGATGACCTCACCCAGTGGCTTTACATAAATGTTGAACAGCAGGGGCGAGAGCACCGACCCCTTAGGAACCCCACATAGTAGGGGCCTCGGGGCCGATCTCTGCCCCCCCGTCAACACAAATTGCGAGCGGTCAGAGAGGAAGGAGGTGAACCACTGCAACACGGTGCCCCCCCCCCAACCCCTCCAACCGCCGCAATAGGATACTGTGGTCGACAGTATCAAAAGCCGCTGAGAGATCTAACAGGTCCAGGACAGAGGAACAACCCCTGTCCCGGGCCCTCCAGAGGTCATCCACCAACGCGACCAACGCCGTCTCCGTGCTGTGCCCGGGCCTGAAGCCCGATTGGAGGGGGTCGAGATAGATGCCCATACTATGGAAATTTCCTTTTATTACTTGTATGATAAGAAATCTAACTGCCATATTTTTATAGTATGCTATATATTGTCCTGTGTATGTATTTTATTTGTCAATAAGATGTCCATTTGGGGAAGTTCAACTCATTTTAGAATGTTGAGATTATTAGTCTTTTCAGTCTTCATTATACTAAGGTTATACAACATCTACCATAATAGATTTTGCTTATTTTGCCTATTCACCAGGAAAACAATCTCCTCCCAACTCTGGGTATCTAAGAAGGATATCCTAAGAAGCAAATTCTGCTCTTACAGAGATTACCCTATAGTCTAAAGGTGGTTTTTTTTGGTGAAATTTGTCAAAAATTGTGTGCAGATTTCACGAATCCAGATTTTGTACACTGAAAATTTGAAGCTTTGCTCCATTAAAGTCCTTATTTTTATATCATAATTTTAATTTTGTTGAATGAACCAACTTTGGCTGTATTACCTTCACAGTTTTGTGTGTAACTTCCTCACCTTAATCCAAGTTTAGCAACACGTATACAACTACCATTCATTGGGTTTAAAATTATTGCTATTAGGGTTAGTACTACCAGTCTTTCCTAACTCACAAAGTTGTAGTGTGTGTGTGTGTCTGTGTGTGTGTGTAAGCAATTTTGAATGTTCATTTTTTTCAGTAAGAGATAGTGATAATTAATAAAATCAGACTTTTTCTGTCTGGATATATTTACCATAGCTTCATCAGAAGTAATATACTGCTCATCATAGCACAGCTTAATTAATATTCTTATATCCAATGTACCGCTCTGAGATATTATTCATCCTTAAAATGAATTATTTGTATATGTGGTTTGCCACTTGCTCTAGAAACAAGATAATATCAAATGACTGATCCATTTAATTTATAAATTACTGTGCATTGAAACTGGTAGGAAATATTTAACAGTTCATATTCTGTTAAAGAGCTATGAAATTACTCTTTTAGTTTTCTTTGCAAGTATATTCATAACTGTCATTTTTTTGGGTCTCATACTTTATTCAAAATCAGACTTCTAAGAATTTGTTGCTGAACTGTATACTACTAAAGCTCTTTGCTTAAACTTTGTAACCTTTAGTTGGGCAAAACGACGCATCATTTTTGAGTCAACATACTTCAAATGAGGGAATTTACAAAATGTATCCAAAATTTTGGACCCTTGACTCCTGTGGGATTAAAATTTGGCAAAGTTGTGGCCGCTTCAGCACTATCACGTTTTCTGACTACAGTTCCCAGAAACCCATAGGTTGCATAGCCCTAGGGAAAATGAGAAGGCTGTATTCCCACCCTCCTTTCCACTTACTCCTGTGCCCAGTTGGCTGGTGGCAAAGCTTGACAGGCAAGTGGCCATTGGCTGGTTTGGAACCAAGGCCAAAATTTGAAATCTCTGAATGGTTGTGGCTAATGAGAGAGGAAAGAGGGTGATGAGGATGATGAAAGAAGAATGGCCTAACAGTTCACAGGTTGTTTAGAAGTTTATATTGTTCCTGGTAAATGGAAGACCAATGTACACACCAAGTTCATTAAGATATTTGACCAGAAGACAAATATTATATGTTAAAGAATAAGTGAAGCATTTCTAATGAATAAATGAACCAAGAATAGATTTCCAAATAAGTTGAAAGAATAAAATAATATGAATCTGCTTGTACTGTAAAACTGGAAGTTTGCTCTTTTGAATGTTCTTTGCATTGTACATTTTGGATATTAGCTTCAGCCATTTGAGACTGATGATCAAGAACAATGACTACTTTTGTCAACTTTATGTCTATTTATGTCAGTTTTAGAGACCTTTTATCATTTGCCATATGAATATGAATGAACCATACTTGCTATAATGAATTAGCAGTGGACTAAGTAGATTTAATCTGCTTGCGTGCATGGTATGTTAATAAATTCCCCAGATACTCATTCTGTTCAGAGGCTGAAAAATAATGCTGAAGTGCATAATTGTATTGGCAATTCTTTCCAGATGTTTGGACTGGATTCTCTACTACTATAGTCACTATGGCCAGTGATTAACGAAGGCGGGTCTAACATCTGAAAAGAAAAACATTAGCATCTTGCTCCTATAGAAATGCCCTTAGGGAAAAAGAACAGCCTTCTGATCCAACCTGGGTCAGTCATCGGGACCTTATTTATTTATTTATTTATTTATTTATTTATTTGTCCATTGCTTACAGGATAATAGGTATAAGTATAAACATAGTTATGAATGCATGAAATGGATACATATAAGAAAAATAAAAAGAATTTCTGAGCTTTTGGACTCGTGCTGGACCCAGATTGGATCATGCAACCTTATCCTGGGACACGTTATATATTTGCCTTCATTCATAATAGTCATCTGAATTATCTTGATTCATTTGTTGTATTGAACTGGAAATGAAATTTATACTTTTAAGTAGACAGTATAATGTCTTTATCAGTACAATTTCTGAATTTATCTAAACAACTCAATATATGCTTTCATATATGGCATGATTTCCAATTTGTACTTTTCAGAATAAAAAGGATAGAATGCTTGGGGTGATCTCTTTTTTTTGTAAAGATTTTTCTTGTGTAAAACAGAGAGACAGTTTATTTTTGAATTTTGCTTTCCCTTACATGTCTCCATGCTGAATAACAAATTCTTGCTTTAAGAACATTATCATTTTAAGAACTGATGCCCAATTTTTCTCTAAAGCATTCAGAAATTTTTTTCAGTTGAGGAGCAAAAGAAAAAAAAAAGGTTGTTCATATATTATTTATGAAATGAGTAATTCATAAAATTAATCATTGATCCTTGTTAATCTGTGCCAGCAGTTTGGATACTACAGCTGAAGAACATCTTACTTCATACTTACTCTGTCCTATACACCTCCCCAGATCTCCTCTAGAAGAATGGGAAATGCTTTGGAGCAGATGAGGAAGGAGATGAGAGGGAGGGTGGAAGAGGAAAAAATATTGTCTGCTTTATGTTCCAAATTATGGTCTATGAGAATTTTTGGTTTGCCTTCAATTTCTAATACCAAGATAATTAAATTAGTGTTCTGAATTCTAAAAAAATGACAAAAATGTATTATGTATACTGGTAGTAAGTAGTCAAAATTGCTATCAGACCCTGGGTTTTTACTCTAATAAAAGATTAACATAAAATTTGTAAATCCATATAGTTAAATTACTTCCAATGATATTTTTTGTAAACAGGGGAAATGATTATGTTTTGTCTGTAGAAGACAATTCTTCTCCTTCCCCACCCACAAAAATACTGCTGTTTTTTTTCCTTCACTGTTCTTGGAAATCTTATTGAATAATTGTCCAGAAGCATGTGCTAGAAACAAATAGCTTTAATGCATTTGTTCTCCTTCTAGCATAGTAGAAGTATAAACCATTGCCCAAAATAATCTATAGATGAAAAGATGACTCTGTAGTTGCCCAAAGCACTCTTCACCCACAATGATGCAACGTAAAATACCTGCCATTCCTGCCAGTGTGAAGGAAGCCAAGGACTGGCACTCTGCTTCAGCTGCTCTCTCCATTTGGCTCAAGCCATTGGCAGAGAACCAATGAGATATGTTTATAATATGGGGGCAGAGTGTCTCCCCATTTCTGTGGAATTCCAGAATGCAGCTAATGAAAAATGGGCAGCTACATTCATTCTTCCTAGGAGGGTAATATCAAAATATGTGACTTATCATATAAAGCATTAAGGATAGCAAAGTGTTCTTGCAAACTGCACGTGGGGCATTGATGACGGTTTGGATTTCACTTATTTAAACCTCTGTGTTTGTGTGTTGAGCAGGGGTCAATTGAAGATAACATTGCATTTAATTAAATGAATTCCAGTCTACAAATGTTTAGATTACAATACCTTGAAGATGCGAGCAGATCTCTCTTTTTTGTTTTCTTTACTTATACTGGAGCAGGAAGACCTGGTCCTATTTATTTTCTGCCACTACTTTGGTGGGCAGAAAATATCCTGTGGATTGAGATTGAGAAAGAAAAGAAAAAAAGAGAAGGAGAAAGAGAAAGAAAGAAGGAAGGAAGGAAGGAAGGAAGGAAGGAAGGAAGGAAGGAGGGAGGGAGGGAGGGAGGGAGGAAGGAAAGAAAGAAAGAAAGAAAGAAAGAAAGAAAGAAAGAAAGAAAGAAAGAAAGAAAGAAAGAAAGAAAGAAAGAAAGAAAGAAAGAAAGAAAGAAAGAAAGAAAGAAAGAAAGAAAGAAAGAAAGAAAGAAAGAAGGTTTGGTGAATAAGCAAAGAAGAAATAACTTTAATGAGTAAGTTTAGAGCAGAAATTCGTGGTATTGTTAGGAAGTATGGCATTAAATGATAGAAAATACAATACAATGTTATGAAAACTTTAGATCATCTGTTTACTGAGCCTTTACTGAAGCTCTTCATTGCTATTCTGAATAAAATAACTAAATCACATATGTTAAGCAAAGAGAACCTCTTTATCAAGTATTTTTATGTAAGAAGTGTAAGATGGAGTTGTTTGATTTTACATGAAAATGTAGGTAAGGATTCCCCTTTCCTCATTATTGTAATATAAACTATCACCAAACTTGAAAAGTCTAAATAAGACAAGGTGAAATAAATCTCACAAAGACAAATGTTTTTGCCTTTCTAATTTTCATCCTTACTGCAAAAAGCAAATAAATTATAAGGAGGAGTGTTGTGTTGTGAAAATATCCTTGAGTATCCCAAAACCAAAAGGCAAGGAAAATTATGACATCAACAAAACAAGAATTGGAAGATGATTATACTTCTTCTCTTTTCAAAGAAGGGATACCTGGTTACCGTTGGCCAAGAAAGGGCCAAGTAGATAAGAGAAACGGAAGGCAAAAAAAGTACTGTTCTTCTGACTGTCCCAAATATCCCATTATAAACTGTAGGTCAATTTATTTCCTGCATATTCTCCTCCCTTCTGTTTTACATCTGTGCCTAATATTAGCCAATGACATTTTGGTTGGCATCTCTTTTGAGTACTTCATGTCCAGAAGAATCAGTTTCTGGGGATCTTTGATTCAATCCACTCCAAAACAGATAAATGCATACATAATAATATCTGGTGCTTTACTGCAGTTGAGTCCACACTGGCTCATCTTGTACTTCGTCACATCTGGAGGGCATCAATTTGGATAAAGGCTTTTATTTCCAGAATCTATTCACTGAAGTGTTTTCCCTTTTTACCCCTAATGAGGAACCAAATGTTTTCTTAACAATTAAAACCAATCTAATTCTTGCCTTGCTGCTCAGAAGAGAACAGCTTTGTAACTGATATGTTTTCATCCATTGACAAAGGATTTTAGAGTCAAGTGGCTACTAAATATGCTTCTTCTCTTGATCATTTGTCAAATGCCCTTTTTAGACCCCTTACTTGTTTAATCCTTTGGAAATTTTGATGGAATGATTCCAGAGGTTCTTAATGGTAAAGTGGCCTTGAGTTATATGTCTGATGGGTAACTTTTATTGTTTAATATCTATCTGTGTATATTAATGAAAATAAATAGTAGCATTTGTATTAAAATTATCTATAATAATTTTAGGTAGCAGCCCCAACATAGATCTAGCTAAGCAATTCTTAGTTTGTCAAAATTCATCACCTATCATTAAGAAAACCTAATCTTCAGAAAGTATATAGTGTAAACTTTTTCCTAGCTAAATATTTTGCAAAGGGAAGCTTTTAAAAGCTATGATACCACTAATTGTAATGAATATTATGGATCTCTCAGATGTTCTTTTTTTTTCTACCATTTTCCCCACAAGTATTTTTCCCACAGGATCTGGATTATTTTTCCTTTGGATCAACTGAGTGTTGATGCATTGATTGCAATCAAAAATGACCAACTGGCTTATTGCCCAAGCTTGACATCATGGGCTGAGAGAGAACTAAGGCAGCACTAGAACTCAGAATCTCTTGATTCCGACCTGTTGCTTTAATCACTAGACCAAACTGACTCTCTCTCAAATATTCAAAGTAGCCTCTTCAAAACATATATAAAATACATCCATTCATTCATCATCCATCCATCCATTCATTTGTATATATTCACACAACTGCACAAAACATTCAAATGAATTGCAGGCATCTTCTTAAGTGGAAAATAACTTCCAGTGTAGAAGTAGAAATGTTAAATGCTTAGAAAAGTTAAATATTCTTCATGTCACCCACTAACACTTCTGTTCTCAGTTTACTAAGTGGTTGTTCACAATTCTGGTAATGATGTATTTCATATGTTTACAAAAGTGTCTGAGCTTTGGAGGTGCAATTTGCAATGTTTTTGGCACATAGTGTATATATGAAAGGAAGAGGAAATGTTGATCTCTTAGGATATACTTGTGTAAATTGTAATACTAACAGAAAAAAGAGAAAAAAATGTATTTGTTTATTTGGAATGTGTTTATTTATATATCTTTTAAAGCAGTTATATCTCCATAAAAAGAAAACATTTGAATACAAGAGAAAGGGTACAATTCATCAAAAATCATATTTCTTTAAAATGAGAATTGAGAAGATGAAGAGCCATTAGTCGGATGAAGAAATAAAAGGAGCCCAAATATTCTCAAATCTATATTGTAAATTCCTATATTTAAATATATGAGAACAATTTCTCTGATAGATCCAAATCTCACACTCTCCAAGACTCACATGCCGTAATAGGCTGACTTCCAGTGGGAAACTGTTTTCAAGCATGCAGTGGATACAACAAAGGGGAAAGAAAAATATGACTCTGCAGGGACTCATTTTCTTTAATAAATCAATGCGGTCTATTTAAATACAATGCCACCAGTAAAAAAAAGGAGAAAAATCTGTTTTCTAGGCTGATTTTAAAGATTAGTTGATACAAAATTAAAAGTTAACTATGATCCAACTTTTGTGCAGTCTCACTGTAGTTGTACAAATGGTTTTCAAATTTATAACTTTTTAGTCATTGGATGAGAATCAAATATTTGGATTTGGTGTTTTTGAAACCAATGGAGTTTGCAATTTTAATAAACCCCAGAGCCAAGGATGAGATTCTGGATAAGATTCTAAATCTGGTAAATAAAAGCCTTTTCCCTTTCATTTCTATGTTTACGAATGAAAGCAAATGTTTATTTCATTAATGATAAAAATATGAAATGACTTTTAAAGGGAAAGGGTGAGGCAAAGTAAATTGAAGTAGAATCCTTGTTGAAGGGCACCATGCTTTGTATAATGTCGGTGAACATTACTGAATTTCTTTACCTCCATATTATCTAAGAATACGATTATTGATAGCATGGCATTTATCTAATGACACTGAAATCTTCATATGATATATAAAATAAAAATAAAGAATATCAAGCTACTTTTACTTCTAAGAAACTTTTTCTAAGATTCAGTCAAAATCTGCTTTCTTGTAACTTAAACTTATTATTCTGCATTTCACATTATGAAACAAGGCAGAGAAGATCTTTACTTTTTGCTAAAGCTAAAATGCACAATCAGCAATTCCCAAGTTGTCTTGGGAATGTATTTTATCTGCCTCTCAAGACTGACCAAATATTAGGTAACTCACAAAAATAGCACACAAACTCATATTATCATGATTCATTAACTGTGGAGATTGGTTTAATCCTATGTAATAATCTTCTTTGCCTGACAGGTAGAAAAAGATACTTAGAAGTCAGGGATAAAATGAGAAGGAATATCTTTTTAAATAGAAAAAAATGTACTGGCATTACATTGTTATTTTTTGGTACATTATAAAGCAAAAAAATATAATCTCTGCTCTGACCTTGCTGAAATTATTTGCTATGATTTGAAATGATTTCTTATGATTTGTGTTATTAGAAAAGGGTAAATAATTTTAATTTGCTCTTAATGTACATTAACAGGTAGGTCCATTTAGATTAATCTAGTCCAGATTTTTCTCTCATTACAGTCATTATAGAACAAATATTATTTTTCTTAAAACCCATTGATCCATTCTATAATATATAAAAACTTTTTTTTACATTTTTATCAATTTCTTCCCCAAAGTCTAAATTCACAGCATAACACAGCCTAGTCCTAAGTATCTTATTACATTCCAGCTGAGTATAATTGTATTTTATAAAACAGGGAGTTTATGAATAATAACATTATTTGGTTTAATTTATTTTAATTGTATTTATTGAGTATTTATTATGTGTTTTTAGTAGGCTGTACACCGCCCCGAGTCCCTTTTTGGGAGAGGGAGCGGTATAAAAGTTTAATTAAATAAATAAATAAATAACAGAAAAAGAAAAGCTAGAATATATCATAGTCTGGAAATGTTATGTGAAGGTTGGATAAGTCCCATCAATTAAGTCCTCTCCAGTAGCAAGAAATGTGAGGACAAGTGAAGCTCTGAAGCCAATCTACCTAAGGGAAACATGGAAAAAGCACCTTCGGAACACCATGGCCTGGATAATTGAGAATTTCCATAGATACATAAGAAAAAAAATTTCAAAATGAAATTCAGAAGAAATGGCAAATTATGTAACTATACATAAGTGGCAAATTCTGTAACTATAAGTACCTGCAACAGATGCTAGACTGGAAGAAATTCTAAAAGGGATGGGGTACTTGAGAAAATTCTTAGAATCCAAAAGTTGAAGAAATAGAAGAACATGAAATTGCAGAAAGATTTGAAACAGGTAAGTGGGGTGATAGAAAAAGGTAAATTGGATTTTGGAAAAAGAATCTTTTGTTCATTGCCAACATCTGCTTCATATAACATAAAAGCAGACTGTAGACCTGGACATTATTAGATGAACAACAGGGGATGACAATCATCACCATCAGAAGAAGAAGATAGAAAAGTGAAAGCCACTTTTTAGAGGTTCAAATTACGGAATTATAAATTATTGGTGTCAAAAAAAATGGGCCATATTTGGAAAATTAAAGAGAATAGTAAATGTTGGTCTGGTGGATATACAAGGAATAGAGTTAATATGCTTAACTTATATAAAAGAAAAAAAAGAAATTTTGAAAGCAGAAGCATAGAGAAAATTTCAGAAAGGAAAAGATCCAAATAGTTTTCACAACAAGCTGAACAAGAGTGACTCAAAAATAATCGTAGGCAAAGTTAAAGAAAACTGGAAGAAATATAATATATATATATGTGTGTGTGTGTGTGTGTGTGTGGATCTTTGGTTCTTCGGGTTTTCTCCCGCGTAGAATTGGAAATGTCTAGGCGACGTTTCGATGAAGTCTCATTCATCATCTTCAGGCTTGTGTCTTCGGCCTTGTGCTTCTTCTTCACTCTGAGAAGCACAAGGCCGAAGACACAAGCCTGAAGATGATGAATGAGACTTCATCGAAACGTCGCCTAGACATTTCCAATTCTACGCGGGAGAAAACCCAAAGAACCAAAGATCCACATACAAATAACCGTGAAAATCTCCGAAAACACACACACACACACATATATATATATATATATTAGAGAGTGGTGCATATTCACACGCATATATATATATACACACTCACACTGTGCAAGCCAGTTTATGAAATACAAACAATTGGTGAAAGAGAGTTATGTTAGTCTCTGGTAGCCAAAAATCAGGAGGAGCTGGCATGAGACTAATATATTTTGTTAAAAAATAAGCTTCAGTGAACTCATGCCTGTTAATAAAATGTGTTAGTCTCAAAATGTGTTGCCAAGATTCTGATTTTAGAAAGGATTATAGAAAAGAGAATGTATTCAGAAACTGTCTATTATAAAGGCAATACCATCAATTTCAAAGAGACAGCCATAAATTCAGATGTAAAAAACCTCAACATCTTTAAGTTATAGGAGAAGATGCAGCTGGGGTACTAATATGTCAGTATCAATTGCTCTGGAATAAGAAGAAAAGATTGCAGTATCTAAAGGAAAATACCAGTGATGTGCAAATTAATATATCCTTGCATTAAAAGTAAAGAGGTGCTCAGCAATTAAGGCACTGGGCTCGTCAGCTGGAAAGCTGGCAGCCCAGGTTTGAGACCTGAGTGCCATATGACAGTGTAAGCTCCTGCTGTTCAGAAGCATGCAAATGCAATAGATAAATAGGTACCACTTCTGTGGGAAGGTAACAGTGCTCTGTGATGTCATGCTGACCACATGACTGTGAAAATGTCTTTGGACAGTGCTGGATCAATGGCCTTGAAATGGAGATGAGCACTACCCCCTATAATCGACAATGACAGCAGAATAAAATCCGCAGGGACTCCTTTACTTTTTTAAATTGAAAGTAAAAGGAAAATATGTAAGCAGGTTTCAGAAAAAAACAGAGAGACTTAAGATCAGATAATTAACATGAGCAGATAATGGAGAAAGAGTTTAGCTTTGCTCTGTTAGTTACAGCAAGACCTTTGACTGTGTAAATTGTGCCAAAATGTGGCATGTTAGAGCAGCTAATTATTTTTCTGAATGTTTCCACTGAACAAACAACAACTGAATCTGCAGATACAAAATAGTTTATCAAAAAAAAAGGAGTGAGACAAGAATGCCTCCCTCTATCTTTCTAGTTTATACAGTAAATATAGTAAGAATGTCTGGATTGGAAGGAAGAAATGTCAGTTGGAATCAAAACTAGAGGTTGAAATACTTACATTTTGACGAGCTCAGGAAGTCAGGGTAGAGAAAACTACTCCCTTGCTATGCCACATGGCACAATCAAGAAGAATTCTGGTCACTTTTGCTTCTATTGCAATTGTTTCCTCTCTAGCCAGCATAAACTACTATGATTTGTTCTTAGCACTGCCGGCGCTAGTTTTATGCTAGTGGCGCTAAGAAGAAATTGCACATATTTTGATTCCTTGCAAACCTTTCCTCCTCAGCCAGCATAGATTGGTAGTGATTTAACCTGGCTGGGGAAGAAAGGATTGCTATGAAAGCAAAAGATGGGATTTCTTCTTTGCTCTACCAATGTTCATTGAATGGCCTGTCATAACTCAAGGATTACCTGTACTGGCTAAAGTTACACATGCGTTTCTGAAATCTTTGTTGTTCTTGCTTCCTGGGTTTATCAGTGTCAGCCCTTTGAGGTAAGTCAGAAAATAGAAAATAGATTCTATAGGGCAACTATGTTATATCATTGTATGACACAATGATTGAAAACTTGACACCTCTCCCTGCCCTACTACCTTATACCAAAAAGAATCAAGGTGGAGCAATATTGAGTTTCTTCCTCATTTTTTGCTCAGCTAGCTGCTGTTGAGTGCCTTTTTCATAGCCATCTCTTTACAGCAGAGTTTCCGGCTTTGTGAACCATCAGGAGGGCAGAAAGGATGGTTCCATGCAAGTGATTAGCAAGCACATGTGTGTGCAGCTCCATTTATGAGAGCGGCATCCACACGTCACCTGCCACTCACTTAAGTGGAGCATGCACACACTTGCCCATTGTTTGCACAAATTCCTCATCGCCCACTAGTTGTCCATGGCCCATAGGTTGGGTGCCCCTGCTCTACAGCCAGCTACACGGGGCTTCACAGCCTGCACAATAAGGTAGGCTTTTCGATGTTCAGTTCTCTTTTAGTAGAAGCATCAAAGATACTGTTCCCCATATCTCAGGGTGTGGCCTACAATATCAAGGTCTTTTTAGGCAAAAGTTTTATTGCCTTTTCAGACCAGATGGACCTATATCATCCCCCAGTTAAGTACTGCATAGTAAACTTTGCAATTTATCATGTCAATTGCCCTTAGAACATATGGCTCTATGTGATCATCCACTTCTGGGACAATATTTTCATGGTCAAAAATGATACTTAACATGTTTTGAAACACAGAATTGCAAAGTGAGTAAACTGGAAGCAGATGTTCTTGATATTTAAACTAAAATATGATTTCAGAGTTTATATCTTAGTTTTCATTTTCCCCCTCAAAATAGTGGGAAATGACTAGCCAGTTTTGTTGGAAAGGGATCCAATTTGAGGCAATTTGAGAGTTGAATGAATCCCAGGATGCCTCATTGCTCATCCTGTCTTGGTTGGTGTGTTCCATCTTCCTCTTCTACTATAAGGAAGACCATTTCAGTAAATCAATAAGTGTACCAATCTTAACATTTTTTTCTCTTTTTCATCCACTTTCATAGGCTTCATCCTTATCAACGATTTTATTTCCTATGGGATTTCAGTCAAAAAGAAATGCAGGAGGGGAACTCTGTCCTGAAATATAAGACAAAAATGTATTAATCCAGGTACACATCTTGTGAAAAACAGGGTGGTATCATGCTTAAGAAACAATGGATGGAAACTAATCAAGGAGTGAATGAACCTAGAACTAAGGAAAAATTTCCTGGTAGTCAGAACAATTAATCAGCGAAATGGCTTGCTTCCAACACTGAAAGTTTTTAAGAAGAGATTGGTCAACCAGTTGCCTGAAATTGTATAGGATCTCCTGCTTAAGCAGGGAGTTGGGCTAGAAGACCTCCAAGGTCCATTCTTTTTCTATTACTCTGTTAAGGCATTAAAGTAAGGACAGATCAGATCAAACCCAGTTTCTGCATGGAAATTTCCAGGGTGACTCACAGCAGCTCCACTTCATTCAGGTGCATGTTGTGAGGATAAAATTAGATTCCTACATAAGCCACCTCAAGAACATGGAGAAAGTTGGACATAAATCTGATCTGGACTTTCTTCTCAGGTATGGGAGCTTCCAACACTCATTTATTGAAAATTTTAATTGCAGATTATTGATCACTAATCAACATAGCAGTCCTCTACCTGTTTTGGTATGATAGCTAAAGAGCTACCATACCAAAACAGCTAGAGGATTATTACACGAATTAGATGATCAACAATCTGCAAATGTTTAGCTACCATACCAAAGAAGCTGGAGAATTGTTAATGCGTATTCGATGATTATCAGTCTGTAAATGAAAATTTCAATAAATGGGTGTTTGGAGTTCCCATGCCTCAAAAGACAATCCTGATCAGAAATTATGTGGAAGAGGAGCTTTTTATTGCTTCTCAGGTCTTTAGGAAGGGTCTGATTTTTAGAAATAGAAACAGCTCTTTCTCAGATATATTGTCGATGATCAGCCCCTCTACAGTTGATGGAAGGAGCTTAACTCCAGTTCCTCTATACAGTTCTGTCACAGTTTTCTCCTGACTGTATAAACCGAAACTTAGAGGCTTCCAGAAGAGGAAATCACAAAAGACTTGTGCAAGGTCATGGCCAGTGTACAGCCTCTTTGGGGATCAGAATCATGGGTAAGGATTGTGTTTAATTACAGAAGTCATTAAAGTGGGGCTTTTTTCATGGTAAAATAGAACAGGGCCTAACATGTCAACTTCCACTGTGAAGTTTCAGTCTTCAAGTAAAATAGCATTTTATTTGAATATGACATCCCTATTCCACATGGATGCAAAAATCAAGTTGAGTTTCTTTTGAGATATAGAATAATGGCCATAACACATGTACCAAATTTAACTCTAATACCTCAGTTTTCAACTGGCAAACACACTTAGCAAAGGAATGTTGAACAGGGCTGAATTCCTTCACTAATCAGTTTAAGCACAGAACATGGTTTCTATGATTCAGAACAGGTTGTGCTTTATACATTTATAAATACAATTTATAGAATACAAAAATGGCTTTCTTACTCTCACATCTCCAACCAATCTCAAATTATACACGTGCACAGCTTCAGAAAAAAAATTGAAATTTGTGCTATGATTTCTGTTCTCAAATAGTCTATCCGCCACTATATCTCCACCCTAGGTAGTCTTAAGAGGACAAAGGGTGGGTGGGAAGCAGCTAGCAATTTCTTGAACCTCTTGGCAACTACAGTCTCAGTCTCTATATTGAAAAAAGGTTTTCATATGGATTCACTTACAAAGACTTTTCTCCCCCTACTTCGGCCAATTGTGTTGCAACTGGCTTTAGAAAAAGACATATGTAGTTCTTTTCCAAAGCTTGATGCTCTACACATGTCAAAGTAGAGCTGGTTTGAACCATAAGGCGATGTGTGAACCACTTGCATACTTTGCAACCTCCAGCATTTTAGATTTTGTCAGATGAAAAGACTTCACACAAATCTTGCAGCAATTCAACATGGTGAATAAAGAGCCTATATAGAATGCAACTGTAAATAAAATTAATTATATGTTTGAAAAATGTATGTCCAAATCACACAGATTTCATTCTGATACAGTTCATTTTATGATCAAGTCTGTGATGCAGTGATGCTATTATCTGGTCCTAAGAAAAGCACTTGTAATACTGCAACCACAGAATAAAAAAAGACTCTGCTGCCGAGTGTTTTATGGCTTAGTAGTTTGTACGGCTTCTTTAAAACTATTCACATTTACTCTCATCTGTGCATCTTTGGAAAGATGTAGCTGCTTCAACAGTTGGGAAAGAAATAGTTTATGTGCTCTCCTGAATTCTGAAGTGCCTGTCAAAAGATTTGCACAGTCCTGCCCTGCCCTGCCCTGCATTGCAATGCATATCTGTAACATTTTATATCAGACTTCTTGCAACCTGGTTAAGGGTTAGGAAAGAAAGACAAGTGCCCTGACCTGTATCCATGAAGGGTCTTTGATGGATTCCTACTAATCCTCTACAGTAAACACAATGCATGGAGGTTTGTTGGGATTAGGAAAAATACTCTCCCTTTTGCTCCCAGAGAAAGGAGTCCTGCTTTGCCCTTGTGAACAGAATTGCATGCAGATTATTAACAAGTGTTTGTACTTCAGATGGAATCTCCACGCCTTGGGTAATAAACTCACATATGTAGAATGGAAACAGTGCTGGGAATTCAAATATTTCATAGACTGGGAATGTTTCATAATCCTGAATGTTCATATTATTTCCTCTGCTGTTAAAACAGTTTAACAACAATGTAGGCAAGAAGACATAAACTACTACTTAAACTGTGAAACTAGTCTAGGGTTAGAGTGGTGTTTTTTTTTTAAAGAAGTACACTTGTTATTTGATGCTTTGCCACTGGCCTTTGCAGCAGTTATTCTTGTTAAAAAATGCAGGGCCACTGACCTTACCTATTGACCACACAAATATACATTATGTTCTGTCCTAGGCTTCCCCAAAAAGCACTAAGTAAACTCTGAGTCCTGGCAAAACCTCTTTTATTAAATGAATGTGAATTTATTGCATTCACATTCAGCCAACTGCCTGGCAAACGGTCTTGCAAAGGTATAATTATTAGCTCAGATCTTATCTATCTTGGAAAGTTGCCCAGTAAATATTTCCACACACAGTGCTGACAGGGAAGGGCTAGGCACAGAGTGTCTAGGTTATACAGACAAACCTTCATGAGGCTGGAACAAACGAACAAATTGTTTCCTGCAAAAGCCCTCTTTCCTTTTGTTCCTCTTTTAATCCTTATGGGAGGATTAAAAGAGTCCACCTGTGGCCTTACTCCCACATCGATCCTGAGTTCTTAATTGTTCCTTCCTTTTGGCAGCTCTGTGCATGCACAGGCGGGGAACTGGTTCCAGAAGCTCCCCCTCCTCACTGCTGTCTGAGCCCGAAGGCAGCTGATGACTGCCAGCCTGCCCTGGCCACATCTCTGCCTCTGACGCAGAGCCCTTGTCCGAGCCTTCCTCAGCCTCTAGGATTGGCCCAGGTTCCTCCCCAACCTCCTTGCTGTCCAACTCTGCTGCCAGCTCCATCAGCCGCTGGCGGCCACAACATATTAATGGCAAAGTTCATGAGTTCAAATTGATATGATTTAACAATTCACTGTCATCTTTTTAAAAATGTTTATACTCTGTTGCAATTGGTAAATGCATGTTACTTAGAAGTTGAAAGTTTAATCATTCTTAGCCAAGTTTTATTTTGTGTGTGTCTGCGGCTGTATAACTATTTATTTCTGCATGGTAAGAGAAGCAGATTCTGACATATCTTATGCTTTTTTAAAATTGCTAATTACACCTGTGGTCAAATTTCCAGGTTAGCCAGACCCATTTTATTTACAATTGTAAACCATCTGATTTGTGTGATTTTATTTCTCTGCATGTGGCTAAGTTTTGTTTTACTGTTTGTAAAATATGCCATAGTTTGACCACATGAGAGTTATAATTAAGTTTTGCTGTGGTTTTTACTTGTTGTTTCAGATGTGGATTTATTTTTGTTTCTGAATTGGTCAATGGTCGTAATAAAGTTTACTACTACTACTACTATTACTACTACTGCTACAGCAGCAAATGTTAGATAGTTCTTATGAAGTAATGAGAACCTGAATCTGAAAAATTATGCCATGTAAAGATGTTTGACAGAGAAAGTAACTGTGTATTAAATGATGGTGAACAAGAGAAGTAGACTATTGTATTCACCTTCATCTTGTATTTACTAACAATGGTAAAGCGGATGCAGACATTTCAAGATGTGCACACACTGATAGAATGTGACCAGTATGAAAGTGGTATGGTCATATACAGTAGATGACCTAAAAGAATACTGAACTGCAAAACAGGTCAAGAGAAAAGGAGAAACTGAAAAAAATTGTAGCTCCTTGGAGAGGTGGTAAGTTTCAGGAAAAAAAACACAACAGATGAAGCAGCATATAAATGCTTTGCAAAGACAGAAAGATATAGGGAGGCACAGAGAATAGTATTAGTGCAGAAATTATTTCCTCTTGTTTGTCTTATCTCATATTACTGTTTCACGTCAGTGCCATGGAAATCAGAAAATCCAGGCAGTTCAAATGGGTATAAAGATTTAATACAAGCTTAAGCTCTTTACAAAACTCTTTACAAAACTAATGGTCAAAACAAATTAGTGGTAGATATGAGTCAATGGAATTCAAGATAGGCTGCACTTAGATATCTTGTGAGCATGAAGAGTCTCGTGACTGATGATGCGTTTGACCGCTCCCTCAGGCTCAGCCTACATTTCTTCAATCTACATCTCCTCTGCCTCTTCTCCTACATTTCCTTGACTTAGTATGTCATACTTCTTTTCTGCACTTTGTGTAAAGTTGCTGACCCCAAAAGGGAACAGCACGATGGATATTTATGTAAGGATCCTGGGTAAAACCCTTTAGAAAACTCTAATTTATGTGATGACCAGCAGACTTTCTGCCATTTCCAATCTATCTGATCTTTTTTAGGGTACAAATTAAATATATAGAATATTCAGAAAGAAGCTATCTGGAGGAACTGAATTTAACTAGAAGAACTGAGTCAGCACTCTTGGGGGTCAGGAGGTGTGATGGAGTCTGAACATTGATGGATGGGTTTATTTTTTTTACCCTGGTTGCTGTTTATATGCATTATATGATTTTGTTTTTTGATTTTGTTTTGTTTTTTGCAATTTTTGAACATTTTGAGCTAGTCAGTATTATGAAATTTGGTGGTGTGCTCCCTATGGAACGTCATTTCCACAAAGATTAGACTGGCCCCTACGTTTGACACTTTTCCACAAGGGCCTGAAAATCTGATTCTGCCAATGGGCCTAGATGGGACAGAGCCCATCAAATGGTTTGTTTGACTGTGTTGTCACCAGGGAGGTGAGATTTATTGTTTTTTATTCTTTTTTATTGGGATTTTATTGTTTGTAAGCCACCCAGAGTCTGTCAGAGTGAGTGGGCAGCCATATAAATCTAAATAAATACATTTATATCTGTATCTGAGTAGCCCCATGATAAGATATGAGGCAAACAAATTTAAGAAATAATAAGTAAATTAGATATAGGCTTGCTGTTTAAAAATAATTGAACATATGATGCTATTCTATTCCTACCATCATGGAATTTCTTTCTC